>CM070601.1:9195762-9795762 GCA_036346395.1 Hsuehochloa calcarea | reverse complement strand
GGAGGACCAACACACTTGACCCACATGACCATAGAACAAATTGGAGAAGCTACCGATGTCATTTCGGGTAAGCTGTTAATTCTCCCAACCATGTATACTGTACTTTTTTACCCCAGAGCAACTCACTCATTTATATCTCATAAGTTCATACTAGAACACAATCTAACATCTGAAGCATTGGAATAATCTATGGTGGTTAATACACCTGTCGGAACAATAGAGGTGACATCAATTAAAAAGAAACATGCTATCATAATTCACAATACCAAATTTCTAGCAACCTTCTTGTAATCGATTTTAGTGGCCTAGACACAATTCTAGGTATGGATTGGCTATCCGCCCATGGGGTAAATATAAATTGCGAGTCCAAATAAGCGTCTATTTGAAAGCTCGACGGAATCCGACTACAATACATTGGAATAAGAACCCAGCATAAACCATCCCTAGCCTGGCCAACCTTCTAGCAAAAGTAGTAAAATATATACCAATAGTAAAAGATTTTCTATATGTATTCCCTGGAGATTTATCCGGTATGCCTCTGGATAGGGAGATAGAATTTGTTATCAACCTAATTCCGGGAACAACGCCGATTTCCAAAAGGCCCTACAGAATGAATGCAAAGGAATTGGTAGAACTCAATAAGCAACTGGATGAACTTGAAACCAAGGGATTTATCATAGAAAGTACATCACCTTGGGAGCCCCAGTATTGTTTGTGAAGAAGAAAGATGGTGTAGTAAGGTCATGTACGGACTACCAGGAGCTAAGTAATGTCATCATAAAGAATAAATACCCGTTACCTCGAATAGATGACCTCTTTGACCATTGAAAGGAGCACGGGTATTTTCGAAAATCGACTCAAGATCTGGATACCATCAGATCAAAGTCAACCCCGGTGACATTGAAAAGACAACATCTCTCGGTATCGGCACCATGAGTACACGGCAGTACCCTTCGGAATGACCAATGCCCCTACCGTATTCATGAATTTAATGAATAAATTAGTCATGAAATACTTGGACAAATTCATTGTTGTCTTTACCGACAACATCCGGATATACTCAAAAAGTGAGGAAGAACACGTGCATCACCTGACTGTTGCCTTAGAAGTCCTCAGAGAAATCCAACTATTTACCAAATTCAGTAAATATGAATTATGGCTAGACCAAGTGGCATTCCTAGGACATATCATATCTAGAAGGGGAATAGAAGTAGATTCTTCCAAAATTGAAACTGTCATGTCATGGAAACATCCAACGAATACCACAAGAATTCAGAGTTTCCTGGGATTTGTGGGATACTATCGGAGGTTCATAAAAGGATTTTCTCAAATCACCTCACCTCTCACAAAACTTCTAAAGAAAGACTCTAAGTACGTGTGGACAGAAATGTGTGAGAAGAGTTTATAGGAGCTGAAGCAACGGTTGACCACTGCACCTATCTTATCCCTACCCAAAGAAGGAATTGACTACGTAGTATATTGCGATGCATCAAAACATGGTTTATGATGTGTATTAATGCAACATGAGAAAGTTGTCGCATATGCTTCTAGAAATTGAGGCCCCACGAGATGAATTATCACACTCATGATCTCGAATTGGGAGCCGTAGTGTTTGCCCTAAAGATCTGACGACACTATCTCTATGGATCGAAGTGTACATTGTATAGCGATCATAAAAGCCCTCAAATACATCTTTACCCAGAAAGAACTGAATATAAGGCAAAGAAGATGGTTAGAATTAATCAAAGATTATGATCTAACCATAAATTACCACTCAGGGAAAGCCCATGTGGTAGTCGATGCCCTCAGTAGGAAATTGCAATGCCATCACCTTTCTGCCGAAAGTCACACATCGGATCTAATTAAAGCCTTTTCCAAAATGAAAATAGAAGTGAAGACCACCACCTCAGAAGCTACCATTGCAGCAATGATATTTCATTGTCGGGATCCAAAAATGCAATTCTGGACCTTCTGTGTATAATGCACTAGTCCAGGATCACACTAGTGCACACAGTATAAACATAGATGAATATCGATCCACATAAGATGATTAATAAAATAAACAACTAATTTGAATAGCAAATAATAGTTTTGACCTAATGGTCGAGTTTACATTTATTAAGCCTCGTAGGGCTGCCAATAAATAAAATAGCAGCAGCGGAATAAAATAAACTCCAGTAGAATCCCATCAATTCACCATAAGCAACCGACTGGGATCAAGACCCTAAAGATCAACACCTTCGTAGAACTCCTCCTCAAATGCAGACGAAGACTCCTCCACTTCTGTTGAATGTTTGAAGTAAGCATGAGTACATTGCCGTACTCGCAAGTCATACCACAGAATGCAATTTATAGATGATGGCTTATTCTAGAGGAATGACTTCAGTGGTTCTTTTGCGTAAAGCAACATTTGCAATTGAATACAAATAATAGATTGAAAATAATACTTAAAACAAGTAAACAATAATAATTTGACATTTATTTTTCACAAAGGACACACAGTCTAAACAAGATATTCACACAACCATATGACTTAGATCACACAGCTCCTTTCCCAAATATTTTATGAAAATCTGACCCTCGTGTAAAATCCCCGAGGATGTCCATGACCGCGGACACGGCTATTCGAATAGATTGATTAACACTCTGCAGAGGTTGTACACTTTACACACGTGATATAATCAGTGTAGCTAGCACTAATCATAACAAAACCTTTCATAAACTTTATCTCAACCATTGACACTCCCGATGTGCTTTACCGCCATCCAATTTATGCACACAGCTCTTGGTATAACACACACCGTTGGACAGAGAAGCGGCGAACCGTCCCGCGATGTGAGAATCACACCTTCACCCTGGCACATAGCCTAATCTACAACCTGAGTTGTCAAAGTCAAGACTTCATAACCCACTAAGTTAGGCCTGTCCCATTAGCCATGTGGTTGTATAGAAGGCCCAGTTCAATGGTGCACAAAGTTAAGTCCTTAATTGACCAAGGCAAGACTTCTAATTTCTAACTAATGTCACACAGACCAATATTCCCATGCACACAGCTTCCACCATACCACACAATATCCACCACTTGCCTCAGTCTAAATCTTTTCTCACCCTATTGGTTAAGTGTAACACATGCCATCAACGAGTAATAGCACACAACGCACACAGTTTTATCATATATTTTCATAATCACTTAGTCAAGTTTATATTTGCAACTCACATGAAATGATGACTCGTAGCATGACTAAACAATCTATTCGTATCTAACCTATCCACGTTGGTGCTATGATAATACCAACAGCTAATGAACCAACCTAGGGTGATAAAAGATCAGATAATACCAACAACTAATGAACCAACCTAGGATGATAAAAGATCATGACATAACAATAGACAAGGTGAATGTAACAAATTGGATTAATAACTAAACCCAAAAGCATTTAAATAAATAATTAAAGTAAAATACAATAATTTGAATCAAAGTATTTTAAAAACTAGGTGCAATATGATCAAAAGTATAACTTACCTTGGAATAGGTCTAGATACTGGTCTTGATCTTGGTGCGCTCTTTTTTCTTCAAAAGTCCCCAAAGAATTAACGTCTACTCGTAAATAAAATAAATAAATAAAAGAAAGAAAACAAATTCTAAAAATTAAATAAAAATCTTAAATAAGTAGATCTCGGATTTATATGAATTTAGGAATTTGAATGGGCTCAATCGGAGTTCAGATGAAGAAGATATGACTTTTGAAAGATCAAAACCTAAAGAAATAACATAAATTGGAATTTTTGGAAGATCCGAATTATTTTTCTACTAAAAAAATCAGATTATGACGCCGGCAAGGGATTTTTCAAATTAAAATAAATTCAGGAAAACTTACAGAGACTGACATGTGAGGCCCAGGACTCGCGTCATGGGTCTACGAGTGCATGGGTCTACGGAACAGTGGATCTCACAAATGGGACCCACTGTCATAGGAACGACTCACGATGGACTGGGTTTAGGGAAGTTTGGATTTAGGGTTTGGGTGAACCGTCTACACAAACACGCACGTGGCGCTGACGAGGACGCCACGCAGGCTGCCACACATACACGAAGCTGACATGGCGGTTGACGTGGGCAACGGCGAGGCAGGCGGCACTTGGGTTCCAATGGTTTCTGGTGAACGACGGCGTCTCGTCTGGCGCGAGTGGTACCAAGACGTAGTTGAGGTTATTGCGACTCAGGGATGCACTCACGGGTGGCTGAGGTTGACTGTGGTGGCCGGTGGCGAGCTCAAAGCGACAGAGAAGAACCAGGCTCGCTGGGATCTACTCCTCGGTGGTGCTCCAGCGAAACCAAGGCAACTAGGATGTAGCCCTCGTCTGTGCGATGCCGAAGGTGGGGATGATGAAGCTCGAGTGGCTCTAGCTGCGGTGGAATCCCTCGTCGGAGTTGGCAGCGGCGCACCTTCTTCTTCGAGTTCTCCCAGCGGCTAGGGTTTGGGGTGTGGAGCGCAAGGGCGACCTCTCCCTTTATACCCGGTGGCTTAGAGGAGTCCCAGGCACGCACGCTAAGGGAGGATCATGCGGCGGTGGAACCAAATCCTCAACGATTCGGAACAAAGAACAAGATTTAGTGGGACCCGCGTGTTAACGAGCGTAGCTCAGGCGAAGATGTGTAGCAAACGAAGCTGGCGCGGCTGATTGATGGGACCAGGCGCGGGCGCACGGAGAGAAAGGAGGGGAGACTGACATGCCATCAAAGAGCTTTCACCGAAACCACCACCATAGCACTATCACAAACCCACCGTATCTCTCCTATTCTGTTTTTGCCCAAAACTAAACCCACCGTAGCATTAGCATTAACCCACGACATCACCGTAGCATCCAACCATCCCAGAGCAAAAGGGGACTGGGAAGCCGCTGCTGGTAAACACGGGGAGCTGGTACAGGATGGGGTCGCGTCAGTCCAATCTCACCGCTGGATCCTCCTGTTAGGAGTTTGCTTTTGATCTCTTTTGATTGGATCTGGGTTTTGATCTTGTTTTGTGTCGGGTCTGAGAGAAACCGAGAGAGAGAGAGAGAGAGAGAGAGTAGGGTTACCGTCCATGATAGAGGAGGTAGAGTTGGCCATGGTGGTTTGCGGGTGGTAGAGGCGGCGGTGGTCGATCCCGTCGGTGGAGGCGGCGGTGGTCGATTCCGTCCCTGGAGCGTGGCCAGTGGAGGTGAGCTCTCTAGCGGCGGAGATCCAGCAGCGGTGGTGCTTCCCGTCGCTACAGCGCACCCTCTTAGATCGGATTAGGGTTTGTGTCGGTTAGGGTTTGTGGCGGCGCACGGCCAACCTCGTGGTGCGTGCCGCCCGCCCTACCTCTCTTTATAGCGTGGCGACAGGCCCACTCACCAATGGTCGGGCGCCCGATCAGAGCGCGAGGCATTTGGTCGTTGGGCCAAATGCCTCGAGGAGATCATTCTAACATTCTCCCTTGATCTCAATCTATACTTTATCTTTAATTGCTTTTGACTTTACTTCATTCCATCACAGATAAGTGCATAGAACATGTCTCATCGTCACGGTCAATCACGATAGATTCAACAACTACAATACACCTCCTGCTCAAATAGTTACTTTAATCTTTTGGGCCATCTTTTAGTCCAGATTCATAGGCTTTCCCTTAAACCCATGCGGCTACATGTTCTCTCGAACATGTTGGGTGGTAAGCCTTTAGTAAGCGGATCCGCTAGCATCTTTGCGTGTACTTATATGCTCAAGACTTATAATTTGATCCCGAACTTTATCTTTCACAACATAGTACTTTATGTCAATGTGTTTGGCAACACCACTTGACTTATTGTTGTGGGCATACGCTATCATGCTTGGGTTCATTATCACAAGACAACTTAAGTGGTCTATTGATGTCGTCAACCACTTTTAAACCGGTATGAACTTCTTTAGCGATTCACCGCCCCGTAGCCTCATAACATGCTACAAACTCGGCATACATTGTGGACGATGTAGTGACGGTTTGCTTTGAGCTTTTCCACGATATAGCTCCTCCAATGAGAGTGAACACATATCCGGATGTCGACTTTCTATCATCTCCGCAAAATCGACCAGATACCCCACTATGTGGAGTAAACTGATATTCTCGTATGTCATCATGAGGCCTTTTGTTCCTTGCAAATAACGCAAGACTTTCTTTATCAATTTCCAATGTTCTGCTCCGTGATTGCTCGAATCGCCAAGTAACCCAGTAACAAAAGCTAAGTCGTATGCAGCACACTTGAGCATACCGTAAGCTTCCGACAACCAAGCATATGGAACCGCTTTCATTTGATCGATCTCATATCGTTCCTAGGGCATTGAAAATCCCCATATCGATGAAGAACATGTGCATCACCTCATTGCTTAGAAGTCCTCGAGAAATCCAACTTTTTACCAAATTAGTAAATATGAATTATGGCTAGACCAAGTGGCATTCCTAGGACATATCATATCTGGAAGGGAATAAAGTAGATTCTTCCAAAATTGAAATTGTCATGTCATGGAAACATCCAAGAATACCACAAGAATTGAGTTTACAGGATTTGTGGGATACTCGGAGGTTCATAAAGGTTTTCTCAAATCACCTCACCTCAAAAACTTCTAAAGAAAGACTCTAATGTTAATATCCCGCTTCGAATCGGGAGATTTTAAAAGTCGGGGACAAAAATTTAAAGAATTAATTTTTGTGGGAGGGGTTTTCATAAAAATACACTTTGGCGCGGACCAGGCCGGCCCCAACCTAGCCACCTCCCCATCCTCCTCTTCCCCCTTGTGGCACCACTCCATCCTCCCTCTCCCAAATCAGAGCCTCCTTCCCTCCCGTTCCTCCTCCCACAGTTCTTGCCCCAGATGATCCCGAGGTCACCTCCTTCCAGCGTGTCTCGGCATCTGCCCGGGTGGCCGCCTTTGGAAAGAAGGAGGATAAAGGGAAGTCTTGGGAGGTGGATCAACATCTCCTGGGTCTTCAAGGTACGAATGATCCAAGTCGTAGTTTGGTTCGATTTGATTGCATAATTGTTGATTAGGTTTAAATGGGTTCTTGAAATTTCAAAACATCGCACTTATTTGGCGAAGTACGACCTTTAGAGGCGAATCTGGGTTTGGTCTCCTAGAGTTTTGTTCCTTAGGTCGTTAGCTTTCTTTTGGAACTGAGATTACGAGATTCTGCCTTACAGTTAAGGAGATATGAATTTTTAACCGCGCTTTTTCAGCTTCTTAGATCAGGTCTGGTTTGTTCTTGGTTTTGGTCTAGTTATATTCGATTCGAACTTCCACCCAACTAGGTTATTGTAGCCCTTTAAATAATATTTCCAAGTTGATAAAGATCACCCATATTGGATCAGTAGAATGGAAGTTACAATATTTTCTTTCTTGTTGTTCATTCGGAATGATGTCGGGTTGTTTTCAACTTGTTTAGACAACTATTTTGGCGAATCAAAGAACCCTCAACTAGAGTTTTGTAGCTTATGCATTAATTTTCATTGGGCACTAGTTCGGTCTTTTGAGTCTGATAATTTTTGGATTTTATTTGTTTGTTGTTAGTTGGTTGGGCGGTGTTGAAATGAGTATTGTCTTTATATTTGTGGTTTGTGTTGGTTAGTGGGAGATAGTGGGGTCTCTGTACTAAGTCGTGCCACATTATTCTTATTGGGATTCTAACATTCTCCCCTTGATCTCAATCTATACTTTATCTTTAATTGCTTTTGACTTTACTCATTCCATCACAGATAAGTGCATAGAACATGTCTCATCGTACACGGCAATCACGATAGATTCAACAACTACAATACACCTCCTGCTCAAATAGTTACTTTAATCTTTTGGGCCATCTTTTAGTCCAGATTCATAGGCTTTCCCTTAAACCCATGCCGCTACATGTTCTCAACATGTTGGGTGGTAAGCCTTTAGTAAGCGGATCCGCTAGCATCTTTGGTACTTATATGCTCAAGACTTATAATTTGATCCCGAACTTTATCTTTCACAACATAGTACTTTATGTCAATGTGTTTGGCAGCACCACTTGACTTATTGTTGTGGGCATACGTCATCAGGTTCATTATCACAAGACAACTTAAGTGGTCTATTGATGTCGCAACCACTTTTAAACCGGTATGAACTTTTTAGCCGTTCACCGCCGTAGCCTCATAACATGCTACAAACTCGGCATACATTGTGGACGATGTAGTGACGGTTTGCTTTGAGCTTTTCCACGATATAGCTCCTCCAATGAGTGAACACATATCCGGATGTCGACTTTCTATCATCTCCCGCAAAATCGATCCAGATACCCCACTATGTGGAGTAAATGATATTCTGATGTCATCATGAGGCCTTTTGTTCGTTCCTAGGGCATTGAAAATCCCCATATCCGCCGCCTTGACTATAGGTGCAGGTGAAGGACTACATTTATGCATCCCAAATTTCTTTAAGACTTTCTAATCAATCCCTCATTTGTAAAGCTCTTTTGGCAAAGTCTGTCTTGTATCTTTCTACATTCCTTGGGAGTCAAGATATTCGTCTTTGTGACCCATTCTCACCCTCCAAATCTTAGGCTCCTTTAGGCAATAATCTTCCAATGTGCCCTGACTTATTAGTCTTCATGGACCTCATTTCTCCTGTCGCATTGAGAGCTCAAGCATTTTGAGGATTTTGCTCACTGGCTTCTTCTAAATGAGGTGGATCGATCCTCCATTTTGAAATTTTCTAGTATGAAATCTTGATAATCATGAAATGATCTTCTTACCTTTGAGACCTCCTGGCCTCTCTTTGGTACCGATCTTTGCTTGTTAGCTTCTTGTGTTCCATCATTTGGCTAATGGGTTTATGGATCTTAGAACGGGTTCTCATGTCTTCATTCATTGTTGCCACAGGATTGTAAACAGATTAGTCAGTTTGTCGTCACTTCCAATGGTTATTAGCCTTAGTACTTTTCAAGTTGATAAATCCTATGGAAGAGTGAAGTTAATCATTCTTGTTGTTTATCGAATATTCTTTTCAACATTTAGATTTTTGGGATCAAGACCCAATAGAGTTTTGTCTTGATAATTTCATGGCACATTCGCTTGTCGAAATTATTGATTTTATTTGTTTGTTTCTTGGTTGGGATGTGAAATAATGTGTTATATTTGGTTTTTGTTATGAGATGTTGGCTACAAGTCTCCATATTCTTTTGGATGTGTGGCGTCTGGACATGTGCTTGCAGTACCAGAATCATTGAACCTTTGCATATAAATGTTATCAGCAAATTTTGTACTAGTTTCATCAACTGTTATATATCAATTCTAAAAAGGCAAGTTTAGAATTTATTTTTGATATGTTATTGTAATAACATGTTCGTACTCTCTTTGTAACAAGAAATATTCAAGTTTCATGTTTCTTCTTCAGATGATTTGATCATCAACCTGGATAGCCACCTTCATTGCGTGACAAGTTTCATCCGCCCTTGACTATAGGTGCAGTGAAGGACTACATTTATGCATCCCAAATTTCTTTAAGACTTTCTATGTATGTCTTTTGTGATAGTCCCAATATCCCTTTGTTTCTATCCCGGTGAATTTCGATCCCTAGAACGAATGAAGCTTCACCAAGATCTTTCATATCAAAGTTTGAGGACAAAAACTTCTTTGTCTCCAAGAGTGATCGACATAACTACTAGCCAAGAGGATATCATCCACATACGTGATTAGGAAGATAAACTTCCCATCTTTAAATTTTGTATAGACACAGCTTGTCCTCTACATTCTCTTTAAACCCAAATTTTCTTATTGTATCACAAACTTTAAGTACCACTGCCTTGAAGCTTGCTTTAACCCATAAATCGATTTCTTTAGGCGGCATCCCATTCTTTCATTTTCTTCCGTGACAAAAC
This sequence comes from Hsuehochloa calcarea, assembly GCA_036346395.1. Classification (NCBI taxonomy): domain Eukaryota; kingdom Viridiplantae; phylum Streptophyta; class Magnoliopsida; order Poales; family Poaceae; genus Hsuehochloa; species Hsuehochloa calcarea. The sequence continues at coordinate 9,785,872 of CM070601.1, read as the reverse complement.
CTTTCGGTTGTGCCATGTAAACATTTTCCTCCAAATCCCCATTAAGAAATGTCGTCTTTACATCCATCTGATGTAATTCTAAATCATAATGTGCTACTAATGCCATTATGATTCTGAAGGAATCTTTACAGAGACTGGAGAAAAGGTCTCATTGTAATCAATCCCTCTCTTCATGTAAAGCCTTTTGCCACAAGTCGCGCTTTGTATCTTTCTACATTCCCTTGGGAGTCAAGATTTGTTTTGTAGACCCATTTACACTTAATGCTTTGGCTCCTTTAGGAATAATTTCCAAGTCCTGCACTTTATTAGTCTTCATGGACCTCATTTCTCTTCCATGGCTTCAAGCCATTTTGAGGAATTTTCGCTTCATGGCTTCTTCAAATGAGGTGGATCATCCTCCATTTGAAATTCCTCTCAGATGATAAACTGATAATCATCGTAAATAGCCGATCTTCTTACTCTTTGAGACCTCCTGGGCCTCCTCATTTGGTACATCTTCTGCTTGAGGTCATTGTTGTTCCCCTCATTTGTGGCAATGGGTTCTATAGGATCCTCAAGAACGGGTTCTCATTCTCATTCATTGTTGCCACAGAGAAACAATAACAGTGGCGGCACCACAGTTGTCTTGTACCGCTTGCAAATGACATCGTGTAGTGGGAAGAGTGGCTCTTGAATCATCTGAGTGGGCACATATACCCGCTTCTCTTCAAGATCAATCTCTCGAGCTACCATGCTCCCCTCATCATTTCATCCTCTAAGAAGACAACGTGTCTCGCTTCTACAAACTTTGTATATCCGTCTCGACAAGAGAAACGAAACCTTTTGACTTTTCGTGGTAGCCAATGAAATGGCAACTTCATCGCTTTGGGGTCTAGCTTCCCAATGTTTGGGTTAAATACTTTAGCCTCAAAGCAGACTCCCACACACGTAAGTGGTTTAGTGAGGAACTCTTCCCGCCCACAACTCGCACGGTGTTTTGGGCACCGACTTATTAGGCACTCTATTGAGAATATGAATGACGGTTTTCAACGCCCATCCATAAACTCAATGGGAGTGTGGAGTAGCTCATCATGCTTCGCACCATATCCATCGTACGGTTATGCCTTTCACTACTCCATTCTTCACGAGATTCGCCTGTAGAATATCGGGCCACTATGCCATTTTCCGTAAGAACGCTGCAAAAGGTCCAGAACTTGTCCATATGGGGTATGTCGATCGTAGTACTCCCCACCATCGCATCGAACTATCTTAATCTTTAAATCGTGTTGGTTTACAACTTCGCCTTAAATATCTTGAATTTATCCAAGGCTTCATTTCTTTCTTTGATTGGATAAATATATCCATAACGGAGTAATCATCCGTGAATGTTATGAACGAGTCATATCCATCCACACTTTTCACAGAAAAGGACCACAAATGTCTGTGTGAACAATTTGTAGAACTCATGTGCTTCTTTTGGCGCCTTTCTTAATTTTCTTTACATATTTTCCTTTAATGCATGGATCGAAGTGTACATTGTATAGCGATCATAAAAGCCCTCAAATACATCTTTACCCAGAAAGAACTGAATATAAGGCAAAGAAGATGGTTAGAATTAATCAAAGATTATGATCTAACCATAAATTACCACCCAGGGAAAGCCCATGTGGTAGTCGATGCCCTCAGTAGGAAATTGCAATGCCATCACCTTTCTGCCGAAAGTCACACATCGAATCTAATTAAAGCCTTTTCCAAAATGAAAATAGAAGTGAAGACCACCACCTCAGAAGCTACCATTGCAGCAATGATATTTCATTATCGGGACCCAAAAATGCAATTCTGGACCCTCTGTGTATAATGCACTAGTCCAGGATCACGCTAGTGCACACAGTATAAACATAGATGAATATCGATCCCCATAAGATGATTAATAAAATAAACAACTAATTTGAATAGCAAATAATAGTTTTGACCTAATGGTCGAGGTTACGTTTATTAAGCCTCGTAGGGCTGCCAATAAATAAAATAGCAGCAGCGAAACAAAATAAACTCCAGCAGAATCCCATCAATTCACCACAAGCAACCGACTGGGATCAAGACCCTAACGATCAGCACCTTCGTAGAACTCCTCAAATACAGACGAAGACTCATCCACTTCTGTTGAATGTTTGAAGTAAGCATGAGTACATTACCGTACTCGCAAGTCATACCACAGAATGCAATTTATAGATGATGGCTTATTCTAGAGGAATGACTTCTGTTGTTCTTTTGCGTAAAGCAACATTTGCAATTGAATACAAATAATAGATTGAAAATAATATTTAAAACAAGTAAACAATAATAATTTGACATTTATTTTCACAAAGGACACACAGTCTAAACAAGTTATTCACACAACCATATGACTTAGATCACACAGCTCCCTTCCCAAATATTTTATGAAAATCTAACCCTCGTGTGAAATCCCCGAGCATGTCCATGACCGCGGACGCGGCTATTCAAACAGATTGATTAACACTCTGCAGAGGTTGTGCACTTTACACACGTGATATAATCAGTGTAGCTAGCACTAATCATAACAAAAACCTTTCAGAAACTTCATCTCAAGCATTGACACTCCCGATGTGCTTTACCGCCATCCAATTTATGCACACAGCTCTTGGTACGACACACACCGTTGGACAGAGAAGCGGCGAACCGTCCCGCGATGTGAGAATCACACCTTCACTCTGGCACATAGCCTAATCTACAACCTGAGTTGTCAATGTCAAGACTTCATAACCCACTAAGTTAGGCCTGTCCCATTAGCCATATGGTTGTACAGAAGACCCAGTTCAATGGTGCACAAAGTTAAGTCCTTAATTGACCAAGGCAAGACTTCTAATTTCTAACTAATGTCACACAGACCAATATTCCCATGCACACAGCTTCCACCATACCACACAGTGTCCACCACTTGCCTCAGTCTAAATATTTTCTCACCCTATTGGTTAAGTGTAACACATGCCATCAACAAGTAATAGCACACAACGCACACAGTTTTATCACACAGTTTCATAATCACTCTCTCTGCATTGTTCTAAGTCCGAGAACTCTAATAGAGGAAGAATTTTATTCTTAACTAGTCTTTCTATTCTCCCCTCAAATATGGTCTAAACGACATGGCATAATTTCGACGATTCATTATGAGTTCTCTTCGCTTTTCGCTTACATTCGTAGACGAGGATTCAATCACTTTCGCACGCGACGCTCCCATTATTGCATACGACATTCACATCATCACATAATGATAACAAATAAAGCTCATTTTGTAATATGGCAAGACCAACACATTCTTTATTAAATATTATTTCGCACTTGCCATTTCCAAAATTACAATCATAACCATCTTTGTCCAAATTTGAAACACTAATCAAATTCTCTCAGAAAGAGGGAACAAAAGGACATCTCTAAGTAAAAGATTGGAGCCATTAGCTAACTCTAATAAAAGATCACCAACGGCTTCAACTTCGCTTGACTCCATTTGCGACTTTAATGCATCTTTCGTTTCTTTGCGTAGTCCTCGTCGAACGGAATCCTCAGAAGGAATTAGCAACATGAACAGTTGTTCTCGAGTCAATCCACCAAGTGGATTTCAATATTGCACATACAAGCATTCATTTATGAAGGTAATAATGTTCTCACCTTTCTTTGCCATTATCATCTTTAAGTAATCGTGATGTTCTTCTTGTAGTGTCCGGTCTTCTTGCGATGAAGACACCGATCTTTGTCTACAAAGAAATTTATTCGCTGAGGCCGATGGATGAGGCTTTTCCCTTGTTCCTTGAGAAGGAGGTATCGTTGAAGTTCTTTTTCTTGTTATCCTTCACATAGTTGATAGATCCACCATGTGAGGATTTAATTCTTTCCTCCTCTTGAACACACATAGCTATGCACTTTTCTAAGTCCCATTTATCGGTCGCATGTTGTAGTTGACAACAAAGGTGTCAAACTTTTCCGCAAGAAAGCAAAATCAAGTGAATAAGGAACTCATCCTTGAGAGCCAAATCCATTGGTTTAAGTTTGATGCCAAGTTGCTCATCCTTAGTATGTGTTCTCTTATTTCACCGCCACCACCGTAATACCTTTCTCACAAGTCGCTTAATCACCGTGGTAGCATATGTCTTTGAAGAGCCAAGAACCGACTCTTTATTTTATCAAGGTATTCGTCGCGATGTCACAAGTCATGATCGAGCCCACAATTGCGTGCTCAATCGCAGTTCTTTATCACACCATACATTTCTTGTTGGTCGTGGTCCATTTCTTATGCTTTAGGTCATAAGACATCCGTAGGGAGCGTGATCCTCTCGCCTTTTCTCGCCAAGCAAGATCATCCTCGCCTTGATCCTCACTAGTGCCATAGGCTCGCTGGGTCGTGGCCAGAGCGAGGACCCACCCACCTCACCAAGATAAACGCTAAGTCTATCTTTTCTTCCACTCTCCATAATTATCTCCTTTGAGAGCTGGGATCTCTCCGATACAACCCATCAAGTTGTATCCACTCAAAATTTAGTTCAAATAAAGTGAGAACGTAACATGAAAATTATATGCCTTATTTCCAACGTTGGCCAAAATACGACATACAATTAAATCAATTTTATCTACACATTAAATCTATATCACCGCAAGCGTAAATAGAAACAATGCATAAAAATCATCGCTAAAATTATAATATCGTTATTATCAACATTGGTCGAAAATAACAATATCATAATTCACAACAATTTAAAAATTAAATTCTCTCGTTGGTTCAATTTAATTAAAAGAATTAATCAACATTAACTTTGCAATGAAATCGTAATTATTCTAAAATAATTTATTATTCAGAAGCATTATACTTTACACTTTTAATCTCTGGAAATAATAACACGTTGGTGCAAAAATTTACAGAGATTTTATTCAATTTTTCTATTGAAATTCATTCAAAAAATACTTCTGAAAATAATTAAATTCAATTTTCTTGAATTCACTGTTCAAACAGTAATTTTGGCCCATTACGCGCATTTCGCTATGTTTTTCTTGAGGCGATTTCACCGCTTGATTCACATCCGACTACCGATTCAACGCTTCAGGCAAATTTACCACTACCGCTCTCGCATCATGTGGATCGATCTCAGCCGTCGGATGGGCATCCGACGGCTGATTCTCTTTGCGCTGCCGCGATCTCCGCCACGACGCGATCTCAACCGTTGATTCAAATCGAACGGCTGAGCGATGATCCCGGCGGAACAAAACCGCGAAAGCGCATGCACACTCAAACCCTAACCTCATTCTCCTTTCCTCTCGCTTCGTGATCCGAAGCGGTGAAACGACGCGAGAAGAAAATCGAGAGCCGGCGCCGCCATGGCCCTTCGCTCGCCGCGCGCGCCTCGAGAGGAGCGCGTCGCCGCCGAGCGGCCCGTGTCTGCGCGCTTCTTTCACGCGCGACCGCGGCGCCAAGATCTTGACCTAGCGGTCGGCGGACGTGGAGTCACGGCGAGCACCGGCTACGGTCTTCCACACGCCTACGAGGACTCCGGCGAACGCACGGATCTCACGACCGGGTAAGACCCGATCTAGGGTTAGGTTTTTGTTTTGCTTTTCTTTTCTGTTTGTTTTTCTTTTGCCATCCGGATCTGAGCCTAGATGGCTCTGATACCATTGTTAGGAGTTTGCTTTTGATCTCTTTTGATTGGATCTGGGTTTTGATCTTGTTTTGTGTCGGGTCTGAGAGAAACCGAGAGAGAGAGTAGGGTTACCGTCCATGGTAGAGGAGGTAGAGTTGGCCATGGTGGTTTGCGGGTGGTAGAGGCGGCGGTGGTCGATCCCGTCGGTGGAGGCGGCGGTGGTCGATCCCGTCCCTGGAGCGTGGCCTGTGGAGGCGAGCTCTCTGGCGGCGGAGATCCAGCAGCGGTGGTGCTTCCCGTCGCTACAGCGCACCCTCTTAGATCGGATTAGGGTTTGTGGTGGCGGCATGGTCAACCTCGTGGTGCGTGCCGTCCCGGCCTCTACCTCTCTTTATAGCGCTGGCGACAGGGGTCCACCAGCCAATGAGCTGGACGCCCCCGATCAGGGCGCGAGGCATTTGGCCGCTCCGAGGAGATCATTCTAACACCTCCTCCATGGCCGTCATGCGCGAATCCCATGTCTCCGCCTTCCTCTGCACGCTCATCGTCGCGCTCGGCCCCATCCAGTTCGGTTTCACCGGCGGCTTCGCATCCCCCACCTAGGACGCCATCATCCGCGACCTCAACCTCTCCATCTCCGAGGTCCGTCCCATCTTGTATTCTCTCTCTATGCTTGCTTCCTCTTGCCTTTTGCGTTTCGTTTTGCCTAAAAATCTTGACTGCGTGCGCGCTGCAGTTCTCGGTGTTCGGTTCGCTGTCCAACGTCGGCGCGATGGTCGGGGCGATCGCCAGCGGGCAGATGGCCAAATACATTGGCCGCAAAGGGGTGAGAAATTTGCTTTTTTTTTTCTTAATTTTTATGCGGCTATTAGCTGTTCTTTATTTGGGAGACCAGTTTGTTACTTGTGGGTTGTGGCCTGACAATTAAGAAGGGTCAACGTCACTGCTATGCTGATAGTTCCATGTAACCAATAAAAATGCAATCTTTTCGGTGGTTCAAATTAAATAAGGTGCGATTGAATTAAGTGGGTGGGATTTTGCAAATCAAAATGTTGACCATTTCCTCTTAATTGATGCTTGTGAAATTATGGTCTCCAGAATTGCTGGTACAGTTTGCTATACTGGGACTTGACCTTAATTTCCATGTTCATGAGTTCGATAGTTATGTTTGCCATTGATATGGTAATCAAGGAGTTGGCGTGGCAGAAACTGTGTGGGTGAAGCATTTCGTACCAAAGTTCAGTCTTTTGTTCATGTTTGGCAACATTTCAACAGTTAATTGCACTAAAGCTGTACTCTTTTACTCTAACTGGCTTGCTAACTGTTCCCAGTCATTGATTATTGCTGCGATTCCTAACATCATTGGTTGTTTTGTGATCTCCTTCGCAGAAGTATGGCACTACCTGCTTCCTAAGCTTATTTTTACCCATTGTTGCTTCTGACAATCTAAACTCGATGCCTGTCGATATTTGGTTGTTTGTTTTACAGGACTCTTCATTTCTGTATATGTGGCGATTGCTTGAAGGATTTGGTGTTGGTGTCATATCCTATACTTGTCCGGTTGAGGGTTTGAGTACTTGTCCGGTTGTAAGTTGTTCAGATTTAAATAAAAAGGATCAACTGAGATGTCAATATTTTGGAGACAAGGTCGTCCATCCCCAATATGAAGTTTATTTGTTGCCAAAAGAACCTTGGACTAGTTACTAGATTTATGCTTGATCTATGAATTATGTGAAACAAATACTTGTTTATGTTGGATTCATTGTGAAATTGTCCATTGCACAGTTATCTGTAACCATTGGTATCTTGTTGGCCTATTTGCTTGGCATGTTTGTTCCTTGGAGGTTGCTTGCAGTGATAGGTAATGTGACTAAATACTGATCTATTACTGAATTTTGTTATTGTTGCTGTCAGTTTACACTTAACCTCTGATATTTCAGTTCACAAGATCAGTATAGACAAATGTTTTCATTTCGGCTTCTAGAGAAAAAGTGACTTTACTTTGTGGACTTAGTGTACATGTGTCTAGACTGTTGGCCCCAGATTATTTCTGATTCAAATCTCTGGGATGCCATGCCTGTAGGAATCTTGCCCTGCACAGTGTTGATACCTGGCCTGTTCTTCATTCCAGAATCTCCCAGATGGCTGGTATGTATAAGCACAAGTTGGATATGCAGTATTGCATTACTCTGAAATTTTTAACAACCATTTTTGCTCCATCCAACTCTAGGCAAAGATGAACATGATGGATGATTTTGAGACTTCTCTACAAGTTCTGAGGGGATTCGAGACTGACATCACCTCAGAAGTGCATGATATAAAGGCAAGCACTTGCTTTTATTCTTCCAAGATGGCTGACTACAAATCTGTGTGAACTATTTTCAATTTAGTCAGTATGATTTGCTTTAACATTGGACACATGGATATATGTACCTCATTCTTCTGGAAGCAACGGTATCATCTTTAGCTTTGATCCCCATTATGCAGAGAGCAGTGATATCAGCAAACAAAAGGACTACAATCCGTTTTCAAGAGTTAAACCAAAAGAGATACTGCACGCCCCTAATCATAACTTCCTTGACCTTTTCGGTTCATTTCATACCAAAATTAGTAATTACATTTTTAATTATTATTATGCTGCAACTTGTGAGATAGGATTTGGCCTACTTGTACTGCAACAGCTAAGTGGTATCAATGGTGTATTGTTTTATGCAAGTAGCATCTTCAAAGCTGCAGTTAAGTTGTACAGTATTTTTTTGGGAATTTTTTTATTAGTAGTTAGGTACAGTAAGCTTTAGGCGTGACATTTTGGTTATCTTGCCAAATTAAATTAGAATAGTAGGGCTTAGAAGATGTGTTTGCTAGATTGCCAAACATGAAAGCGTCTGCTTGTCAAATTTTATTCCAGACAAGGAATAGTGTAGCAGATTTCGAACCACTGAAATTGTGACAAACTGACCTTCTCATTAGTTATGTGTCATAATAGGTTGGAGAAATATAATAGAATAAATCACCTCATAACATAGTTTATCATTCTCCTGCCTTAATGGATGACGGCATTTCAAGGTTATTGTAATATTCTTCATTTTTACCAGGATCTCTGGTAGAGTGGTAGGTCCTTAGTATTAGTAATTATCTGTCTTTCGGTACAGTAATAGATATTATTGTCCGTTTTGGCTTCTAGATTTAACATGCAAAATTCGTCAGGTCTTACAAACAGTGACTTGGCAACATGTGCACTTGGAGCTATTCAGGTGTGTAAGCTAGGAAGATATTTCTCATCTATCTGCAGTTTATATTAAGTTGCTCACAGCATTTCTCGTCAGGTTCTTGCCACTGGAGTTACAACCCGGTTACTAGACAGAGCTGGCCGACGCATCCTCCTTATTGTAACTTCTTCTTCCCTGTGAACCACTAGTTTGTTAGTTGTCAGTAATGATAATTTAGTTATCACTTCAACTTCCAGGTCTCTTCTGCTGGGATGACTCTGAGCCTTCTTGCAGTTGCTCTTGTATTTTTTCTCATGGTATGTTAGGTCTCTTTAGCATAGGGTTCTGATAAAAAGATAATATAATTTTTTGACGAGAAAAAAAGGAAAGATATTTAATCAATCTAGGTGCACTCTATGCAATAGTCTATTACAAGGTTTATGAATTTTTATCTTCAATATTATCACAGGGTCTCTTTTGTCAATCACTGAATATTTTCCTATTGTTATCATGGTTTATTTGTTTCAGGATATCATTTCACAAGATTCTCAAACCTACTGCATCTTAAGTATGGTCTCCTTGGTTGCTCTCGTGGTATGTCTTTCAATTAGATTGTTTTGTCTGAAAATCTGCATCACAAATATGGAGGCTGTCCCAAAAATCTGAAGTTAGACACTTCCTTCAGGCTTATGTAATTGCCTTCTCCTTCGGTATGGGTGCCATTCCATGGATAATAATGTCTGAGGTATAGTACTTGGCCTCATACCTCTTTTAGCTCATAAGATGGCTTTGGCATGTCACTGAAGAGCATTCACATAAACAATAATTCCCCTTTTGGAGCATGTAGATGGCCTGTATACTTGGTTTCAACTTTGTATGTTTTCAGATCCTTCCGGTTAGTATCAAGAGTCTCGCGGGCAGCTTTGCGACACTCGCCAACTGGCTGACATCCTTTGCAATAACAATGACAGCAAACTTGTTGCTCAGCTGGAGTGCCGGAGGTCCACACTGTTGATATGTGATCCAAATTCTAAAAGAGGCTAAGGTCGGAGACGTGGATTTGTTTTCGTCTTCGACTCGAGTCAGTTTTATACTACCATATATACCCCTTGTAAGTCGCACAGGAAGAGTTGACGACTTATGAAAATCTCTACGTTTTGTAAATACTTTTTCTGATATAGTGAAGATCGCCGTCGTGCGCCCGTGGTTTTTTTTACCGAAAAGGATTTCACGTAAAAATCGGCGTCTCCTTGTTCTTGATCTATTTTGTTATTTGCCTGTCGATTTCTAACAAGTGGTATCAGAGCCACGTTCGTTGCCCGTTTCAATGTAGGGTTTGTTCGATATGGCGTCATTGAAGTATGATCTTCGTTGCTGGATCGAGACACGCGATTCTCTCTGTGGCTAGTCAAGATGCGGGTGTTATTGGCGCAATCCGATCTGGATAAGGCGCTGGATGGCTCGGAAGAAGGCAGCCAATACTTGGACCGATGAAGAGAAGAGAAAGGACCGTAAGGCATTGTCCCAACTTTAACTTCACCTGCATAATAATATTATGCAAGAGGTGCTGAAAATCACGTCGGACGGTGCTCTATGGCAGAAGTTGAAAGAGATATGCATGACAAAGGATCTCACCAGCAAGATGCATCTCAAACAGAAATTATTCTGACACAAGTTGCAAGAGGGAGGTAATGTGTTGAATCATATTTCGGAATGTAAAGAGATCGTCTTTGACCTACAGTCAATGGAGGTAAAATATAACGAGGAATATTTGAGTTTAATTCCTTTGTGTTCTCTGCCTAGTTCATCAAATTTCAGAGATATCATATTGTATAGTCGTGATACATGGACCCTCAATGAGGTTTATGAAGCCTTGCATACCAAGGAAAAGATGAAACAGATAGTGTCTTCTGAAGGTTTAGGTTCACAAGCAGAAGGCTTATTTGTTCGTGGCAGGCAAAAGGAGAAGAACTCAAACAATGGATATCAAAACAAAAGTTCGAACGACTACAATGACCGGTCGAAATCTAAAGGCAAGTACAAGTCGTGCAAATATTGCAAGAAAAGTGGACACGACATATTTGAATGCTATAAGTTGTAGAACAAAGAAAAGATGAATGACACATACAAACCGAAAGGTAAAACAGAAGATGAAGGTACTGCAAATATAGCTCATGATAGTAGTTCTGATGGTGAGATGCTTGTTGTTTATGTTTTTGCTGGATGTTTTGAAACTAATGATGAATGGATTCTTGATATTGCCTGCACTTTTTATATGTGCCCGAATAGAGATTGGTTTACCTCTTATGAGCCAGTCAATGGTGCTGGTTCTATTTTGATGGGTGATGATTCAGCATGTAAGGTAGTAGATATTGGCTCTATTCAGATTAAGATGTTTGATGACACCATCAGAACCTCATCGAATGTTCGATACATTCCAAACATGAAGAGAAATCTTATTTTGCTAAGTGCTCTTGATGATAAAGGTTACAAGTATTCAGGTGGAGGTGGAGTTCTTAAGGTCACTAAAGGTTCTATTGCTGTAATGAAAGGTGACAAAAATGCTTTCAATGGCCTATATTATCTTTGAGGTACGACAGTTACAGGTAATGCTACTGTTGTTTCAAAAAGGTTATCAGATTTTGATGCTACTAATTTTGGTATATGCATCTGGGGCATATGAGTGAACTTGACTTGGCGGGATTAAGCAAGAGATGGCTTTTGGAAGGATATAGCATCGGCGACCTAAAATTTTGTGAGTATTGCATCTTCGGCAAGCACAAGAGGGTGGAGTTCAATACTTCGGTTCATATTACAAAATGTATTTTTGATTATGTGCATTATGATTTATGGAGCCCATCTCGCAAGCCATCACTAGGAAGTGCTCGTTATATGTTAACAATTATTGATGATTACTCTATAAGAGTGTGGCCTTATTTCTTGAAGTATAAATCAGAAGCATTTTCAGCATTTAAAGAGTGGAAAACTATGGTTGAAAGGCAAACTGAAAAGAAGGTAAAGAAACTTCGCACTAATAATGAGATAGAATTTTGTTCTAATAAATTTGAATCATATTGCAAGACTGAATGCATTGTTAGGCATTACATTGTTCCTTATACTCAACAAAACGGTGTAGCTGGGCGTATGAACAGGACCATCATTTCTAAGGATCGTTGCATGTTGTCAAATGCAGGTTTGCTTAGGTATTTTTGGGCTGAAGCCACTTCCACTGCATGCTATCTTATTAATCGGCCACTCTCTATTGCAATTGAAAAAAAGACTACAATTGAGGTATTGTTTGGTTCCCTAACAAATTATTCAGAATTAAGAGCTTTTGGTTGTACTGTTTATGCTCATGTTGATAATGGAAACTTAGAGCCTAGAGCTATTAAGTGCATCTTTCTTGGTTTTAAATCTAGTGTTAAAGGATATAAGTTGTGGAATTCTTAAATAAATAAGGTTGTGATTAGCAGAAATTTTATCTTTAATAAATCTGCTATGTTTCATGATAAAATGCCTACTAATGTGTCTGTTGAGAGTGAGCATAATTCAAGTGTTCGGGTAGAGCACTCTGTTGGTTCAGATGACACATCAGATAAAGAAAATTTTGTTGTTCATGATGCACCTATTGTTGAGAATCCTCCTATTGTTGAGCAGCCATCACAACGGTCTATTACAGTCGACAGGCATAGGAGGGAGATTAATTCCCCAAGAGGTTGATTGAAAAAGCTAATATTGTTGCTTATGCTTTGAGTGTGGTAGAAGAAATTGAAGGTAATACAGAATCTTCATCATACTCTGAGGCTATTAACTCCACTGATTGCAATAAGTGGATAACTGCTATGCATGATGAGATGAAGTCACTTGAAAAGAATGACACTTGAGAATTAGTAAAGTTGTCAAAGAGAAAAAACTCATTCGTTGCAAGTAGGTTTTCAAGAGAAAAGAATGTATTTCTCCAAATGATGAGACAATGTGTAAAGCAATATTAGTTGCCAATGATTATAACCAGATTCCAGGTATTGACTTTAATGTGATTTTTCCCTGTTGTTAAACATAGCTCAATTCGTACTTTGCTCTTTATAGTTGTTATGCATGATTATGAGTTTCAACAGTTATATATTAAAACTGTATTTTTACATAGGGAGTTAGAAGAAGATATCTATATGGATCAACCTAGAGCTTTCATTGTTTCTGGAAAAGAGAACATTGTTTGTAGGTTAAAGAAGTCTCTTTATGGATTAAAACAATCTTCTAGACAGTGGTATAAGAGATTTGACACCTTCATGCTTTCTCAAGGTTTTAAGAGGTCTAATTATGATCAATGTGTTTATTTGAAAATTATCAATGGTTCAGCTATATATTTGCTTCTATATGTTGATGACATGTTGATTGCAGTAAAAGATAAAACAGAGATAGTAAAGTTAAAGGAACAATTGAGTTGTGGATTTGAGATGAAGGATTTAGGTGCAGCAAAGAAAATTATTATCATGGAGATACCCAGAGATAGACCATCTGAAAAATTATACCTAAGTCAGAAATGGTATATTGATAAGGTCCTTCGTCGCTTTAATATGCATGAGGCTAAACCAGTGAGTACTCCATTAGTTGCACATTTCAGATTGTCTTCAGCTTTATGCCTACAGTCAGATGATGATGTTGAGTATATGTCTGGAGTTCTATATTCTAGTGCAGTTAATTCTCTTATGTATGCTATGGTATGTTCTCGTCCTGATTTATCACATGCACTAAGTGTTGTTAGTAGATTTATGGCTAATCCTGATAAAGAGCATTGAAAAGCAGTTCATGGATTTTCAGCTACTTGCGTGGTACATCTAATACTTGTTTACAGTTTAGAAAATTTAAAGATGGACTTATTGGTTATGTGGATTCTGATTATGCTGGTGATTTGGACAATAGGAGGTCACTTACAGGTTATGTGTTCACCATTGGTGGTTATGCTGTGAGTTGGAAAGCAAGTTTGCAGGCCACTGTAGCTTTATCTACAACTGAAGCAGAGTATATCGTTATTTCTGAAACATGCAAAGAAGCTACATAGTTGAGAGGTTTATACACTGAGCTTTGTGGTGATACTTCTTTCATTACTATGTTTTGCGATAGTCAAAGTGCTATGTCTTACTAAAGATTAGATGTTTCGTGAAAGAACAAAGTACATTGATGTTAGATATCATTATATTCGAGATGTCATTGCTCAAGGAAATGTTAAGGTATGCAAGATAAGTACCCATGATAATCCTGATGATATGATGATAAAGCCAGTTCCAGTTACTAAGTTTGATATTTGCTTAAGCTTGGTTGATGTTAAAGTTTAGTCCAAAAGACTTTCGGTGCACGGTGGTTATTTATTTGTTGTTGAAGTTTTTAATATGCTACAAGAAGGAATTCGTCTCAAGGTGAAGATTATTGATATGTGATCCAAATTCTAAAGAGGCCTAGGTCTGGAGATGCGAATTTGTTTCGTGTTCGACTCGAGTCAGTTTTATACCACCATATATATCCTTTGTAAGCCGTATGGGAAGAGTTGATGACTTATGAAAATCTCTGCGTTTTGTAAACATTTTTTTCTGATATAATGAAGATCGCCGTCGTGTGTCTGTGATTTTTTCCGAAAGGGTTTTCTACGTAAAAAACAGTACCTCTCTATTCTTGATCTACTTTGTTATTTGTCTGTTAATTTCTAACACACACTTTTGTGCTTCTCTCTTGCCTAGAGTACAATTATAGAACCATCCAACCTGTTATATCTGTTTACAAATACATGATTGTGAGCGCTTTCACTATCGTGTTTGTCATCCTTTGGGTGCCAGGGACAAAGGGAAGAACTCTCGAGGAGATACAACTGGGATGTTGCAAAAATAAAATGTAAGCATGAGTACCTGGTACTTGATCATTCTCAAGCAAATTCTTTGAAGCCCGCCTGCTTTGTAAATGGTTTTGTTCTGAAGTTTTGATCATTTGTCGATACTTGATTGACGCCTTCATCGGAACTACAGACTTCTTGTTTTGATAAAATGAAGGATCAAGATCCTTTCCTATTCTGAATACAAGGAACTTACTTTGTTGGAAGAATCGAGCACTTGAAGATTATACTTGTGCCCTTTTGTCAGCAAGGAGTTGAAGAAACGTTGCATAATTTGTTTTTGCAATGCCCTTTTACTCAAAGTTGTTGGGATTTGTTGTCCTAACAGGCAATCTGTGCTTTCAACTTTGGAGAGTTTAATGGAAACCAAGCTCTCGCTGAACCTTGGTTTTGCCATGGATATTATTATTTTGGCATGCTGGAACTTATGGATTACCAGAAATAACAAAATGTTTGAGAATATTGATCCATCTCAACAAAATTGGAAGCAAAAATCCAAGATGGAGTTTGCCATTGTTATTCATAGGGTAAATAAAAAGATGTTTCCTCGTATTCAGAAGTAGTTTGATATTTTAAACTTACCCTTTCATATTAATATATTTTAATATTCAATCGGACCAGCTTGGTCGTACTGTTACTGAGAGAGAAAGAGGCCCTTTCCTATCTGTGTGCTCGAGAGAGAGAGAGCGCGCGCGCGGTCAGTGTTCTGAGGTTCAGTCAATACAAACAGGAAACAACTCAGATGGAATCCTGTAGACCAGAGCAAAAGGCGCCGTTTGTGGGTCCCGAAAAATATGCACAGCCGGCGATGATTGGTCGTTGATACCTGAGTACCTCACAGCTCAAAAGTGCAAACATCTCTCTACATATCAACTAGACCTTTTGGATCCAATGATGATGATGATTAGTGCACAGTGGAAAGTACTGTTAGTTAAATCACAAAATAAATGTAAAGAACAAATTGACACGCGAGCTAGCTAGCTAGCTACCGGAATCAACAAGCAGCTTCGACTTCCATACTTGCAGCATGCATGTTGGTCATGTAGTACTACTACTACGTTGTGGTGGTCTCGTTGCTTAACAAAGCTGATCAAAGTTACTGGTACTCTACTAGTAGTACTGGAACAGGCTCGGTCGCTCCCGGACGGCGAACGCCGGCGAGGACGGCATCATGTTGAGCCGCCACGAGAGGCTGGGCCCGTCGACCTCCGCCGTGTCGACGTCGCCGAACATTGCGAAAGAGGCCGACTTCGCCGCGCCAGCCGGGCCGTAGCATCCCCACTGCGTCGGCGGCTGCTGCTGTCGCCCGTAGCCGTACGCGTAACCGACCCCGCTGTCCTGCGGCGGCGCCGGCGCCACAGCAGCGGCGGCGCGCCTCTCTTCCTTCTTGTACCGGATCCCGCAGGCGTTGCACAACGACTGAAAGCAAAGAAAAGAATGGATTATTTCGGAATGTCGATGCTTGATTGCACAAATGTTGTCGTGCAAAAGGTGGTTGTGTATTAGCATGCATATGTTATCCTCGACGTTTCCGAAAGGCACACACCTTGGGTCCCCGTGGCCCGTTCCGCCAGAGCGGCGTCGACGTGGTGTCGCAGTTCGCGCACCGCCGGGCGGGCAGGGCGGCCTCCTTGCAAGAAGCCACGGCACCCTCCTGCTTTCCGCCCGCGAGAGCGGACGGCACGTCCCACGCCAGCCCCACCGCCTCGGCCCGCCTGGTCGACGGCGTGCCGAGCGACAGCGTGCAGTCCACCGGCCCGTCCTCCTCCTCCTCCGCGCCGCACTGCCTGTAGTAGTACTGTCCGCTCGCCATGGGGAACAGCAGCGAGAAGGCCGCTGCGGCGCCGCCGCACCCGCCGCCGCAGCTGCCGTAGAGCAGCCCACACGTACATGGCGCCAGCTCCTGCAGCATCCTGAGCCGCGTAGCCCTGTCTCACTTCACTCCCTGTGCCCTACTGCAGCCACAGGGCTCTAGGTAGCAAGCAAGCTACTAGGTGTTTGCAGAAACAATAGAATGGGTCGCGGGCAGGGCAGCAGAGGTATAGTGGTAATCGTCGTATATATCGGGATAAAGATTGGAGTACAGTGAGGGGATCGAGGGGTTCTGTTCTTGGAAACGGCGGCCACTGTGGCGCTCGTGCGTGTGCGCGCTTACGGCTACTATCTAGAACGAGCGTTTGGTCGCGATGTGGCATGTGGGAGGGAGGGCAGTGGCCTCTTATGACGACGACGACGTGTGATCGACAGGAGAGAGCTGGGTTGGTTGGCCTTTTCCGCTATGACTTGACTAGATTTGGATTCGGGGGCCGGTCGGCCGGCGCGGGAAGCGATGCATGCGAGAGGGGTGTGCATGTCTGCCTGCCTGTCTCCAAATCTCTCTCTCTCTCTCTCTCTCTGCTTGCGTGCGTGTGCGTGCACTCTGCATTGCAGTGCGGAGGTGGCGGTCAAGAGAGAGATGTGTGGAGGTAGGGCGGTCAAAAGAGAGGGTGAGGCCACGTGAAATGGGGAACAGTCTCCCATGCATTCCTACGGCTGGCGACATGGCCGCCCTTGCCTAGGGACGTGGCGTTGGTCTACGTGCTCGTTCAGTGAGAGAGAGAGAGAGAGAGAGAGTAGCATAGCATGCAGTGGAATCACACTTCCGGCCCCGCGGTCACGAGGCGCACAGTCCGATCTGTTCCTCCTCTTGTGGATCCGTGGGATCCATCCGATCCGTCACAGAGAGTACGACGTACTAAGTACTGGTATAATTAAGCAGCGGTGACAAGACACCGCATTATTCTGTCAGGCACGTACGTATACGTGTACGTATAGCCAGCTAGGGAGCTAGTTAGAAATATTTCATGGTTCCCTTAGGTATGTTTAATCGCTGGTACACATGTATAAGTTGGTTAAAAAAAGTATACATGTGTTTGGTTGTTTGAATGAAATCATTCTAATCTAAACGGTGTAATAAAAATTTTTAGAATATTCTTTCTGAATGTTGAACCAACTATCATATAGTATAAAATTATTTTATCTCACCAACTAAACACACAGCTATCAATCTACATAAGGAGAATGGAGAAATTTTTCTTTGGGCATATATACACAACGGATATACTCCAAACGTCATGTCCATACTTTTCTTTGCAGAAATGAAAAGCGTGTCGCAACGTTTGGCACTTTGGCTACGTTATCAAATCGAGCAAGCTGCAAACTCCCAAAGCACGTCTAAACAACAAAGCAAGAGCCCTGACTGAGCTAGGAGAGATCGAATCATCGAAGAGAAGCGAAAAAGAAAAGAAGAAAATCAAAAGAAGCAAAAGAGAAAAGAGGGGTAACCAGCCGCTACTATCCATGCAGCTTGGATAACTCAAGAAAAGACGTGGAGGTATAATTGCATGGAATGGATGGATTTCGCGACGCCATCATGAGCCCCTAGCTCTCGGCCGTTCAAAAAGACGCAGGTCGAATCGAAAAGCCGTCGAATCCGCTCGATCGATGGATATACTTATATCGGCCGGCCGGCCCAAGAAAGTTAGGAATTAACAGTAGTACATATATTATCAATCCGGCATAGAAGATCCCGCCTTTTGGCACCAATCTTCACGCGCGCGCGCCCAAATCCAACCGTACAAATAGTAAGAGAGGATCCGATACGGATTGAAGAACTATAGCCTCATGATTGGCTCATTCCTCGGTTCATTTTAATCCTTTTCTATGACAAGGAGAAACACACATACATCACCATGCACATATACATGCTAAGAGATATAACTCAGCAGCAACCTCATAGGTTTCTAATGAGACACACTCGCATGTGTGAAGGTTTTAAACCAGAATTTGAACCCCTGGTGTAGGTGAAGTCATATTTTTATGACTTCGTCAGCCCAAAAAAAGGCGATTCCCTATTTTAATTTCTCTTTCATTTGCCCTTCAGTTCGATCTTCCTTGATATACGGGGACCGAGGAGCATGTGTAGTGTAGTAGTAAGCTGCATGCATGCATGCATGCATGTTCAGCTCTTGCTTCCATCGATCTCCGGCTGGTTAGGTCAAACAAAGGAGGCACCGCAGCGATCGTGGCATGGCATGCAGAGAAATAAAGCCAAAGGCAGTACGTGGAGCCCATCATTCCATTTGCTGCAGCCTGCAGGCCATCGGCCAAATGTGCCGACACGACCGTCAGCTGTACGTGCATCTGCACCTGCACCTGCATGCATGCACTGCATGACCCCCGGCTGCTGCACACGTACGTACTGTACGTAGTAGTAGTACACTCTCCATCAGACACACCAGGCGATCGATTAATGCTCGCTCGTGCGTGTGACAGCTAGTACTGTTGCTTCTCCTCGGCCCTAGCTAGCAAGCTGAAGATCGAACTGGTACAACCATATATGGTACTTAAACAGATACTACTCTTCTAGTTTAGTAATACAGTTAGGAGCAGAACCACCGTGGGTGCTCTCAGCACGGGCTCCAGCCGCCGCAGCCGCACCCTGACCCGCGCGCCCTAGGCCGGCCACCACCACCGGAGGTGGGAGAGGAAGCCAAACACGCACGACGACGTGAGTCGTCTTAGGAAGGTTGAGGGCAGGAGGTCGAGCTTTAAGACGGCATGGACCATTTGGTGCCTGGGCGGCTAGGCCGTTTTGTGTCATGTGTGAGGTGAGGAGAGCTTAATTAGCCCATGATGAAGTGACAAACACATAGTCTCCTCCTGTAGTTATATCTCCCAATCGACCAATCCTAATTTTCAATCGACTGATTTGTAAAACCCTAGCTAGCAGAGCACGCGAAGGTCGAGGCTGATTGACCAGGTGGGCGCACGGGCGCAGCGGAACCCCGACGGCACCAGTGAGCAGTTCAGAGGGCGAGGACGAGGGCGGCGTCACGGGCGAGCTGCAACCTTGCGGGGGGGTAACACGAGCGGCTACGATGAGCCTGTGAGGGGAACGGAACGGCGGCGCAACAAGCCGCGAGTTGGCGAGCAGCAAAACCAGGGCGTCGCTACATTTAGAGACAGCGTCACAGCGAGATGGCTCCTCAAAATTAACAAACAAAACTCTTCCTAGTCCAAATGCAAAAGCTAAGTGAGTAATTAATTAAATTAGTTGAAATAGGAATGCATTGTGATTTGTGATTGGTTTGTCAGTGTTTAGCGATTTTTGTTATATATGATCATTTACTCGTAGCACTCAATGATCCATCTACTTTTGACGGGTTGCTACTTTATCTTTTGTTGTATGTTCATAACTTGGTGCTAAATTGTTGTGTACGCTTCATTTGAGAGCTACCATCTCCTATGTCCTACATTCATCTTTATATGTTTGTATGCGGATTGCACTTCTTGGTTTTATTTACTGCCGTATACTCTTAGCGATGTAATTGCAATACTATTCATGTGTGGCTTGCTTTGCTATCGGATCAAACTATTGTTCCACTCCGCCCAACCTAAAATTTAGGATGGTGAAATATAAATTTTCACGGCAACTCCTCCATTTTAGTTCAGGCTTCGTCACTGAATACAGTAAGTAGTAGTCGCGTAAGCAATGCATGGTTTATTCGATCGGATGCATCGCGTCAATAAGTAGCTTTACTAGTAGAAAAGGGTGTGCAGAGATGCATGGTTAAATATTGCTATGTGCTAGTAGTAAAAGCAGTATACCTGCCGTGATTAATTTGTCGCGTGGCTAGCTGTTATTGTGTCGGGCTATCGATCGGCGTAATGCTCTACATGACTGGTTTGTGTGCCCTGTGCTCCGTGTTGATGAGTCATTAGTAAACAATGCAAAGAGATCGATTGAAGTTGTGGAAGATGCATTGCATGCATGACAACATACGCGTGGCAGTTTTGCGTTGTGGCTGTGCAGGCAATCCGCCCGAGGAGATCGTCGTTCAAAAAGTTGTCCCGACACGGCCAGCGTTTAGCCTAGAGATTGGTGGTGTCCTTCGGTCTTGATGAGAGAGAAGAGGGGATAGAGCAATAATCAAATGGTGAGATTAGGGAGGAGAGGGAGGGAGAAGGAGATTCAAGAGTGAGACCGGCAGAAGGCAGGAGTATCTTTTGGAAAACGACAGCCCCCTGGTCTCTTCTCGCTTCTCTAGGTTTATTATTATTATTATTTTATTTTTTGCGGGGAAGGCTAGCTAGTTGTTGCTTCTGATCACATGTTTAGTTCGGTACTTAACTAGTTAACTGCAGTGCTATTTTTTTTCTTTTGCGAAAAACTGCAATGCTCTTGTTCAAACGGTTAGATGCTCTTGTTTTTTCAACAAGCATAACGTTTACAATATTTGGATAATCTCTAACTTATAGTAGAAAGGGTTAATCCTTCTTTGTAAAAGGAGGACGAAATGGGGCTCATACACGGGAATTCTAGATTATTTTAGCTCTATTGCGTAACAAAATTTTTAAAAATAACATTTATAATTTTAGAATTCCAAAAATAGCCTCCTTATTGTACTATCTACCGCCGGGTACGGCAGCACCTTGGTGCTGCAGCAAAAAAATAATAATATTTGATACCATTTGTTGGACGATTTTTTAAATATATAAATTAAGCTCAAACAATTATGAAATTTTATGTGGAGCCTCCTAGGACAGTGTGTCTGTTTGTGTAATTTTTTTGAAATTTTATGCATTCTTATTTTTTTTCTCCAAAATTCTTTAAAGGCGAATGTTTCCACGAAATTTTCTAATATAGCAAATGAGGTCCAAACATTATGAAAAAAAAATACAGACTCCATACATAGTGGACTTGATTGTGTAAATTTTACATAATTTGATATGCTCTGAAATTATCTTGACAAATTCAGGGTTTCGGTCTAAAAAAATTAGGACGAGACGTTTCGGAAAATAGGGTTTCATGATTTCATGTGACTTGAGATGTGCGAAGTTTGGTATGACATGACTACTCTTGGTCGCTCTGGTTTTTGATCATATTTCTTCTGTACGGTGGAGTTAAAGCAAAGTACAGAAATTAACTTAACTAAAGGGGCTGAGAACGTTGCGATTATGGAGAAGCCCTAAAACAAAGAAGAATCGATGTCGATG
Organism: Hsuehochloa calcarea; assembly: GCA_036346395.1. Classification (NCBI taxonomy): domain Eukaryota; kingdom Viridiplantae; phylum Streptophyta; class Magnoliopsida; order Poales; family Poaceae; genus Hsuehochloa; species Hsuehochloa calcarea. Next base: position 9,764,120 of record CM070601.1, on the reverse strand, counting down.
TGAATGATTATCTCTGGGATTCCACCAGAAGAGGCATACTTTGATGGCTCAATGAGCCACGTAACTGTAACTACATTGCAGTCGCGCATGACGAAGCACGTTACATGTGGTCACATGGCATGATAGTTCGGCTAATTGCTTTACCATGGACGCTACTACTACGGTAATTTGTGATACGAGCTTCTGAACTATGTAAGTACGCATGCCTTTAGGGGATAGTAAAAAAACATGGCGAATAGGAGGGGGAACTACTACAGAATGGCCCGACCTACTGCGTGGACCGGGTCCATTTGCCCTTCCTTGCGAGCACAGCGTTGTACTCCTCGCCGGCCGCCCTGGCCTTGGCCGCCATTTCCCGCTTTTTCTCGCGCTCCCTCTCGCGTGCCTCGCGCTCCCTGCGCCTGCACGCCTCGAGATGGGCTTGCGTCTCCCACTGGATACGCTGGTTGTACTCTTCAGTTCGACGCTCCTCCTCCCGGATCTCACGTGCCCTTTCGGCATTCCACTCCTCGAAGTCGGTTCCCCACTGGTCTTGTGGGTGTATCTCTAGGTCGATCCACTTGCGGTAGCCACATAGAGGCTCCGGGGACTACGAGTAGACGGGAGAGATTGTTAGTGCGTACTTTGAAAGAGAATTGGTAGAGGAACTTACTGTAAGTAGTCCTTACCGGTTGCCGATAGCTGCTCGTATCCCAACAACGGTCGGGATAATCAGAGGAGTAGTTAGGATAACCCCAGTAACGCATGCTGAGGCTGAGCTGGTGCTTGAATTTGAAGAACTTGCATGTGTCCCTACACCAACAGAGGGGCGGCGTCTCCCCCTCTGGCGGGTGTTGCGGCGAAGGCTCGATTGGAACGCTCGCAGGGTTGTCGCTAGGGGCTTCATTGCGAGAGTCGTCATCCTAGCAAGTCGCTTGCGGACCGGGTCTCAGCAGCCCTAGCTTGTTCGGCCCGTACCGTTGAAGCCCTTGCTAGATCACGGATCTCGTCCCATTGCTTCTTGAAGTTCTCCATCCCAGCGTGGTGAAGTAAGCTCTGGTGTAGTGTTGGGTTTGGTTGTGTGATTTTCTCTCGTAGATGACTTCCGCCTCCTTTTATAAGCCGGAGGGTTGGCATGGTGTGGTTGGCAGAGTGTTGTCTAATTTTTTTGCAGAGAGAAGTCATGTCCTATTTTTCGGAGTGCTGTCCTTTCATAATGAAAAGTTGGGGAGGCAGAGTGTTGTTATGTCTTGCTTTGTAGAGTCTTGTCTCGTCCTGGTTTGCAGAGAAAAGTCATGTTTTACTCTGCAGAGTGCTATCATTTCGGTCTTAAAAGCTAGCGAGACAGAGTGTTGTCACGTCTTACTATGCAGAGTGCTGTCATTTCGGTCTGAAAAGCTGGCGAGGTAGTGTGTTGTCACGTCTTACTTCGCAGAGTGCTGTCATTTCGGCCGAAAAGTCGGGCGACAGAGTGTTGTCACGCCTTACTCGTGATAGTGCCGCATTTCGCTCAAAATCGCGAGGCAAGTGTGTTGTCACATCTTACTCGCAGAGTGATGTCATTTCGATGCTGGAAAAGTCGGCAGAGACAGAGTGTTGTCACGCCTTACTCGCAGAGTGATGTCATTTCTGAGTGATATCAAAGTCGGCGAGGCAGCAGTGTTGTCACGCCCATCGCGCAGAGTCGAGGCGATGTGCCGTCTTACTACGCAGAGTGCTATTTTGGCCTAAAAGTCGGCGAGACAGAGTGTTGTCATGTCTTACTCTGCAGAGTGCTGTCATTTCGCTATGAAAAGTTGGCAAGGTAGTGTGTTGTCACATCTTACTTTGCAGAGTGATGTCATTTCGGCCTGAAAAGCTGGCGAGACTGAGTGTTGTCACGTCTTACTCTGCAGAGTGCTGTCATTTCGGTCTGAAAAGCTGGCAAGACAGAGTGTTGTCCAGTCTTACTCTGCAGAGTGATGTCATTTCGGTCTGAAAAGCTGTCGATGCAGTGTGTTGTCTCGTCTTACTTCGCATAGTGCTGTCATTTCGGTCTGAAAAGCTGGCGAGGCAGTGTGTTGTCACGTGTTACTTTACAGAGTGCTGTAATTTCGGTCTAAAAAGCTGGCGATGTAGTGTGTTGTCACGTCTTACTTTGCAGAGTGCTATCATTTCGGTCTGAAAAGCAGGCGAGGTAGTGTGTTGTGACTTAAGTTTGCAAATTTGTTATGTAATTGAAGTTGTTTTGAAAGCCATCTGCTGCTTTGTCAGGATAATTGGTAGTTTCGACGTTATAAGTGTGGAACTACCGCCGGGTAGAACTTCTGAAAATCCTGCGGAACGTTTTTTTTTTTCCAGAGAGCGCCCTTTTTGGGACTTAGCCGATTTTCTACAAGCGCGGTAGTACCGCCATGTTGGAAGTGGAACTACAGCACCAGGGAAGTTCTGATTTTCGCGCGGAACGTGTTTTCTAGAGAGGGTTTTTTTGCGCTTCATTTAAGAGCGGTAGTACCGTAAGAAATTTGCGAAACTTTCGATAATCGGAAGTACCGTAAATTAGTTGGCGGTAGCTCCGCGCTGATGTTTCCAACGGCTAGTTTCTCGTCTTAAATAGCCGTTATTGTGTGGAGTCATGTCGTGCAGTCTTGCCATTGCGAAAACTAAGTATGCTGAAATTGTCTGCAAGAGTACATATTTAGGTCTCGAAAATTTGGAATGTAGGATTTGGAAATTAGGGTTTGATTAATTCACACGCAAAGTATTCATAGCGAAATTAGATAGAGGCATACATGATACAAACGAGTACAACAACGCTGCAAAGGTATACATCACGTAGTGCAGGGATGCATAGATAAAAAGTTGATATTACAATCTTATTAAAACTGAACTTGTACTTGGCAAGAACAAGAAAAACTAGAAGAAAAAATACCAAACTGGCTATGTTAACTAAATTTTGTAGCGATTTCTCAACCCTTTCCATCCTTTCATCCAGTCTTTTAAGAACATTATCTTAATTTTTCGTCAGTTGATCCGATAGTCGAGGCACTTGACGAAATGCAGCCACACGATGAGTGTCCTCTTGCAAGGCTGCAATTTGCATTGCAATATCTCGAACCTTTGGCACAGCTTCATCAGCCCACAGCCAGAACCGACATGTTGTGTTCTGTAAAAATAATTGGAACTGCAAGTGAAAAAATATGATGTTTGGAAAGAAGTTTACTGGGGATGATCAGGCACAAGTTACCGTAAGATTTGAACACTTCATGAACACTCAGGATGGATTCGTTGGCGTATGAGAGGTGAACACATTCACCGGATCCCTGCAACGAGGGCAATCCAAGTGTTGTCGTTGTGTTTCTAATTGCCTGCTCACTCAGAAGTTTAATGAGGCCGTAGACATCCCGTTTAAGTCTGGAAGGAAGGAGAAGAGGAACTCAAGAGTGAGGGGAATGACAGCCAAATCATGCATATATATAGCCTGCGGGTAAATTACAATTTGGTTGAAGAAAATTCGCGTCCACGAGGTAGCGGAGCCGAGGAGGTATCGTGGGGCAGCATTGCGTTATGTCTGTAAGGTTTAGTAAGTTTAAATCGGGAGGTACAATTGTTGTTAGTACTAAATATTTCGGAGAACATTTTGTGTACATAAATCACAGTGTGGTAACACGCATGGACATTACATAAATCAGAAAGGAGGGATGCACAATGGCATTATATAACAAGTTTTACACGGCCATGACATTAGTTAGGGCGCATCGTCGTGTCGCTTGCCAGGACGGCGTAGTTGATCCCCAGGGAATGTGAACCTGTGCAGGGAGCGGCGTATGTCTCGAAGGCCGTAGTAGGGGCCCAGTCTGGGAGGCGAATCTGGGGTGATCTCATCATAGGGGTTTGGTTGAGGCTTGAGCATATCATCATATTTTTGCGAGGAAGGCTAGCTAGTTGTTGCTTCTGATCAAATGTTTAGTTCGGTACTTAACTAGTTAACTGCAGTGCTTTTTTTTTTCTTTTGCGAAAAAATGCAATGCTCTTGTTCAAACGGTTAGATCCTCTTGTTTTTTAAACAAGCATAACGTTTACAATATTTCGATAATCTCTAACTTATAGTAGAAAGGGTTAATCCTGCTTTGTAAAAGGAGGACGAAATGGGGCTCATACAGGCGAATTCTGGATTATTTTAGCCCTGTTGCGTAATAAAAATTTTAAAAATAGCCTTCATAATTTTAAAATTTCAAAAATAGCCCCCTTATTTTACTAGCTGTCGCCGGGTACGGCAGCACCTTGGTGCTGCACCAAACAAAAAAAATTGATACCATTTGTTGGACGATTTTTTTAATATATAAATTAAGCTCAAACAATTATGAAATTTTATGTGGAACCTCCTAGGACAATGTGTCTGTTTGTGTAATTTTTTTGAAATTTTATGCATTCTTATTTTTTTTTCTCCAAAATTATTTAAAGGCGAATGTTTCCACAAAATTTTCTAATATAGCAAATAAGATCCAAACATTATGAAAAAAAATTCCAGACTCCGTACACAGTGGACTTGATTGTGTAAATTTTACATAATTTGATATGCTCTGAAATTGTCTTAACAAATTCAGGATTTCGGTCTAAAAAAATTACGACGAGACGTTTCGGAAAATAGGGTTTCATGATTTCATGTGACTTGAGATGTGCGAAGTTTGGTATGATATGACTACCTTGGTCGCTCTGGTTCTTGATCATATTTCTTCTGTACGGTGGAGTTAAAGCAAAGTACAGAAATTAACTTAACTAAAGGAGCTGAGAACGTTGCGATTACGGAGAAGCCCTAAAACAAAGAAGAATCGATATCGATGTGAATGGTTATCTCTGGGATTCCACCAGAAGAGGCATACTTTGATGGCTCAATGAGCCACGTAACTGTAACTACATTGCAGTCAGGCACGACGATAGCACGCTACATGTGGTCACATGGCATGATGGTTCGGCTAATTGCTTTACCATGGACGCTACTTACTACTGGTAATTGCAATACGAGCTTCCGACCATGGGCACGCATGCCTTTAGGGATAGTAAAAATATGGCAAATAGGAGGGAACTACTACATGGCCCGACCCATCCGGGACCGGTCCATTTGCCCTTCCTTGCGAGCTCGGCGTTGTACTCCTCGCCGACCGCCTGCCTCGCCGCCATTTCCCGCTTTTTCTCGCTGGCCCTCTCGTGGGACCTCGCGCCTCCCGCCGCACTCTGATATGGGCCTGCGCCTCCCACCGGATACTGGTTGTGCTCTTCGCCGACGCTCCTCCCGGATCTCACGTTCTTTCGGCATTCCACTCAAGTCGATTCGCCATCGGTCGTGTGGGTGTATCTCTAGGTCGATCCACTTGCGTAGCCACATAGCGGCCTGGGACTACGAGTAGACGGAGAGATTGTTAGTGCGACTTTAAAGAGAATTGGTAGAGAAACTTACTATAAGTAGTCCCACGCTGTCGATAGTCGATCCCAACGATGGCCGGATAGTCGAGGAGTAGTTAGGATAACCCCAAGAACGCATGTCGAGGCCGAAATGGTGCTTGGATTTGAAGAACTTGCATGTGTCCTCGCACCAACAGAGGGGCGCGCTCTCCCATATGCGGTGTGCGCGAAGGCTCGCTGGAACGCTCGCGGAGTTGCTTCTATAGGGGCTTCATTGAGAGATCGTCATCCCGCAAGTCGCTTGCTTGGACCCGGCCTCATCACCCTAGCTTGTTCGCCGCGCTGCTGAAGCCCTTGCTAGATCACGGATCTCGCCCCATTGCTTTGAGGTTGTCCATCCCAGGAGTGAAGTAAGCTCGTGTAGCGTTGGGTTTGGTTGTGTGTTTTCTCTCAGAATGACTTCCACCTCCTTTATAAGTTCCAGGGTTGGCATGGTGTGGTTGGCGAGTGTTGTCTAATCTTTGCAGAGAAGTCATGTCCTATTTTTCGAGTGTCATTCTTTCTAATGAAAAGCTAGGGAGGCAGAGTGTTGTCATGTCTTGCTTTGCAGTCCTGTCTCGCCCGGTTTGCAAAGAGAAGTCGCGTCTTACTCGCAGAGGCCTCATTTGGCCCAAAAGCTAGCGAGATAGAGTGTTGTCACGCCTTACTCGCAGAGTCCGCATTTCGTGATGAAAAGTCGGCAGGCAGTGTGTTTTCACGCCTTACTCGCAGAGTGCCGCTCATTTCGCCGAAGTCGGGCGTGAGAGTCGCACGCCTTACTCAGATAGTGCCGCTATTTCGCTCAAAAATCGGGCGGCAGTGTGTTGTCACGTCTTACTCTGCAGAGTGATGTCATTTCGGTCCGAAAAGTCGGATAGAGTGTTGTCACGCCTTACTCGCAGAGTCGCATTTCGTCCAAAAGTCGTGAGACAGAGTGTTGTCACGAACTTCACGAGTGATATCATTTCGGTCTCGGTAAAGTCGACGAGGCAGTGTGTTGTCACGTCTTACTTTGCAGAGTGCTATCATTTTTGTTTGAAAAGCTGGCGAGACAGTGTGTTGTCACGTCTTACTACGCAGAGTGCTATCATTTCGGTCTGAAAAGCTGGCGAGACAGAGTATTGTCACGTCTTACTCCGCAGAGTGCTGTCATTTCGCTCTGAAAAGTTGGCAAGGTAGTGTGTTGTCACATCTTACTTTGCAGAGTGATATCATTTTGGCCTGAAAAGCTGGCGAGACTTAGTGTTATCACGTCTTACTCTGCAGAGTGTTGTCATTTCGGTCTGAAAAGCTAGCGAGACAGAGTGTTGTCCAGTCTTACTCTGCAGAGTGGTGTCATATCGGTCTGAAAAGCTGTCGAGGCAATGTGTTGTCACGTCTTACTTCGCATAGTGCTGTTATTTCGGTCTGAAAAGCTGGCGAGGCAGTGTGTTGTCACGTCTTAGTTTGCAGGGTGTTGTAATTTTGGTCTGAAAAGCTGGCGAGGTAGTGTGATGTCACGTCTTACTTTGCAGAGTGTTGTCATTTCGATCTGAAAAGCATGCGAGACAGTGTGTTGTGACTTAAGTTTACAAATTTGTTTTGTAATTGAAGTTGTTTTGAAATCCATCTGCTGCTTTGTCAGGATAATCGGTAGTTCCGACGTTATAAGTGCGGAACTACCGCTGGGTAGAACTTCCAAAAATCTCGTGGAACGTTTTTTCCAGAGAGCGCCCTTTTTGGGACTTAGCCGATTTTCTACAAGCGCGGTAGTACCGCCATGTTGGAAGCGGAACTACTGCACCGGGGAAGTTATGATTTTCGCGCGGAACGTGTTTTCCAGAGAGGGTCTTTTTGCGCTTCATTTACGAGCGGTAGACCGTAAGAAATTTGCGGAACTTCTGATAATCGAAAGTACCGCAAATTAGTTGGCGGTAGTTCAGCGCTGATGTTTCCAACGGCTAGTTTCTCGTTTGAAACAGCCATTATTGTGTGGAGTTATGTCGCATGGTCTTGCATATGAAAACTAAGTATACTCGAAATTGTCGCAACATTACGTATTTAGGTCTCAAAATTTGGAATGTAGGATTTGGAAATTAGGTTTGATTAATTCACACGCAAAGTATTCATAACGGAATTAGATAGAGGCATACATGATACAAACGAGTACAACAACGCCGAAAGGCATACATCACGAGTGGGATGCATAGATAAAGAGTGATATTACAATCTTATTAAAATTGAACTTCTACTTGGCAAGAACAAGAAATAATAGAAGAAAAATTGCCAAACTGGCTATGTTAACTAATTTCTATAGCGATTTCTCAACCATTTCCATCCTTGCATCCAGTCTTTTAAGAACATTATCTTTATTTTCCGTCGGTTGATTCGATGGTCGAGGCACTTGACAAATGCACCACACGACGAGTGTCCTCTGCAAGGCCGCAATTTGCATTGCAATATCTCGAACCTTTGGCAACCTTCATCATCCCACACCGAACCCATGTCAGATTCAGAAAATAATTGGAACTGCAAGTAAAAAAATATGCTGTTTGGAAAGAAGTTAATTGGGGATGATCAGGCACAAGTTACCGTAAGATTTGAACACTTCATGAACACTCGAGATGGATTCGTTGGCGTATGGGAGGTGAACACATTCACCGGATCCCTACAACGAGTGCAATCCAATGTCGTCGTAGTATTTCTAATTGCCCGCTCACTCTAAGTTTGATGAGGCCGAGACATCCCGCTTAAGACCGAAGGAAGGAGAAGAGGAACTCAAGAGTGAGGGGAATGGCCCAAATCATGCATATATATAGCTCGGGTAAATTGCAATTTGGTTGAATAAAATTATACCACGAGGTAAAGGGCCGAGGAGGTATGTAGGGCAAAGATTATGCTATGTCTTTAAGGTTTAGTAAGTTAAAATCGGGAGGTACAATTATTGTTAGTACTAAATATTTCGGAGAACATTTTGTGTACATAAATCACAGTGTGGTAACGCACAGGGACATTACATAAATCAGAAAGGCGGGATGCACGATGGCATTACATAACAAGTTTTACACGGCCATGACATTAGTTAGGGCGCATCGTCGTGTTGTTTGCCGGGACGGCGTAGTTGATCCTCAGGGAATGTGAACCTGTCCAGGGAGCGACGTATGTCTCGAAGGTCGTAGTAGGGGTCCAGTCTGGGAGGCGAATCTGGGGTGATCTCATCATGGTGGTCTGGCTGAGGCCTGAGCATATCGTCAACCCACTAGTGCTCTTCCTGCGGGAAGGGTACATGGTGAGTTAGTCATTAGTTTTGTGCGATGGGAAAATCGGTGTAACTACGCTCGCGCGCACTGCAGAGGTCGTTGTGTTGAGGAGGATCCTCCCAGCCGCTCGAGCCGTAGTGCCGCACGTGTACCTCCGACGGTCGCCAACCACCGGTCCGCCCCGCAGTGTGATTGAACGTCGTGCGAGGAAGTCTAGTCCTGCGCTTCCCTCCGTGATGATGATGGTTGCAGCAGAGTGTTGTCCCTCGCAAGTGCTGCAAGAACAAAGGGTAATATCAGATACGTCTGAAATGAGTGCATGAAAAGGTACTCACGACAAGAACCGATTGATAGATGACAGACATGTGGCCCGAGGCGGGTCGGGGCCGAGCGAACGTAGCTCGACGACTCCGAGTGCGACAGCGTGCGAGGGCGTGCCGACGAGGTGCGAGGGCGAGGTGGTGGAGGGTGCCCACCGTACGCGTGATGTCGGCGGAACGCCGCATGGCGACACAAGTTACAGATCTAATAGCAGTAATCACGTCCTCGCATATGGCGCTTGTCACACCTAGGAGACTATCAAATGTGATGTTGTTTCCACGGCGTAGAGCTTCAGTAGTCTCATGCCGGATACACTCCAAGCGGTAGTACTGCATGAAAACCGATAGAAGGCGAAAAGTGTTGCTGACTAAAATTATGAGAAGAATGTTTTACCGTCTCGCCGAGGCGGGCCGCCAAAGGATGGTCCGACCACCTAGTACGACGCCATCCCGCATGGCGCCCACCGAGCGCGCGCCGCCCAAGAAGTTTACACCTAGTGCGCGAACGCACACCGCAAGAACGTAGCATACGCCCGATGGCGAGTCGCAAACTTCAAGACCACGCCCATCATAACCTCGCCGGTCCACAGCCGCCCACGGCCGCGTCGCTTCGCCGCCCCTCCGCCTCTCCTCGCTTGCTCGCAATTGAATTGATATGTCGAAAATTTTATTCGATATGCCTCAAAATGACACCAAAGAATGATATCCGTGAGCCTTCCTGAGAGGTCGCGCTTAATTGAAGCACCTTCGTAAAGGCCGACTCACCATGACCCCCTGCGTGTGTTGGGCTCGACCATTGGAAGCGTGGCGGTGGTCAACGGTGCCTGCCAGTGCAGGGACGATAATCCGTAGGGGCGTGTCTTGAAGGAACAGGTCTCGCACCTGGCCTTGATGACCTCGCCCTCGTGGAAGTCTCGAAATGTTATGAACTCCATTGTCTTGAGTTCTCCTCCCGTAGCTACCTAGGGTATGCTTGTCCAAGTGTTCCCATCTCTAGCGACTTCCGCCGTCATCGCAAGCAGTTCAGGTTGTGGTCACGGTAAGGGTGCATTTTTGCAGAGAAGTCATGTCCTATTTTTCGAGTGTCATTCTTTCATAATGAAAAGTTGGGGAGGCAGAGTTGTTATGTCTTGCTTTGTAGAGTCTTGTCTCACCCCGGTTTGCAGAGAAAAGTCATGTTTTACTCGCAGAGTGCTATCATTTCTGGTCTTAAAAGCTAGCGAGAGAGTGTTGTCACGCCTTACTATGCAGAGGCCGCCATTCTTGGTCAAAAGTCATGCGAGGTAGTGTGTTGTCACGCCTTACTTCGCAGAGGCCGCTATTTCGGCCTCAAAGTCGCGAGACAGAGTGTTGTCACGCCTTACTCAGATAGTGCCGCTATTTCGCTCAAAACCGGTGAGGCAAAGCAGTTGTCACATCTTACTCCGCAGAGTGATGTCATTTCGGTCCAAAAGTCAAGCGAGACAGAGTGTTGTCACGCCTTACTCGCAGAGTGATGTCATTTCGTCCGGTGTCGGGCGAGGCAGTGTTGTCACCGCTCCATCGCGCAGAGTGTCATTATTTTGGCCTAAAAGTCCGGCGACAGAGTGTTGTCATGTCTTACTCGCGAGAGTGCCGCCATTTCGCTATGAAAAGTTGGCAAGGTAGTGTGTTGTCACATCTTACTTTGCAGAGTGATGTCATTTCGCCCGGTGTCATGCGACCGAGTGTTGTCACGCCTTACTGGCAGAGGTCACATTTGGCCTCCGGTGTCGCAAGACAGAGTGTTGTCCACCTACCATCAGAGTGATGTCATTTCGGTCCAAAAGTCGTCGATGCAAGCAGGTTGTCTCGCCTTACTTCGCATAGTGTCAGCTATTTCGGTCTCAAAAGTCGCAGGCGTTGTGTTCACACGGGTTACTTTACAGAGTGTCAGAATTTTGGCCTAAAAGTCGGGCGATGTAGTGTGTTGTCACGCCTTACTTTGCAAGAGTGCTATCATTTCTATCTCAAAAGCAAAGCAGGTAGTGTGTTGTGACTTAAGTTTGCAAATTTGTTATGTAATTGAAGTTGTTTTGAAAGCCATCCGCCGCTTGTCGTCGATAATTGGTAGTTTCGACGCGAGGCGTGGAACTACCACGGTAGAACTCTCCAAATCCTCGCTTAACGCTTTTTTCCAGAGCGCCTTTTTGGGACTTAGCCGATTTTCATGCTAGCGCCAGAGTACCGCCATGTTGGAAGTGGAACTACAAAGACTGTGGAAGTTCCGATTTTCGCCTGAACGTGTTTTCTAGAGAGGGTTTTTTGCGCTCATTTAAGAGCGGTAGTACCGTAAGAAATTTGCTAAACTTTCGCATAACCCAAGTACAGTAAATTAGTTCGCAGTAGTCTGGCCACGATGTTTCAACGGCTAGTTTTCGCCTTAAATAGCCGTTATTGTGGAGTCATGTCGCAGCGCCTTGCCATTGCTTAAAACTAAGTATGTCAAATTGTCCTCAAGAGTACATATTTAGGTCTCAAAATTTGGAATGTAGGATTTGGAAATTAGGTTTGATTAATTCACACACAAAGTATTCATAGCGAAATTAGATAGAGGCATACATGATACAAACGAGTACAACATAACCGCAAAGGTATACATCACGTGAGTGCAGTGGGATGCATAGATAAAAGTTGATATTACAATCTTATTAAAACCTAACTTGTACTTGGCAAGAACAAGAAAAACTAGAAGAAAAATATTAAATCGGCAATGTTAAACTAAATTTTGTAGCGATTTCTCAACCCTTTCCATCCTTTCATCCATTTTTTAAGAACATTATCTTAATTTTTCGCTGGGCTTGATCCGAGAATGAGGCACTTGATTTAAATGCACACACGATGAGTGTCCTCTTGCAAGGCAGCAATTTGCATTGCAATATCTCGAACTTTCGCACACCATATAACCTTCACAAAACGTAACCGACATGTTGTGTTCAGAAAATAATTGGAACCGCAAGTGAAAAAATATGATGTTTGGAAAGAAGTTTATCGGGATGATCAGCACAAGTTACCGTAAGATTTGAACACTTCATGAACACTCGTGATGGATTCTATATGCATGAGAGGTGAACACATTCACCGGATCCCTCGCAACGAGGGCAATCCAAGTGTTGTCGCTGTGTTTCTAATTGCCTCGCCACTAAGTTTAATGAGGCCGACATCCCGCTTAAGTCCGAAGGAAGGAGAAGAGGAACTCAAGAGTGAGGGAATGACAAACGCAAATCATGCATATATATAGCCTCATGGTAAATTACAATTTGGTTGAAGAAAATTCGCCCACGCAGGTAGCGGAGCCGAGGAGGTATCGTAAAGCATTACGTTATGTCCTGTAAGGTTTAGTAAGTTTAAATCGGAGGTACAATTGTTGTTAGTACTAAATATTTGAGAACATTTTGTGTACATAAATCAGCAGCGGTAACACGCATGGACATTACATAAATCGAAAGGAGGGATGCACAATGGCATTATATATAACAAGTTTTACACGCCATGACATTAGTTAGGGCGCATCGCCGTGTCGCTTGCCAGATCTGCCGTGAGTTGATCCCAGTGGAATGTGAACTCTGCGTGGAGCGCGTATGTCTCAAGGGCGTAGTAGAGGCCCAAACCGAGGCTAACTGGGTGATCTCATCATAGGGGTTTGCTGAGGCTTGAGCATATCATCAACTCCACTCGGTGCTTTTCCCGCGGGAAGAGTACTGTGGTGAGTTAGTCATTGGTTTTGTGCGATGGGAAAATCGTGCAATTCACGCTCTGCGCGCACTGAGTAGGTCCGTTGTGTTGAGGAGGATCCTCCGCCGCTCGAGCCAGAGTGCCGCACGGCAGGGCCTCCGCACGTGTCGCCAAACCACCGGTCGCGCTCCCGCAGTGTGATTGAACGTCGGTGAGGAAGTCCACTCCGCGCCTCCGTGATGACGATGGTTACAGCAGTGTTGTCCTCGCAAGTGCCGCAAGAACAAAGGGTAACATCGATACGTCGTGAAATGAGCGCAGCGCTGGTACTCACGATAAGAACCGGCTGACAGATGATGTGATTTGTGGGCCCGAGGGTTTCGGGGCGAGCCGAACGTAGAGTCTGACGATTCCCGAGTCGCGACGGGCGCAGCAGAGCAGCGCTGCCGAGGAGCTGGAGGGCGAGGTGGTGGAGGGTTCCCGCCGTGTACGATGATGTTAGGCGTGAACCGCCACTGTGGCTGCACTACAAGTTACAGATCTAATAGCAAAGAATCCCGCCCTCGCAGATGGTGCTTATCACACCTAGGAGACGCATCAAATGTGCCGTTGTTTCACTACGAGAGCTTCGTGAGTCTCATACCGGACACTCTCCAAGCGGTAGTAATCTGTATGAAAATTGATAGTGGCGCGAAAAAGTGCTGTTTGATCGAAAATTATGCGAAGAATATTTTATTATCTCGCCGGCAGGCGTCGCCGGTGACGGTCCGGACAACCTAGCACGACGCCGCCTCGCATGGCGCCCATCGACGCCGCGGGCGCCGCTCAAGCAAGCTCGCACCTCGTGCGTGGAACGCATCACCGCAAGAACGTAGCGCACGCTCGATGGCATGAAGTCGCCAAACTACAAAGACCACGCCCATCGTGAATTCCTCGCCGGGCCCACGCCGCCCACGGCCGCCGCGTCTACCTGGGCCGCCGCTCTTCCGCCTCTCTCTCGCTTGCTCAGAATTGAATTGATATGTCGAAAATCTTATTCGCACATACCTCAAAATGACACCAAAGAATGACATATATGGTGAGTTTTGTCGTGAGAGGTCGCCTGCAGTGGTGGCAACTCCGGTCAAAGCCGAATCGTTTTATGACCTACCAAGATTGTACGGCTCGACTGTGTGGCACGTGGTCAACCAGAGTGCCTCGCCCAGAGCGCACGGGACGATAATCTGTAGCGCCGTGTGTCTTGAAGGAATCCGGCCGCCCATGGTGACCAGATGACCTCGCCCTCGTGGAGAGTCTCGGCAGGTTACTTAACTCGGTACACGCGCTCAGCCGGTCTCTAGCCCACCCTAGGGTAGCACGTGTCCAACGTGTTCCATCAGAGGCCCGCCGACAGTGGTCGCCGCCGCAGATTCCCGTGCAAAGCTCGGCCGGCCACTCCGGTAAGGGTGCACAAAGGTCGCGGAACTACGGCCGCCAACCGAAAGTGCTTCAACGACTATAATCAGTAGCAGGCGAGCATACCACGAGGATCGCTCGCTCGCGTTATACCGACAAGCATCGCGACAACCCGTGTGGTGACGCAGCATCGCGAGCCCCAACTGCACCGTGGGAACTCGCGGCTGCATCCGCCAAAGATCTGTGCGATGGATGTAGCCGGGTACACGCAGCTTCCCTCGCGGTAGGAAACAGATCCATCCGAACATGAACAAAAGGTACGTGACTAAGTGTGTCCTCACTTCTCCACAAATATGCACGTAGGCGATCATGTAATGTCGCAGCCAGAATGTGGCACACCCGACGCGCTCATAGGAATCGAGTGACCGAATCGCGCCGCCAAACGGACCTTTCCAATCGGAGCATGTGTCATCTCCCACCAACAGGGAAATAACATGTCAGTGTACGCGTGTAAAACATATTGTGTGGCACAGAAAAATAAGGCAAAACATAAGATAAAAAATTCAACAACACAATATGACCATAATGAGTTAACAAAAGACCCAGACAACTTAACAAATAGTACATAAAGTCATGGATTAATAGAAACACAGCCCATCAAAGACATTGAAATAAGCAAGCGACATCACGACTTAGTAATTATATCTTCCTCACTACGGTGCACTGCTTGTGCCGGGTTTGTTTGGGTAGCAGCTGATGGAGTGCCCAACTGCTCTTGCATACCTACAACGGGCGGCGAACTCGCTTCGCTACCGGTCGTCGTCCATGTCGTTCGGATGTGTCGGGATGGCGTCTTCCACTACCGGGTGCTTTAGTGCGTCGTTGGGCACCCACTTCACCGCCGACAAAAGGTCCCAGAGTGCGTGTCCGGCCCGCATTTAATGGAACTCGGCACTCCAAGTGGCATAGAGGTGGTGTATGTTGTAGTACTCGGAGATGTAACGCTCCGAGGCCTGCTGCGCACACCGTGTACACATGGGAGCATGGTTTGTGCAGAAGCTGCGGCTTGTTGCAGGTGCACGACGCTTCTTCACCAATCGTTCAGACCTGCTGACGATCCCCTCTAGCGTGGACCATCACGTACTTCTCCCTGAGCCTGATCTCGAACTTCTGCCTGACGCCATCCATGGTACGAGAGGCGTGTGATCGAGCCTTGCTGATCTTATTCTCCATGTAGGCATGCATTACTTTGGAGAATTGCTTCCCATCCTCCAGATACTTCTTGGCCATCATGGCTCTGTTAACAAAGTATCCGATGATACGGTTCCAGCTCTCCTCCACGATCGCAGTGATCAGCAAGGAGCGGACACCTTTGAGCACACCGTTGTACACCTCCGACATGTTGGTCATCATGATCCCGTACCTTGCACCGTCGGTGTCGTGCAGTAGGGACCATTTCTCCAGGTCAGGTGCATGCGAGTTAACCCACTGTGTGAACTCCCCAACTCGCGGACCTTCCACCACGCTTCGCCCTCGGATGCGCCGAGTCCCTTACATGCTTCCCTGCCTCCTCATCGAGTGTCTCCACACCGCTCAACTTCCTCCTTTGGTTACGCATGCGAGTTTCTTGAACATCTTCATGAGATCCTTGTTCAAACCTTGTGTGGAAGTTATCGCGAGATGCCTCATTCACCAACGGCCCTAACATCGCTCCACCGAACGACTACCGTGTCCCGCTTTGCATCATGCACAACGCAGACATCAACCCAAAGATTGCGATCCGAGATGACACACATCCGCCGATCTTGGACCACCGCCTGCTTCACATTGCACAGGAACCACAACCAGCTATCGGTGTTCTCGCTCTCAACAATTGCGAACGCCACGGAGACTAACTGGTCATTCGCATCGGCCGCAATGGCGGTGAGGATGGTACCCCTGTACTTCCCACATAGGAAGGTGCCATCCATCGTGAGCACGAGACGACAATGCTTGAACCATTCGATCGCCTGACGGAAGGCTCAGAAGACCCTTTCAAGAACAAAACAATTGAGCCCCTCAGTCGGATGCACCCGCTCAAGCTTGTTTATGTACATCCTGGGATTAGATTTCGTGATTTGATGCAGCAATCTTGGTACTAGGTTGTAAGCCTCTTCGAATGTGCCGAACATTCGCCCCAGAACCCTGCATTTCGCACGTCATGCCGTCTTGTAGCTGACCGGGAACTCCACCATATTGGCAACATCCGCCAGCAGGAGCTTTGGCAAAATGGTCACATCTGCAGCGACTAGGTGGCTTATCAGGCTGGAAACATACGAGGATGTCATGTTACGATGCCTGTGAAGCGGCTTAGCTAACTCGCATGTGTGGTCCTTCAGCACCGTTATCCAGAAGCCCATGGCAGTGGCCTTTAACCTCTGCGCACGGACCTTGCCAGCACAGAATTCATCGACACACCTGACGATGTACGTGTCGGGGTTGGACCTCTACACCTGATACGTCCGACCGATGTTAACGGCGTATCTAGCAATAGCATGATGTGCGGCGCTCTTGTTAGGGAAACGCTGGCCTAGGAGCAGGGTGTCCTCATTGAACCCCCATTCAGCCCCCTCCGGACGTGGCAGAACCAGCGATGTCGTCGCAACGTCGTCCAATCGTGAGGGGACGTAAGCAATGTCAGTGGTCACAAAACCACCAACTGCACCTCCTCCCGCAGCAGCTTCTCCGTCTTCGTCGTCTTCCGAACTAGTTATTTCCACGTCCTCCTCGCTTTCTACCCCATCCACCTGGTAGGCCAGGTACTCCTGATAATCAATACGGGCTGACAATCATCTCTCTGCTCCTTCGTTGGGCTCGAAATTGACAGCACGCCTCCTTAGGTCTCCATCACCCACGTCTCCTCCAACACCGGAGACCAACGCAGGCTCCTCCTTACCAGTAGCTTCACCTTCACCGGAACCACCCGCGTCGGATGTCCCCGTCCTCTCCAAGAATCGAACGAGACCATCGGCCGCAAGATATATCGCAAAGAATGGGTTGCAAACAACCCCCATGTAGTTGGCCCATGAAGCGTCGCATGTGATCTTCATCAGTTGCCAAACGGTCTCGCCTACACCACCCACCACCGAGGCATACAACGCCTCGATGCGCAGCTTCTTCCTTCCAGTGGCGCGATCGAACGCGGAACGCACGCACCACCTTAGCTCCGAGAGGCTCATGTCCTTCAGAGGCGCCAGATCACGGCAAGGTGACAATTTAATGTGTTCAGACCTGACGGTCCGTCACAGCGTCGAGGCGTCCTGTGGAACACGAACAGATCTTGAATTTTCACCATAAAGTACATAACACATGTGCATATGAAACCATCAAATTATTTGTGAGATTTTTTCCGAATGAATGCTTCTACAAATTTGGTTATGCCCACTGTACACAAGCGTTTTGTCGTACAAATTTTCAATCCCGATTGGAGTTCGTATGATTTTTCTATCTATGAAATGTCCAAGCTAATATTATTTGTAGTATAAAAAATCTGCAACCTATTCTATGTTACACTTCAGAAATTTCCTGTGGTATTACAAAGAACCACCTACTCCAAGTTAACATACAATAGAAAAAGAAAACCAACAAAACTGGTTTCCCTAAATTTGGAGTTAATTTCAAGTAGTTATGAATTTTTTAACTAGTTCGAATTTACAGTGCAAAAATAAATCAATTCAGAATTTCTTATTGCACTTGCATGTTTCCATACCCGAGTTAGACCTAGCTTACACCAATGACATGCGGGGTCTACGACATAGCATTATTTTTCATTAAATTTTGAACATAAAAACTTACTGATAGGTGGGTCCCGTTTATCATTCTCGCGGTGTAATGCATGGTGCATGCACCGAAGGCAACATGCCCGATCAAGAGTACATATACAAAGCGTTCAGTGGGTCTATTTCTATTTCGTTTAACGACCTCCAAATATTTTACTATTTTATGACCAAGTTCATGAAACTATGCAAATAACCGAGATAAAATTTACAACACCATCAACAAAAGGCCTGTTAAGTCAACTAATTATGGCCTAATGACATTGCTAACTACTGAGTCTTCCAATTTTACATCCGAACACTAGGTCAAAATAAACTTACTACACAACTATAACTACTCGGTTGCTACAATTCATCTAATTGCACCCTAATCACATTGCTAAAACTAGCGACAACAATAGCCGGATGAAAATGACACTTACCTTTTCTAGGTGCTCGCAGCAGGCCGCACAACTTATTTGCTTCTCCCTTCTCTTTCAAGAACTGCTTTTCTCTCTCTCGTGAAATTTTTTTTTCGCTCTCGCTTGTGAAATTTTTTCCGCTCACGCTCGTGGTTTTTTTTCCACTCGCGCGTGAACTCTTATGGCAGGAGCCAGTGAGTGAGGGAGCTCACTGGCTCCTTTTATGGACGTGCAAGGCATGCACTTGCCTTGCGCGTCCGGGCGCGTGGCCGTGCGCGCCCCCGGCTCGGCACGTGGGGATGGCAGCACCTTTTGTTGCCGCCACGCGTGCGCCTGTGGCGGCACCCCGCCCCCGGCCCCTTGTGGGGCCGCAGCAAGGTGTTGCCGTCCCGCGGACCCCACATGGGCAAGATTGGTGTCGCTGTCTCCAAGCAAAGAACTCTGTTATTCATTGCACTCGACGGTAGATAGTACAATAAGAGGGTTATTTTTGAAATTTTAAAATTACAAATACTATTTTTAGAATTTTTGTTGCGCAACAGAGTTAAAATAGTCCAGAATTCTGTACAGGGTGCCCACGTGTACCTTTTTTCTCCGGCCGTCGGATGTTGTTTCTCTCATGTCCACCGGCCCCGATCGGATCCGGTGGTGGGTCGGCATGCGCTCCGCTCGCCCCTTGTTGCGCGCAGGAGAAAAGGGGACCGTGCGGCTTGGTCAGCGTCGTCCGTGCGTCGTTTCCCCGTGTGTTGCGTTCGTCCATGTTCCCCAGCTCGCCTTCCCCGTTTCTTCCTTCTCGCTCCTATCGCCCGTGCGTCATCTCCGTTTCTACCTCCTCGGTCATGTCGCTCGTTCGTCGTCTTCCTTTCGGTCGCCTTTGCTCGTCCTCCGCATCGTGTGTTCTTGCGGTACTCCTACCCTCCATTTCCCAATGGGGGGGGGGGGGTATTTCTCCGTGGATCTACGTCGTTGGCCTGGAGAGGGGAGGTAGAGGCGTGGAGGACAAGAGACTACGGAGGTGGCCGACAGACAACAGGGGTGGAGGAGGAAGAGGAGAGGTAGGCGGCGGCGGTGGTGCGATTTGCGGTCGGAGGTGATGCGGTTTGCGGTCGGCGCGGCGTTGCTCAGGGTGGACGGGGCGGGGCGACATCAAGTGGTAGCACTTCTGTGGCAGACGGGAGACGGTGGTGTGCGTGATGGAACGAGCACGGAAGCAGTGGTGGCGCTTGTGTGGCTGGTCTCCAGAGTCCATGGTGAGCTTACTCCTTAGCTCTTGGTGGAATATTTGGCACCGGTGAGTTCCTGGGCGTACCTTTCTCCCCTCCGGTCTCCCTTCTCATGGACGGGGCGGGGCGACATCAAGTGGTAGCACTTCTGTGGCAGACGGGAGACGGTGGTGTGCGTGATGGAACGAGCACGGAAGCAGTGGTGGCGCTTGTGTGGCTGGTCTCCAGAGTCCATGGTGAGCTTACTCCTTAGCTCTTGGTGGAATATTTGGCACCGGTGAGTTCCTGGGCGTACCTTTCTCCCCTCCGGTCTCCCTTCTCATGGATTTGACGGGGCGGGGCGACATCAAGTGGTAGCACTTCTGTGGCAGACGGGAGACGGTGGTGTGCGTGATGGAACGAGCACGGAAGCAGTGGTGGCGCTTGTGTGGCTGGTCTCCAGAGTCCATGGTGAGCTTACTCCTTAGCTCTTGGTGGAATATTTGGCACCGGTGAGTTCCTGGGCGTACCTTTCTCCCCTCCGGTCTCCCTTCTCATGGATTTGGCCTCCCCCAACTCCGGCGTCCGCTCGCTCCACCGCCTTTGCCTTCTCCCCGGAAAGAAATAGATGTGCAAGGCCGGGTGGTAGGAGATGCAACAACATCTGTTGTCATCATAGCTGGAAAGTTGCTTAAGGTAATGGAATGGAGCTTTTTTTTTCTTGCTTATGAATTCCCCTACCATTCTGCACTCATATTTACGAAGTTCTGTTTCCTTTATCCGGAGAGGCAACGATCTTGTGAGAAATAAAATCCACCCGACCTCTTTTATTAGTGGCTACAGGGTGAGCCTGCAATTTATATTTCAGCTAGAGTAGCATTTCAATTTTAAATGATAATTTCGGTAGAAAACTCATGGTCCCTTGCGTCCTTGATTTTTTACCTTTCCGGCTTGCGATGCGTGAAGCTTGCAAGTATGTTGAAGAAAAGTTGGCTGTCAAGGTAAGAGAATACTTTCTTATGAACAAACAGCAGCAGAGTGATGCTCCATTCCATGCTTATTGACATTCTGACATGAGTATTTATCTACACTTTTAGGTCGATAAGCTTGGAAAAGATTCCCTTATAAACTGTGCAAAAACTAGCATGTCTTCGAAATTGGTTAATAGTTACAGTGGTTACTTTGCAAATCTGGTAAGTTCCTATGGTTATATCATTGTATGTGTAGTTTAGGTTTCTTATTCATGCCTTGTTTTTACTTAATGTGTGGTAAAATTGTGTGGAACTTGATGATATGGTTAGTTGTAAGTCTCGTTTAGTGTCATTTGTTAAGTCTAAAGTAAATATTTAGTCAATACTCAGTACATGCATATTGAGGTACTTTATTTTTGTTTTTAAAATTCTAGCGATATATGATAATGCTTTGTTGTTATGGTTTCTATTTGACTATGTATTCGTCCATGGAGACAAGTGTTAGGGCTTCAGCTGTCTTTCTGTTAACATTAGTACAAACTCTGTTCTGTTTAATCGATGTGGCAGTGATATTCTAGGTTGTAGACTCAGTTCAAGCTGTGAAGACTGCAAACGCTAATGGAGAAGTTAAGTATCCAATCAAGGTCAGTGAAGTAGTAAAGTGCATTTGATTACAAATAGTACACCATCAAAGCAATCTTTACTGTCTGCAATTGCTATATAGTGAACGGGACTCATGTTTTGTGCATTTGTGCTCCTTGCATTGTTTCCATTTTTTCACTGGATGTCTTCTTTCTAAAGGTAGAATTAAGTGTTACAAATTAATAGCCCATATTATTGTTTGGACGTTGTAGACACACCACACCTATAATACCTGTTTGTGATGTTATTTTGCTTTGTGCAAAAAGTGTTCTTCCAGCTGGTTGTGCATTGGACGACTTGGCTGATAATACAGTAGTTCTAGTTCTGCCTTAATATTATGCGGCTTGTTTCCTTTATTTTCATCTTAACCATTCTATGTGGAATGGACATACTGTTTGAATCCTTTTTTTGGCTGCACAAATGGTGCTTTGTTATCCTTTGCGTGAAATTTTCCTTGTAAATATGGCCTTGTCTGTTCTGCAGAGCATTAATATTTTGGAAGCTCGTGGTAAAAGTGCCAAGGATAGTTACCTGCTAAATGGATATGCACTAAACACGGGCTGTGCAGCTCAAGGAATGCCTACTAGAGTAACCCCTGCTAGAATTGCTTGTCTGGATTTTAACCTTCAGTAGACAAAAAAGCAATTGGGTGTTCAAGTCCTCGTAACTGGTCCAAGGGAACTGGAGAAGACCTATTAGAGGTATGAGCATTTTATATTTTGCAGCTTATTATTATTCCTTTCTGCTATTTCCTAAATGAATCTGTTTTGCTTGTTTCTAATTTATTACTTGTTCCTAAATTAGAAACAAGCAATATTGCATTTTAACAATTTTGCATATTGCTTGTTTCTAATTTATTGTGGTGGATCCACATGCTTTTATGAATGGATTGACAAGCAATTCATTTTATTTTTTGAGGTCCTGAACATAAACCTAATACCTTGCTTTTTGGTAGAGTATCTGACATAACAAGGGAGCGAATTGAGAAAATGCTCAAGGCTGGTGGTAATGTTGTATTGACCACCAAAGGAATTGATGATATGTGATTGAAGGTATGCTTTCATATTTCAAGTAGAAACGATGTATTTTACCTATTTTTAGTATGTTTCTAAATTTACTTTCCAAACAGAAACTCTTTATGTACTTTGGTTGGGCCGGACAACTTTTCTACTGTATGACATATTTTGCTTAGTTACTGGTAATTTTGGTTGGGTACCGCGTACAGAATTTGTTGCGTACAAAACATGTAAACAAGATAGCCTAATCTAGAAACTTATTTGGGATGTTGATGCCCAGCCAAATAGACATGCTATCCTTGGAGCAGCTGAATCTCGCCCTGATTTGATGTGTTTTCTTATTTTGGTTCTGAACCTGTATCATTTTAAGATGCTGAAAATTGTAGTTTTGCGTAATAGAATGCGCAAGTAGGAAGCGCACAGCATAGACAGACATAACATGATTTATAACACAAAAGATCAAAAGTTTCCAATGTACCAATCTGTGCTTATTTGCCTCAATTGTTTGTTAGATATTAAGAGGACATCAGGCAAATGCTTAGTTCACGCTTGCCATGTGTCCAGCAGAACAATATGTACTATCCGGAGGTTAGCAAAATTTTGTCTTGTTGTATGCTTGTGTCTTCCCCCCTAGACATTTCTTCTCTTCCATCAAGCCCTATACCACGAGAATTTAATAAATAACCGACGCAAGGTGCCACCACATTAAGATGGAAGACATAGTCAACTATTCCACTTCCATCGCGTCCCTAGTTTATGATTAGTCCAACCGGCGTTCATGGCACACTCAGTTGGTAGTTGCTAAGCCTTGACAAGATTTATACGTTACTAAACAGTTGCATCATTTCTAAAAACTACAGCAGGAGCCAACCAATGGCTAGTCTAACTGGTTTGACACCCCTGTCTCGTGATCTCTCGGTTGTTCGACCGCAGTCCGAACCATGCGGAAGAAAAGAATATACAAGAGAAGGCAAAAGCTCATCGACCCATCAGTGATTGATTTATTTTGTCATATGTCTCGTGAGATTAAAATTGTCTTATATAAGTCTTAAAGTTGTTGGCCCAAGTGACATGACCCATCGGTGGTCCTGCCGCAGTCCACAGCCACGCATTTTTAACCAGGGTACA
Organism: Hsuehochloa calcarea; assembly: GCA_036346395.1. NCBI lineage: Eukaryota > Viridiplantae > Streptophyta > Magnoliopsida > Poales > Poaceae > Hsuehochloa > Hsuehochloa calcarea. Next base: position 9,740,898 of record CM070601.1, on the reverse strand, counting down.
AACATGCAACATGGTTTGGGGGGGGGGACCCGGAGGTAGCAAAGCCTCAGTCGGACTCAGGATTGACTATGCGATTCATGCTTAATCAACTCATCATTGGGCTTAGTTAATCCCACTCAACAAAAGATGTCATGGTACAAATTCTGGGAACTCGATAAATAACCCATCAAACGTGAAGGCAGCGGAAATAAGGCCCTTGTGTCAGGGCATTGAGGATCTAATAAATTAAATTGTTTATCTGTAATTGTTATGATAGATAGTAATACCTTTATATTATTCATAAGGATACTCCTTGTCGTTAATAACGGAGAAGCTTAGCCAAGTGGTCGTAAATCATTTTACAATCGCCATATATAGTTGTAAGTACTTCTAAGACAACTTAGTGGTCGTAAGTCTTACTACGATTACCTCATGGTCGTAAGCCTTACTGCGATCAGGTTAGCTACGACCATCCTATAGTCAACAAAGACTGCAGACATATGAACCCGATCGACTAGGGATACTCATGCGTTGTGTCTGATACACATAGTAGTTAATATATGATGTTATTCCCCAGGATAGCTGCATGTGTTAAGCCCCTATCCCTGACATAATTGCAAGGCAACGTGGGAGGGTTAGTCTTTGACAATAACTACCCTTAAATGTGCGCATTTTATCAAACGACAAGGTGCGTCTTGGCGTAAATAAATGCCACCTCTTCATGCGTTATATAAGGGGTCAAGTCGGTACACAGAGGAAGATCATAAGCGAATCGATCGGAGACACAATCAACAGACAGGAGTCATTAAGTCCTAGTGATTTCTTCCATGTTGTAAAGCATAGTCAATACAACAACATAGGAGTATGGTTATTATTCTTTTAGGAGAAGACTGAACCTCTCTAAATTCCTTGTGTCTTGTTATGTGTAGATCTAAGTCAAGGAAAGTCCCCAAAGCATACATTTGTAAGATCGATTCTAAACCATCGACGGTTGGCGCCATCCATGGGCATCTTCCGGTTTTTTCCCCTTCTCGACAAATTTCTTCAACTCGATGCTTTCATAGCATGAGAATGGAATGTGGAGAATTGATTCGATTTGATGACTATTGGATGGTGTAGTGTTTTGGCAAGTTATTGTAAACGCATTGTTACGATCTTCTTAGTCGCATACCTACAGAAGTGTGTCGGTTGGACACCAAAAGTTGATCATTTCGTATTGGTAAAGTTGTACAATATCTGTAGAGTGTATAATCTATTCAAATAGCCATGCCTCTGATCATGAGTGTGGTACAGAAGGCCATACTTGGTTAGTAATAAAATATGGCATGGGCGAATGTTAACGCAAAATTGGTTGTAGCGACGATCTAGAGTTAGGTGGATGGAGCCGTATATTTGGGGATAGGTGGATAGAAACTTATGAGTAGCAACAGGTGGATGGAACCTTGTTTTATGATAAAACTTGTTTATAGGAGCATCACTTTGGTTTTAAAGTTTTAAAAATGGCTAGATCCTAGGTTTGAAAAATAACTACGACATGGTATTGTCAAGCAAAACTTGCTTTGTGATAAAATATACATAAGACCCCTCCTTTAGCAAACCAATCATCTATATACTTGCATTGGCATAAGAACTTGCTTAGTACGTTTATACTCATGATTACTCATATATGTGGATTCAGTGCTCAAAGATATCAACCGGTGAACAGTTACCTTTACCCATCAGGAGTCCAGGATGACGTCAAGTACTAGGTCGCTTACCCTAGTCAATTGCATGTGGGTATATCCTAAGGGACCCAACAACTGTTTGTCATTTCCGTTGCAAGAATTCATCTATATTTGGCCTTTTTTCTGACCCGTGATGTAAGACTTCGATCATGTAGTCCATTTACACTTATTTATTATCATTGTTATTCGAATGCATGAATGTAGTATTCATCGTTGTTGTAATGTGTGAGTTGGCTACTAATTATGAGACTAGTTTGATATGTTATGAAATAGTAAAAGAATCGATGAATGGCAATACGATCACGCAATCAATCAATCAATCAATCGCCAAGACGAAGTAGACTGAATACAGGAGACACCAATGAGAGAGAACACCAGAAAATCTTTATTAGAATTGCCTCTCTATTTATAGTCTAAACCCACCAGGGGCAGTCTTGGTATTTACCCACACCGGAACCTTCTAGGTTTCGTAACACCCCCCTGGGTGAATACCACGGCATGCACATGCCTCATTAAAAACTCCTCCCAAAAACCCAATGGGAAAAAGGGATAGATAAAAGAGTGCATCACATCTATTTCTTAGATCGCACTTGTTGCCTCATTAAAAATCTTTACGTGAGAAAACTTCAGGAAAAACTCACAAAGGGAAAAAGAGTGCAACATTTGGATCTTCGGGATCACGTAAGTCTTCTGGTCTTACATATAGGCTATGGTTCAGGGATTCACCCCCCCTGAACTTTATAACTCATTAAGCCGTCTCATCACTATGCCTCGAACACATTTGTGGAAGCTAGAGGCTGTGAGAGATTCTGTGAATAAATCTGCTAGGTTATCACAAGATTTAGCCTTTAACACCTTTATCTCTCCGTTCTTCTGAAGTTCACGAGGATAAAAGAATTTAGGAGCAATATGTTTCGTGATATTACTCTTAACATAGCCCATTTGCATTTGTGCAATACAAGCGGCGTTATCTTCATAGATAATAGTGGGGTCATCGACGGTGTTTATGCCACATGACTTCTTGATATGGCTAATCATCCGCCTAAGCCAAACACATTCTCGTGAGGCTTCGAATAATGCGATTATTTCTGAGTGGTTGGTGGACGTAGCTACCAAGGTCTGCTTAAATGATCGCCAAGAGATGGTTGTACCACCACAAAGAAATACAAACTCGTCTGGGTTTCGATTATATGGATCGATGATATCCCGTGATCTCAGATATCTAACCATAGTCATGTCTTGGTTCTTCTGGTAAAATAATCTAAGATCTTGTGTACTATGAATGTACCTGAGTATGGTTTTAATGCCAACCCAATGTCTTCGGGTTGAGCTGCGCTGTGTCTGGCTAGCAAGTTTACTGCGAAGGCAATGTCTGGCCTTGTGCAGGTAGCTAGATACATTAGTGCCCCAATAGCACTTAAGTATGGAACTTCTGGTCCAAGAATTTCCTCATTTTCTATCTTTGGTCTAAAAGGGTCTTTATCCGCCTCTAGGATCGGGCCACCATCGGGGTTTTCACCGGATATGATTTATCCATGTTAAATTTCTCTAGGTCTTTCTTGATATAAGAGGATTAGTATACTAAAACTCCTTCAGGGAGGTGCTCCAGCTGCAGGCCTAAGCAGAATTTGGTTCAACCCAAATCTTTCATTTCAAATTCTTTAACAAGATAAGAACTTGCTTCTTTTATGTTTTCTGTCGTCCCGATGATATTCAGATCATCGACATATACTGAAATAACACAGAATCCATTATGGGATTTCTTTATGAACACACAGGGACAGTCTTCACTATTAATATATTCTTTCTTCAGGAGGAATTCACAAAGTCGGTTGTACCACATTCTTTCAGACTGTTTTAATCCGTACAACGACCTTTCCAGCTTGACGCTGTACATATTTCGATTCACTTTATTTTGATCCGGAACCTTTATTCCTTCTGGGACTTTCATATAAATATCTGAATCAAGTAACCCATATAGATTTTGATCTGGAATCTTTACTCCTTCTGGGACTTTCATATAAATATCTGAATCAAGTGACCCATATAGATATGCTGTCACTACATCCATTAACTGCATACATAAATTCATACCTGCTGCCATTGATATTAAGTATCGAAACGTTATCCCACTCATGACAGGAGAATAAGTTTCATCATAATCAATACCGGGTCTCTACGTGAACCCTTGTGCCACAAGTTTCGCTTTGTATCTCACTACCTCATTATTTTCGTTTCTCTTCCGGACGAAAACCCATTTGCATCCTACATGGAATACCTTGGGTGGTGTTTGGGCTATCGGGCCAAACACTTTTCTTTTATTCAGCGAGAGTAATTCTGCCTCAATTGCTTCCTTCCACTTACCCCAGTCTGAACGCTTCTGGCATTCAGCTAAGGACTTTGGTTCTGGATCCAGTTCAAGGTTTCTAGCAATTTTTGAGGCGAAATAGATGTCGACAACTGTAGTTTTTCTCTTATATAGTTCTCCTGACTCAACAAAATTAGTGGATATTTCTTCATTTATTTCATCCAGCTCCTCGTGATTTCCCACAACGACGGAGTCTGGTTGTTCAAATTCCAAGATAGACTGTCTTGCGCGCAATTGTACTGGGTTTACTATCTCCAGGATTATTCCCTTCAGGGGTATTCTTAACTTCAGGTTGATTCTCTTCAACTGACCGGGGAGATGTCTTATCGAGTGAGTATTAGAATGGACAATGCCGATGAGTTTACCTCTAAGGCATTTAATGACTATTGTTTAGCTTCCAGTGCCAACTATGAGAGCATCGCATCCAGCTATTGTCATAACATTTCCCGTTTTCTTAGTTAACGTTTGGAAATATTTGGTATCCCTTAGGATTGAGTTGGTAGTTCCACTGTCTACCAGACAGATTTCCTCCTCCTTCATCAGATTCAAGAAGTTGTTCTATATAGGATATAATATAGTCAACAATAATTCAACATGAATAAATCTCCAAAAGAACAGGCAACTCATTTATTCATCAAGAGATAATGTTTAAATCCTAAACAATTAATGCTTCATAAGAGCATGGAAAATCCACTTATTCTTCTGGAATAACCTAAACTGATAAAGCAAACCTAAGGAAACTATGATATTTGGACTTGTCCGGGGAGATAGCCTATGACCTACTGCAGGTCGCCATATGCGTTAACCTCCATGTGACAACCCCTGCTATAGTGTCGAGCTCCATCACTGTGTTTGGGGCATCACCCTTATCAGCATCAGGTTGACCAACAAAATGTGTCTCTGCAGCCTTCTTTAGTGGCACCTTCTTGCCCTTAGCAACTGACTCTTGGTAGAGTTCCACCAGATGTTTTGGGGTGCGGCAGGTGCGGGACCAATGGTCCATGCAACCACACCTGTAACCTGTAGCACGGTGAAGGAGGGTATGTCTTCTTGCTACCCAGGTCTGGCTTTTGTTGTTTGCCTCTCCTTTGCCCCATCCAGCGGGGTTTGCCATTTCCCTTTTGTACATTCAATTTCTTCCACTGTCCACCTTTCCGCAGACTGCTACCACCGGTCCTCCGAAATTAGTCTCAGTGCTTCCGCCAGAATCGCTTATCGGTTGAATCGGTAAAAAATACCTACTAAATTTTTAAAATTTGAATTTGAATTTTTGACTCCATAATGTCCTTCCCTAGTTGGTTTAGGCATTCTTATGCTAGATTATGTATTGAAACGTTAGTTTTAGTATATTTAGCACTATTAAAACATAAAGGATGACTTTTTATGTACAACTTGAAGCACTTTCTCATTAATTGGATTGCATGCAACCATGAGAGAATTGGATTGCATCATTATTTGCTCAGGATTGGATTGATTATTTAATCCTATACTTTCAAATCATTTAGTGACGCGATATGATTAATAAGAGATACAAAAAAGTATTTGCTAATAGTTTGTTCAGCGACACAAGTTTCATATGTATGATTACTAGTATCAATATACTGGCATTTGTTTGGCCAGGATTGGCCGACCAAGTCCAACTTTCATATTTCTGCTAAAAATACTAGCTCCTAAGGGTAGCTCATGTAACTAGAAAGCTATCCTTTTGGGAGGTGGAGTCATGAAAGAAGCAAGAAAATAATTAATATACGGCCTTTGAAAAATATAAGATAGTTAAGAATTCAAATGGACCTAATATTTTCAACTAGAGTAAATTGCATTGGAGCTCTCTAAACTTGTGCAGTTGTCTCACTCAACCCCCTGAACTTGCATTGTACTTTACCGCCCCCCTAAACTTGATCATGTTTGCACCATTGATCAATCAAATATTTAGGTAATTTCACAACCATTGCACCAATGCAATTTACTCTTTCAATTATGTCTGTGCAAGAGCATACTACTCATCCTTTTGAAAAATCATGTATGCATGTGTATTTAGAATATATACAGCATTTTATTTGCTCTATTGTCGTTCCATTAGGCAGCCTTTCAATTCACAGGAACAGACAATAGTTGCTTTGGGAACGTTTGGATCTATACTTAATTTTTCCATCCTAGGAGAGGGCAAACTAGCCTAGTTAAGCTCTTGCTTGAAAAATCAAGCTTTTTATGTACAACTTGAAACACTTTCTCATTAATACTTGTATTATTCTAAATTTAAATTTGCTAATTACCATTTTCACCATTTTCTGGTTTTCCCGGTTTTTCATTTGGTTTTACATCACGCAGAACCTATCCGAAAACCATCCGAGAAAATCCAGATTCAAATTTTGAAATTCGAATTTGGGCCGGTTTTTTTTAATTTACCAAGAATCCATTCTACATCGCAGACGGCCGTCAGGATCTTCCCTTGCATCGAGATTTTAATCCTCGGTCGTGACCCAGTGGGACAAGTCTGATAGTTCTTCATCAGTAACTCATCATTCTTCTCTGCCTCGAGAAGAGTGGTTATCAGTTCTGAGTACTTCTTGTACTTGGCTTGACGATACTGCTGCTGGAGTGTCCTGTGAGTAGGGTGAAAAGTGCTCAAAGTTTTATCAATCATCTCAATATCTGTGATCTTCTGGTTACAGAATCTGAGCTTAGCAATAAGTTTATGAATTGCAGAGTTGTATTCAGACACCTTCTTGAAATCCTGGAACCTTATGTTGGTCCACTCACGTTGTGCTTCAGGTAGCATGATGGATCTCTGCTGGTCATACCTCTCTTTTAGGGAGTTCCACAGTGCCAGCGGGTCTTCTTCTAAAAGATACTCAGACTTCAAGTCTGGGTGGATATGGTGCCTCAAGAAGTGTAGTGCCGCTTATTTGGCAGCACGAGGAATGGCAGGAGCTTCAGCCTCAGGTGGGGTTATGGCAGCGCCGAGTGTTCTAGCCGTCAGGTTGATCTTAGCGTCCATTGCCCATGCGAGGTAGTTGCTACCGTCCAGGGCAAGCTCAGCAAACTCCTTTTTAGCGATGTCAGACATTTCCTACATTATTCATGCACAATTCTAATTTACTTTAGGTAAACAGCATGAATATTGCTATATCAGTAAGGTGTGGATTTTATCTATTCAGTAGATTTAGGATCTGTCTGGAATTTTTTAGTATTTTAATGATTTTTCTGCTAATAAGCAATTTTCAGAATTACTAAAGCAGAAAATAACATGCTGAAATAAATAATTACAGAACAATAATGCCACAAGCTAACTAGATTATCATAAAGCTTAAATAATCTAGGAAATAAATTATATGAAAGAAATATGGTCTTCTGGACTTAATTGCAAATTTAACAAACTTCAGGATCAAATTTTATAACCGTTTTCAATTTCTAGCAATACTACTTAATTTCTGAGGACTACATGGACTAGATTACAAAATTTAGATTTCCGAGACCCTTTTCTGCTGGAATATGAATTTTTTGTTAATTCTGTGATTTTTAGGGGCTAAAACGTGAAAATGTCAGTTCTGAGAATTTTATGCGTAATTTTTGGAAACTCCGAGGGGTTTGCTGCAAAAATTTCTTATTTCCGAAATCAGTATCGTAATTTTACGATTTTGCGAGGGTGTTTCTGCAAAATGGCCGGTTTATTTGGGCCGCCCGCCGCCTGCTTTGGTTTGTCGATCGCCCATTCGACGGTAGGGTTTCTACCCCCTGGCTGTATGATGGTGGCGCTCTCGCGCTGGCGACGCGAGAGACGAAGCCGGAGCTTGGCACGGCAAGGCGGCGCTAAAGGCCAAGCGCGTGGAGGCGGCTGCGGGCCGAGGTCCTCCAAGCGTGGTCGCCGCGGCGTCGCGAGCCGTGCACGGCGAGTGGCGGCGCTCTGCGAGGCGGCGTCTTGAGACCGGCGCGGCGTTGGCCGGGGCGGGCGCGACGACGGCGATGGCGGCCGCATGGCGGCGGCCTAGCGCGGAGCGGTGGTCGGCATGGCGGTTTCAGCGGCCGACGACTTCGGCGGATGCAAAGAACCTTTGGCGCCGATGACCGGCTGGGGTTGGTTTTCTAAAGGCCGATGGCGGGCCACCGAGGCCAAGATCCAATTTTTTTTTTCTTGGCATTATTTACAGAGCCCAAAACTATGTGAGATCACGGTTTTTAATCCATCTAGCAAAAACCGATCTTGTAACTGGATGATCAATCTACTGGATTTAGATCTTAAAACACAAACTGTAGATCAATCTACTGGCAGGAACAATTAAAATAAGATTGATCTAATCATGGGCATTGCATAACGGATCTAGTATCAATCTAGATTAGTATATAAATTGCAATGCGTAGTAGATCGATTCGTGATTTGCATATCTTTCACTTTGGAGAGCAATTCGTGCTGATAATGTGTTATGAAATAGTAGAAGAATCGATGAACGGCAGCACGATCACACAATCAATCAATCAATCACCAAGACAAAGTAGATTGAATACAAGAGACACCAATGAGAGTGAACATCAGGAAATCTTTATTAATTATCAGAGATGATAACATGGTAGAATTGCCTCTTTATTTATAGTCTAAGCCCATCAAAAATAATTTTGGTATTTACCCATACCAAAACCTTTTAAGTTTCGTAACATAGTACACAAGCAAATCCGGGTCAAACATTACTGAACAAGGATTTGATTTGCGGCACGAGAAGCTGTTGTTCTTGAGGGCTTTTTGGTCATTTCTCAATTACAGAAAATATTATTTTGAAAAAGGGTTTTTGGATGGTGGGTCCCACTGGTTGGTAAGCCTCCTCTCCTCTGGCTTGGTGGGAGAGCACGATGCTGATGGTTACTTTTCCCCTTTTTGCCCGGGAGAGGAAATGGAGGCAGCGGCGGCTCCAGATGACTTGGGCGGCTCGGTGTCTTTGTCGCTGGCCTTTTGAGCAACCACGAGGCCGACTCGACTCCTCCCCTTTAAGTCCCAACCAGGTGAGCCCCTTGATACTTGGATCTGACTCGAAGAACAAGTGAGTTCCTGAGATTAATTTGATCTTCTCTTCTGATCTGGTTTTCGTTTTGGATGTCCCTGGAGCATTGAGTTGGATTTCTTGACTCGGTGGTGAGCGAGAGATTCTCTGCTTGGCTCTCCCGGCTGGTTCCTCTGGTGCCTTTTCACTGATTGGGCTCGGTGAGGTTTGCTTGGAGAGTTGGGTGGAGTCTCTACCAAGGGAGCTCTCTGGAGGAGCTTTCTGGTTCTGATGTTCAGTGGAATAAGGGAGTTTTGCTTTGATTTCTGGTGCTATGTGGATTGCCTCTGGTCAAAGCATTATATTGGAGAACTTCTGCGGCAACCTTCCTGTCCCTCAACTTCGTCTTTGGTGTGTCCCAAAGAGCGAAGTCAGACTCTGTATCTCCGACGACCTCGCCTCTCACCGCGGCACAGCGGGGCGCTAGGTTTTCTGGGACAGCGTCCTTGTGACGTGCCTAGTCTATTTATCTTCTCGGTGGTTTCGAGGACCATCGTCTCGTGAGTATCTCTGTATTCAATTATTGCATATCACTTTGAGTATATATATGTTGTACTAGGTCAAGTCTGAAATTGATTTGTTAGTCCTGGGAGATATATTGCAAAGTAACTTTTGTGGGCTTTGTTGAAACTGCTCTGTGATAATAATTGTCATATACTGAAATTGATGTGATAGCATATTCAGATTTGAGCTTGCTTACTGTTGTCTTTTATTTCTATTTGATTTGGCTATACCATTATCAGGAGATTTGATTGCTTTGCATCTTCTGAATAGAACAGATTGGTTGAGCTGTTATTGCTTTGACTTTCTGTAAGTTGACAGACTTAGAAGTTTCAGTTTGAGAGGTTACAGCCTTGTTAGTTGTTATCTAATCTTTTGGCTGAAGCTTTGTTTATGAGAAATAATTTGACAACTTAGTAAAGCATTGTTAAGAGCTCAAAATCTGAATTTTGTTATCATATTCAATTAATGAAGAGTATAGACCAAAGGATTGAGATGTCAAAGATTAATTCTTTTGCAACTCGTCTTCCGAGAGCACTCAATAACATCATATTTCTGTGTTCTATGCTGATTTCTTTCATATACATAAGGTATATGTTTAGCATTTCATTCAGTTTAAATGGCTTGGAGGATTTACATTTATATATGTTGATTTGGTCATTTAAATGCTGGTGGATTAATGCTTTATTGTCTTATGATTATGCTGGAATTCATTATGATTATTTGCTAAAACTGCACATTTTACAACAGGAGCTTCCCATTTTTTTTGCTTCTCCTTAGGTTTGCTAGGGCATTCTGATCTAGAATGTCCCAGTCCGGCGGACAGAGATTATAATGGCGAACTGTCGTATGACATAAAACTGAGAGCTCCGGTGATAAAAAAGAAAAAAGATGCAGTCTTTCGGCTCGGCGGCTGCATCAACAGGATGGAGTGGCGATTCATCCATCAGGTCGTTCTACTTCTAACAAGAAGCCGCCGATGGCCTCATCAGTGTCTAGTAGCCAAAGGAAATATCGTGCCAATAGCAGCGCTGCGGACCTACCTGGGGAGGATGAGGTATCTCATTTGAGGAGGGCGACGAAGGAGAAACAAGAACCCTCTAGGGTTTCTGATATTGCTCGTCAGTTGTTCTCTAAAGACTAACCGGGCAATGGCGGTAGTGCTTAAAGAGCGGAAGAGTTGTGTGCTTGGAGGAAGGAAGGGAAACGCTGGTGCTATCCAGGAGGCGGTTGATGGGAGCTCAAATGAAAATTCGGCACTAGCGATTGTGCGGTCTGGTGGAAATTTGGTAGGAAGAAATCAGGATCCAATGGGACAGATTGGGAAGGATGATGGCTCGGAGGAAACACAAGAAGAACAACTTTGTCTTCAATGCAGGATAGGCGAAGGCTGCGTCGCAGCCCCGCTCAGCACAATGAATCTCCCATGTTCGAACTGCTGTTGCTGCGGGCGGTCCGAGGTAGTTCAAGAGCTTCGCGGCTTTGTGGAGCTGTATCGCCCGGAGGTGGTCTTCCTCTCGGGAACTAAAATGTCAGCGACGCGGGCGTAAGTCCTAAAATGGAGATTAGGGATGGACAACGCGTTTGGTGTGGACAGCGATGGCCTTAGTGGAGGCCTTGCCGCCTACCGGACGAACAACGTCACTGTGCGGCTGCAAAAAATTTCAAGGTCACACATTGATGTTCTAGTACGCGGCGAAGGTACGGGGGACGTTGAATGGACATCACAGGGTTCCACGGAGAGCCGAGACGTGAAACAGGGGCGGACCCTCCGTGGATCATAGGTGTTCAGCCGAACATTTATTTTTATTTTTTTTTCGTAAAAATCTGATATATGATATGTATATTAGATGTATATGCTCTTAGTTGGGTCAAAATTATATAATTTTATCCGCAGATGAATTCAGTTTGTACTTCTCACACCTTGCGTGTGGTTCATGTAACACAGTAGACCTATTTTTCTTCTCACTTCAACCCACCAAATCGTAACCTCTACTATCTCTCTCTCTCTCATCCTATGTGGAGAGTGGAGAGGGCGGCTCCGGCCTCCTAATGGTGAACGACGAGAGGAGGTGTGGGCTGCGAAGGCAAGCGACAGTAGGTGGGCACCGCGATGCGACAACAATCAGGTGTAAGGCGTTGCAGGGTGCAGGTGGAGCGGCGACTGCGCGGGCGAACAGAGATGTGGCATAGGAAACTGGTGGCAGCACTACAAACAGGGAGCAGCGCGGCAATACGGCTCGTACAGCATAGGAAGAGGTTATGGCAAAACAGCGGGTCGTATCCAATGGCTGAAGGGAGGAGATCGCAGTACGGCATTTTTTCAGGCAAAGGCGCGTGAACGGACGTCAAAACAAAATTTCATCCCTCCGGAGGGATGATGGCACTTTCCGTACAGACCAATCAGGTTTGGAACTTATGGCGGCTAACTTTTATAGTGATTTGTTTACAGCGCAGGATTGCACCAATCCAGAAGAAGCTATGCAGTTTGTACCGCATAAGTCCCGCAAGAAGTGAATACACTTCTTTGTGTGCGCCGGTGACGGATGAGGAGATTGAGAAGGCTTTACTCATGATGGGTCCTAACAAAGCACCGGGTGAGGACGGTTTCAACACTGGCTTCTTGCCAAAAACACTGGGATTTGATTAAGGTGAATCCACTCCTCTCAGAATTTAAAGCTATCTGTTGAAACCGTTTGACTAGTAGGTTGGCTTCAAAAACCATATGAGAGAGGATTAGAGGCAATTAGACCATGTCACCCCTGGGTGTAATACTTCAATTGTATTTGCGTAACTCAGTGGTATTTGCAGGTAAAAATCTTCAACTTCAAAGAGTATTTTCTTTTCTGAAGGTTGGATTCTCACGAGAATCTGCTGGGAGGCTGCTTTTCGTTGCTAGTTCATTTTCGAAACAACTCCTCGTGAGAAGCAGAATCTAGTGGTTTTGAGAATCAGGGTGTTTGGTACGGCTCCACGAGAATCGATTGAGTAGCTAGGAGTGGAAGCTGTACCAAACAGAGCCTAAGTCGGATAATTTGAAGTGCAGTCCGTGCTTTCCTTAAGGTGGTGAGATGCACGAAGGAGTCAATGATAGTGTGTTGGTTCTAATACCCAAGGTAAAGAATCCACAATCTTTGACGCAGTGCATACCTATTTCTTTGTGCAACGTGCTGCACAAGATTTGTTCGAAGGTGTTGGCAAATTGTAACGGTCTAAAATTTGCAACCTTTTAAAACCGAGAGCTTTCGAAACCCCTCCCTAAAATTTCGAAAACCTTTTGAATCTTCCTCCCAAGTTTTTCCTGTTTTCTCAAAACTTCCTGAGTTCATTTGATTTGTGCCTCCCTTGAAATGCATTTCTAAAAGCCTAACCATTAGAGGACCAACCAAACCCTTCGGCCCAATCCTCCCCTCTCCCAGCGTCTCTTTGCGCGCCCGAGTCTTAAATGGGAAGTATTGTTCTCACGGTGATTTCAGGTCGGCCGGCGAAAAAAGATATCCTCTCATACCTGCAGAGCAATCTTGAGTGGGCGGTCAGTTTTGGAGAAGGGGTTCATTGAAAGGGTTGGAGATGGTAAATAAATCCATTGAGATTTTGAATGGCCGTTGGATACCGGGCTCTGTCATAAATAATGAAGCCGATCGGGAAAATGCCGGGTGCAAATGCACAGAAGGTGAGAGATTTGCTTTCCAATGGCGCAAAACAATGGAATTTCTGCCAACCTGCTTTTGCCGGATGTGATAACAGGGTTCTCTCTACTCCGATCGGTAAAATTACTGAAGATTGCTGGGCCTGGGTACCAGAAAAGCCTGGTTTATACTCAGTGAGATCTGCTTATCGCAGTTTGGCAGCGGATACCAGTGGAGAATATCCAAACAGCCCACCTAATGCTGTGCTTCCTATCACTGTTTGCTTCTCCGGTCTCCACCGCCGACAATAAAAGAAAACCCAGCATCTTCTTCGGCCGGGCTAGATTCAGTTCTGAAAGAAAGCCGCAAAGACTGGCCAGGAAAGCTAAACGAAGAATGGCCTGGGCCGGACTGAACCCTAGAGGCGAAGTGGAACACACTACGTATGCCTTTCAATATTGGTCGCCGTCTTCCTATTTCGAGCAAAATGTTTTGGGATCAAGCCGTGGAAACTACTGTAGCATCAAGTAGCTCACCAGTACAGTACAGTACGTAGCGAGAATCAAATCCTATCCTTGGTCAGAAAAGCTCGGTACCATGCTGATTGTACCGACCAACTGTTGGCAATATTGGCAGTTTCTATGCATCATCTCTTACTTGGATGTTCGCTGCACTTTTGCCAGTTTTGCCAGACAAGATTACATACTCCGCTTGAGGTTACCTTAAAAATAAAAATACATTTGACAGAGCGACCTTGGCATTATCTCACAACAATCGGTCAGTACCTTTGGCCAGACAGGATTACACCTTCGACTCGGAGGTTTACTACCAGTTAGTACCACGAATGTTGCAACAGATCTTTATATATATTCTAAACTTAAAAACAATATACATAAATTAATTATCCTTGTATATAAAAATTGAATTCGCATCCGACTAACAAGTCAAAAGAGTTTTATCGTAAACCAAACCTAACTAGATCCTTGTGTGTGTGTGTGTGTCTATATATATATATATATATATATATATATATATATATAAAGATCTCACCAACTCATGAGGTAGGGAGGTGTATAGTAAACTCATCACCACTGCTATCACTAAGTACTTCTTTTATAATAGTAAAAATAAAAATAAGAAATAGTATATTTAGCCACCTTGGCATTAGCTCAGTATGATGTGACCAGATAAAAATTACATCATACAGTTAGGCAGCATCTTATTTTCTTTTATATATATATATATGCAGAAGGTCATGGCCAAAAGTGAGATGAGATGATTGTTGCACATGGAAGCAGGATGGTTCATTGTCCAATCTGACTGCAACTTTTTTCAATTTCCAACTTCTGTTAAACACCAACCTGTGTCTCTTGATGCAATGATAAGCTGTTTGAGCACTTCAGGTCCATAGATAATGTCAATAATGACAGAACGCCTGTGCTTTTTTTTTGTACAACAATGTACAACTTAGCTTTCTTTCTGTAACATACAAAGTACAATGATAGTTCAAGTAGCATAGATATCTCAAGCATAACTCAGTAGGACAAGTTATTAGAGATAAATTATGTGGGTACAAAATCCCCTGCAGCTGATGTCGAACTGCATGGTCAAAAATTTCATTATCTGAAACACCAACATGGAGAGCATTGCTCTTCTTAAAGACCATGGTGATGACAAGGTGTCAAAACAGAACCAAGAATTTTCCATGTTACTGCATCCAGCCTGTGCCTAGGTTTTGTAATCATGTTTATCCTACATGAACGCAGGCAAATTCATTGAGCACACGATCAAACCGATGCAGATTACAAGCGTCTTCTCTTGTTGAACGTCAATCAGTAGCAGTACCTTCTATGCACCCCAAAAAATAAAAGGAGCAGTACCTTCTTGATCAACAGCGAAAGGAAAGTAAAACATTGACCAGCTAAATCAGCACATAAAAGAGAATAGATAATTCACCCTTAGTTGAATTATCTGATGAAGCAGACACAGATTTCAGATTGCCTTTTTCAAGGAAATTATATCAGGAATGAAAGAAGCAAGCATCGCGAGCTCATTTTCATACGGCAAAGGATATGGTGAAAAAGAGATGAAACTACTTCAAGAAAACAATATAATGTATATATCAAGGTCAGTAGTAATATAGGTAAGGAAGCAAAATTTTCAATTGAACAGGACAAATACATGCTCCATCGTTTAATCGACAAAATAAAGACACCCTTGCCATCAACATGAATCCCTTGTAAACAAAAAAAAAAAAGATTGGCCCCTCCAATGGGCCACTATCCAGGAGTAAATGACAATCAGCAGCAATGGCTAAAGAGACAGATGTACATACAACAATAGGTTATCCTCATGCACTCTGCTATTGTAAACTTACCCGCGGGGCGGGCGACCCGGGGGTGCGGCGGCGGGGTGGCTCTCCCAAACCTGACGATCCATTGTGTCCTCACTAACTATGTGGATTTGATTTGATCCATGCTAAGATTTCTGTATTTGGAGCACCAACGGCAATGGAGGAGGAGGTGGATGCTATTGCTGCTGCTTATGTGTGGGGAAGCCGTCGACGAGCTCCACCGGGTACCGGTCAATGCAATCCTCCCAAGGGCTGTTCGGCGACGGCTTGACGTTGCGCAGAGCCTGCCAGACCGCGCTGTTGCACTTGAACCCGCTGCCGAACGCGATCTGCCAGATGCGGTGGCCGCGGCGGACGCGGCCCTTGGCCTCCATGTAGGCGAGCTCGTACCAGATGGAGCTGCTCGACGTGTTACCGAATCGGTGGAGCGTCATCCGGGACGCCTCCACGTGCACCGGCTGCAGCTGCAGGTTCTTCTCGAGCTCGTCGATCACGGCGCGCCCACCGGCGTGGATGCAGAAGTGCTCGAACGCGAGCTTGAAGTCCGGTATGTAGGGCTTGATCTTGGCGTTGAACAGCTTCTTGGCGACGAGCGTGGCGAAGAAGAGCAGCTGCTCGCTGACGGGCAGGACGAGCGGCCCCAGCGTGGTGATGTTCGTCTTGAGCGCGCCGCCGGCGATCGCCATCAAATCCTTGGACAGCGACACGCCGGTATTGCCATCGCCGTCCTGCTCCTGGTACACGCAGTTGAACGCCTTGTCGTCCGCGCCCTTGTGCGTGCGCACGACGTGCTTGAGGCAGTACTTGGCGCGCCGGCGGTCGGCCCCGCGGTTCGAGAGCAGCACCGCCGCGCCGCCGACGCGGAACAGGCAGTTCGGTATCAGCATAGACTTGCGGTTCCCGAAGTACCAATTCTGGGTGATGTTCTCCGTGCTGACCACCACGGCGTAGGTGTTGCGGTGCACCTGCAGCATGTCCCGCGCGAGGTCAACGGCGATGACGCCGGCGCTGCAGCCCATCCCTCCAAGATTAAAGCTCCGGATGTTCCCCCTGAGCTTGTACTTGTTCACGATCATTGCGGAGAGCGACGGCGTGGGGTTGAACAGGCTACAGTTGACGACGAGGACGCCGACGTCCTTGGGCTTGACGCCAGTGGATTTGAAGAGGTTATCGAGCGCACCGAACATGACGGACTCGGCCTCGGCGCGGGCATTCGCCATGGTAGGTTCGGGTGGGATGAAGTGCATGGCCTCGGGGACGTAGGTCTCCTCGCTGAGGCCGGAGCGCTCGAGGATCTTGCGCTGAAACTCGAGGGCGTCGTCGGAGAACCCGCAGAGCCTGGAGTGGCGGAGGAACTCCTCGAAGCAGACCTGGTGGTGGGCGGGCGGCTTGTAGCAGGCGAAGTCGACGAGGTACACGGGGCGGGGGCGAGTGATCACGTAGACAGTGGCGCCGAAGACGAGGACGGCGGAGAGGAGGAGCACGGAGACGAGGTTGTACTGGAGGTGGAGCCAGAGTTGGCGGAGATCGTCGGGATCGGTGCGGCCGGCCTCGAGGATGATGACGGCCATGAGCGGGAGCAGCAAGAGCGTGATGAGGTGGGTGATGAGGTAGTGGTACCCCAGCTTCACGTACTTGAGGTTCACGCTCTGGAGGAAGTCCGGCAGCCGCCGGTGGCTCGGCGTCGCCGCCGCCGGTGGGGCGACGCCTCCGTTCATTGTTTCACGGTTCGTGTGCCCAGATCTGAAGGCGGAATCCGAACCAGGTAGTCAAAGATGGGGTGCGGGCCGACACGTGGTCTGGTGGAATGGATCCTTGCCGTTGGGGAGAGGCGTTACTGTTGTCGCGGCTTGTGTAGTCGTGGAGTTGCGGGGCGGCGATGGTGCGGTGGCGGTCAGCGAGGAGTGGGCGGAGGATGGTGATGGTGCGGGAATGGATGTGGCGGCCGGTAGTGGAAGCGAATCCGGCGTAGGAGGCGGACGCGGTTGTTGGGGAGAGGGGGAAGGGATAAATAATGGCGAGGGCCGAGGGGTGGGGGAGAAGGGTATTTTTTGGCTCTTGTGCTCCGTCCAATCGGGGATTTTGCAGGAGCGCCCTCCTACTATGTGAGATTTTCGTCGTGGGTTGCTGAACTCTGAGTTGGACTTTTTTTTAAGGAATAGGAAGAAGGGTGGTTTTATTATATTAATAAAGAAGATTGAATAGTACAAATTTGTTGTAGCTATTTGGCTGTTTGGCCTTGGGGTCCAATCTCTTTCTTCGGTCTTTATCCTTGCAAACCGATCTAGGGTGGAGGAGGGTCTCTTATTAAAGATTTTGATGTTGCGCTCTTTTCCAAATCTCAAGTGATTAGAATGTGGTGAAGCCCTTATTGGGAGAAATCCCAGCTTACAAGTTTTTTTCTCTCATCGGTCACTGATGTTGTGGTAGTTGGCTCCGTGAGTCGTCTGGAGAAGTACACATCCCAGCCATTGAGCCACCAATATCCAAACACGTCGGGTGTACTTGCACTTTGAAAAAAGATGTAAGGCTCACTCCAGAGATTGCTTGCAAAGTGGACAGGTGTCCTGGTTCGACCAGCTCTGCGCTTGCAGTCTGTCTACTGCCACAGCCTGTTTTGGATAGCTAGCCAGGTGAAAAGCTTGCATCCTGGGGGCGTTGTGGCTTTCCAGATTAGCCTTTTGTACTCAGTTGTCGTCGGACCAAGAAATTGTAGCCCGTAAGCTCATTTGTTGTGTATTCGCCCTGTGGGGTTAGTTTCCAGGTGATCTCATCCGTGGCAGCTAGGTCTAAAGTGATTTAGTGCAAACTTCCCCACGGGTCTAGAAATTGGTGGACTAATTGAGTTGTTACTTCCCTTGCAATGGTGAGATCCTAAACCCCACTGTTATCCTAGAGCGCCTCTTGGGTCCAAAACTTGGCTTTTCCCCATCTCCTACCGTGATTGTAGTGGCCACCGCGAAGAGGCGTTTGTCAGCATCATCACATGATACTTCCATGCCTACCCAAGGTTTGTTCTCGGTTTTCCATTCTTGCCACAACCATCGAAGCCTGAGCGGCATTGCGAATTGTGAGAGATTTAGGACCCCCAAGACCGTCAAGCTGAATAGGTCGGCACACCTTTTCCCAATTGACTTTGCATTTCCCTCCTGTAATCATTTCTGCGTCAGCCCATAGGAACTGCCGCCTAATACGATCCATCGCCTGGAAGACGAATTTTGGGATCTTTAAGACTGTGAGATGATACGTCGGAATCGATGTGAGGACCGCTTTCACTAGGGTAGTGCGTCTAGATAATGACATGAATCTACTTTGCCAGCCCGCCAACCTGCATCCGACTTTATCTAGCATGAGCTGAAAATCCACCTTCCTTAGTCTTTTATGCGTTAGCAGCAGGCCCAAGTATTTGATGGGAAAATTGGAACGGATTGTCGAAAACTCTTGTAGGAGCGTGTCGATAGTAATGTGTTCACATCTTATGGGCACCACTGTGCTTTTGTGGAGGTTAGTTTTCATGCCCAAGACATTTATGAAGTTTATAAGAATATGGTTTGTTGTGTTGACGTCTTCCTTGGTAGGGGAGATGAAAATTGTCGCATCGTCATCATATAGGGATGTCCTCAATGTGGCGAATCGGCTGCACCGGTGCTCCAAATGTCCCAGCTCGTAGCCATTCTGAACAGCCTTTGCATGGGGTCTATTGCCAAGATGAAGAGGAAGGGGGAAAGCAGATCCCCTTGCAGTAGGCACCTTCCGTGTTTGATACTCCAGCCGGGGATTCCATTGAGGACTCTAGATGAGGCCGTCGACCAAAGGGGCTGCCATCCAGTCCCTCCATCTAGAGGGAAATCCTCTTCTTTGAAGAAGCTCGAGGACGTAATCCCAATGTACCGTGTTGAAAAAATTCGCTATGGCTAGCTTGAGGAAGAGTGTTGGGGTTTTGGATATACGCAATCTTGTTGTCAGGTTTTTAACGTACATGAAGTTGTCGTGGATACTTCTTTTCTTGACGAAAGCGCTTTGGTTTACTGAGACCAGGATGTCCAAGTGTGGAGCTAATCGCAATGCCAGAGTCTTGGAGATCCACTTGCCCACCCCGTGAATGAGACTAATGGGTTTGAAGTCTGCCACCCTTTTTGTCCCGTATTTTTTGGATCTAGGCGACGCTAGCTATATTTAGAAGGTGGAGGTTCGTCGTTCGGAGGCTGTGGAAACTATGAAATACCGCCATGATGTCTTCTTGAATAATGATCTAGCATGATTTGAACGGGTCTGTTGCTTTGTCCCCTGATATCTGGGCTAGAGCGTTGGTGACTTCCTACTATGAGAAGGTTTGTTCTAGGGTGTGTTGGTCCTACGGTGTAAACCTCGGCACCTCCCATCTTAAACCAAGGGTTCTGGGGTTTAGCGCAGACAACACTTCTGAAAATGTTGTTGTATGGATTCTTGTTTGTCTTGATGCTAAGTGGCTCAACCTTGGCTGTTTTGCAGCCTTTGGATGTAGTTTTTGTGTTTTCTAGAATTCAGTTGGACTTTTAACAAGGAATGGTAATGGATTCTAGGGGTTGTTTGGTTGGTGACCCGTACAAACCCCATCAATGTGCGCCAAAATTTAGTAGTAGTCGTAGAATTCCTGATCCAAATTTTGGTCAAACTTTGACAAACAAAATGAACTAAAGATATAATAAAAAAAAGGAATCTTACGAGTTTGGTAACGAATTGGTAACAAATCAAATAGGTGCTAAAGTTGGTCAAAGTTACCAAATTTTGGTAGGATGGGCTTAGAACCAAACTTCCCATTGGTCCTTTGCATTAGAGAAACAATAAACATCTATAATTTTAATTTACATTCTCCTATTGAGATTTACTTGAATTTTGGATTGAACATGCGAAATCGAATTCCATTCGTTTGAACTTAAGAGTGATGCACCATGATTCACAGGTTTGACTGGTTTTGGAATAGAGGTTTCTAAAATTTACTCTAGTGTGGCACAAATCAATATAATCCAGTTATTTTAAAGTAAATCATATTTCACGGTGTAATTTGCACAAATAAGATCTCATTTGGAACACAAAAATTCCACTGAAATTTGAGCAGAAACAATTTAATTCTTACATGAATTTGAAACGAGAAAAGTCCTCATACCAAACGGGACATAAAAAACGTGCTTCTACTATAAATGAATAACCACTTCATTAAGAGATTCCAACAAAAAAAACCAAAGGTTATAAGCTCAAAAAAATGGCAGACATGGACGAGATGCCCAACAGAAATGTCTGAGAGAAAGAAAAGCACCCTGCAGCCGGTTCCGTGCACAGCCTGGCCCTCATGCCGGTAGCCGGTTCCGTGCGCAGCCTGGCCCTCGTTTCAAAAGAGACTAAATTACAACAGAAAAAAAACGCAACTAACCCACACCAGTAGCAGCAGTACTACTCGGTGCACGACCCCGAAAAACACACCAAAAAAAAACGGACGAAAAAAAAAAGGGAGTTAAAACAATCCGCCCAACAAAAGCAGCAGGAAACTCGCAGTTCGCACTTCCACCCGGCTGCTGCTTCCGCCCCCCACGATGCACGGGCGGGGCCCTCCGCCGCCGGTGGTGCCGTGCGGATGACGTGTGGGCCCGAACGTCTCCTCGGTCGCCTGTGTTTTTTTGTCGCCATCGGACTCGACGGTACCGGCGGGTCGCGGACGATCCGGCTACGGAGGTGCTGCCGCCAAAAATGACCACGCGATGGCAACAAGTGTCGATCCTGCCCAAAAAAAAAAGTGTCGATCCACGGAGAGAGCAAGAGAGATCGTCGTTTGTCACGGTCATCCCGGCCTCGTTCGAGGTGGATAGCAGTAGGACTAGGCCCGTCCGAGTACGGCCGTGGCCGGCTCCGGGGATTTGGAAGTTTCGAGGAGAGAAGGTTGCACTTGTCCTAGCTCAGGTTGGTTGCAGAGTAGACTTTTCAGGAACGGTGACCACCACGCGGAAAATTCGAGGCTCAACTCGCCCAAAAAAGCCTCGGTTTACGTGGCAACGTTCGTTCTAGAAGTGGAGGAGGTTGTTGGAATCGGGTATATTTGTGCGTAGGTTTATTTATTTCTAAAATTTTAAATTATATAAAAATTTAAATCAATAGTTTAATATCAATGTGATCGAAGTCAGTCTTAGATAAATATGATCGAAGTCAGTCTTAGACCGGTAGAGTCAAAATAATATAGTCGAAACCATAACCTAGTATGGTCGAAGCCATAGATCAATATGGTCGAAATTAGTGATCAGATCTATAGACCAGAGTGGTCAGAATACTCTGGTCAAAACTGTAGACGAGTGTGCAATCAGGATCAATAAACAATGCTTAATAACCATTAATTGGCTTTGAATAATCAGTTACCAGCGATTTATTATGACAGTTACTAGAGAGTAATTATCTCGACCATAAATAGGATCTGGAGACGTCCAGACAAAAGTTGATGACTCATTCTATTTTTTCACTTTCCTCTCTGATCAACTGTGCTGAAGAATTGAGCTGTCGAACCAAGTCGACCCTTCTCCTCGGCGTGCACCGGGAAGGAGGGTGAGCGGACATCTCTGAACCATTGTCGCAGAGTTCACCTGCACGGGGCGGTAATAAGGTTTCTGGGCAGCGCATCTGCGCGACCGCTCTCTGCATTGCATCCTATGACCAGTCGCTGCACTGCATTATCAACGAACTACTCTGCTTCCTGTTCTTCATCGAGTCCTATCGTGAATTGGTCGTACGACCAGATTATTATGCTATAATTAGATTGTTGAGTATGTTTAGAAGTGCAATGAGTTGTCTGCTATTGATATTATTTTATGCATCTCTAGTTATTTGTAATCTTTACCCCATAATAAAATCTGGAATTCAATTAATGTCCACATCTCCAACATTCTAGAAACCTTATTGTGGATATTTTTGTGATTCAACAATGGCTGGTGCTTCTGATGCTATGAAATTTGAGAGGTTTTCTCGTCAGAACTTTCGTAGATGGCACACAAGGGTCAAGTTTTGGCTCATATCTTTGGGGTTGTAGTGGGTAATCCGACCACAATATCCATTTAAGATTGAGCATACCATGAAGTTCGACACAGATAAAAACACCGCCCTTAGATGCATACTGACCATACTAGCCGACCAGCTTTATGATGTGTACATGGACTTCAAGTCCTCCACAGAGTTATAGGATGCACTCGAGCACAAATATGCCGAACCTGAGGCTGGTCGTTGGCTTTGTGCGAGCAATTCTTCGACTACAACATGGATGATTCGAAGTCGATACTTGCGCAGGCTTATGAGCTTCAGCTACTGGTAGGAGAGATTGCGCATCTGGGAGGTCGTTTAGTTCAATCAGATACAAACTAGTCGTTTAGAGATACGAGCTGGTTGTAGACTGGTCGAACATAATTACTAAGTGGTCGAAACCTGGTCGTAAGGAGTTATGAACTGGTCGAGACTACATATGAACTGGTCATATAGAGATACGAGCTAGTCGATAGTGACACGAACCTGGTCGTAGATCATATTGTTGCCAAACTTTCTGCTTCATAGCGAGATTTTACCACTGGCTTAAAGCACAAGAGGGAAGAGATATCTATTGAGGATCTCGTTGCTGCTCTTGATGTGGAAGAAAATGCAAGAGCAAAAGATGCACCTAGCACGACCAGTTAGAGCAGTCAGATCAATGCTATGATAGCGGAAGCTTGTTCCGCATAAGTGCTTTAGAGTATTGTCATAGTCTGAATGTTGCAACTGGTTTGAATAAATGTGATGCCAATATATGACATTCTCATTTTTATCATATTGGCTTTGATACTATTGCTCGAATATCCAGATTAGATTTTGACGAGGATCTAGAAATCCTCATTTAATTATTTATCTGTAATCCTTATTATAGATAATGATGCTATTAGATGGTTCTTGAGTATACCCCTTAATGTTCATAAGGGAGAAGATGGAGTCGTAAGATCTTCTACGACTACCTCATGATCGTAAGTTCTTGTACGATCACCTCATGGTCGTAAGTCCTTCTACGACCAGGTCAGCTACGACCACCCTATAGTCGTAAGTTCTTCTACGACTGGCACATGACCGTAAGTTATTCTACGATCATCTCATAGTCGTAAGTCCTTCTATGACCAGGTCAGTTACGACCACCCTATAATTGATCGAGCTTACAGACAAGTAGGCCCAATTGATTAGGGCATATAAATAGTCAGTATATGCTATTATTCTCTAGAATAACTACACGATTAATCTCTCTGTCCTGGTGATAACTGCCTGACAATGTGGGAATGTTACTTCTCCAATAGTAATCTTCGGTAACTGCGCCATCATATGAAGCATTGATACGCCCTTTGGGCTGGAGAAATTGTCATCCACTTCGAGTACGCTATAAAAGGAGGAATCACCAGACGACAGAGGGAGAGGAAGAAAAACACAATTAGGAGCACAAGACATTGCATTTCAGTCTTTATCTTGATCTGTAACTATCATACTCAATATAGCCATACAAGAGTAGGATTGTTATTCTCTCCGGAGAAGGCCCGAACTGGTATAAAAATCTGTGTCATTCTCTCTGCGTGATTTGAGTCTTGGAGACCCCCTGAATCAAACAGTCATTACGTGAGTTTGGTTCTAAAACATCGACAGATTTAATTCCAAAATGTGAAATTGTTAAATGATCAAAGTGTCAAACTTGTGTGCAAGCAAAACAACCTCAAAAACCCTTTAATGAGTTACAGGAGGAAAAGAACTTGACACCTTTAGATCTTATCCATTCTGACTTGTGTGAGATAAATGGATTGTTGACCAAAGGAGACAAAAGATATTTTCTAACTCTTATTGATGATGCATATAGATATTGTTATGTGTATCTGTTGAAAACAAAAGATAGAACTTCAAATTACTTTAAAATTTATAAGGTCGAGGTTGGGAACCAACTAGAAAAGAAAAATTAAAAGACTAAGGTCTGATCGTGAAGGAGAGTATATCTATCATGAATTCTCCCAATTCTGTTCTGAACATGTAATAATCCATGAAGTTACACCACCATACTCATCCCAATCAAACAGGGTGGCTGAGAAGAAAAACCGGACACTAACAGACTTGGTGAATGCCATGTTGGAGAGTGCCGGTATGCCTAAGGAATGGTAGGGGAAGCTATATTGACAACAACTTTCGTTCTAAATAGAGTAATCACTAAAAGGTGTGAGATTACTCCGTATGAGGGATGGAAGGGGAGAAAACATAATGTTAATTTTATACGAACTTAGGGGTGTTTGGCAAAACTCAATATACCATTGCAAAAAAAAGAGATTTTTAGTCTTACTGGGATATGCTCATAACAACACAACCTATATATTTTTAGTAGTAAAATCAGAAACTCCTGAGATTATTGTTAATACAATAATGGAGTCTAGAGATGCTTCATTTTTTATGATATTTATCATATGAGAACTGCAGACAGGACTTATCGAACTGAGGATAATCAAACTATGAATAATAGTAATTTGAACCTACCACCATCTCTGAACCAACGAGTGATATACCACCAGTTTGTGATTTTTCTAAGGAAGATAACAATTTAGTCGAAGAGGCTCCGCGTAGGAGCAAGCGACAAAGAGTTGAGAAAACTTTTGGTGAAGATTTTATTGTATATCTCATAGATGATATGCCAAACACCCTTTCAGAGGCTTATGCATTACCTGATGCTAAGTGTTGGAAAGAGGTAGTCCATAGCGAGATGGATTCCATCATGACTAATGGTATTTGGGAGATCACTGAACATCCTATCGTGTGTAAACCTATTGAATGCATGTGGATCTTAAAAAAAAATGAGGCCTGGTGGTACTATTGATAAGTACGAGGCGAAACTTGTGGCCAAGGGTTATTCACAGAAAGAAGGTGAGGATTATTTTGATACTTACTCTTCTATTGCCAGATTAACCACCATTCAAGTGCTCATTACATTAGCTTCTTCCCATAGTTTACATATCCATTAAATGGATGTGAAAACAACTTTCTGTAATGGAGAGTTGGAGGAAGAAATCTATATGGAGCACATGATGGTTTTGTGATTTCTGAACAGGAAAGTAAGGTATGTAAATTTATCAAATCATTGTATGGTCGAAAGCAAGTACCTAAACAATGGCATAAGAAATTTAATAAAACTTTAACATCTGCTGATTTTTCTGTGAATGAGGCAGATAAGTGTGTGAATTATTGTTATGGTGGGGGCAAGGAGTGACTTTGTATTGGTATGTCGATGATGTACTTATATTTGGGATAAACACTACTGTTATTGACGAGATCAAATCTTTTCTTATCTAGATACTTTGATATGAAAGATCTAGGAGAGACATATGTTATTTTGAATATTAAATTGATAAAAAATAAGGATGGGGTGACTTTGTACCAATCTCATTACGCTGAGAAAATCTTGAGCCAGTTCGGTTTTAATAACTGCAAGATTTCCCCAACTCCTTATGATGCTAGTGTTAAGTTTCAAAATAATAGGGGATTAAGAAAAGATCAATTAAGATATTCACAAATAATTGGGTCTCTTATGTATCTATTTGGTGCCATAAGACCAGGCATGGGAGGAGCAAAGCATAAAGGATGCTACCTCCCACGATGACGAGATCAAGAAAATTGAGTCTCGTTTAGTAGGTAAGAATTCCTTTACCGATGACCAGTTTTATTTTCTAGCCTTTAAGAAGTGTTTTGCTGACTGGTGGTACTCCATTTTTGGAGCTGGCAATCAAAATAAAACGACTTTAGTAAGCTTCAACTTGCAGTCAGGTGGAAATTAAGGCTACAAAGATTAATCTTTAAGGCAACATTTCACCTTTTAACAATGTGCTTGGTGGACTTGGTGCTAAGGAGGTCACTCCTCTTGGTCGGAGTCATTCCATTTTTCAACCCTTGTCAACTGAATCTTTAGTTCTGGTGAAAGCATGGCTTCAGTACCAAAAGCTAAGAAAAAAGTATTTCACCTATAGCGCGACTACCAGTCGTGCGGACAACCCATAATACTACGGGTAATTATTTTACCCAAGCCCCCGAGCACTTTATTAGCTGGTCAAAAACCTGAATTTTAATTCCCTTCATAATTTGGTCATTTGCCCCTTCGACTACTCTATTCCTTTGTGGATGGGCGACAAAGGCGTAACATAATTTGGTACCCAATTCTTCACAAAAATCTTGAAATTTTGTGCTAAAAAATTATGTACCATTGTGTGTAATAATTCGATTTGGAACTCCAAATTGAGTAATTGCATTTTTCATCATAAACTTCTTGGCTGCTTCCGTTGTTATCCCAGTCAAGGCTTCGGCTTCGATTCATTTTGTAAACGTATCAGTAGTCACAAAAAGAAACTCGAAACCCCCTGATGCTTTTGGAAATGGTCCTAGGATATCAAGACCCCATGTTGCAAAAGGTCAAGAAAGATGTATGGTATGTAATGCTTGAGCTGGTTGGTGTATTTGCTTGCTATGAAACTGATATTGTACACTCTTCTTAACAAGCTCTCTAGAGTCATGAAGGGTTGTTGGCTAGTAAAAATCTTGGCGAAAGGTTTTTCCGACCAGCGTTCTGTAAGAAGCATGAGTTCCACAGATGCCTATGTGTATTTCTTGAAGGAGTTGTAATCCTTCTTTCTGCGATATGCATCGCATGAGAACCCCTTTAGTTCCTCGCTTATAGAGGACTCCTTCGACCAGAGTATGCATTTTGGCCTTACAGGATAAACAACCAGCTTCAAGATCGTCATTGGGTATTGTGCCCTTCTGAAGATTCTCACAGATGAGACTCATCCAGGTATCTTCGTATTCTAAAGAGACTGTCTAAATAGGAGATGTCTTTGGTTTTTCAACCAGTGATTCCTTTTGGTACTTGTGATCAGGAAGAAGCCATTTGAACTGACTGATCAGTGAGGAAATTATCCTTTCGAGGGATATATTGTACCATAAAATCAAAAAAATGCATTTCAAGCTTTCTGACTTCGATAAGTACTGAGATATGGTCGAACTAGAGCATTGATACTCTTTTCTGACCTGATTCACGACCAGTTGAGAGTCTCCTCTCACAAGTAGTCGTTGAACCCCGAAAGCTTTCGTTGCTCGTATGCCAAACAACAAACCTTCATATTCTGCTACATTGTTACTAGCAGAAAAGTTTAACTGAATATAATACTTTAAGGTTTCTTTTGTAGGAGATTGTAGGCCACCCAGCCCCCGAGCCAGCTAGCGTAAGTGATCCATCAAAGTACATTGTCCACTGGTCGTGGGATTCGTACTGGGGATCCTGAACAAGTTCAGAATTAGTTCATTCAGCGACAAAGTTTGCCAAGATCTGGGATTTAATGGCCGTTCAGGACACGAAATGGAGGTCAAACTCCCCATGTTGAACCGATCATTTTGTCATGCGTCCCATTGCTTTCCTGTTCTATAGGATCTCTCCTAAGGGAAAGTTAGACGACAAAATTATCTTGTGTGCATAAGAATAGTGCCTCAGTTTCCTCGAAGACATGAGGATGACATAATTTTTGGACCTAAGGGTATCGCTCCTTAGGCCTATGTAAAACTTTACTAACATAGTAAACTGATTGTTGAACATTTTCACGTTCTGCAACCAGTATTGTGCTCACTGCTTGTGGTGTAGGAGCTAGATATATTAAGAGTATCTCTTTTGATATCAGAGAAAATAGAACAGGAGCACTCATAAGATACCTCTTAACATCCACGAAGGCATTGTTTGTCTCGTCTAACCACTCGAATCCCTCATGTTTCGTCAGAAGTTGGAAGAAAGGAAGTCCTTTTTCTCCCAGTCGTGCGATGAAACGACTTAAAACCACCATGCATCCTATGAGTTTCTGGACTTCTATCTTTATGGTTGGAGGGCGCATTTGTTCAATGGCATGTATCTTTCCAGTGTTTGCTTCGATTCCTAATGCAAAGACAAGGAAACCAAGCAATTTTCCTGAAGAGACTCTGAACACACACTTCTTAGGATTGAGTTTCAAATGATACTTTCTGAGGTTGTCGAATGTTTCTTGCAAGTCATAAATATGATTAAGGCGTTTGATGATTTTTATGACCAAGTCATCAAGATAGGCTTCTAAATTTCAGCCTAGTTGAGGAGAAAGGTTGTTTGCATCAAGTGTTGAAACGAAGCGCCGGCATTTTTTAGACCAAATAGCATTTTGACATAGCAAAATATTCTGAATGGTGTAATAAATGTTGTATTTTCTTCATTATCTAGGCACATACTTATCTGATAATAACCATAATATGCATTTAGAAAACTTAATATTTCATAACTGGCAGTAGAATCAATCAACTGATCAATACGAGGAAGATGATAATCATCTTTTAGACGAGTTTTATCAATATCCATAAAGTCTACACACATACACCACTTACCATTAGACTTTCTAACTATTACAGGGTTAGCTAATCACTCTGTGTGGTCGACTTCTCTTATAAATCCATCTTTAAGTAGCTTGTCCAATTCAGATTTGATGGCATGTCGTCGATCATGCGTGAATCTCTTAAATTTCCTGTAGACCTAGCTTGTGCTCGATCACCTCCCTAGGACTCCGGGCATGTCGGACGCTTGCCACGCGAAGACATCTGTGCTTGCTCGAAGAAAGGTGACGAGGGTGTTTTCCTATGCATGATCGGAAGTGACTCTGATGCAAACAGTCTTTGAAGGCTCCTTTGCATTTAGTGGAACTTCTTTGACTTGGTCGTTTGGCTTTGGGGTAACTTTAGGCTTTGACTACTTGGTCGAAGGTTGCTCTTTACTTGCTTCTCGAGTAGGTTTGGCCAACCATCTCGAGGGACTTACGGTCGCATGTGAACGCTATCTTTTTATCACAGCGGATTGTGATTACTCCTTCGAGACCTGGCACCTTAAGACCTTGATAATCATAATGACTAGCCATTAGGAATTGTGGCAGAGTTGGCCGACCGAGTATGGCTTTATATGCCGTGTCAAAATCAACCACATCAAACGAGATTTTCTCTGTCCTGAAGTTGTTTGGAGGACCAAACGTTACAGGAAGAGACATTTGACCAATAGGTTTGGCCGAAGTCCCCGGGACAATCCCATGAAATGAGTATCGTACTGGTTTTACCTTTGTCCTAGGAACTTGTATTTCATCCAGGGTACTCGTAAAGAGTGTGTTTAGCGAACTCCCATCATCAACTAACACACAATTTACTCGACAGTTGTTGATGGAGGGCTCGACCACGATCGGAAATCGACCAGGTCGAGTTGGAAGGATCAGGCAATCACCCTTCTCAAAAGAGATGGTAATTTTTGACCACTTCGGTACTTTATTGACAAGAGAAGGGTCAACGGAGTTTACCTCACGTTCGACAGCCTTAAGCTGTCGTTTTGACTCGTATGCCGAAGATCCTCCATAGATGTGATCAATGACATGCTCTGGATCCTGGAATGGCATCTCATCATCGTCGTCCGACTGCTTTCGACCACTTGTTTGCCATACTTCTTCGAGTGTAAGAAGTGGCCCTTTGCCGGTGTAGTAATATTCGAGTTTTCGCTGAAAAACTCGGCAATTGAAAGCAGCATTACCATCGGACGAAATGATGCTCTTCTCATACTCGTAGCAGGCATCCATGTCAAGTTCTGCGAGTCTGGCAAATCGAATCAGTTCTGCTCATTCCACTCTCCTGCCATGAAAGCATCAGAGTTGAAAAGAAATGAGGAAAACTTATTGAAGATGAAGAATCAGAGAGTAAACACGGATGACGCCAACTGTCGATGATCTAGTATCGATCTTACGAATGAATATTTGAGGGTATCCTTGAATTAGAACCGTGTAGAGAGAGACACATGGATTTGTATAGGTTCGAGACTTCTCCTGAGAGAATAACAACCCTACTCATATGTTATTGTATTGACTATGTTTTACATTCGGGAAGAAATCACTAAAACTAAAGCTTAGTGATTTCTGTCTATTGTCTCCGATTGTCCTCTCCTTTTGCTCTGTCTTTTCTTGTTCCTTCTATAGCATACAAAGAGGTGGCAATTACTTCATAGAAAAGAGGCGTCGGAACGCTTGATGAAATGCGCACGTTGAGGGTGGTTATTGTCAGAGCAATTACACCGCACGTCGTATTACAGTTACACCAAGAACAGATGCTTAATATGCACATTTATCGTCGGAGAATAGCAACGTATGTTAACTGTTGTGTGCATCAAACACAGCGTATAAGAGTCCCAAGTCGATTGGGTCCACATGTCTGTAAACTTTGTTGATTATAGGGTAGTCGTAGTTAATCTAGTCGTAAAAAAGCCTACGACTACGAGGTGGTCGTAGAATGGTTTACGACCACTCAATTAAGCATTTTCCTTATGAATGATAAGAGATATACTCACAAACGATATGAATGTATTGTTATATATAATAACAATTACAGGTAAATAAATTAGATCCTCATTAAGATGTGATGATTCAAGACTCAACAAAAGAAAGTTGGAAGGAAGTATGTGAAAATATAAATTACCTTTATCGGTATTAAATGTTATCATTTCAATAGCTATAAAGATGATATCCACATATTCTATAATATAATCCATACATTTATTACTTTATGAACGCACTCATTACATTCTCAGCGTTCTCGTTGTATTTTTTACAAATATTCATCGTGTCCACCGTAATATAAATCTTCGTCTAGATTGTGATCTCCTTTTACTTTCCCGGTAAACCATGTGTCTCGATCATCCATGGAAGAAAGGACACCTCCTCCTCCTGCGTAGCAAAGAAAAGGACGTTGGGATTTAATGAACTCCCGACAGCCGCCCATGTAGAGAGGAGCTGACAGAGTGACAGGTACGGAGACGATCAGATCATACCGGCTCTCATATCCACTTCACAGAATAGCAGGTTAGCTATGGAATGTTCTTGAAATTAATTGCATCCATCTGGGGATTAATTGAACAACAGTGCTCATCGTCGGCCGCAACCAGTGTAGGTTTGGCATTTCACATTTGAGTAGGTTTGGGTTCAATCTTGATTATATATATATATATATATATATATATATATATATAGATTTGATCCCGTCTCTTTGGTTTTAAGTCTTGAGACAGATGTATTGACCTCCCATCCGAGCAAGAAGCAAAGAATAGCGGCGCTAATTATTTCGCACTAATGCAAAGGTCGACTAGCTAATTGGTGTGCAAAAACAATCAGTAGTACCACAAGATCAGGTATGTGTACTCAACAAACGATTTTTTTTCCTTCAGGAAATGAATATTAGGGATACCCTAGTTAGTAATCTTCTCAATTATAATTAAGCAAGTACGGTATGTTTTCCGCATGCTCTGTTTGTTGGGACTTGGAAGTCGATTTATGAGCAGTTGGTAGCTTTGACAGACTGTACTAGATGTAGAGCAAAGCAACTTGGAGCACGTTCGATCATGCAAGCTCATCCTTAAAATGCCGGTCTGGCATTTCAGATGATTTGTTACACCAATTTGGGACCAATTGGCAATAAGATTGTAATAATGCAATGTGATACTATAAAGCAATGACATACTTTATTATGCTGTCCGCACTTAAGTTTTTGAAATTAATTGTGAAACAAGGATCCAATGTTCAGATCCCTCATAGTCATACCGCAAAAAAGTTACTCTCTTGCTGTTTCAGCCCTTTAAGAAACACTGTATTGAGTTACAGTATTTCTCATGCTTGTTTCTGTTTTTTGTAACTCAATGAAGTGAGAAATATTCAAAACTGAAGAAACATCACAAAGCACTGTACGACTGTAAATCTCATGCTTGTTTCTGTTTTTTTTTTTTTAAAAAAAAAAACAGAAACAGGCATGAGAAACACTGTAACTCAATGAAGTGAGAAATATTCCAAACTGAAGAAACATCACAAAGCACTGTACGACTGTAAAAGCAATGCTTGTTTCTGTTTTTTTTTTTTTTAAAAAAAAAAACAGAAACAGGCATGAGAAACACTGTAACTCAATGAAGTGAGAAATATTCAAAACTGAAGAAACATCACAAAGCACTGTACGACTGTAAAAGCATTGTATGTGCCTAGTTTTGGACCCATTGTCTCCTCACTGCAGTTGCTATACGGCAAATAGTTGTACAGGTAAATAAAGCGACTTTTTCAAGATAAAAAAGGGACCCGAATTTCCCTTGCACTATTTGCAAGTTTTCTCGCGAAAGATCTGTCGGTTGCAGTACATTATCTTGAAACTGCCCGGTTAGCTACCAGCATCAGGCATCCAGGCATGTGCGAAAAAGATTCAGGCCTACTTCTCGGTGACAATGCCTCATCGATCACCTCATCTTGCACACGCTACATGTTCATTGCACTCTGAAATAAAGTAACTTTAGTTGAGATGCAACTTGTAACATGACCTGTTCCTCTCGGATATATAAAAAAGGCTGCGTTAAAAGAGAGAAGGTCATGCAATCTTCGGTTAAATGTTTCACCTGCACCTGGAGCCTTAAACAAAAGGCCTACTTGCACGATTTGGTTCTATACGACAATCTTGACTGAAAAGAAATGGAGATACGCATAGTTAGTCCCCGTACACTTTCTCAGAGCTTCAGATACAAGAAAGATAAGTAACTGAAACAGTGTACAGTCACTGAGAGATGCTAGGCCCTCCCCAGCGCCGCGTCTCGCTGCCCCCGCGACCGTGCCTGCTGCCTCCCTCCCAGCTGTGGCCCTCGTCTCACCACTAGCCTCTGCCCCATCGCGTCCTCTACATTCTTCCCAGTCGCTCTCCCTCGCCCATCGCTCCACACTCCCAGGACCAGGCTCTCTGCCCCTCTACACCTAGATCTACTTCGTTGACTCCCCTCCACCGCCGTCACCTTTGCCTAGGCCCCCCGAGTCCATATCTTGGTCTGGAGGAGGTTTCAGAGACACCACTCAGGCCACCGGCTTAGCTCCCCCCGGTCATCCCAGATCTACCACGCTACCACTTCAAAATGTGTTAGCTTCGTCTTTAATTCCCCCAACTACCATCTGCTCCCCCTCCTTAGCTGCATCAAGTTTCGGCTACAAAATCCACCTCCCAAAGCACTGCCTTAAATCGACACAACTCCCTACCGCACGGCCACCCCAACGGCTTTGAATCATAGTTCTTCTGCGCGGGGTGGGGTGCGAGGCGGATTCATGTCAGGATTCGATGGGATGGAGCGGGGTCAAACTTCGCTACTGGTGGCGTACGCGACAGCATTCACTTCGGCGCTGACCTACTACCACCACTCCTCACTCCATGGCCAAGATAGAGTTCTTAAAGAGGTGGAAGGGCAAGTACTTCAACCACTTCGCCTCAGACCACTGGGCTACTTCTAGTATAGAACCCACCAAGTGCTCCTTCTGTCATCGCAATGGTCACCGTGCCAAGCATTGCCGACTTAAAGCGTCGTCTGAGGCATGCAAGCAGCCAGCGGTGCCCAGACAGCCGGCGCCACCCCCTGACCTCAGCTTCGGCAAGGAGTTCCTGCACCTCTGGTGTAGCGCCATGCCGAGGCTCGGCGACCCAGTCTCTCGATCGAACATCGACAGCTCTGTTGCAAACACCTCCCGGGACATGGAGTTTGAGCTCGCAGACCTCGCCACCAATCTGTGGTGGCTTAGCTCGGCCGCCCAAGGCATGGCGTGGGCCTCGACATCATTGAGTGGTCCTTCTGTGCCTACTTCGGTGTCCGGGAGGAAGACATTACCTTCATCAACCACTGTCTAGAGGACTACCTCGTGCGCTTCCTGCACTGCCACCATAGGGATCGTGCGGCCAACCAAGGGTCTTTTGAGTTCAGCAATTTGCAAATCAACATCCGGCCGTGGTGCCTGAGGACGCACGGCAACCACTCTTCTTAGAAGTACCATGTTTGCCTCTTTCTTGAGGGGGTGCCCCTCCATACCTAGAATGAGGATATGGCGAGTTGCGTCATAGCCAAATCCCGCTCCCTCGACCGCATCGAGGACAACTCACTACAACAGAGGGACACTACCACACTGAATGTTTGTGCTTGGAAAACCGACCCTTCTCCTATCCCCAAGGTACACAAACTAACCCTCAACCACAAACAGCTGCCACTACAGGGGACCTCTGGTTCTCGGTCAGAGGCGCGTGCAGACGGCCTCACCTTCACAGTCACCAACCATTTGACCCTCATCGAGGACTATTCCGACAAACCCTCCAGCCCGCCATGCCATGGTCATGACCCTACCCCGCAACCTCGTGTCACCGAGTTTAGATGGAGCCTAAGATCCATCGATGGAACAGAACCTCGCCACGATTGGGCTTTGACATATGACCACCACGACCACTCCAGTAGACATCGCCGCGATGATGACGACGATGACCACCGTGGGCAGAGGCAGGACCACACGTGCCAAGGATTCCATGTGCTATTCGACAGAAGCCTCTCACTGATGGGCCGCAATCGGACTCGCGAGGGGCACAACGGGCCAAACAGGGAGTGCAACAGCTCTAATGGCCACTATCGGCCCCATCGACGCTGGGAGGTGATTCTTTAGTTCGTCATGCTAGGGGCGTGGCGGGGACGCAGCCCGCAGTGCCTCCGCCACACTTTCAGGCGCGTGTGCTCCCCAGCTTCACCCCACTCCACCAACATAGGTTGTGGGCGTAGTCTGCAATGCCACTATTCTTCATCGCCGCCTTCCCCAACCTGCATGGCAAGACAACAACACTTCATGGCCATTTCTAAGCCAATCATGCCAAGATCAAGGCCTCAAGTCCCCCTGTGATCATGGAGACTACCCCGGCCATGGGCGGCACGACGACCATGGAGTCTGCAACAAGAGCATTCATACCACCTGCACCCTCCAACCGAGTTGAAACCGTCCCTCCGGTGCTGCAACTGCCTCCACCGACGTCCTGCGTTGACAACAACAACAACGGTACTCCTCTGGCCGTACTGAGCCCGTGGTCACCGCTGGCCACGATCTTTGCATACAACTACAGTGCCACACCTCCGTTTGGAACAAGCTCACTGTCTCTGACAACCTCAGCGACATTCCACGACATGCCAGCCACATCATCCTTCATCGCTATGTTCACAAAGGAGATCGCCCACCTCTTCTACCTACACCAAAGCAAACAACCTCGGTGTCACGTCACGAAAGACAGCCAAAGGGGTTAGCGTTGGATGCAGCACTCGCCTCACCAACTTGTCACACCAAGGAGACATGATGACTAGGCATTTAAACTGCTCATGAAGAAGCTTGGCCTGCTACAACCTAATGACAAAGCAAACGATGCCAATCTTCATTTCCACTTTGACCTCTTCAAGGGCTTGTTGACTGAGTGGGCGATCAATGCAATCGTCGTCCTCTGTAGACTTGACAATGGGGTTGCAGGACAAACTGCAACTGAATAGCCTTGTTGTCTGTTTCAGCCCTGCTTTTCAGTTTTTTGATGCTATTCACCTGCATGTTTATCATGTATAGCCATCGAGGATGTGTCCTGCTGCTCGTCCACTTCCCTTGTCGTAATTGCGAGCACTTGCAGCAACTACCCAGCTTGTGCTTTTGCCTAGACGCACCCACTTTTGCCCGCATGTGCGGTGATGTATCCCTTTATGAACCAGCAAGTTGTCGACCTTCATTCATTTCATCATGGTTGCTTGACCTATACTACTGTCAAGTCAATTGTTATCCCTGAATGTGTTGTTTGTATTTTTCTACTTGCACCACTTCATCTCTTGAAATCTCCACCAATTGATGAGGGCATCCCTATGACACCTTCTTCTACTCCGCCTAATGATCCAGATATACACATCAAGTTGCTGATTGGACCAATTATAAGAATACGTGCCAAGCAACTACAAGATCAGGTTGACTTGCTTTTTAATGAAGATGTCATTAATTTTAACGAGAATTTTATAGTGCCTAAATCTTGTAATTTACTGGTGCTTAGGTATTTGGATCAATATGATGCACAAGAGGAAGGAGAAGAAGAAGTACAACATGCACATTGTCTGTTGGCACATAGACTAATAGAAGAGCCGAGGGAGGCATGGGAAGAAAAGGCTATGACAATAGAAGAGCCGAGGGAGGCATGGGAAGAAAAGGCTATGACGAGATGCATACTACAAACAGAAAAGGAGATGTTGCCATGGTCAAAGAAAGGGGTACATGAAATAATAGGCTGGTGCATGCAAGTCCAAACTAGAAAGAAAGCACGTGAATTTAATGCTGCCCGAGAACAAGGAAAGCATGAAGCTTCACATTCACGTACATGACTTGGAGATGGCCAACACCAGCACACCGTGCACTTGATCGAATCCACGTGATTCGGTTGTAATCAATTAGGCAGGATTCTATTTTGGTATTGATTGGCCATTGTTTTGGAAACCGTAGAGGGTTGTAGCTGCTAACTATTACCCTACGTGGCCCTTTAATTAGCTAGCAAAAATAGATTTTGGACAAACCACCATTATGCATAAGAATTGAATAAAAAACTATTGCTTATTCTTTCGTTCAAGAATTCATGCGATCATTTCTGAGAGAGAACTAGGCGATCCGTTGTTCGTTCTGCAAGTCAAGATCAAGTTTTCTTTTCCGCTGGGAATTGAGAGCTTGACGATCTTCTCTCGTGGTCTAGCGGCGATCATCCCGGTGCGTGTCGGCGAATATTCATAGAGCTACAAGTCCGTGCACTGACGCGTGGTGTACATCTGAGCGTTGTTCATCGTCAAACACTAATTATCTACGGTTCGACTCGAGAAGATCGGGCCACCCCGTACCATCAACTATGTTGCTGATTCTTGTTCTTTGCTTAGCCTTTCAGAGGACTTTAGCAATCAATGTTCAGCTTGTTCGGCTGCTGCCTACCCAGCTAACGCCTTTGCAGCAACTCCGGTAGCATCCAACCGATTCCACCATGTCTAAAGAAAATTGATGCATCCTTACTGGAAATGTTAAAGGCCTCAATTCAACAACACATTGTAATGCAGTATGTGAGCTGGTTTACATATGGACACCACAATCATCAATCTCCAAGAGACCAAGCTCAATACATTCGATGACACGATAGTCCTCCAAACCTTAGGACCCAAATTAGCAGATAATTTTTGTTTCCTCCCAACCGACCAAACGAGAGGTGGTATCCTCCTTGCGTACTCAGATGATTTTTTGGAGCTTTCACACAACAACTTCCACTAGTGCAATTTTGGTCACGATCGTGCAAACCATTCCAAAAGAGTGGATCACCTTGGGTGATTTTAATCTCATTTACCAAGCCGTGCACAAAAGCAACTCAAACCTTAATAGAAGGCTCATGGGATCTTTCAAAACACTCTTGTACCTTATTTTGTTGGAGCATTTTTATATATTTGTATCCAAAAGTGCTTGGCCGTTAAAAAGAAGAACAAAAATAGAGAACAAAAAAAACAACAGTAAAAGTTTCGGCCATAGTGTTAAATTCTTTTGTTGGAGCATTTTTATATATTTGTATCCGCTACCGTTCGCGTACCATCATATATTTTTGGAGCAATCTTGTACCTTCATATACAACTTTTGAGCACTAGCTAGCGTCTCTCCTTGAGCTATTGCAATATGAGCGTTCGTCACCATACAAACTTGTTCTTTTATCGCTCATTCTTTTGATTGCAATAGTCCCTTTATCATTGTGCGTGTGTTGCTGTTCATTCCTCACTTAAATTATACAATCAGCAATTAGACATTGTGCATCTCGTTTGGATTGCTACCTAACTCGACAATCTTTAAATTCTGAATGTGCTAGGTTGTTTTCCTCACCTAGCTCCGCCTCAAACATCCGTGTCAAGTATTAGTTGTCGCTCTTGGTATTCACTCGCACAATCTTTGTTGGTCATTCATTGCTATGAGTGTAAGTTTTTGCAACTCTTAATTTACTTTGAATGGTAAAACTTGTTTTGTTTCAGAACAGTAGTTGAGAGATTCCTACTTATTTTTCACATATATTTTCACATGGTATTTTTGCTACTATAACCATGTCAGGAAGCGAGCAGGACAATGATCTTGATGGAAACCTTATTGATCCCCATCCAGATGGAGAACATATGCTAGTGTGCACACCTCGTGTACTTAGCATGTCACAAAGCTAGTCTACCGCACAATGGTGCAATTTGTTTCAGTCATGGGCGACAGTTGGCGGTAAAGTGTGCAAAGTAATAATTGATGAAGTAAGTTGTCATAATCTGGTCAATAAGGAGATGTGCACAAAATTAGGCTTAAAATATTTACCGCATCCTCATCCTTATCATTTGCAGTGGTTAAGCGATGTGGGCGAGGTAAAAGGTAGTCATATGGTGAAGGTGCACTTCAAGATTGGCACGCATGAAGATACCATTGTTTGCGATGTGATGCTTATGTCAGTTTATCACTTGCTGTTGGGGCGCCCATGGTAATTTGATCGCCATGTTTATCATGATGGGCATACAAACTGCTACAAGTTTAAGTGGAGCAACAAAAATATAATTTTGTATCCACCTACACCGACAGAGATAATAAATGCTGATAAGAAGAAAGTTGAGGTGAAAATTGAGAGTACGCCAACTAGAGAGATTCCACCTTCAATGAGTGAGTGCCACAAGCTAAAATCGAGCGGTAAAAAGAAAAGTGTGGGAGAGAAAGGTTTATTAATGTTAGCCACTAAATCAGAGATGAGAGCTTTTTGTGAGAATCCCAATTTGGTGCACTTTGTACTCCTGTACAAAGATGATTTGCTTTCAGTGCAAAGATGATTTGCTTTCTACTGACGACTTGATCTCTCTTCCTAGTGGTGTCTCATGTTTTGCAGGAATTCAACGTTGTCTTTCGGAGGAGGTGCCCCACTGATTTGCCACCAATCCACTGGATAGAGCATCAAATTGATTTGATTCCGGGAGTGACGCTACCAAACCAACCACTGTATCGCACAAACCTCGAGGAAACAATGGAAATCCAGAAACAAGTACAAGAGCTTCTCGACAAAGGGTACGCACGCGAAAGCTTAAGCCCTTGTGTTGTTCCTATTATTTTAATTACTAAGAAAGATGGTACTTGGCACATGTGTATAGATTGTAGAGCGATTAATAATATCACTATTCAATATCGTTATCCTATACATCGCTTAGATGATATGTTAGACGAATTGAGTGATGCTGTTATTTTCTCTAAAATTGATTTGCGTAGTGGGTATCATCAAATTAGGATGAAAGAAGGAGGTGAGTGATAAACTGCTTTTAAAATAAAATTTAGTTTGTATGAGTGGTTAGTCATGCCGTTTGGGTTAACTAATGCACCTAGTACATTCATGAGATTGGTGAATCATGTTTTGAGGTATTTTATTGGGAAATTTGTGGTTGTGTATTTTGATGATATTTTGATTTACAACCATAATGAATATGATCATATTAACCACATTAGACAAGTGCTACAGGTTTTACGTGATGCTAGGTTGTTTGGGAACTTAGCGAAGTGCACTTTTTGCAAAGATCGTGTAATATTTTTGGGCTATGTGGTTTCGACACAGGGGGTAGAGGTAGATGAGTCTAAAATTGAAGTAATTAAAAATTAGCCTGTGAATGTTAGCCAAATTCAAAGTTTTCATGGCTTCACTGGATTTTATAGGCGCGTTGTGAAAGATTTTAGCATCATCGTTGCCCATTGAATGACTTAACAAAAAAGGGAGTTGAATTTACATAGGGGCCAATGCAACAAGAGGCTTTTGATTTATTAAAACAACGATTGACGGAAGCATCATTACTTATTTTACCTAATTTCACTAAGAATTTTGAGATTGAATGCGATGCTAGTGGCTTTGGTATTGGTGGTATTTTTATGCAAGAAGGTAGACCAGATGCATATTCTAGCAAGAAATTGAAGGATGCACAATTGAATTATTCGGTCTATGATAAGGAGCTTTATGCGTTAGTGCGTGCTTTAGAGGTTTGGCAGCATTATTTATGGCATAATGAGTTTATTATACATTCAGATCATAAGGTTTTAAAATATTTGCATGGTCAATCTAAACTGAATCGACGTCATGCTAAGTGGGTAGAATTTACTGAGTCATTTCTTTACATTGTGAAATATAAGGGAAAGGAAAACGTGGTTGTTGAAGCTCTTTCTAGGAAAAGTGTGCTTTTAAATCACTTAGATGTGCAAGTTTCTGGTTTAGAGGGTTTGCATGATTTATATGATAATGGTCATGATTTCGCTTCACCTTATGCACATTGTAAAGATGGGGAATGTTGGGATAACTTTCACATTCATGATGGGTTTTTATTTCGCGCTAACAAAATATGTGTTCCAAAATCGTCCATGCGTTTGTTATTTCGCGCTAACAAAATATGTGTTCCAAAATTGTCCATGCGTTTGTTATTATTGCAGGAATCTCATGCAGGTGGATTGATGGAACATTTTGAACGTGAGAAGACATTGTCTATGCTGAGCTATCACTTTTATTGGCATAAAATGAGGTGTGATGTGGACAAGTATGTACAACGATGCATAACTTGTCACAAGGCGTAATCGAAGTTGCATCCACATGGTTTGTATACTCATCTTCCTGTTCCTAAAGCACCATGGGAAGATATTAGTATGGACTTTGTTTTAGGACTGCCTAGGACTAAGAGGGGGAGCGATTCTATTTTTGTCGTTGTGGTTCATTTTCCAAGATAGCACATTTTATTCCATGCCACAAGAGCGACAATGCCTCGCATGTTGCTAACTTATTTTTCAAAGAGGTTGTAAGGTTGCATGGCGTGCCCAGGACCATTGTCTCGGATCTCGACGTCAAATTAATGAGTTATTTATGAAAGACACTTTGGGGAAGTTAGGGAAAAGTTTGTCATTCAGCACAACTTGTCATCCCCAAATTGATGGTCAAACGGAGGTGGTAAACCGCACACTTTCGATGCTGTTGAGGGCCATGATCAAGAAAAATATCAAGGGGTGGGAGGATTGTATGCCGCACATGGAGTTTTCCTACAACAGAGTCGTCTACTCTACTACACATATATGCCCATTTGAGGTGGTGTATGGTTTCAAGCACATTACACCACTTGATTTGCTGCCGCTTACAAGTCAACAATGAACAAATATGGAGGCATCAAAGAGAGCTAAATAAGCGAAGAAATTGCACACCAAGGTGAAAGAAGAAATTGAGTGCAAAGAGAAGTACAATGCT
Source organism: Hsuehochloa calcarea (assembly GCA_036346395.1). Lineage (NCBI taxonomy): Eukaryota > Viridiplantae > Streptophyta > Magnoliopsida > Poales > Poaceae > Hsuehochloa > Hsuehochloa calcarea. The sequence goes on along the minus strand of CM070601.1, from coordinate 9,699,112 downwards.
GCCAAGGCGAACAAGAAACAAAAAAAAGATGATATTTCAACTGGGCGATTTAGTGTGGGTACACTATCGTAAGGATTGCTTTTCAGATAGGTGTAAATCCAAGTTGCTTCCAAGAGGAGATGGACCTTTTAAGATGCTTGCAAAGATAAATGACAATGCTTACAAGATCGAGCTATCGGGGATGACTATGGCGTGAGCTCTACATTTAATATCGCCAATTTATCACCGTTCTTCAGTTCTGATGATCTCGTGTCGAGGACGATGCCTTTTCAAGAGGGGGGCGATGACGAGGGTATCCCGATGATACCTTCTTCTCCTCCGCCTAATGATCCAGATATACACATCGAGTTGCCAACTGGACAAATTACAAGAGCACGTGCCAAGAAACTACAAGATCAGGTGAACTTACTTCTTAATGAACATGCCATTAATTTTAACGAGAATTTTATACTACCTAAATCTTGTGATTTACTTGTGCTTAGGTATTTGGATCAATACGATGCGCAAAAGGAAGGAGAAGAGGAGCTACAACCTGCACATTGTTTGTTGGCACATAGACTAATAGAAGAGCCGAGGGAGACATGGGAATAAAAGGCTACAACGAGATGGACGCTACAAACATAAAAGGAGGTGTTGCCATGTTCAAAGAGAGGGGTGCACGAAATAATAGGCTAGTGCATGCAAGTCCAAACGGGAAAGAAAGCATGTGAATTTAATGTTGTCCGAGAACACGGAAAGCATGAAGCTTCACGTTCACGTACATGACTTAGAGATAGCCAGCACCTGCACACCGTGCACTTGACCGAATCCCACATGATTCGATTGTAACCAATTTAGGATGTATTATGTTTTGGTATTGATTGGCCACTGTTTTGGAAACCGTAGAGGGCTATCGATCAGCTGCTAGCTATTACCATACGTGGCCCTTTAATTAGCTAGCGAAAACAAATTCTGGACATACCACCATTATTCATAATAATTGAACAAAAATCTATTGCTAGTTCTTTCATTCTAGAATTCATGTGATGATTTCTGGGAGAGAATTAGGCGATCCGTTGTTCATTGTTCAAGTCAAGATCAAGTTTACTTTTCCGCTGGGAATTGAGGGCTTGGCGATCTCCTCTCGTGGTCTAGTGGCGATGATCCAGGTGCGTGTCGATGAATATCCATAGAGCTGCAAGTCCGTACACCGGCGCGTGGTGTACAACTGAGCGTTGTTCGTCGTCAAATACTAATTATCCATGGTTCTACTTGAGAATATCGAGCCACCCCGTATCACCAACGATGTTGCTGCTACTTGTTCTTTTCTTAGCCTTTCAGAGGACTTTAGCAATCAATGCTCAGCTTGTTCGGCTGCTACCTACCCAGCTAACGCCTATGCAACAACTCCGGTAGCATCCAACTGGTTCCACCATGTCTAAAGAAAATTGCCGCATCCTTACTTGGAATGTTAGAGGCCACAATACAACAACACGTCGTAACGCAGTACGTGAGCTTGTTTACAATAAAGCCACCACAATCATCAGTCTCCAAAAGACCAAGCTCGCTACTTTCGACCGCACGACAGTCCTCCAAACCTTAGGACCCAAATTCACGGATAATTTTTGTTTTCTCCCAGCCGACCAAACAAGAGGTGGTATCCTCCTTGCACGATCAGGTGATTTTTTTGAGCTTTCCGCAACAACAACTTCCACTAGTGCAATTACGGTCACGATAACAATGAAAGTAGACCACACTACCTGCACCATCACACGGGTCTACGACCCACAAGAAGAGGCATACAAGCTAGCTTTCCTTCAAGAATTAAGATCGATCATGCAGACCATTCCAAAAGAGTGGATCGATCGTGCAGACCATTCCAAAAGAATTAAGACCATTCCAAGTCGTGGACAAAAGCAACTCGAACCTTAATAAAAGGCTCATGGGATCTTTCAAAACATTCTAGATGCTCCACACCTAAAGGAAATTCGCCTTAACGGTAGGAAGTATATTTGGTGCAATAATTGTCAAAACCAAACACTCACAAAAATTGACAAGGTGTTCTGTTACGCTGATTGGGAACTACTCTTCCCTAATTGCTTTCTCCTCTCTTTGTCGACCCTCATTTCATACCACGCCCAACTCCTCTTGCTATGAATGCTTCACACGGAACCATATGGTCAATTCCGGTTTGAGAACTTCTGGAATCGCATTGAAGGCTTCAAGAAAGTGGTAGTGGAAACTTGGAATAGAAACATTGCCTACAAAATTCTTTCAACTTAGAGCATCCGTGAGCAGGAGAAAAATTACACTCACCGCCTACATACAAATCAAGGAGTGACCTTTTCCAAAGAGGCCAAAGAACAAGATATCCTAACCCACTTCATGAGACAATTGGGCGAGACTTCTCCCAGATTGCGCACCTTCGATTGGCACTCCCTAGGATACCAACCGCGCAACCTCTCTTACCTTGACGACCCTTTTGATGTGGAGGAAATAAGAAAAACCATCTTCTCCATGCTAGTGGACATGGCACCGGACGGATGGTTTTGGATCTTTACAGGAATCTTTGGGACATAATAAAGATATATATGAGAAGCTTAGTGTTCGACCAATTAAACAAGTCCAACATTGTTATCATCCCCAAAAAAGCATATGCCTCCTCAATAAATGACATATTGAGAGCTTTTCTCCAAACTTCGGCAAATGATTAGTCTAGAAGTCTTATTTCCCAATCAAAGTGCCTTCATAAAAAACCTTGCATTCAAGATAACTTCATCGACACTTAAAATATTATGAGAGTTGACGAAAACACTAGTCCTCAAAGACATAACCGTTTGACTCCCTGATATCTTCTCGAAATGTAGGTTTTGGTCTAATCCTTATACCTGATATCAGCATGGTTTCCTACATGTGTAATAGCACTCTTAGTGGTTGCCAAACGCTACTCCGTATCTGGGTAGTTATAAAGGTAGCTTTCGGGTATGTTATGAAACATGCGGAGGAATGTGACTGGTCGAGATGGGATTTGCCCCTCCTAACATAACAGGAGAGATGTCTCTGGGCCCCTCGTGGTGATCGGATAAAGAAAGTGCATAACCATGCCACTAGTGGTCGAAGTGTCGACCACATGATGTTATCCGACACTCGATCGAGAAAGTATTGAACAGTTCATGGATGACACATCATCTCACCTGGAGTTCAGCCAGACATCGTGAGGCAAAGGGAGAATGCATGGGTAGGTCGCTTAGTTTGATCAGTTACGGACTAGTCGTATAGAGATACGTGATGGTCGTAGACTGGACAAACGTAATCACAGAATGGTAAGAACCTGGTCGTAAGGAGTTACGAACTGGTCGTGGCCAATTACAACCTGGTCGTATAGAGATACGAACTGGTCGTAAGTGATGAGGATATGATCATAGATCATATTACATCAAGATTCGTCTGATATATTCTATGTGTCTTTGGGAGTCGTTATGTGCTGCTAGGTACCGCTGACGACTAGTGATCGGAAAAGGGTTTTCGAGTCATAACCGATTACACATGAACCTATGGGGTCACACACTTAAAGGGCAATGATCTGTTTTGGATAGTGATCCGAATTCATATAGGCCTCGAGTTCCTAATGGGCCTCCAGGTCGAGACCCATCATGGATGCCTATATAAAGAGGGGCGGTGGCATGGGGTGCAAGATGAGGATGATCTTTGGAAGAACTCCTGAAATCCTAATAGCCACGCCTTCTCAACCACGCTGCCGGTGCTAGCACTCCAGTGCGTGGTGATCCTGCCCCGTACGTGTGAATACCTCGGAGGTGTTGTTGCGAAGCATCAGCACTAGGACGATCCGCGACTTGTGTTGATCACCGGAGTCGGGGAAGAAGTCGCGTGGTGGGTACGACCACTCGGAGGAGCAGACGCGTGACGAGTACGACTGGTCGAATGAGGATACGCGTCGTGAGTACGACTACGACTGCATCAACTCGCTACAACAACTCTACTTCCGCTACGAGTCGGCGCGTCTAGCGGTAATCTCGTGATCTATTACTTGCAATGGTTCCTTGGTTGCGCGGTAAAATTTTGTTTGTGCTATCGTAGCCTTGCCGCGTTACCCAACATATGCAACAACTCCGGTAGCATCCAACTGGTTCCACCATGTCTAAAGAAAATTGCCGCATCCTTACTTGGAATGTTAGAGGCCACAATACAACAACACGTCGTAACACAGTACGTGAGCTTGTTTACAATACAGCCACCACAATCATCAGTCTCCAAAAGACCAAGCTCGCTACTTTAGACCGCACGACAGTCCTCCAAACCTTAGGGCCCAAATTCACGGATAATTTTTGTTTCCTCCCAGCCGACCAAACAAGAGGTGGTATCCTCCTTGCACGATCAGGTGATTTTTTTAGCTTTCCGCAACAACAACTTCCACTAGTGCAATTACGATCACGATAACAATGAATGCAGACCACACTACCTGGACCATCACACGGGTCTACGACCCACAAGAAAAGGCATACAAGCTAGCTTTCCTTCAAGAATTAAGATCGATCGTGCAGACCATTCCAAAAGAGTGGATCATCTTGGGTGATTTTAATATCATTTACCAAGTCGTGGACAAAAGTAACTCGAACCTTAATAAAAGGCTCATGGGATCTTTCAAAACATTCTAGATGCTCCACACCTAAAGGAAATTCGCCTTAACGGTAGGAAGTACATTTGGTGCAATAATTGTCAAAACCAAACACTCACAAAAATTGACAGGGTGTTCTGTTACGCTGATTGGGAACTACTCTTCCCTAATTGCTTTCTCCTCTCTTTGTCGACCCTCATTTCAGACCACGCCCAACTCCTCTTGCTAGGAATGCTTCACACGGAACCGTATGGTCAATTCCGGTTTGAGAACTTCTGGAATCGCATTGAAGGCTTCAAGGAAGTGGTAGTGGAAACTTGGAATAGAAACATTGCCTACAAAATTCTTTCAACTTAGAGCATCCGTGAGCAGGAGAAAAATTACACTCACTGCCTACAAACAAATCAAGGAGTGGCCTTTTCAAATGAGGCCAAAGAACAAGATATCCTAACCCACTTCATGAGACAATTGGGCAAGACTTCTCCCAGATTGTGCACCTTCGATTGGCACTCCCTAGGATACCAACCGCGCAACCTCTCTTACCTTGACGACCCTTTTGACATGGAGGAAATAAGAAAAAACAATCTTCTCCATGCCAGTGGACATGGCACCGGGACTGGATGGTTTCACCGGTATCGTTTACAGGGAATGCTGGGACATAATAAAGATATATATGATGCGGGTTTTCCAGCAGTTGTATGACCAAAGAAGCTTAGTGTTCAACCAATTAAACAAGTCCAACATCGTTATCATCCCCAAAAAAGCATATGCCTCCTCAATAAATGACTTCAGCCCCATCAGCCTCATGCACAGCTTCGTGAAGCTTTTCTCCAAACTTCTGGCAAATAGATCAGCCCCAAGTCTAGAAAGTCTTATTTCCCCAATCAAAGTGCCTTCATAAAAAAACCTTGCATTCAAGATAACTTCATCGACACTTAAAATATTATGAGAGAATTCCAGAGGACAAAAACACCAGCTCTTTTCCTCAAATTGGACATCACGAAAGCGTTTGACTCCCTCAACTGGGGATATCTTCTCGAAACCCTGCAGACCCTAGGTTTTGGTCTCCGTTGGTGTGAGTGGCTCTCCATCCTACTCAGTACGGCCTCGTCGAGAGTCCTTCTGAATGGTCAGCCAGGCAAAAACTGTACACATAAACAGGGAGTGCGACAGGGGGACTCGTTATCACCAATGCTCTTCATCATCGTGATAGACCCACTCCAAAAGATTTTCGACCTAGCGACACAGCATAATATCCTCTCGCCCATAACACCTAGAGCTGCAAAAATGAGAGCCTCACTTTATAAGGATGACGTGGCTATATTTGTCAATCCAATAAAGAAAGAATTCGATGCGCTACAACAAATCCTTACTATTTTCGGCCAAACAATAGGACTCGACATAAACTTCCAAAAGTCGATAGTGCACCCCATCAGTTGTGAAGGGATCGACCTCGACTCCCTGCTCCAAGCCTTTCCTAGTGAGCGCAGAGATTTCCCTTGTCGCTATCTTGGCCTCCAATTGCACATTCGTAAACTCCAAAAGGTCCATGTGCTGCCGATCATAGAAAAAATGGGAGCGCGACTGCCGAGTTAGAAAGGAAGGCTCCTCTCCCCGGCTGGAAGACTAACTTTGATCAATTTTTTCCTCTCGTCTATCACGACGTACCACCTGACCATCTTTCCACTAGCCAAGTGGGCCAAGGAAAGATGGACAAATTGCGAAGATCCTTTCTTTGGAAAGGCAAGGATGACACAAATGGAAGCTACTGCATCGTGAATTGGACAAAGGTTTGTAGACCAAAAAAGTCTCGGTGGACTCGGTGTCATGGATTTGAAGAAATTTAGTAGAGCATTACGCCTACGTTGGCTTTGGTACAAGTGGACGAGCACCACCAAACCTTGGGTCGGAGCTATGTCGCCTTGCGACGCTATGGACAAGCAACTCTTCAACATGTCCACTGACATAATGATCGGCGATGGCCTTAAGGCAAAGTTCTAGCACAATAGATCGCTAGAAGGTGACACGCCAAAGATACTCGTCCCTAATCTGTTCGTGATCACTAGAAGGAAAAATAGATCAGTCCACGACGACATGCGCAATAGTAATCGGATTAGAGATCTCAGAGACAAAATATCCAACTCTACCTAGTTGGAAGAATTTGTCCATCTTTGGATCCGGTGTTAGGGGATTCATTTACAAACGGTGTGCTGATGTCATTAAGTGGCGATGGACAGACCCCAGATAGTACACTTACAAATCGGCATACCTTGCATAGTTCCGAGGGAGCTACGAAACCTATCACACTGGAATCATATGGAAAGCAAGGGTGGAAAACAAATGCAAAATTTTTGCTTGGACCTTAGTCCAAAACAAGATCCTAACAGCCGACACCTAGCGATGTGAGGTTGGCCTCATCATCAATCTTGTCTACTTTGTAACATCCACCATGAAACAGGACATGGTGCTAGGGTGCATGTCGTTGCTTTTGTTGCCCTTGTGCTTCGGCTGTGTGGACCCTAGTGCTAGGGTGGTATAACTTTGACGTTCTGCATTGTTCTCAACCCTCTGATTACTCTCGCATCATCGACGGGTGGCAGTAAGCCTCTAGCACCCTCCCAAAAGCTCTAAGAAGTGAATTCAATGGCATAATAATTTACATTACGTGGAATGTTTGGAAAGAGCGAAACCGAATAGTTTTCCAAAATAAATAAGCCACGACAGAAGAGGTGACAACGCAAATCAAGGAGGTGATTGGGCAAAGGAAGAGGGTGTTCCACGAGCCTTGATTTCGAGTCGCTCCTTCTCGTGTAGTTCTAGCCACTCAGTGGCTCAGTGTGGTCTATTTCTTTGGGGATCTCGCTTCTTTTTTTTTTTTTTTTTTCATATTTTGCTTGTGAACCTTTTTCCATCTTTAATTGACTAGCGGAGCCCCGGCCTTCATTTCAATATATATATAAGACCACCTAGGTGGTATTCACACCTTTTCAGGGGTGGTATATACAATTTTTTAGACATACTCCTTTTTAGTGCGAATATGAATGTATTTACAAAATATGCTAAAAACTATAGACTCTCTTATAAATTTTTCGTATGGTTCGCATTGGATTATCTTATAATTAGTATATGAGTATACTCAAAGTGATAAAGGGGTATGTCAAGTTTTTTTATGTGGTATACAAAGGTGGGAGTAACTACACCCAGGAGTAGAAAGTATTAATCCTATATATATATATATATATATATAGGAAAATTGTATTATACTCCTGGGAGTACGTACTCCCACTTCTCATATACTACTTAAATCGTATGATGATACCTCTTTATCTATTTGAACATACTCCAATAATGATTATAAGATACCCCAAAATGAGTTCCATGAAAATTTCCATTAAAATCCACTTTTTATAGTAAAATTTGTATATACACTTCTTTTATATATGAAAAAGGGTATATAACAAAAATAAAGGGCTCTGATGAAATTTTTTCAATCAAGTCGCACTGAAGTATCTTATAATTGACATTTAAATATACTGAAAGTGATAAAAGAGGTATAACATCTTTGTTTAAGTGGTATATTGAAAGTGGGAGTACATACTCTCGGGTGTAGTTACTTCATATTTCGTATTTCATAACGTAGAGAGTATCTTGCGCAACCGAGAGTATGTATGTGTAGTATACAAGTATATAAGACCACTTATGTGATATTTATACATTTTTAGGGGTGGTATGTACAATTTTTTGAACATACTCTTTTTTTATATGCGAATATTAAGGTATTTACAAAATATACTAAAACTACGGACTCTCTTGCAATTTTTTCGTGTAGTTCGCGTTATAGTATCTTATAATTAGTATATGAGTATACTCAAAGTGATAAAGAAGTATATTAAGTTATTTTAAATAGTATATTAGTGGTGCGAGTAACTACACCAAGGAGTAGAAAGTATTATATATATATATATATATATATATATATATATATATATATATATATATATATATATATATATATATAAAGCTTAGTTCAGAAGTGAGCACAGGTCAGACAGAATTTGCGAGAACAGTTTGTTGCATCGTATCGTTAATCAAGAATAGGGTTCACTTCGCAAATCTTTTTCCCTGGGATGGGCAGGATCCAGTTAGCCAGAGCAAAGTTGCTGAAACGGACTTCTGAATCGATGCTGAAATGGACGTCTCACCGAAACCACTACAGGGACGGCAAATCAACGTATGAGAAAACAATTAGTTAGCCGTGCATGTGAATGAGTTGACTGGACCAACGATTCGGCCAACCACATATCAGAAAGATTTTTTGAAAAATACGTATCAGGAAGATTTGCAACCTACGCAATTCAACGATCCATCGCTTCCTATTCCTGGATAGATAAACTTATTAAAACGCTATTCGAAGTCGTCAGAGATCATGCAGGTCGGTCAATAGGTTACAAATGTACGTGTTTTCCCTAGACTTTCTTTAGGAGACTAAGCTTTGCTTACTATATCCAAGTTCCCTTAGCTTAGTCTTCCAAAAAAAAACCCTTAGCTTCACCCACATTTCGTCGAATTTCTGATGATCTCCGTTTCTTCCATTCAATTTCAACTTTTCAGCACTTCAGATCAACCAACCAACCACAACACCAACCAAATGTCCTCTCGTTTTCCCAATCCACGGACGGGGACATCTGCAGCAAACTAGCAATCAGTAGATGCTGACACCTGGATGCACCAACCCGATTAGAGAGAAACAACACGGGTGTTTGCTTGTAGGCTTGCTTCAAATCGATCATTCACCAGCAGGACCAGGGTCTCCTCTGCCTACTCGGTGCATCGGACAGGACAGTGAACAACACGAACACGAGTTAAGTGGCAGATTCAAGAACGCACAGTACTCGCGTACGTGTGCTAGCTGTGCTTGGCCTTTAGCCAGGCTGCCATGTTGCAGACAGCGACCCAAAGAACACCTACACTTCAATTGCTTTCAATTTGGCAAATAATTGATGGTTTTACCGGCTTGGGCGTGGAGAACAGAATGCCCCGATTTCTCTCTTGGATTCTTGGGAGGAACCGAGGTTTCGTGAAGGATTCGGTTCCAATGTGGCGAGCAGAGAACAGGAATCTAGAAAGGGAAACAGAGCCATCAGAACGGACCTGCTGCTCTCTCACAAGATTCCTGAACTACAAGATGCGAGATGTCCTGTCGGGAGTTCCGCTCCGCCGGGCGGTCAACAAATTACAAATTACTGCGACTCGCTCGCCAAGGTATCATTCATTCGACTGTTCGGTTGCTGATCAAGAGAGCTCTAATAGCCGACGAAGATGGAGACGACTGACGACAGTGATAAGGTCGCTGTGGATGGTGGACCGGTGGTAGGAAGCCCATAATTGGGACGAAGCGATGGGCCCGATAGTGGGCCACAGGTAATAGCCCACTGATTAAAAAAGGCCCACACCACCTCGAACTGAGTCCCAATAGAAGCCCAGCTGCTCAGCAATAATATCTTCCTTGGGCAAACCGAACCGCCATTCTCAGGCTCTCGCGAGTCGTGAGGCCACCCACTCCGCCACGTGTGTACCTCCTCCACGCGTCACCTCAATCGAGGCCCCACCCAGCATCACGCTGCCTGTGGGTCCCGCAAACCACTCCGGGCGATCGATCCGCACCGTATATAATAAGCCCGCCCAGCCGCGATTCTCCCCTCCGACTCCACCTCTGCGTCCGCGACACGAAGAGGCCCCGAAACGAGACGAAACACAAGAGGAGAGAAATCCAGAGACGCCTCCGCTCCAACTTTATCGGCGAAGATGCTGCGCGCGGCGGGGAAGTGGATCCTTGGCTCGGGGCTACGTCCGGCGGCGGGCGCCGGCGAGGCTGCGCCCGCGGTAGCGGTAGCGAGGAGGGGGTACCACGAGCGGGTGGTGGACCACTACAACAACCCGCGCAACGTGGGGACCTTCGACAAGGAGGACCCGGACGTGGGCACGGGGCTCGTCGGCGCGCCGGCGTGCGGCGACGTCATGAAGCTGCAGGTCCGCGTCGACGAGGGGTCCGGCAGGATCGTCGACGCCTGCTTCAAGACCTTCGGGTGCGGCTCCGCCATCGCGTCCTCCTCCGTCGGTGAGCAAACCCAGCTCCCATTTCCCGAAGTAGATTGTTCTAGTTTTTAGGTTCAGATGTCCCTTCACGCGAAATTTGATTGCTCGTGATCCTGGGGTGTCTAGAATCTGTTGGATATTTGTACGAAGTACGAACCATGGGAGTGAGCTGATACCATACTTGATAGTGGTAATTAAATTTGTAAATTATGCTGAGTAGGTGAAGATTTTGATAGTGTGAAGGTGATGTCCTGAGGCTGTCGTGGTAATACGTTGATTCCCTCTTTGTTCAATTTTAGAATTTCAGAGACTTATCTATCGAATAGTATCGAGTCCAGTACTTGTTATTGATTCATTTTTTATCAGCTGAGTGCGCCTGCCTGGTTTCCCCGGAGGAGCCGTTTGGATAGTGGGAAACGAGGGGTGGGAATGGGATTGGGATATGAGGTGAGATTGAGGGATAGATTTGTCCCATCTTATATTGAGTTTCTTGGGGTTGTAGATGGCTGGAAATGATTTTTGGACTCGTATTTATTGGTGATAATCACTGGTGGGGTCTCAAGAGTGTCTGAATTACGATACTGATTCATTGTTTGGTTGTCTCCTTTAGTTTAGATTGTAGGCCGTCTTGTTGCCGATTGGACATTTGTTGATAAGGTTGAGGCTGTGGTTTTCAATAATTGAGTGTTTTGCAGTTGCCTAATGTGTCTGTAGTAGTTTATGGAAGGGTAATTACATTATAGATGTAAAAAGAATCCCTATATTACACTTATTTCCCTGCCGATATTCTAGTACATCACTTTGTAGATATGCTTTATATGTTCTATTCCCTAATCCCATGCCACTAGTTGATTGGAGGTTCAACCACCTGCTTTGGTGGATGAGGGACTGCAATTGGTGATTTTGGATTATCATATGGGGATTTTACATCAACATACTCAGCGGAGATGTCATGATTGTAATTTTCAAATTATCTTCTTTTTTTTTCTTCATGAGTGAATTCTGCGCTTAATCAAATGACTACTCCGCACACAACAAGAGCTTTCATTTGCATTGATGGTTTTTTTAATAAAAAATCGATATTTATGTCTAGCTAGAGGAATTGTGATTTATCCTTACTCATCGTAGAAATTTCTAGCTCCTAATCAAATTATATGAAGTTAGGCATTGAGATAATAGTTCGCATCCAACTGTTGATAACTGCAAATATCTGTATATTCTTCCATAAATTCAGAAGTTGACAATTGAATTGGACTACTGGAGTAACCTTTGTTCACAAGTCCCTTTAAGTTATTACATTTATCAAACATCTATGCCCGCCAAATTCTTCACATCTAACATGTGGAGGAGCAATTATGTTGTCGATATTGCTGATTTGTTGTTTTATGAATGTGCCGATTTGTTGTTCTATGAATGTGCTGATGTTGTTGTCCAAATGTGAAGGAGGAAGCATATAGGGGGTTAACACTCTTGATTTGTATTTAGGGGATAATAAAATGATCTGAACTTCATTATTGGCACCAAATGTTAGTTTTTTTAGTGGAGTGTCAATCAGTTAAACATAAAGGAGATACGAGTTTGGTTCAAAAAAATTCACTGAATATGATACCCATGCTTATAACAGTTGCATAGCTGGCCAAATATGCTTTCTGGGCTGGCTGCTTAGCACTTGCAGATCATGATATTGTTAATTACTTCCTTATTAAGTTTTCACCAAGTAATAATCACTAATTCTATTGAAGCTTAATTAGTTGCGATTCTGTTTCTCAATCCTCACTTGTTGTGATTTACTACACGGTGATCATCAGAAATTTACACCTGATGCCATCATTGAGTGATTATATTTCCTTGTAAAATGTCTGACCTGGTATCATTATTACATAAATTGAAGTTTATAAAGTTTGTCCCTCTGATCCATCTTTGCACTTGCAGCCAGTGAGTGGGTGAAGGGAAAGCAAATGGAGGAAGTAGCGGCAATCAAGAACACGTAAGTTACTTCTGTGCTTACTGATCTATTGTGTTGCTCTTAATTTTAATTATATTTACATGCTTTTCGTTATTTTCTTGATGATCAATTTTTTTGGTATTCAATAATGGTTTTCAGAGAGAAATTCATTAATTGCAGCATGACAATAGAACATTTGAGATACATTGGTCCGTCCTGCAGAATGGAATTGATTTGAGAATCTGTGCGGCTTTATTGATGATATCTGTGTGCATTTATAGTTTTCAGTACTTGATTTTGCTTGAGATATCGTGGAAGTATTAGTCTTGATAGTGACTGGGTCCATTGAACCTGCAAAATGAATTAAAATGTATGATGCAATTTGGCTGAATGATATTTTAGCCTGTCTAAGATTGTAGTTGGCTTAGCTTTTTAATGGTTGGCATTTGGGAGTTTGGGGACGAAAATGAGTTCTACCAGCTGCGCATCTGCACGTCAGCATTTTGTCCTCCTGTACATCTGCGCTTGTATGTTGATGGTTGGAACCTAACAGGAGAGTATTCTACGTACCTCTATGCTGCACTTTGTTATTCCACCAACTTTGGGTGCGGCCATTCACCATGGTCCAGCTGCATCTTGACGTTGTGTGTAATTATGTTCCTCGGGAAACCCTGTGATTCATGGGTAGATTTTTTTAGAGTTGTTTAATTGTTCAATTTTGTTATCCAGTTATGGCGAAAAGTACGCTGATAACCATCAGGTTGCGCCTGTGGGCGAGCAGCTGTTTTACGTTATACTCTGTTGAATGAATCCTTTGAAGCTTTATTGACTTTCATATCTTGTTTTTCAGAGAGATTGCAAAGCATCTGTCGCTTCCACCAGTAAAGCTCCACTGCAGCATGCTTGCTGAGGATGCAATCAAGGCTGCAGTGAAGGATTACGAAGCAAAGAAGGCGAAGCTGGCAAAGGCAAATGAGTAGGTCGCCCCACGGAGAAAGAAGCTCGTACTGTCGATGTGAAGTTATCTAAGCTAAAAGCTACTGCAATGGAGGGCTCAGATGTAGCGCCTAGTGTTCTCAAGTTCTAGTAACGCAGTATGTATCATAAAGAACACGTCATGTATGTATCATAAAAAAGCTGGTGATGTTGCATATATCTAGGCAAATAAACGCACTGTAATATTGTGAAACAGCTGTTAGTAGCAGTGTATTGCTATGCTGTACTAGAAGAGTTCATGGCATTTGGCCAGCTATGTTTGTTTCCCTGTGTGTGTTTGAGACGCACCGTGCATAAATATAGCCATATGGGCATCTGAAATTTGCATCAGCTGTACAAAGGGCAAACGCATCCTGGCCTGTCACTGGTTGGGCTTACTCAAATTATCTACCATAAAATGCCAGATGAACCCTGCTGTTACAACTTACAAGAGTGTTTAGCCACCCCGGAAGTGCCAGAATTATCTCAATTTTTTCCCCAAGCATACGAACGGAAAATCGAGCAGGGCCTTACCACACACCTATTCCAGCAGGGCCTAGTGGCTCAAGGGGCCAGGATTATTGAGCCTTGGGGAGTTTTTGCCTTAAATGATACTATTTGGACGGGTATTAGTAAAAATGATACTCGCGCATTCGTAGTTATAAAAATAACGCTCTTCACCGTTCCTGAGTGGCACGAACAGCTCCCGTATTGCCACGTCATCCTTGTCCATTCCACCATAGGATAGATTCTCCTCGTCTGCACCGCTATGAGACAGACAAGTCATGTGGCGCGCGTCCGTCCCTCCGTAGCCTAGACAAGGTGCGTCCGTCCCGCCATGCTTTGGACAAGGCCACGTGGGCATGTGTTCGTCCCACCGCAACCCGGACTAGGGATGGCAACATGGTCATTCCCGGCGGGAGTGGTGGAATATCCCCGTCTCTAAGAAAAGGAAAAACCCTTATTCCTCGTCCGCATCCCTATCCTCGGGTGCTATTCTCCCCCGTTCTCCGCTCCCATCGGATTATCAGGGCCCACAGGGACACATACCAAAAAATTGGATCCCCAACCTCTCCTACAGACACACACAAAGACGACAAAACCAGTGTTCCAAATGATTTAAACAATACTTATCAGTGTTCCAAATGAAGAATTCCAACAATATTCTTTTGCATCCTATCTGGCAAATACTGATATACAACCAACAAAAGTATCTAAGCCATCAATCTACATTCTACCAGTAGTCCATCAATCTACATTCTACCAGCAGTCCATCAATCTACCAAAAGTATCTAAGCCATCAATCTAACAACAGAAGTATCTAAGCCATCAATCCGGATATGAGTGGATGCGTGGTTGACTAACCGGAGAAGGAAGAGACCGTCGTGCGTCGGATGTTGGGGAGGAAGAGACCATAATTGATAAATAAAAATTTTGGAACCAGCTAGTTCAGACTTGATGAGTCATTATGAATATAATGAGGTGGTGAAGGATATGGTTCAAAGGTCATTGTAGAAACAGTTACTCTCCACATTATGAATGAAATAATATTCCGTTGCATAATAATTGTGGTAGATGGCATGAATGAATAAATTAATAATATATGTCATTATGAATATAATAAGGTGGTGAAAGCTATGGTTCAAAGGTCCTCGTAGAGACCGTTACTCTCCCCATTATGAATGAAATAATATTTCGTTGCACAATAATTCTGGCAGATGGCATGAATGAATGAATAATATATGCAGTAAA
The DNA here is from genome assembly GCA_036346395.1 of Hsuehochloa calcarea. Classification (NCBI taxonomy): domain Eukaryota; kingdom Viridiplantae; phylum Streptophyta; class Magnoliopsida; order Poales; family Poaceae; genus Hsuehochloa; species Hsuehochloa calcarea. The sequence goes on along the minus strand of CM070601.1, from coordinate 9,683,729 downwards.
TGAGTTCTGAAAATCATTGACGATATTATCGAATGACTCAAAATTCCTAGTAAGAAAGGAAATAAAATCACAATATATATAAAACTCATACCCAATAATTTCTTATCTGTACAAAGATCATCTCCCGAAAGAAAGAGCATCTCCCTAAAGAGAAAATATCTTACCAGTCGACCTCTTAATAATACCAATGATCATAAGATCCATAAAAGTGGACAAAATACCATCAAGACCTGAAAGAATGTAACAAGGAATCTAAAGACCAGAAGTGCACCACATAAACACTTATAAAGTGCATTTTCCACTAAAGTTAGTGGAATGGTGGTTTCCTCTAGTACCATGAAGGTAGATATACATTGGTGATAGTGTCATTTAATCCCCTAAATGTGAAAACTAATACTAGTTATATTTTACTCTATAGTGGTACAACCATACTTTATACATCTACGGGACAAACCATTGGTTGTAACTTTAACCACCTGGAGAAAGTGGCATCGAGTGGCACAACTGACTCTGATTCGGTTTACTTCTCCGTTAAGTACTCTTATTCCCTAGCCTATATATTCTCCTTTGTATTGAATTCCACCTTTGTGCGTCGTGATTTTTCTTGCAAACGTTTTCCACGCAAAATCCATGTCTCTTTGCTCTTTTGATCATATATTATTACCGTGTGTTTTATAACAAGAGTAATTTTCATTTTTCACCCAGCTATACCAACAAGTTTGATAAGCAGGTGTTGTTCCTAACTTCCTATGGGTGAGGCGTTGAATAATCAATATTGTACCACCTTAACTGGCAAGCATCGCAGCTGGGTACCAGAACATGGCACCGAAGGTTGTCGAGGACCAAGGCAGTAGCAAGTTCAGAGCTATGCAGGAGGTGGTGCTTGTGCTGGTGCCATGGACATCCCTCTAGGGTTCTTGGCCGTGTCGAGCGACTACTTTCTGGGTCGTCAAGGATTTTTGGCCGACAGTGCAATCACTCCATGGAAATTTCTAATTCGGTGAGTGTTGTCATGCAGCTAGGCTCTCAGCCTGCTTGGGAGAGCTTCGGCTTCGGATTTTCGCTCCGAAAAGCCAGAAGCCATCCCAAACGGGCACCTTTTTCTACCAGCTTTTCCTAAAGCCAGAAGACGTGTATAACATTAGAAAGACGGAAGCCATCGCGGGCCAGCTTCCCGCAGCCCTAGTTCCGCATTTACACCCCAAGTTTGAAGTTATTTACCCACCTTTTCCATCGGATAAAACCCCCACCTGAACCCAAACCCAAACCCTAACCCAAACCATGTGCCTCCCAACCGCCGTTCCTGGCCTCCCTCTTCCTCCCAACCCACCGCCTATCCCTCTTCCTACCGCACGGCGCACCCTCCTCCCGCTCCCGCGCCACCACCCCTCCTCCTCACACGTCAACCCCTCCGCCTCTCTAACCGGCCCTTTTCACCTTCCCTACCACACGGCGCCGCCCCTCCTCCCCCTGTGCCAGCCCCCTCCCCTCGCGCACGTGTCACCGCCTTTCCTCCTCCGCCCACCCTCCCTCCCCCCTCCGCCAGCGTGGCGCGCTCCTCCTCACGCTCGCCGCGGCGCCGCCTCAAGCCAAGCAAACACTGCCACCACTCTGCCGTAGTCGTCCCCCTTTTCTTTCAATTTTTAAATTTTATTTCTGTTGTAAATGATTTTGTGTCTAATAATTATTTATTGTAATAATTTGTTGTTGTAATAAAATTTTATTAAAATTATTTATGTATTAATTGTTTATTGAATTAATTATTATAATAATTGTAATTATTTGCATTAATTGACATTAATTATGTCAATTGTTGTCCATTCTGATCAATTCGCGCTAATTAAGCTAATTGCGTAATTGTCGTAAATAAAATGTTGTCAATTGTAGTTAATTGTCGTTAGTTGTTGTCAATTGTCGTTAATTGCAATTGTTATCGTCAATTGCGTTAATTGTCGTTAGTTGTTGTCAATTGTCGTTAATTACCATTAAACCATATCAAACAAACCATCATTTGCCTCAAGAGCATTTAAGACATTTCTCATCTCAGAAGCTGCAGCCAGACAGTCAAACACAATACCTCTTCAGCCATGTCGTTCTGCCTTGTAGCCCAGCCGGAAGTTGTTTTTCAGAAAAACTACTGCTGTGCCAAATAGACACCCTAGCTACGGGTTGTAGATTCATTTGCCAGAACTGTGAGTTGGTTCTTCGAAATGAGAAAAAGTACGTACATGGCCAACAATTAGTTCGTTGGATCACCTCATCCGATTGGATTCACTCTTCCCTATGACCATTCATACGTGTTGTATGTGCGTGTTGGAATTGAGTAGGGAACAGAGATTGAGAAGGGAATTTTTGGAAGAGGATAATTGGGGAAGATCAAGAGGGAGGGGAATAGCAAATTGGGATATATTTGAGTTCATTCATCCATTCACTATGCCAACTTCTATTACAACCGTACTACAGTCGAATGTCAACTCTTGCGCTCAAGAGTCCGATAATTTCACTATACTTTGCCGGTCAATAACCACGCCAAATTGAGCAAATACATATTATGATCAAATCTAGAGAAAACATCAAAATGTGAATTGGCGATCCACCTATCTGTGAGGCGAGATATGGGCATTAGGCAGGGTTACGTAGGCTATAGCCCAAGGCTCAGCCAAAATTTTAGTGCAATTTTTTTCTGATATAGGCCCAAAAACTTATTGATAGCGTGTAGCCAGAGGCCCAGGAAAGCATTGTTCGGCCCATCCACGCAGCCCAGCGACAGCCTGCCCACAGGTGCTTGTTCCACGACAGGGCGGACCGACAGAGTCCAAGAGACGAGAGTCACACAGAGCCACAGACCAAACCTAATCCCCCTACCCACTAACACTCGCGCCCCCACCGACCCGCGCCTCTGGATCCTCGTGAGTCGTCACCTCGCCCGTCGGTCATCGTTGCCGCCGGCTGCCCCTCCCTCCACTCCCAGTGCCTCGCCCTCCGCTCTCCAGTTCCCACCCGAGAGGCCGAGACGATGTTGCGCCTCTGTCCCCGCCCAGCGCCCAGCGTAGCGACCACTAACTAAGGGCCCGCGCGGCCTCCGTCCTCGCCTCCCCGCTCCTACCGGCCGGTCGACCATGACAGCGCCACGAGGCGACCACAGGCCTCGGCATTGTAGATTTGTTTTTGAGGTAGATATTGTAATCTTCAGAGTTGATTGATATATTCAACCAATGGCAATCTTCAGAGTTGATTGATATATTTAGCTAATCAGCTTCCTCTTGCTAAAGTAAACAATCTCTCTGCTGGCGGGCATACAAGAATGTTATTATCATCACTTCTATTCATGGTCGCATGCTGCGGAGGTCGATGATGATTGTGAAAGGTTATGGGTAAGCGCTACGATAGCACAAAACAAAATTTACCGCGCAACCAAGGAACCTCCGCAAGTAATAGATCACGAGATTCTTGCTGGGCCGCGGACTCGGCGGAGTAGAGTCGATGTAGCGAATAGATGCGGTCGTGAGTCGTACTCGCGGCGCGTTGCTCCTCCGAGTAGTAGTACTGCGCCTCCGCGTCTGCTCCTCACGAGTAGTCAAACTCGCCTCGCAACCTCCGCTCCCGCGCCACCACCCTCCTCCTCACACGTCAACCCCTCCGCTCTCTAACTGCCCTTTTCACCTTCCCTACCACACGACGCCCTCCTCCCCGTGCAGCCCCTCCTCCTCGCGACGTGTCACCGCTTTCCTCCTCCCGCCACCCTCCCACTCCCTCCCGCCCACGTGGCGCGCTCCTCCTCCGCTCGGACGCGGCCGCGCCTCCCTCTAAGCCCGACACTGCCACCACTACTGCCGTCGTCCCCCTTTTTCTTTCAATTTTTAAATTTTATTTCTGTTATAAATGATTTTGTGTCTAATAATTATTTATTGTAATAATTTGTTGTTGTAATAAAATTTTATTAAAATTATTTATGTATTAATTGTTTATTGAATTAATTATTATAATAATTGTAATTATTTGCATTAATTGACATTAATTATGTCAATTGTTGTCCATTACGGTCAATTGCGCTAATTGCGGTAATTGTCGTAAAATGTTGTCAATTGTAGTTAATTGTCGTTAGTTGTTGTCAATTGTCGTTAATTGCAATTGTTATCGTCAATTGCATTAATTGTCATTAGTTGTTGTCAATTGTCGTTAATTGCCATTAAACCATATCAAACAAACCATCATTTGCCTCAAGAGCATTTAAGACATTTCTCATCTCGTAAGTCGCAACTGCATACCAAACACAATACCTCTTCAGCCATGTCGTTCTGCCTTGTAGCCCAGCCGGAAGTTGTTTTTCAGAAAAACTACTGCTGTGCCAAATAGACACCCTAGCTACGGGTTGTAGATTCATTTGCCAGAACTGTGAGTTGGTTCTTCGAAATGAGAAAAAGTACATACATGGCCAACAATTAGTTCGTTGGATCACCTCATCCGATTGGATTCACTCTTCCCTATGACCATTCATACATGTTGTATGTGCGCGTTGGAATTGAGTAGGGAACAGAGATTGAGAAGGGAATTTTTGGAAGAGGATAATTGGGGAAGAACAAGAGGGAGGGGAATAGCAAATTGGGATATATTTGAGTTCATTCATCCATTCACTATGCCAACTTCTATTACAACCGTACTACCCGTCGAAATGTCAACTCTTGCACGCTCAAGAGTCCGATAATTTCACTATACTTTGCCGGTCAATAACACGCCAAATTCAGAGCAAATACATATTATGATCAAATCTAGAGGAAAACATCAAAATGTGAATTGGCCGATCCACCTATACGCAGGGGCAGATATGGGCATTAGGCAGGGTTACGTAGGCTATAGCCCAAGGCTCAGCCAAAATTTTAGTGCAATTTTTTTCTGATATAGGCCCAAAAACTTATTGATAGCGTGTAGCCTAAGGCCCAGGAAAGCACTGTTCGGCCCATCCACGCAGCCCAGGCGACAGCCTGCCCACAGGTGCTTGTTCCACGACAGGGCGGACCGACAGAGTCCAAGAGAAAAGAGTCACACAGAGCCACAGACCAAACCTAATCCCCCTACCCACTAACACTCGCGCCCCCACCGACCCGCGCCTCTGGATCCTCGTGAGTCGTCACCTCGCCCGTCGGTCATCGTTGCCGCCGGCTGCCCCTCCCTCCACTCCCAGTGCCTCGCCCTCCTCTCCCAGTTCCCACCCGAGAGGCCGAGACCGATGTTGCGCCTCTGTCCCTGCCCAGCGCCCAGCGTAGCGACCACTAACTAAGGGCCCGCGCGGCCTCCGTCCTCGCCTCCCCAGCTCCCTACCCGGTGGTCGGCACAGCGACCGCTCCCTGAGGGCGGCCCTGGGCCTCGACGACTGTAGATTTGCTTTTGAGGTAGATATTGTAATCTTCAGAGTTGATTGATATATTCAACCAATGGCAATCTTCAGAGTTGATTGATATATTTAGCTAATCAGCTTCCTCTTGCTAAAGTAAACAATCTCTCTGCGGGCGGGCATACAAGAATGTTATTATCATCACTTCTATTCATGGTCGCCACTGCAGGAGGTCGATGATGATTGTGAAAGGTTATGGGTAAGCGCTACGATAGCACAAAACAAAAATTTACCGCGCAACCAAGGAACCTCCGCAAGTAATAGATCACAAGATTACCGCTGGACGCTACCGACTCGAGCGAAGTAGAGTCGATGTAGCGAATAGATGCGGTCGTAGTCGTACTCGCCGCGCGACTGCTCCTCCGAGTAGTAGTACTCGCCTCGCGTCTGCTCCTCTGAGTAGTCAAACTCACCTCGCAACTTCTCCTCCTGCTCCGGTGATCGTCACGAGTTGCGGATCATCCTAGTGCTGATGCTTCGCAACAGCACCTCCGAGGTATCCACATATACAGGGTAGGAACACCGCGCGCTAGTGTGCTAGCACCTGCAACGTGCTTGACGATGGCGTGGCTATTAGGGTTTCGAGTATTCTTAAAAAACCGTGCTTCACCCTATGCCACCGCCTCTCTTTATATAGGCATCCATGATGGGTCTCTTACTCGAGGCCCATTAGGAACTTATATCCTATACGAATTCGGATCACCATCCAAATCAAATCCCCAACCCCCTTAAGTGTGCGACCCTACAGGTTCTTGTGCGATTGGTTGTGACTCGAAAACTCTTTTCCGACCACTAGTCGTCAGCGGCACCTAGCAGCACGTAACGATTCCCAAGTACACAAAGAATATATCGAACGAACGTTAACGTAATATGATCTATGATCAGGTCCTCATCATTTACGATCAGTTCGTATCTCTATACGACTAGTCTGTGATTACGTTCGACCAGTATATGACCAGATTGTATCTCCATACGACCAGTCCGTAACTGATCGAACTAAGTTACCTACTCATGCATTCTCCCTTTGCCTCATGATGTCTAGTTGAACTCCAGGTGAGATATGGTGTCATCCATGGACTATTCAATACTTTCTCGATTGAGTGTCGGATAACTTTATGTGGTCGACACTTCGACCACTAGTGGCATGGCCATGCACTTTCTTTATCCGATCACCACGAGGGGCCCAGAAACATCTCTCAAGTTATGCAAGGAGGGGCAAATCCCATCTCGACCAGTCATATCCCTCCGCATGTTTTATAGCATACCCAAAAGCTACCTTTATAACTACCCAGTTACGGAGTAGCGTTTGGTAACCCCTAAGAGTGCTATTACACATGTAGGGAACCATCATGTTCTTAGATCTAAGGATTATACATCATCATTACTTCAGACCAACTAATGACACATAGATTCATAACAATCTCAATAGTGTCTCAATGATGGGTCTATCTAGCTCCATGTTCTCTAACATGTGCTCACATTACTGATTCGATATCTCTATATCTATGACCGGTGAAATATGGCCATCAATCAATACATGTGTTGGTCGTAGAGTCACGGTTGTTCCGACCAGTGACATTCGATCAGGGATACATTTAGAATGATATCATATAAGTTAATGAGTTTCACCAACAAGTCACATACTCATTGATCTATAACTGATAATTCATTCAAGGAACAAGATAACATATTATCCAATATCATGAACATAAGGAAATACAATCATCTTTATGATTGCCTCTAGGCATATTTCCAACAGATTGATGACTGCTAACCTTATTAAATAATCAATCAACCGATGATAATTGATAGCACCATGTGATGTGTTGCTATTGTGCATGTATAATCAGTACTAGGTGGATGGTAACTTACTATAATCATTTTCATCATGAAATATTTATTGTGATGCATGACCAAATTATAGTTGTGCTGAATAATCGTTTTGCTGAAAGATCTACTCGATTGTTGAGGTGCATTGCTTGTCTTGATCCAAAGAATTCTTTTGCCAACTTTGGTAAAAACAAATTAAGTGAACTTGATAGGATGTATACTGCTAACTTCTCCCAATATGATTGTGTAGTCCTTAGACTATCTCTAATATTATGTTTTAGCCGGTTCAAATGGGGAGAGAGAAGGTGTTGAATCGATTCAATACATTAGAGGGTCGATTCCAATAAAAAAAATACATGGAACCGGACTCTACTTAGAAGTCGATTCAAAGTATTAAACAACTCATATGGGCATTAAACAACTACATAGGAGAGAGTGCGGTTGAGAGATGATATTATTATTTTATGGTTTTTAATGTAACGTGGGTCCCAGTTATTAGTAGGAATCGGTTCAATACATTGGAGAAAAACAAGCTTAGTTTCTAGAATGCTTACATGGCATGACATTGAATCGACATCGGTTCAATACACTAAAGATGCTCTTAGAGACCAACTAGGCACATTTATTGCTGATGTGAGAGATGGTCTAGATTTTGCAAACTATATTGATCTTTAAAATCTTATTGTAAAGATGGTTTAGACCGACCGACACACAATTTTTCTATTGGTATATCGTTTGATTGAATTGGCTTTGATTTTGTCAGTGGCAACATCAATTATAGAAAAAGCCTTCTTAACTATGTGCATTATTAAAACTAATTTGCAGAATAAGATGAATTGATGAACCATAGCATAGTATGCTATATTGAGCGAGACATATTTGCAAGCATTAAAGATGATAAGATTTTGAAGCGTTTTCAAGGAATGAGACCACGTAAGAAACAACTATCTCGCGCTAGTGGTAAGTTAGGTTCTTACAAATTTAAACTTCATGTTTTTTGTATTTAATCATACCTCTGTCTGGTTTATTTATTTTTATGTTGTCTTTGTAGGTTCTGGTACTCGTCCAACTATTGATGAAGAAATGATGGACATTTAGGTACTCAATTTGTATCTCTAAAATGCTATATTATTTATATTTTGCTATGTGTTTCTTATTATATTTTATGCTAAAGTATTTTTGCTAAAGTCTCATGTCAATAAAGCATTTGTGCTTTTTTTTTTGTTATGTTACAGTGTGGGCATAAATTAACGTTAATTTTAAAATATTAGCCCAGTAGAATTTAGCCCAAGAGCCCAAAACGTGATCAAATCGCCGCTACCTATACGCACATCGCGAAAGTAGATATCGTACTGAAACAACAAAGTACTACAGTTCTTGCAACAGCAACAAGGATACAAAATGTTTTGAGGGGCAGAAAAAAACTTAGGAAAATGAAGGAGTCCTAGTGTTGTAACCTAGCGTGTGTGTGTGAGAGACTGTGAGGTCAGGCGATGGACACCTTGGCGCCGACCTCCTCGAGCTGCTTCTTGACGTCCTCGGCCTCGTTCTTGCTCACGGCCTCCTTGAGCTTCTTGGGGAGGCCGTCGATGAGGTCCTTGGCCTCCTTCAGCGCCAGGTTCGTCAGCGCGCGCCCCACCTTGATGGTCGCGATGCGCGCGCTGCTCGGCACCTCCTCGATCACCACGTCGAACTCCGTCTTCTCCGCGGGCGCCGCGGCCTCCTCGCCGCCCGCGGCGGCAGCGCCTGGAGCGGCCACGACCGCGGCGGGGGCGAACGCGGCTGCGGAGATGCCCAGGCGCTCCTGCAGGTGGTCCACGAGGCCGCGAGCCTCCTCGAGGGTGAGCCCGGCGATGACGTCCCCGAGCTCGAGGACCTTCGGGGAGGCGTTGGAGGTGCAGGCGACGGAGAGGCGACCGCGGCAGCGGTTGGGGAACGGGAGCGCTCTGGGGAGGGTGGAGGCAGTGGGGACGAAGTGGAGGGAGAAGGGGGAGGAGAGGGCGGTGGAAGCCATGGCCATGGCGCGCGCGTTCTTGGATGCTTTGCTCTGCTCTGGAAGGAGAAAGAGGCGGGAGGACGGGGTGGGGAATAAGAAGATGATGCGAGCAGAATGAACAGATGGATTCATGTACGATGTGTCGCGGCTTGGCCACGATGGCTCGCGCCTTATTGGCCGTTGGATCTGTGATGGACGACTGCCAGAACGCATAAAGGTTTTTTTTCTTTTTGTTGCGCCTTCGGTTTCTACTGCCACTGCTGTGTTTTCATCTCTATCGCACTGTTGGCGGTGTTGTTTATGGCTGATGTGGCATCTTGTGCACTTTAGCCCACACCATCCAATGTTGATCCAATACATTATACAAGCAATAACCATGCCATCACGAATGGATAGGTCGCCGCCATCTAGTGCGATTTTATGCAGCATGAGCACAAGGTTGCTTCTAATGACACGCGTTGCCCAATAATCCTTCTTGCAATGCGAAGGCATATGCGTGTATCCACTGCTCAAGATTCACGGAAAAAAATGTCAGGTCCAGAAAGAACTTCGTATCGTAACCAGCCAGACTGCAACCGAAATCTATTCCCTGCGCACAGAGTGACACAAAGCGCGGGATCCCTAGCTTTACAATGCCCAAGTTCCGATCCCCCCTTCCACACTAACCCCAGCCTTTAAGCTCACTCCAAGCATATTTACCCAAGCACACCAAGAAATAAGTACCCTCCAAGGTAAGCAGCAGCACCTGCGCCTGCACGATGTCTTCGTTCACGACGACGGAGACGACGACGCCTCTTCTCGCCCGTACGCATCCAGCACGGGTGCGGTGGGGCGCGTCGGCGGCCGGCGCCGGCGGGTCGTACACGCCAGTGTTCATCGTGCTGGGCGTGATCGCTGCGCTGCTGGTGATCTCCTGCATCGTGGGGCAGATCTGCACCAAGAAGCACCTGCGGCCGCGGCCGCGCAGGGACCGTGTCGCCTACTACGACGACGACATCGAGGGCGGGTTCGGCGGCCACGGGCCTCACGGTGGCCCGGCCATTGCCAAGATGGAGGCCGCCGCGCCGTCTGCGACGTCGGTGGAGGCCCGGCCGGCGGTTGACGGCGCGGTCGCGGCTCACCACACCACGCCATGATTAGGTCGTCGCGCAAAGATAGATGCCCCTGCACGTAGTTATTGCTTGTTAGTTCTCTCTCTACACGTAGTCGCGTAAACCTGATGTGAAAAGAATTTGTCTCGACAACTGTAAATATGAAATTGTGAATATGACCTATGAACCGGGTTCTAATTAGATGCAGGATTGTTTGCACTGCAAAATTGTTTCTGTAGCTGAAAGATACACAGGTATGATCGACTCTGAACTCTATGGGCGGCAGCAATATTTTTTGCCTTATCGACTGCGAAAAAAGCTATACTTTCCCTACTTTCCCATGCAACACATAATACAAAACCCCAATTATCATTCTTGAAATGTATCGGTAATGTTAAGGCATTTGTCAATATAAAGTATCACCATGAGTAAACATATCAGGCTATGCAATATTGCAATTTGTTTCATCAAAATCCAAAAAAGAGAGTTTGTGTTGATTTCGGGATACAAAAGGAGAGTTTGTGTTGATTTTGGGAATAATTGTGTGTGTGTGTGTTGGGACCCCACACCATTTATTTATAGTACTAAAGTTTATAATCTGACTCTAACACAACTCTCGACTTGCACACAACCTGGACTCATATTAAACTCTAATACTAATTCTCTAACACTCTTCTTCAAGATGGGCCGAGATAACAATTATACCCATCTTGTTACCTATTACAATATCATTATTACAATCTAACACTTTACCAAACCTACCATCGACTCAATAGTCAATACCATCAATTAAAGACCAAAAAGTTGCTTAATACCAATACCACCAGGGACGTCACCAAATCCGTTTCCACCATCTATCAGCTGCCCTGACCTCAACCTACTCCTCCTCTACCCGCATGCCCCCAGCCACCCCCGGCCTCCACCACATCTGCCCACACGCCCCCAATCTCAGCCCCCCACTACCTCTATCTCTGCCATAGACCATTACACTTACTCCCATCTCAATCCTCTTCTATCTTCTGTCACTTATCCGACTATGCGGTCTTCTCCTCTGTCATGGTCGCATTGGCCCTGGGGCTACCTCTTCCTCTTACTCTACCTCACCTTGACTTCTTTCAGCGGATCTATTATTTCCACCACCACCTTGATTACGACGAGATGACCCACACTTGTAACGCTCAGTCCTCCTTGCAAAGTTCAAGTTGCTGCATCTCACATCATGGCAAATCCAATCACTCTCGTGACCTCCAGTTCGTGAGAGAGAACATACCCAACTCAGGTGTTTTGTTTACTTACAGTTGTAACACTCCCGAACATCAGTTATGGCGTACGTTGACCTTATCAGGTTGCTACCCACCATCACTCTCTATCGAGTTTCCTCGACAACCATAGCTGGAATAGACTCCTCCATACTTGGCAATAACATCTGATGACATATTGAAGCCCTTCTGCTCTCAAACTCAGGCTTCACACACTTCAAGAAGTGAGTTACCCTCCTACATTGCACCCACACCCTACCAAACTCAATATCACTAGCACACGTTAGCTGCAGTGGATCATATTGATCCAAATCTTCCCACAATTATTGCAGCTCACTAGCATATTCTTGAACGGTCTTCTCCCCCTATTTCAGAGCATCTACCTTGCCCCAAACCTTCACCATCATCATCATATTGCTAGCCCTGGAGTACATATTCCCCAGCATTTTTCACATCATCGTTGCACTTGGCATCGCCTTCACCATCCTAGCAATGGACGGGGACACCGAAGTCAACAAGCATGCCACCATAACAGAGTTGGTGGTGTTCTACACCCTCCAATCCGTACTCCTCATGTCTGCAGACTTGACACAGATCTCCTGCAGATAGTGCTCTACCCCCTTCGTCTTCAAAATTAACTGAGCCATTCAAGACTAATTGAGGTAATTGTTGCTCCCATTCAACTTTGCATCATTCGGCGTCAGCTCCAGCTTTAATTTAGATGACCCTGCACTAGTCCTTGGACCTATCAAATCCATCGTGATGAGGTCTTGCAATATACCTCTTATCTCAACTTTGGTGACCAAAGAGGAGTCTCCACTTCCCCATCCATGGTCACAATACTCTTCTCCACAGTTTTTTGTGCAACTTCCTCCTCCTCAAGGGTCATCCTCTTAAACAACTAGAGTAATAACAATCAACAAGCTATGTCGCGTGTATCTCCACGATCATGACAATCCTTCAAGCATCGATAGTCACATAGATCCTAGACCTTTTGAGCACCTCTGAACTTAGCCAAGCAAAGCACATCACACACACAAGGTAGTTAAATTCACGATCCTATTCGTAGAGTCGTGCGATTTTATGAACCCATGACAGGCTGTCGACTCAGATCGCACTATGAATCGAAATCAGGTTGAATCGTGGTAGAGTCGCGATCCAAAGTGTAGAATCATTTAGAATAGTGATGTTGTAACGACTATAACCGATCCTATGAATTTCTAATCTTAACCGTCGGATCGAGATGTACAGCGGATAGCCACCATCCGTCCATCCCATTTCATTTCCAAGCCCAAACCAATCGGCAGAAGCCTCCCCAAAACCCTAGATTCTACTATGTCCTCTCATAACCCCTCGGCTCTCGCGACCTAGATGGCCTGAGCAGTAGGAACTCACGAAGAACAAAGAAGAAGCACCAATTTGAGAAGGAAGATTGTAGGACCGTAAAGGCGACTAGAGGGGGGGTGAATAGGCGCTTTCTCAAATTCTTCACCTTAATCAAATTCAACACGAACTTCTCCTTTAGCTATGAAAGCTAAGAAGTTCAGTAAATGCACAGTGGAAGCCTTGTGCTGAATTTGATAACCCCCTTAACCACAAGAACCAAACAGGAGATATGATCTCAGAAGATCGGTCTGAGTACTGGCGGTCAGACCGGCGGTTGACTGTCGGTCGGACCGGCGGTTAACTAGCGGTCGGACCGGCGGCTAACTGGCGGTCGGACCGTTGGGAATCGGTTCGACCGAACGCTACCGGGCGGTCTGAAATGCGGGTGGTCGGACCGCCGTTGCTAGATCGGTCAGACCGATTTAGTCCAGTACCAAATCACAAAGTCCAAATCCGAAATGAAAATTGGTCTAACTTTTGATTTGACCAATGAAACTTGACCAAATTTGAAGCACACCTCCCCGAGGATATCTAAAACCTATTCCTAGCGAAGATTGTTCAGATCCACTTCAAATAAATGATCTCTTTAGGTTTTACCAAAGAAGTGCTCAAACCCTATAAATATGAAAATCTTGATTCAAGACTTGCTTGTGGGGGTTGATGATCTAGATGATTCTAGAAGTATTCCCAGACATCAAAGTAAGATAAAATCGGTCAAGAGACCAAGCATAAACACTTAAATCAAGGAAGCACCACAATCAACAAAAGAGAGAAGAACCCAAAGGAGAGACTTCACCCTTGAGCAAACATCAATGGATTGATTGATTCAAGATGTTGCTTACAAAGCCACTCCCTCAAGGAGGACAAGAGCTCAACAAAGAGCACACACACAACCTTCCTCTCCTCTCCTCTCTTCTCTAAACCCTAACCCTAGAAAAGGACTTGGAGAGACAAAATGAATGCTTGGGAGTTTTTCCTCTCCCCCCTTTCTATTTATAGGAGAGGCCTAGGGTTTCCACTAATGGGCTCCCATGAAGGCCCACACACACATGGGACCCACTCACACATAACTGTTGAAGCAATCGCCTGCTTCACCACGTGTAGGTTGATCAGCGGCTCTCATCATGTCGGCAAGTCTCTTCCGTCCGAAACCCATCGGAACCTCCGGGAACTTGCACCGACTTCCGCACCGCCTGATCCAACCAGCTGTCACGAACTACCCGTTCGATCCATCTTGACCATTCTGCACCATGCTTGAGTCACACGACCTCACCCGGCATCCATGATCGTTCTGGACCTCAGCTCTCCAAGCGTAGTCCCGATCCACCTTACCGTTGACGTCGTTGACCTGCAAGCCACCTGCACAGCAATAGACAACCAAATCGTCTCCGGGAACAAGTTCTTCACAACTTGACCCACGTTAGTTCAACAATGCAATATGCAACAATAAAGCATTGAAGTTCACACAATAAACACAATCAAAACACATCAATGCCAACAAGACTAACCTCCAAGTGATCGACGGTCTGACCGCCCCACATCGCCGGTCCGACCGATTTCAGGCCGGTCGGACCGATTCCATAACGGCGGTCGGACCGCCCGAAATGACTTAGCCAGAATTTCATCTTGAAAATCCAAAACCTTCTGGAATTTTTAAATGAATAGAACTTTTGACTGGGAGCTCCAAAAATAATGTGACCACATCCAGGAGACTCTCCTCACTTGCCTACACAACCTATTTTTGGCTCAGCTCCAAAAACCACTTTGAGGCAAGACCGGTCGGACCGGCAACCACGGCCGGTCGGACCTCTCCACGGGCGGTCTGACCGCCACGCCACCGGCCGACCACCGTGGTCCGACAGATCAAGCAAAACCGAAACGCGAGATTTTGCAAACCAACAAAGCCATTGCAAATTGACTCATCATCCTAAGATCATGCACATATCCTCACGATATCCACAAAGATCTTGAAGGCCAGGAGCAAGGCAAGCATATCAGCTAAAGCAACTAGGCAAGTCACTCATTTCCCTCAATATTTCCCCAATATTTCTCCAATCTACCGTCGGCTTTATTTTCAT
This sequence comes from Hsuehochloa calcarea, assembly GCA_036346395.1. Lineage (NCBI taxonomy): Eukaryota > Viridiplantae > Streptophyta > Magnoliopsida > Poales > Poaceae > Hsuehochloa > Hsuehochloa calcarea. Next base: position 9,668,697 of record CM070601.1, on the reverse strand, counting down.
TTGCCATCACTGGGGCTAATCTCAAACTGGCTCGCCCTTCTGTATCTATGGCGCCTCGATCTGCCCGTGGACCGCCGCCCCAGCATGTTGATCCCTCCCCACCGGCCTACCGCAGCAGCCGCCCTAGATCGCGAAGCATTCCGCGCTGCACCGCCACTCCAGCTCGCGAAGCCCTCCTTGACTCCTTGTCGGCCCGCCGCTGCAGCCGCCTAAACTCGCGGAACCCTCCCCGCCCAGCCTGCCACTGTTGCCCAAGCCCGCGTGGACCATGGCGATTGGATAGGGGATGAGTGATGAGACTTGACTACTTGAGAGCATAGAGCTACAGGAGTGACTGAGAGTCTGAGACTGAGTGACTGGTTTTTGTTTACTGGTCGGTGGATGTCCAATTTATTTGGTCCTTTTGTCAGTTAGTTCAAACAAAAAAAATATTTAGTACTAATGTTTTTAGTTCCATTCCTGCATTCCCAATGCTCCTTCCTACAATTTTCCTCTATTTTTGAATCCTCTATTTTGCCACTGAACATGACATGTTGACTGCTGCTACTAGTGGTAGTAAATTTAACAAACCAAAACTAAATAATGAAGGAGGCAACTAGAGTGATCTAGGTTGGGAGTGTGGCAAGGAGATTGACACTAAGGCAAAAACAGTGAAATGCAAGTTTTGTAAAGTAAATAAAAGTGGCGACATCTACAGATTGAAGCATCATTTGGTGGGCACCAGATTCAATGTTGAACCTTGTACTCAAGTTCCAACCGATCGATGTTCAAGAAATGTTTTTGAAACAAGAAAGTGATGCCAAGAAGAGAAGGGTATAAATGTTATAGAGCAACAAGTTGCGTCCTCTCAAGATCAAGAACAAGAAGTACAAAAATGCAAACAACGTGTGATGGACCATTTTGTTAATAGGTGAAAAACTGCTCAAGGAACCATGAACCAACACTTCAAGAAAGAAGAGAGGGAGCAGGTTTGTGCGCAGATTTGTTGGTTCTTGTACACCAGTGCTATCCCTTTTAATATTGTTAGGAATCCAGAATTTATCAAGATGGTTGATATGACCGGGAAGTATGGTATAGGATTGAAGCCTCCATCATATCATGAAGTGAGAGCTACAATCCTGAAGAAAGAAGTTCAGAAAATGATCCACTTGATTGATGACCACAAAGAAGAATAGAAGAAAACTGGTTGCACTATCATGTCAGATGGTTGGACAGATGCAAAGAGAAGGTCATTATGCAATTTATTGGTGAATATCCCAAAAGGTACTATTTTCTTGACTTCAATCGATACCTCTGACATTAGCAAGACATCTGATAAGGTGTTTGAGATGTTAGATGAGATAGTTGAGAGAGTTGGAGAGGAAAATGTTGTCTAAGTTGTTACTCACAGTGCATCTAACTACAAAGCAGCTGGTGATCTCTTAATGGCAAAGAGAACAAAGCTCTATAGGACACCTTGTGCTGCACATTGCATTGACTTGATGCTTGAGGATTTCGAGAAGAATATTACAATGCATAAAAAAACTATTGCAAAGGAGCATAGAATCACTACTTTCATCTATTCAAGGACCATGCTTATTTCTTGGCTGAGAGACTTTACAGAAGGAAAGGATTTGATTAGACCAGCAGTCACAAGATTTGCTACTACCTACTTGACATTATCTTGTCTTCATCAACATAAGGATGGATTGATCAATATGTTCAGTTCAACTAAATGGAGGGCTAGTCACTTTGCTTCTTTAACAGAAGGAAATGATGTTCAAGCTATTGTTCTGGATAGTCGAGGTTTTTGGCCCAATGTACTATCATGTTTGAAAGTTGCACTGCCTCTAATCAAAGTTCTTAGGATGGTGGATTCTGATGAAAAGCCAGCAGTGCCATTTACTTATGCTGAGATGGATATTGCAAAGTAGAGGATAAAGGAAAATATTAACAATGTGAAGAGAGGATACGTGATTGTGCACATTTTATTAACATGTAGTTGCCTAGACATGTTTAATGTTTTTGTTTGCTTTCCTTTTGTAATTGTTGTATTATTCCTTGTTTTACAGCTATATACCTATATTAAAAATCATTGATGGAAGATGGGAAACACAGCTCCAAAGGCCTTTGCATTCTGCTACATATTACTTGAATCCACATTTCCATTATAGACCTGATTTCAAGGGGGCTCAAGTCAAAGCAGAGCTCTATAATTGCCTCAAAAGAATGGTTCCTGATGTCAATGAAATCGTAAAGATAGACTTGCAGCTTGATTTATTCAAAAAATACCAGGGGTTTGTTTGGAATGGAGTCTGCAATGTTGACTAGATCAAAGAAATCCCCATGTCAATTTTTACGTACAATAGTACAAACACATTTTTTCTATATAGTTCGGTGTTCCCTCCTCTAATTATATTCTATGTCAATGTACTAGCTGATTGGTGGAATTCATATGGAGATGAATGTTCAATGTTGACTAGATTAAAGAAATCCCCAGGTCAATTTCCTTGAATCTAACATGTAGTTCTTCTGGATGTGAACGGAATTGGAGCACCTTTCAGTACGTAAGAATATATATATATATATATGTACTTTATTGAATAATTAGAACTACCATATTTTCTATTTTCTATTACAAAATGGCAGCTTCTAATATATTATACTTCATAAAGGTACACACCAAAAGAAGAAACAGGCTCCATCAAAATAAGGTGGATGATTTTGTCTTTGTGATGTATAACATGGAACTTAGAGAAAGGCAAATGAGAAGGGACGTCAAGGCAACCCTTTGATTGGATGATATTGAATAAGATGATGAATGTATCACAGAAAAGGAAGATCTCGTGCTTCCTGCAAACAAAGATTAGCTCCACTCTATTGAAAGGATTACTCGAAGGGAAGCGTGTGGAGGAAATGATGAAAACAGTGACCATGAAGTTGAAATCATAGCAAAGAACTTAAATAATGCATGTAAGTGTACTTACTAAGTTACTAGTACTACATATGTTTCTACCAATTAAATGTTCTGCATATGATTTCTATATCCAATTGTCCATGCAGGTGGTCAAGAACTTGGATTGGATGATCAAGAGTACAATTTCATTTATGATTGCAATGAAGATGAAGCTAATAATGAAGCCAATGATGCTGCAAATGAGGACGAACAAAACTATGTACTCGAAGATGGAGATGGTGATAACACACATCCTTATGTTTCATGTGTTGGTAGTTTGAATGCAGTAGCGACAAGTAATGAAGAAGTGAATGTGGAAGACTTGTACTAGATTATTACTATTCTGTTATGTACTACATATCACACTCTTTCCAGATTTAGTTCAGAAGTTGTGAACCTTTCTCATGTAATCAACTAGTCATCGTCATTGGTTGTTCTCTTGTAGTTCAAAACTATATCACTCATCATGTTAGTACTCGGTACCATTTATGCTTTTCTGTTGTGTGATAAGAAATAATTTTCCCCTTTTTTGGTAATAAGTAAGTGGTAAACTATATAAGAATCATACAAACTTATAGTATAGATGTTAAATATGTGTATTTTTTACACATCCGTAAAATCACCGATTCTACGATGCGATACTACTATTCGATCCTACCAGAGGCAAATCGATTACCTAGGATCTTGACTCTGACTACCTTGCACACACACCTCTGTTTCTCCTCCTCTTCCAGATCCTAGCAGCATGCACCTATCTCTTCATTTTCTTCTTTCTTACCTCACACCGATTCAGATCTGGATCGGCTCGTCCTTCTCTTCCCCCCTCATAGTAACCAGCGAATAGTTCCTCTTCCTCCTCATAGTAGCCAGCCAACCTCCACCTTCTCTTCCTCCTCACGGCAACTCCTTCTCTTACTCCTCGCAGCAGCTAGCCAACCTAAACCTTCTTTTCCTCCTCACGGCAACCAGCTAACCTCCACCAGCTTTTTCTCCTCACAGCAGCCTGCTCCCATGCGCGGCACGGTGGCGGTGACCCACGCGCACCTGCAAGGCGGGCGCCGACAACACACGCCGGGCAATGGAAGGCAACAACAAATCAGATCTGAATCGAGAACTGGCGGCGCGGCTCTAAGGTGAGTTCACGAATTAGGGATCGGCTCTGATACCATGTTGATTTGGGGAATAATTATATTTGTCCCTTGGGTCCCCCACACCTTTATTTATAGTGTCAAAGTTTACAATACACAACTCTTGACTCGCACACAACTTGGACCCTTATTACACTATAATACCAATTCTCCAACAGTTCGATTCAAAAAAATAAAGCAATAATAGAGAGAGAAAAAAGGGCACAATTAGGGGTGCAAACAGAGCAGATAATTCCTGTCCAACCGACCGACCGATCAAAGGCTTGCAGGGCGAACATGAAAGGGATAAATGGGTATTCGACACTATCCGTATTCAACTCCGACTCCGAGGAAAAAAAATGGAATAGAATACGGGATGAGCGATATATGTTCGTATGTGTCCGGATGTCGGGCGGTATGAGAAAAGCATGTTGCCGACTACATGGAAAAATATGTAATACGATATATAATGAGCGATGTTTATAGCACCTACTCTCCCTTGTCACAGTCATGCAGGTTGAGGCTGCGAAATATTCGCACGGACCGGCACAGTTAACAGATAAGTTAGGGCACCGTTATTATTCATGTCGGAAGCAGCAATGCACATGATGAACTGCAGACATTGCACCAATCTGACAGCGCCACACCTGGATATGGATCCGACTTCAGGTCGGCAGGCCACAAAGCAAGCCCGTAATCCAACTGCAAATCTTACTTAATCTTTGCTCAATTGCACTGATTAGAATAGATAATCTGCAATTCATTCCTAAGCCAGAAGATATAAGTAAAACCATAAAATTCTGGAGATACTCCTTTTTTCCCTAAGATATGTCTGAACTCTGACCGCATCGACAGCCTTTGCACAACCTGGCTGAAACTATCTCTTGGCATCATATCACACAAACGTCCAAGACGCATATGTGGTTCCCCACCCAAACACGAAAGCACCAAACGGCTTATCAGCAGAAAGTAAAATGAACCGTTATATAAATCGAAGATACGCAGCAGAGTGTCCTCTCTCTCCTCCCCTAAACTCGGCTTCTTCTTTCCGTTGCACTCTCAAATGGCGGAGGCGCCTCCGCTTCCGACGGAGCTGGACGGATAGAAGCTGAAGGTGGTGTTCAGTAACTTCAGTTTCCGTTCTTTGACGGCAGCAACGTCCATGAATCAAGAAACTGCAGTCAAAGATATCTCCCAGTGCAAGTAAGTGGATCAAACTCTTACTGTCTATCTAGCTGTTCAACTCGATTTGATTTGTTTGCCAATGTTACATTGATTCTGTACGGTAGCAATGCAACAATGCCTGCATGCTTCTATCTGACGATTTGTAATGGTGGTGCTGAACTATTGGGATTCGAAGACAACCGTGTGCTCATGTAAGCTCGCGATTTCATTCCCTTTTCTTTTCCCCACCGAACGACTTGGGATAAAAATGGCATCACTTGCGGTGTTGTGGTAGAGAAATGCAGCAATCGCTAGCTTTTGCCCATGCACATCGACATGTGTGATCGCTGGAGATAGACAAGTAGCAGTAGTCCCTTGCTAACTGTAATGGCACCACAGCGGACAGCTGCTACTTGTCGATCAATATATTCTAGGAAGATAAGTACAATTTATAGTACACGCTGATACAACTAGCTCGTAGCAGAGATCAGAACCATCAGATTATTCAGATTCGGTCCACTCCCGACATGTTCCACATACATACATCTCTCGCTCTCCACCCTTTTTTTCTAGACAGCCATCTTGTTTATCATTGCTTCAATAATGGCAGACACAGGTCATTGCTTTCATAGCTGCACTTGTCCTTTGTCATCTTCTGATCAATGTACTTGTCCCAAAGCTCTTTAAAATCTGATCACTCCCAAGGTGCGGGCCAGTCGCCCATACTCCACACATCTCTCTCTCTCTCTCTCTCTCTATATATATATATATATATATATATATATATATATATATATATATACACACACACACACACACAAGCCTTACATTGAGCTCTGATGACATCTATCTCAGACATGCATGTTAGGGCATGTACAATACACGGTATCATCAAGTTGTGGTATCATCCTTCACCTAAGCATAAACCACTGAAGACACTACTTAAACGCTAATTACCTTTACAATGCATGATAGCTTCAAATGAGACCTACTAAATCTAAAGACACTATCCAAACCACCGCCTTCCAATGCAGGAGACAACTAGAGGATAATTAATCCTTTTTCCTCTACTTCTCTTCCCTCTCTTCCTGAACCACCTTCTCTCCCCTCAAATTAAACCACCGCTGTCTCTGCAAGTCTCCCTGACACTGCAAACCAGCACTGCCTTTTGATGTGGCATCGTGCTGCTACCGCCAGGGTGGAGCGATGTACATGCTCTTATGTGAGGTCCTGGAACTACAAAGAATCAGACAGGGGATCGGAAGGTGTCGTTTGCTACAGTTCTAGTTGTACCTCCATCTCTGAATCCCTGACGTGTTGGCACAGTGGATAGATTAAAATGCACAGCAACTGTGCCCAAAAATGGCTCCTTGCACGGCCTTAACTCACGGGCACCACGAGTCCACCACAACCCAAAGGCCGGCGTACATGAGGCCGAAAGCACCACCAGGTTGCAGTTTCCGAGCACTGTAGCTAGCTGTCCTCGCGAAATAAAAGAGATCACCTGTGTGTGCATGTGTATGGTATGGTCAGAGAGATCAAAGTCACTGCATGGCTCTGGCTACCAGAGTAAATTCGGCTTTGCTTTTTTGTTGCTTTAATTTAATTTGTTGCAGCAGCAATGTGACGGCCAGAAATGAGAAACATCTCTCGATTGGCATTTACAAGTCGCTGCTTATGGTTTGCTGTACCACTGTACTGTGTGTATGCTAGCTTCTTGTTTACTGACAGTAACAAAGCGTTTTTACCTGCCCGGCCTGCAGGATGCAGCGCACGCGTTGCTCCCCCATCCTCTCGTACCCGAACCCTACCTACAAGAACGCTTGTCATGTCACGTCATGATCATTTTCCTCGGTCGCCGGTTCGTTTCCACGTACGGCTAGCTCACACACACACACCCCCCTTCTTGGCTTCTTTCTTGTACGATGGGCAGGGCCGCGCAGCGGCAGCATGAGGTGGTGACCGGGCGCGGCGGTGCAGGTGCGATGATGCTGCGGCGCCGGTTCGACGACGACGAGGAGCCCACGACGGCCGCGGGGTGCGGTTGCCGGTCGTGCGCGGCGGTGATGATCGCGGACTGCATCGCGCTGGGGTGCTGCCCATGCGCGGTGGTCAGCCTGCTGAGCCTGGCGCTCGTCAAGGCCCCGCTCGTCGTGGGCCGGCGCTGCGTCGGGCGGCTCAGGAGGCGGAGGCGGATGCTGCTGCACAATAAGCGGGTGCGCGACGTGGCCGCGGGCGCCTCATCCTCGAGGACGATCGCCGCGAGTGACGCCGACGTCCGCGAGAAGGCCGCGAAGGCGGAGGTGGACGTCGGCGTGGCAGGCGAGGTGGCGGGAGGTGCTGACGAGGAGGAGGAGTTGGCGTGGCTGGAGGAGATGTACCGGATGGGGCACTGGGGCTTTGGCCGCGTGTCCTTCTCCGGGAAAACCCCGTGATGCCGGGCGGCGCCCGGCGGCGGGTCGTCGGATGGAGTCGGGACGGGTCAACTTCAAAGCCTCAAAGGTGCACGACTGGTGCATCAATGAAACGATTTGTTTTTTTTTTCTTCTAGTTTCCATGTACCATTTGTCGGGTGACCAACGGAGCTAGGGGACGAGATTATCTACATCGGAGGACCAACGCGGACTATGAAAGTTATCGGTATTAGGATCATCTTCTAACCGTCGTATTATTAGAATCTAACGGCTTAGATCAGTGATACAATATAGGTTCCGAAGTGACCCAAATAAAAATTGGTTATACAGTAAAATCGGATACTTGCTACAGTTACTGCAATACCTCTATTTTACCGTATTCGTTGTAGCTGACCAATTTATTGGCCAGGGTAGCTCCTCTGTGTAGTAATACGGGTGATCCGGTTCGTAAGGGACGATCGATGGCTGTGATGGCTCGGCTACTCGGCACCTTTGCCGGTGACACGTACGACGTCCCCATGAAATTGGCTTTTGTGCCACTACTTACTTACATGCATGGTCTATGTAGTACGTACGTACGTACCTTATTAGGATGGACAAAATAATGCTACATGCAAAGGCATAATGCTACTGGTAGTGCAAGACGGCCAGCTGGTCGCCACGTTCAACTAGCGGCAGTCTGGCAGCACAAATGTATACGTAATTGTACAAGTCTAAGTCGGAAGTCTGAGCCTCGAAGAAGAGAGGGAATTGAATGTACTCTCAATCCATCATCAGGTTTTTAATGGAGAAGAAGAAGAAATGAAACAAACAAGAGCGTCGAGCACAATTTGGCCCATGATCAAACAGCCTACGAAGAGATAGACCGTCCTTAATTTCTTTCTTTTATTCGTCTTATATAATTCAGGTAGGAACTTACGGACCAAGCAACCAACTTAGTTTAGAGATTATTAGCCTGCTGTTAGCTGAGCAACATATGTGCTACAGTACTAGTAGGAGTACTATCTTTTTTGGGTTACCATAGCCTGCAGTAGTATACTTTACTTAGAACGGAGCATATCACCCGGGCAGCTCAAACATCACAGGCATTTTTATACCACGTACTACTTACTAAACAAAAGCCAGTACTGCTAGCTTCTTTGTTGCTTCACTTCATCCTTTTGCTTCAAAGACCAAACTCTTAACAATCTCCTTAATTTGATCACCGTGGTAGGTAAACGATACGCAATGCAACTGCACGCAGCAAGATGGATAGATAGACAAAATTAAAGCATAAAAGAAAGGAAAAGAAAGTAAGAAACGGAGGAAAACCATAAGAAAATCACGTGGATCTGATGTCTGATCCATTCCATTCCATTCTACTGGGATTCTTCCTGCCATCCAGCTTGCGTTCTATACCTAATTTCTATTCCCTTCCAGCCTTCCCCTTCTCGAACCACCAGTCCACCACCCCAGCTTGCCCCCTCCCGGAACCCGCCACGTGTCATTCGTCCCCACCGCGCCCCGCTTGGCCCACTCACCAACCGACTAACCAGCTCTCTCCAATCGCTGACAAGGGAACAGAAATGTGGAACCGGGCCCACCTGTCGGTTAGATAATGGGCCGTACCGGCCGTCGCTTGCGTGCGACGCGCAACGCAACCTCACGCGCGCGTCTCTCCGTCCTTTATTTCCGCCGCCCCGGGCAGCTCGCACCAGAAAAACTCCAGACCCAACAACAAGGCAGCCATGGCGGACAGAGACCACCACCGAGGAGTCCCCGCCGTCGCCAAGAACCTTCGAGAACCTCCTGGCACAGCCATCACCGCTACTTCCTCCGATGACGAGGAGGAAGACTTCACCTTCGCCGCCGTCCCGCGGGTGGCTGGTGGTGGACAATTCTGTGACAGCCGCATCGGCCCGGTGTACCCCGTCTTCGGCCGCCCGCGGTCGCCGCCGCTGGAGGAGGCCCCGGACATGGCCACCGTGCGGGTGCCGCTGGGGCAGCTTCTGCTGGAGGAGCGAGGCTCCCCGTCGGGGCAGCAGGAGGACGGCGAGCTTGACGGGGTGCCAGCGGAGACGTACTCCCTGTGGTCACCCTTATCCTCCGCGGCGGTGTCCCCGGCGCGATGCCGCAAGAGCGGGTCCACTGGGTCGGTCCTCCGGTGGCACCAGCGGCTCATCGGGCGGAGCCACAGCGACGGCAAGGAGAAGTTCGTGTTCTTGAAAACGAGCTCCTCCGAGCATAAAGGGAGGTCCGGCGAGGGCGGTGGTGGCCATGGCTGGAGCTATTATGGGAGAGGAGGTGGCAGCCGCAGGTCGTTCCTTCCGTACAAGCAGGATCTTGTCGGACTCTTTGCCAACGCCGGCGCGTTCCGGCGGAACTATCACCCGTTCTAACGTAGCCTCTTCTTGCTGATCGTTTACTCTCGTGTCAAGGTGTGATTATGTTGTGTTTGTATTGCATGATTAATTAGAAATTTTGGTTCTCCCAATAGTTTGTAAAAATTAAAGTGTGAGAGTGTTGTTGTAGCAGTATAATTTTTGCAGGATCTTCTACGTGAATAGGTGTTTTGGATTTGTGTTTGTTGAAACAAATTCCTTGCAATTTAAGCGTCAGAATTCAGAAACATGTAGTCCATCTTGCATATCACTGTCGGTGACAAATAAGAATGCAGTGTTTCGGGAAATTAATGCTTCCCCCAACTGATATCCAATGCGCGAGCAATACGTACGTCGATTTCCATGCGACCCTTGATTATAGCCATGCCGCATGTGGCTGAGGGTCGTTAATTACCTGATGATACATGAGATCATTTTCTACTGAAAACCAATATTCCAAACACACCCAAGCAAGGCTATGCAGAATTATCTGCAAGGCTGAAGGCTCCATCAGATCAGATGTGGCGAATACATACAGGAACAGTCGCTGTCCATCTCTTCTCACCACTCACCTACCCTGCCTCCTTTTCCAAACTCTACTCTTTGGATTGGTGGAGGTAACTAACCCTCTCACTATGGGGGTAGTCTCTCTCGCTAAGTTTCAAAAGTTTTATTTCTCATAGATAGTTAAGTTTAGTACGCAATCAATCCATTAAGGCCTATTTGGAACATAGAACATGAGAATTCATGGTTAAAAAAACTTCTACCCTCCCATAAAAATTACTACAGAAATCGTGTGTCAAACTATCGAATTTTTTTTGCTAATCTAGTATGTTTTGATAACGTATTTGCAGATATGACCGTATGCAAAACGTATTAGCAAAAATGGCACCGTTGGCGCACGCCCACCGTGCGCCAACGTCCGAGATCACGACATGTGGTGTTGGCGCATGGTGTCCGTGCGCCAACGCCGGCCCCACCGACGTGTACTCGCCAGCCCCGCTACCTCAACCGCCGACCCCGCTCGGCCACGCCACCTCAGGCGCTAGCGCACAGTGGACATGCGCTAGCCAATTAGCTAGGTAATTAGTGGTTATGTTAGTTAGGTAATTAGTTATGGTCTAAAATTTGAAAGAAATTTTAAAATATAGCAAATGAGTTCAAAAATGTTAATTTTTTTGTGGAACCTCCTGATACCATGTACTTGCTTGTGTAAATTTTCTATAATTTTATTCATTCATAATTTTTATCGTTATTTCGTATAAGTGTCATGTTCGTACGAATCAACAAATGTTCATGCTATGTGTTGATTGTCCAAATTATTGGAAATATGCTCTAGAGGCAATCATAAATATGATTATATTTCAATATGTTCATAACATTTGATAATATGTTATCTTGTTCATGGAATAATATCAATAATATTTATTATCAAGTATGTGACTTGATTGTGAAACTCTATATTACAGTGATGATTATTCTTAAACGTTCCCTGGTCAGAAACATATAAGAACACATATGAATAGACTAGCATATGTATTGGTTGATGACTATGTTTCACAAGTCATGGATATGGAAATATCAAACCAATAATATGGACACATTTTAGAGAACATGGTGTTTGAAAAGACCCACCTTGAGACACTGTTGAGATTGTTATAATTCTATGTATCATTAGTTGGTCTCAAGCAATGATGATGTATAATCCTTAGACCTGAGATTATCATGGTTTCCTACCTATGTAGTAGCACTCTTATGAGTTTTCAAACGCTATTCGTAACTGGGTAGTTATAAATGTAGCTTTCGGATATGCTATGAAATATGCGGAGGGATGTGACTAGCGAACACAAGATTTGCCCCTCCTAACATAATAGGAGAGATATCCCTGGGCCCCTCGTTGTGGTCGGATAAAGAAAGTGCATGACCATGCCACTAGTGGTCGAAGTGTCGACAACATGAAGTTATTCGACACTTGATCGAGAAAGTATTGAACAGTCCATGAATAATACAAAATCTCACCTAGAGTTCAACCAGATATCGTGAAGCAAAGGGAGTATACACGAGAAGGTCTTTCAATTCGATTAGATACGGACTAGTCGTATGGAGATACGAGCTGGTCGTAGGCTGGTCGAACATTATCACTAAGTGGTCGAAATCTGGTCGTAATGAGTTACGAATTGGTCGAGACCAAATATGAACTGGTCGTATAGAGATACGAGCTGGTCGTTAGTGATATGGACCTGGTCGTAGATCATATTGCATTAAGGTTCGTCCGACATATTCTATGTGTGTTTGAGAATCGTTATGTGTAGCTAGGTACCGCTGACGACTAGTGATCGAAAAAGAGTTTCCAAGTCACAACCGATTACACATGAACCTATAGGGCCGCACACTTAAAGGGCTAGTATTTTATTTGTATGATGATCCGAATTCTTGTAGGCCTCAAGTTCGAGACCCATTATGGATGCCTATAAATAGAGGGGCGGTGGCAAGGGGTGTGATGACGATCCTTAGAAAAACTTCTCGAAACCCTAATAGCCACGCCTTTCTCATACCACATTGCCGGTGCTAGCACTCCAGCACGTGGTATACCTGCCTCATACGTGTGGATACCTTGGAGTTGTTGTTGTAAAGCATCAGCACTAGGACAATCCGCAACTTACGACTACTCGAAGGAGAAGATGTGCGGCAAATATGACTACTCGGAGAAGACGCGCGACGAGTACGACTACGACTGCATCATCTCGCTACATCGACTCTACTTCCGCTACGAGTCAGCGCGTCTAGTGGTAATCTCGTGATCTATTACTAGCGGAGGTTCCTTGGTTGCGCAGTAAATTTTTTATTTTGTGCTATCGTAGTCTTCCCGCGATCCTTCACAAACATCTGAAAGAGGCCCTCCCTCCATTTGTCTTACTTTTCCACCAAAAGCATCAATCACTCGTTATCACATCACCTCCTTGACTCATACATCAAATCTTTGTCGTCCGACATGCATGGCTTAATTAGCGCGCAGAATAAGAATTCCCTTCGAGCAGCGGCTATAAATTAGAGGGAGCGATTTCATTTCATAGGCGCTCGCTTGCTCTTCCACTAGTTCATTTCATATCGCAGTCGCTCGCTCTTCCGCTCATGCATTTCATTTCGCAGTCGCTCGCTCTCTTGCTCTGTCGATTATATTTTTGGGGACATTTCAACGTTATTAATCGCCGTCGTTCTCAGGTAGTTTGGTCATAATTACCTAAGAATCACGACGGTTAATAACGCTGAAATGTCCCCAAACATATAAACGATAAAGCAAGAGAGCGAGTGACTGCGAAATAAAATAAATGAGCGGAAGAGCGAACGAGCAACTGCGATATGAAATGAACTAGTGGAAGAGCGAGCGAACGACTATGAAATAAAATTGCTCCCTCTAATTTATAGTCACTGCTAGAAGGGAATCCTTATCTCGCGCGCTAATTAAGTTATGCATGTCGGGCGACAAAGATTTGACGGATGAGAAAGTAGGCGACGGGATAACGAGTGATTGATGCTTTTGGTGGAAAGTAAGGCAAATAGAGGGAGGGCCTCATTCAGATAACTCCCTCTAATTTATAGCCGCTGCTCGAAGTAAATCCTTATCCCGCGCGCTAATTAAGCCATGTATGTCGGGCGATAAAGATTTCATGGATGAGACAAGGAGGTGACGGGATAACGAGTGATTGATGCTTTCGGTGGAAAAGTAAGGCAAATAGAGGGAGGGCCTCATTCAGATGTTTGGACAATCAATACATGACACAAACATTTATTGATTCGTACGAACATGACACTTATACGAAATAGCGATAAAAATTCTAAACGAATAAAATTATAAAAAATTTACACAAGCAAGTACATAGTGTCAGGAGACTCCACAAAAAAAATTCATAATTTTTTGAACTCATTTGTTATATTTTAAAATTCCTATAAATTTCAGACCCTAACTAACCTAACTAATTACCTAGCTAACCTAACCACTAATTACCTAGCTAATTGGCTGGCGCATTCGCCAACGACTGGCATATGCCCATCGTGCGCCAGCGCATGAGGTGGCGGGGCCGAGCGGGGTTGGTGGCTGAGGTGGCAGGGCTGGCGAACACGCATCGGCGGGGCCGGCGTTGGCGCATGGCCAACGCCACATGTCGTGATCTCGGGCGCACGGCCAACGCCACATGTTGACCTCAATAAAACCTCAATTTTATTGAGGTTTTTGGGCCATTTTTATGATCCAATTATTACACAATGCATCGTTTTGTAGTACCTGATGTTGTTTCATAGTAAGTTCTGGCTATAAACATGTGATTACCATAGATTTGTTAAATTACGATTTATGATATGCGTGATTTGTTGAGTGATCAGTGTTTACCTTCTTTAACTGTAGGATTTTGATCCAATGGATACCACAAGTTTCAGTGTCGAGACCAAAAAAAAAACTAGACAAAGTAAATGTAGGTGAACCTTTCAAATACAAAAAAAAATCTAAACTAGACAAAAGTAAATATAGGTGAACTATACAAATACAAAAAAATACAAAAACAATTACAACTAAAAGTTACAGCAGAGCTGTGCTAAAATTGCATATTACTTGGTACTGTAATTTTAGGCTTAGTACTGTGTAATTGTAAATTGTAAGTAACTGATGGATAAAAAAATCAGGCAACTGAAAATTAGCAAACCCGTTTAAATTTCCCCACAATATCTCATTTTCATTTACTTTTTTTTCCAAATGTGCTCCTAGGTAGCATGTTCACATTATTTTATCATGGTTTAATTTTCTTTGGTACTTGTTTTATGCAAGTATATTAATGTTTGATTCGAGTGATTTCAGTATTTTTAATACACAATTTTAGCACCGAAAACATTAGTAATGAAATAGTGCATTACAAACCAACACCCAGATAATTGAAATAAATATTAGTATCATTTAGATGGTGGCATTAAAACAAGTGCTAAAAATACAAAAAAAAACATGAAAAATAGTATTAATTGAATACAAACTTAACTTAACTTATAGGGTAAAGTAAACATAATTAGATATTTATCTAAGACAAATTTAAAAAGTAGATGGATGGCTTACCAGTGTTTACGGATTTTTTTTTCCTTAGTTTGTATTTTGAACTCGGCCTATTAACGGCTCAGCCTATGAAAGCATTTCTCTTGACCTCCGCCCATTTAGAGTAGCAAGACGGCCCATTAAGGTGGAACACGGTCCACTAAGGCGGAACAAAGACCCAATAAGGCTTAATTTATATTTCAACTCGGCCGTTCCATTAAGTCCTAACCAGTGTCAGGGTTCGGCCCATGAAGGCCAATTTATATTTTATCTCGACCTATGACGGCCCATCTGGTGTCCAGGCTCGGCCCATTAATTTCATTTCAATTCGGCCCATCCGATGTTGTGACTCGACCTATCTACCCCCAGCTAATAGTTCACTGCAGGCAACCGCAGCTACATGAACAAACGAAAAGGAGGTTCGGTCCTTGGGATCTCATGCCTACAACATCGCAGTGCATACTATCTACAGATGCTAACATGTGTGAAGAAATATGGCAATATACATGGAATGCACAAATACAGAAGACAAGTTTCTATGAGCTAATGTCTTGCAAAATACCAAACATATTACCTGATCTATATATCGTCAAGCTGGTGTCAGCAACGATTCCATATTTCGTTGGATAGGTCAGTTATTTTCTGTAGTGAGTAATTGAAGCAAAATTTTCATAAACAGACATTATGAGCAAATTGGATGGGGAAAAAAAAACTGCAAGGACAACACTATTATGCAAGGTTGCTAATCAACCTTACCCAATCTAGAACATTACAAATGTTACTAAGCGGAAACAAAACTATTATGCTCGGTTTGGCCATGATTTGCCATCTTTGTTCTCACAAAATCGGATTGAAGGTACCGTTCTTTGTTGTCTCTACTCTATTAGTTAGTATTCTTGAGCTACAAGAAGCTTCTTTTATACTGAGCTTTTCAGTTCCACCCAGCCAAAGGTTCAAACCGCAGTTCCAGCCAAAAGTTCAAACCACAGTTCCTTCTTGTTTTTGAAATTGCTAATGGAATCAGGATTTGGGAGATGACAACGTATGGCCAGATGATCTGAATGCTCGCATAGTTCTTTTTTTTTCGTGAAGTCTCATATGTTATATTAATTCATCACGGGTGTATCTGCGTTTGGAGTTTTTCAGAATGTGTCAAAAGTGCTACATGCTATATGTCAGGTTGATATGTTCCTTGTTTCAAATTGTTCTTTCTGATAGCACCAAAATAGCAGCATTGGAGTTGTCTTAAATTAAATGATAATGTTTTGTTGTGATCTCATCTCTAATATAAGACAGCTTATGCTATCTGCTTTCTGATTCTTGTGACTTGGACGTATCTTGTTTCTTCTGTACTGCAAAAGGCCATAAAGATCATGCAAATTTTTATACTTATATATATTATTGCTCCACTTATCACATGGCAAGAAATATCTTGACCTATGACTTCATGCAAGATCTGTTTCAAAACTAAATCTTACGGCACATCTGCTGAAACGTTAGTCTTCTATGATTAATCGCAGGTCACTGAAATAGTTAATGAATAAACCACTGACTTACACAGCTGCGTAGCATTCATCACCGAGAATTTGCCTGTCCCGGCCAAATCTAATGTGGGCTTGGAATCTAATGAAAAGGTTTGGATTTTTTAAAAAAATAATAATTATTTTATTTCAAAATACAATAATATACATGTATTATTTTTTTACACAAATAATATTACGTTGCTCCCCGTTGGGTGACTAGGTTTTGTCCAACGGGGGAGCGACATGTGGCCTTGTCGCCGAACAGAGGAGCAACCTGGACCTAGCCGCTCAATAGTTGGGCGACAAGGCCATTTGTCGCTCGATCGCTGGACGATTTTAATTAATAATAGTATTTTTATTAATCTACTGAAAATAATTGTGTGGGAATAAATGTAATTTTTTGCAAGTAATACATTTAGCAAATGTTGTTTCGTAAGAAGTTTTTTTAAATAAAAATAAAAGTGGGTGACAAGTTTGGTTGGTCTGTTTGTGATTTTTGTAGAATCTCAAGGGTGCAAAATCTGTCAAACTTGCAATAACATTTTGTGATCATCGTATATTGTTGTAGTGTGGTAATTTTTGTAGAATTTTGTGAGGACGATAGAGGTAGAAATGAGTTGTAAGTACGAACGTAAGTGATTCTTGCGATGCGCAAGGAAATTCATACACGGTGAAGAATTTAGGAGAAATAGCGCAACGATAACAACACGACAGTTGATCCGACAAGGGGGTTGTATGGTACGTAAGCTAACGAACCAAGAACGGTACATGCATACCTTTAGGGAATTAGAAATACATGAAACATACGGACAAAGATGATTGAACTACTGCGTGGAACGTGACCATTTGCCCTTGCAGCCCAGCTTAGCGTTGTACTCATCGCCTTGCTCTTTAGTTACGAAATTGGAATAATAGCAATTGGATTTGGATACGAATTTCAAGAAAAAAGAGTTGAAATTCAGGATAAAAATAAAAGAAAAATTACAATTTGATTTCCACACGAATTCCAACTTAAAATCACAGTTGTAGAATCCTCCAAGTGCCTGTAGAATCCTCCTAAACTTGTGCCGTCGTAGCATGAAGCAAATCACACACTCTAGTGTGTCAAGTTCAATGAAGTAGGTCGTGGTTCACCAACACGTTTAGGATGAACACCCAAGGAGTGAGTTAGCTAGCTGAATTCAGGTCTCAAGTTAGCTAACAAGGGACTACGAATTATATATATATATACGGTTTTAAAGGCACAAACAATCACTGCTTGGAGATTTCATAGAGAAGGGATCAGAATGGAATGGTAGAACCCTGGGACGCATGGGAGGAGGCGATCTTGGGGATGAGTCACGTCGAGCTCGGGGGAGGAGGCGTGCTGGGCTTGTGGAGGAGGGGTGCCAAGTTCGGGGAAACAATTGACCAAGATAACATATAAATATGTAATTTCTATAAGTCAATTAACCATGATAAAATTCTCAAAAGATAACATCATATTGCTCGGTTTTGAATGTTTATGATTGTTTTCAGATGTAGAGTTGCACAAGATGTAATCTTGGCCTTCTCGATACTTACCAATATTCTTTATCAATTAAATGTCATAACAATAAATTAGACTTTTGAGCTCAAATAATGCTTCACTGGAATGTCAAGAAATAACTTCTAAAATAACAGTTTTATACTTTCAGTCATCATAAGGTCATTCAACTAATAGTGTGCAGAAATATTATATTATGAGATTAGCCAATTAGTAACCAGTTAAATGAAAACTGAACATAATCACTCATCTCAAATACTAAACAGAATCACTAATCTCAGTAAAATAGACAATCTATTATCAGTAAACCAGCAAAACTATAGAACACAAATTTTGTCCAGTTTCAACTGAAAACAAAAAAAAAAATCAAAACTAGCTGCTTAGTACAAATTGACAATGAGAAGCAATCCAAATAGCCCATGTTTGATATTGCTATCACATCAATTTCATAATATGATAATTATCCTCATCAAGCAATTATCCTAGCCCAACACAATACCAAGTCTCCAAGTGCTAGTTAAGACATATTGAGCACAATACCTCAGAGCAAGAGGAGGTGTGTCGGGCTCGAGAAGGAGGCGACACATGCTCGAAGGAGGGGAGGAGGCGGGCCAAGCTCGAGGAGGAGGCGGTGTCGAGGGCAACGGCGATGGGCTCGGGGAGGGGAGGAGGCGGTCGGGCTTGGGGAGGAGGGGCGCCGGCTTTGGGGAGGCGGCTGCTCGTGCTCAGGGAGGAGGCAGTGGGCTCATGGGAGGAGGCGCGTCGGGCTCAAGGAGGAGGCGGTGTCGAGGACGGTGGTGACGGGTTCGGGGGAGGATAAACTTAATCGTTCGAGTGGGAGACGCGATGCAAACCCTAGAGACCGAATATAAATAGGGTTCAACATCACAAACGGTTCTAAAGTAGAACCATCTGTGATAAATACACATCACAGACGGTTCTAAAGTAGAACCATCTGTGATAAATACAAACACATTTTTTTTACTGGCATAGGGTCGAGCGTGGCTTTTTTTTGTTCTCCGTGTATGCACATAACTAAAATGAGTCGCCCAGTAAATTATAGGGTAATAAACAGTAAATTTGAAGACAAATGGACTTGACAATCACAGACGATAAAGTTTTTGGCATTTTTTACATCACAGATGACAAAACAAGGATAAGCGATCCTATCTTAGCCTTCAAATCTTCGTAAGTCTTCTCCTCAGCTTCAGAGGTGGCGGGATCAGCGACTGTCTGATCAAACGCCTCCAACATTTTCTTGCATGCTCAATTTGCGCTTGAAGCCGTTCGAACTCCATAACTAATTCCATGATAGCCCAGAGGCCATCAACCCTGGTCTCCTATGTCTCGGCGAGGTCGACCCGCTCTCCTGCCATCCGGATGTCGTCCTCGACTCTCCGGATTGCATCCTCGGTGCGGACCAAGTGGTTCCAGAGGATGATCTCCACGATGAGGTTTACTCGCCGGATGCCAGAGACCCTCGCATTGGTCCATCAGAGGAGGAGCTCCAGTCGACCGATGATGGCCGCTATGGTCTCTGGTAGATCAGAGGGCCTAGAACGGATGACCTTGCGAACGGAAGGCTTGTCTGCAGCTTAGGCCAGGTTGCGACCATAGAGGTGCGAGTAGACAAGCACAATGTAGGCCAATACGACCGGCACGAGAGGAGACGATGTTGGTCGAAAGGAAGAAGAGGGGGAAGTAGCCATTTCGACCAGAGTAGTTTAAAGAAATTAAGAGGAGGTTTGTGAGAAATCCCTTTCGGAAGCAGCTGATGTCTATTTATAAAACGTGGTATCTGTTTACATTGGGAGCCGTAGCAACTGATGCTGGAGACGAAGAGACACATTGGGATTCGTAGCAACCGGCACGGGAGACGAAGAGATACATTGGTGCGTTTAAACGAGCAATCGGATGACATGGTATCTGTTTTTATTATCACAGATGATTTTAAGAACAAATTGTCTGTAATATTTAGTAATATCATAGACGGTTCATACGATTTTCAACATGAACTGTCTGTGATATTACCTCATCACAGATGGTTCTTAGCGCAACCAGTAACACAGACAGTCGATAAAACCAAAATTGTCTGTGATGAAGCGTCCAAAATTAACCTTTTTTTGTAGTAGTGAAAGTAATTTTGAATAAATATCTGGTCCTACAAGATGATTCCACGATGAGCATAAATCCAGATAGATGTGAATATCTACATTCATATGAATCATACTCGATGTCTTGACGACAGACAATATTCTTGATTTTACATTATAGTGCCGGTCCTGCTTAGAATCATAGTAAGTTGTTTCTAGCTTTCTACATTTCTGTTATAACAGAAGTGCAAAGCATGCCATCATTGCTGTATACCATTTATGTTAAAAGTAAAGTAATTTGCATGGCAAGAAAGTAATAATTATTGATTTGCGCAATGGTACGAAAAAATGGGCAAAAATAGCAGTAGACATTAATGAGAGAATTCATTGGTAGCCGTACCACTTTAACATAGATATTGTTAGTTTACATACTAATGTAAAATCGTATTAACAATATAGAAATTGGCCTACTATGCTACGATTATCTTATTGCTATGCATCTAACTTACCAACAATATAGAAATTGGCCTTAGTAGAAAAGGACTCTTAATTAACTGTAGATCGTATTAACAAGCGAACGGCAGTGGGAACGAAGAAAAGTTATCGCAACCACCCAACAAAACAGCAGTAACGAGACATGGACAATAGAGTTATAGACAAAACTTTATGCCACAGAGAACATCCGTGAAAAATTCGCACGAACCAAACCCTAATCGGCTCAAATCATAATTGTGCCAAAACGAGGTGTTCAAAGCCACACGGGTCCAGATCGTGTCAAACACACCAAATCTGTGACTATAAGATCGGCAAATCCGTGAAATATCCACACGAACCTAACCCTAATCGTCCCAAATCGTAATTGTACCAACAGGAGGGGCTCAAAGCCACACGGATTCCAGATCGTCTGTCCAAAACCAAAATCCACGTCTCCCTAACTATGCCCTCTCGGATATATTATAAATTCGAATCGAACAAAAAACAAATCAACACAATAAACATCCCTAGACCCAAACACCAAACCCACATGAGGAACCAATTCGACATCGCCGTCAAAACATCACAATTCGCAACGCAATAATCATAGTTAGGCAAACAGATATAGGGGGATACAAGATGATTGACCGCTCAATCGATTTGTACATACCCAGGGTTAGGGGTCTGGCGCCTCCATCAGCAGCAAAGCGGAGCCGATCGAGCTAGCGCTCCAAAACCTCCGACCCAATCCCGCTGCCCGCCTCACCTCAAATCGCCACGCCACCAAACCACACCGTATCTCCCGCTTTATGCGGGAAGGGAGCCGATCAACCTCTTCAACTAACCCGACCCACTGCCGCCGAGCACATTGCCTCCAACCGTTGCGCCGTCGAAGAGCTCCATGTCTCCGGCGATCGCCGGGAACACCGCAGCTGCGGAGATATTTACAAAAGTCTGAATTTCAACTTTCAACTTCAAAACCGGATGTTTGACCCTCTTGAAGTGTCAAAACCGTCCAGCTTTCACCCCCTAAGGTTGTTTTCAGTAGTGGTCTTGCCACATAGATACCACATCACTGGTGTTCGGCTGATATGGCAGCCCACTCATCCGCCATGTCATCTAGCTTGTCCACATCATTACAAATCTCTCTTCATCCCTTTCTCTATTCCTCCCCTCCAACCTCTTTAGTCTCTCCCTGCAGCGGTAGCCACCACCTCCTCCCAGCCCCTATCTCCTCTTCTCCACTTCCGACGGCGGAGGGATGTTGGTGGTACGCACCTGCAGCATGTCGGCGTCGGGTTCGCGTCCAACATCGTGGCCCTCGTGGTGGAGGACCGTCGGAGGAGCAGGGCCCATGCATATGACTTCGTCGTCGGGAAGGGACTCGAGGTGCGCGGCCTCCCACCCAGCGAACCACGCCAACACCACGCTAGAGCCCACATGGACAGGGTAGGTCGACGACCCTTAAGCCTAGGCACGCGACGGCCTCATGCTTGAACGGCGGGAACAACAGGTCGAAGGCGATGGTGCCTGCAGCGGAGGCGTCCTTGCCGAGGTTGGCCTTGAGTGTGCCCAGTGAGATCGTGAGGATAACGTGGTCGGCGGTTAGCGTCGGCGCTCCAGCAACGAAGTGGAGGTGCACATGGGTCTCACCCCAATCGAGATGGTGGAGGCCAAGGCCGAGGCGTACGGTGCCAGACGGGAGCACCGCGTCAATGTGCTCCACCACACGGGAGTACCCATAGGGATCGTGACATGGTCGCCAGGGAAGTCGCGGTACTCGCCCTTGGTGGTGAGCTCAAGGTCGCCGAGGTCGGCGGCGGAGGTGTCTGTCTGCTCCCGGTTGATGTGCATGGCAAGCAACGCCTCCTCGGCCTCCTCTAGCTCCTTGTTCTCGCTAGGCTGCTGGTAAGCTCGGAGCCCCCACCGCAGGTACTCTTCCACGCCGCCAGGTCGAGGAGGAGGTCGCAGGGCCCTACAGACGACGCGGGAGTGAAGTTAGGGGTGGCAGTAGGACGAGGACCTCGAGATCACCATGTCGAGGAGGGTGGAGAGGTCACTTAGCTTTGGTGTGCTTGCTCCTTCCACCGCCATGGTCAGTCGCCACGAAGAAAGAAAGGAGGAAGAAGAAGATAGGGGAGGGAGAGAGAGGAAGAAGAAGATCATAAGTGATTGACATGTGGGCCTCCGTCCTATTTTCCTTTACTGGTTAGCTAAATGATATGTTGGTTGATATGACATCCATGTCAATTAAAACCGTATTGGATTAGGTCACGGCAGCACCACGTCATACAAAACCACCCTACTTTGGATTGAGGAGGGTAAAATGAATGGTATTGATAATTAAAGGGTCAGGTGTCTGGCTTTATAATTCAGGGTTGAATTTCAAACTTTTGCAAGAGTTCAGGAGTGTAAAATGTACTTTTTCCTTCTTCTTTTTTGAAGCTTACCTCTCCTTTGGAATGGGAGCGGGGCCCGAAGCGGAGAAACCGAGAAAAGTGAGGAGATTTCCACTTGAATGATCCTATGGTCAGCACATGGTAGGGTTCAGATCCATCCGAATAGATGGACGGTTGGATCCACAATGAAATCATCTGGAGCCCTTCGCCTTCACAGTAACACAACGCTTACGGCACCCGCTCCACTGATCTTCCAATGACAAAAGATACTATTTGGTAATGGGCAGGGATATGCTCTTCGTTTTCTAGCTTCTAACTTTTGCTTTGTAAAGGATCAACTCCTCGGAGGATTTAGAGTCAACTGACGAAACCGCTTGGTAGAAGGTTGGAGGCCAAAACCGTGGAAAAGAGAATTGGTGACAAAAAGATTATCCTACTCTTGTTTGTAACACTTCGATACTATTTATATCTTATTCCTTTCAATTTATACACGGATTCACATCATTTAAGTACACCTATAATACACAATTTCTTTACATAATATCAATGTTCTAGAAATCACAAAAATGGTGATTTTGCCTGATATTTTTTGCTGGGTTTTTATTTTTTTTACCTGGTATTTTTCGCTGGGCCCGGGCAGGCCCAGCTCCGCCCAACCTGACGCAGATCCGATGTAATCACATCCAGCATTTGAGCTCTGGTATTGCGATGACCGGTCAGGATTAATGCCTCAACAAAATGTTGTATTACCACGCGATTGTATCTCATGTCCTATCCAACCCAACTCGTGTGCAGTGCAGAGAATTACCGTGCGGTGAAAGGTGATACCGCACCAAGTGGCAACTGCTGCGTATAAAGTGTAGCCCATGGTTGAGGCTTGAGAGAAAGGAGCGGAGGAAGCCACCTATAACATGGGACACGCGCGGCAGAAGCTCAAGTCCGAGTAACGAAACTAGCGAGAAACATGGACGATGACGACTTCACCTTCGCCGTGGTCCCGCCTCTGGCAGGCGGCGGCATATTCCCCGGCGCCCGCCGCATAGGCCCACCGTACCCGGTCTTCGGTCGGCCGCGGTCGCCGCCGCGCCGGCAGCCTCCGGAGCCGGAGACGGCCACCGCGCGGGTGCCGCTGGGGCGGCTTCTGCTGGTGGACCGGGGGCCCTCATCGGCACAGCCGCCGGACGACCACCACAGCCGTGATCTCGAAGGGGAGCCGGCCGAGATGTACTACTGCCCGTGGTGTCCCGGGTCGACGGCGGCGGTCTCCCCGGCGAGCTGCCGGAAGAGCGGCTCCACGGGGTCGGTCCTCCGGTGGCGCCAGCGGCCCATCGACCGGAGCCACAGCGACGGCAAGGAGAAGTTCGTGTTCTTGAACACGAGCTCGTCCGGGCACAAGGGGAGGAGCGGCGCCGAGGGTGGCATCGGCCGCCACGCCTGGAGCTATTATGCCAAGGGCGGTGGCAGGGGAGGTGGCAATGGCGGGCGCTGGAGGTCGTTCCTCCCGTACAAGCAGGACCTCGTCGGGCTGTTCGCCAACGCCACCGCGTTCCGGCGGAGCTATCACCCGTTTTAACGTACCATTTTTTTTCCTCACAGCGTTTGGTTGCTTCTCTGCGTACGTATACGAACACGGAGACTAAGTTAATTTGTATGCTATATGTGATTTGTAATTTTGGTGCCCCATTTGTTTGTTAGTAATTTAAGTGTATCAGAGCTTGTACGTAGCAGTATATATACATACAGTCAACTTATATATATGTGTGTTCTTTTATTTTGTTTTTGCAAGTGATGTTCTATGTACGTGATGACTTGCTGTTTTGTGGGAATCCTCAAGAGGGACCAGTGTCAAGAGTAGCTAATGTCTTTAATTATCTCAAAAAGTAAGTCCCCCTGTTACATTAGGAAACATCTTATTTATAGTATTCCGACACGGTAGTATATGAGATTATATACCTACCTATAAAAAGGTCTTCCACCCCTAGGGGTTACAAGGACTTTTCTTCTCCCTATGTGTAGCCTCCGGCTCACGATGGACTTCTCTGATCTTGGTCCAACTGGCTGGTACGTCTGGTCCACCGGTGCCATCCTCCCTTCGCACCGCACCTAGTGTCTCCGGAGCGCGGAGGCCGAGTGCCCCTCAACACCCCCAAGGTGGCCTCAGGGGGCTCACGTCTCTGGGCCTGTGATGCTTCGGTGGTCCTTCGGATGCCTCCAGGCCACTTTTGAAGCATCCGTCCTGCTGTCAGCCTTCGAAGGGAGTACTTGGTACCCTTGAGGGGTCTCCAGCTCATGTCCTTCGGGCCACTTCCGAAGCATTCATCCTGCTGACGGTGGCTCCGAGGTCCCCCGAAGGAGTACTTGCCCTTCGGAGGCTTCGACTCATTTCCTTTGAGGGGCCTTGCGGTGTTCACGGGTCGCTGAGGCCTGAGGCAGCCCCTACGACAACTCCATATACTAGATTAATACAGATGCATCAGCTTTGCTTCAAATGAAATTAATTTTCTTTTTTCCCACGGGATCCTTGAAATCAAATTCAGTTGATGCGACTGGTAGTTGCAACCTTCTTATACTACTACTACGTACTTAGCTTCATGGACCATGGCTTTGCATCAGATGTCGAGCATACAATACAAAGGAAACGGTCGTTTTCGTTTTCCATCTCCTTCACCAACTCCTTTTCCAAGCTCTACTCTTCATATTAATCGCGCAAATCTGGTCATCGTGCTACGATATCGCATCCATGTCTGCCTTAACTAAGCCTTACTGCAAATAATGCCCTGATTAACCAAACCCGGCCATACAGAAAGCCGTGTTTGGTTAATTTTGCTATGAAATGGCTTTCATCCGCAACCATTAGCTGAATATATAGCATAAGCTAAGCGACCAACCGTGTCTCTTACTTCCTCCCATAAGTGTATATTTGGAGGCTTGGTTGATCAGGAAGCCCTCCTGATCAAAATCAGTGGGTGGTAATGGCTTAAGCCGGGCTTTAATGCGAAACAAATGCCGCACGCGATCGAAGATGATGGCACGCCGGGTCAGCTTGCTCGTCAGGTGCATCCACCGATTTTTTTTTTCGAGAACACGCAAAAGCATCGACCGAATTTATTGCACATATGTTCGACTGTTCTCAGATTAGACGCTGCACTGCTTCTGTGCATGCAATAAATCGACCAACAAGTGTGTCAACGACGTCATTCCTACGCCTAGCTAGTTAGGGTATCTCTAATATCGTATAATCGTCGGTTAGACTTTTCATATCAGTAAAATCTTAAGTGGATGAGAGAGAAGTATAAGAGAGAATACAAGTCGTTTCTTCCTCGAACAATCATCCCTACACACGAACCAAGATAAAGTAACCCGTGTATATGGGAGAGGGGTGAAAGAGTGAGAATATTATAAATTTAACATGAATGTTAATGACAATTTGCTAGAGCCAGTTTATTGAAGGTGTTGTCTCTAAATCTATCTTTCGATGATATAGAGTTGATATAATAAAATTAGAGACGACACTAGTAGAGATGCTATTGCCGGCCGGAGCAGGTCTGCTGGAACGCAGATATGGTCGATCTCTTTGATGTCGTGAGCTCGCGATAAGATGGGATGGAGAATGCGACGGTTTACCTTGCGGCAAACGGGGATCTGACGTCTGCTGTTGGAGACTTGGAGCAGAGAGGAGGAGAGGGATGTGCAGGGAAGGAGGAAACGCGGGTGCTGTTCCATAGGAACATTGGTCGGCACGGCGAGGCGCGTGCGATTTAGCAAAAAGAGACGTGATGTGAATGTGATCAGCGTCGTTCGTTTTGGGAAAGGCCAGCTAAACTGAGGATGCGTGTGTGGTCCAAATGTTGAGCCGAGCGTGCGAGTTGTTGGTGCCATACTGTCACGGTCTCATGGATCACTTGGCTACACTAGCGTACCCGATATTGCTCTGTGGTATTTAACTGTAAATTTGGTTGCTACAATCTACCGTTTCTCTTTGCTACACCAAAAGGTTGCGCGAATCTAAAAGCAGATAGATAGATACCCTGATGTCATGCTAACTGTTTTATATTAATAGTCAAAGTTGTCAGTATCTTTTTAGTACTTTTCTTACGATCCCGTGGGACCATTTCGGCCTCGACCCTACGTAGGATCTTAAGTTATAAAATCATACAAAATAGTGGGACGGATCTTGTGATTTTTGTAACCACGGCTTTCGAGGTGCAATTTAAGGTGATTCTGCGATACAATCTTAGGATCTCAAATACTGTAAAGAAAACAGAGAGATCGTGCCTAGAATCCTGAAACTGACGACCTAGCTTGCTACTCCTGTTACTTAGAAATCATGCAAACGTTGTTTCAATGCCCCTAGCTAGCTGGTTCTACATGTGTTACTTGCTACAGTGTGTTTTCTTTTAGTTGCATCCTTTTCCGTCGCTTTTCCTGCAACATCTTTGCAAAACGTGAGAATCAAGCTAGCTGCTAGCTTCAGAGACTTAATTTTCTGATTGTTACAATGTCGCGTTTAACGAAACATCTCATTCGGTCCTCTCTTTCTGCGACTGTATGGACTGCCAAATTCCACAAGCTCTCGTAGACACATTATTAAATGTTGGTCAGAAACACTGGCACTGCATTGCACATTACATCACACATTAATCACTGTTGTATCCCAGACTACACAAAGGATTGTAACGACACCAACTTCTCTAACAAAAGTCAGCACAGATTTTGGTCAAAAAGATTTTAGGTGATCTGTGAGATCGGTAAGACCATCAACTTGCAGTTTCCTAGATGGCCCACTGATAAATAGAGTGCACATAAGGTAGGCCATCTAAAAATTGTTGGATGTATCACATTCACATATACGTCTTAAGTGGACTTATTGGGCAGGGCTACTGCTGTGCTGCATATGGTCCTTGGAGGAATACGGGTAAACAGATATATCATCTATGAAACATTTATACGGAAGCAATTGCACCGAAAAGCAAGCAAGAACATGAAGCCTTTTTTTTTTGGGCCCACACAGACAATTTACAAGCATGAATTATGTACATCGAATTCCGTGGTAGGCGAAAATGCTAATGCCTTGTATATTTGGGTCTCTGCACCTATGTGAGCATACATTACAGAAGGACCATGTTTACTATGATTCATCGGGCTTTAGTTCAAGGACCACGGGGATCTTCTCCTTATGATCTCCACGCAAGACTTCCACGGTGACCTGTAACACAGTGGACATTACTTATCTTAGCACCTATCAAGCACAACAAATTTCTTCCTTATAAACACAGGTGAAAGCGTACCGTCTCTCCAACTTTACACTGATCCAAGAGCCGATACAAGTCGCTTCCATTCGTTACCTTTGTACCATTCACAGAGGTAATTATATCCCCCAGTATAAGCCGCCCATAGGCATCCCGTTTGGTAGGTTGCAGACCCTGGCAAACAACATGACAAGCAGAAGATTTAGCTGCACTAGTCCTGTACTGCAGGAACTTGTTTAGACAAATGCATTATCTGTATTATACAGAAGGGATGGGGGAAAAGAATTGTTTTATTAAATAGTTTCTCACATAAGTTTAGACTTTTGTCAAATGAATTGATACTGCTTTGTTTATTAAGCTGTTCTTAGTTCGAACAATGATTGAAAATACACAGGAAACATTGGTCAACAGAGGCTATAATGTACTGGGGTAATAACTCAAGGTATTCTCAATTTCTCATGGTAAGTATACAATTGTAAATTGAAACTGAAAAAATAATTAGGGCATTCCTAGTGTAAGAAAATTGGTGTTCTCAAGTTAAATTTTAAACTTCCAGAAACACATATATAATATCTATGGACAATACCGCTTTGCCAGCTGGTCCATTTGGAGGAGCATCCAAGATAAGCACTCCACTTAATCCAAGCTGCTCTACAGATTGATCAGGGGCAAATTTTATTCCCAGAATAGGTCTTGTCACTTTCCCAAATTTTATTAGCTGATCCACAATACCACCAACCTGAATATGATCAAAATACATGTTATAAGGAAGAATGGAACAGAACAGAACAAATCTGAAATTATGAATTAAGTTGAGTGACATACTGTATCAACTGGAATGGAAAACCCAACCCCAGATGATGCACCTGAAGGTGAGTATATAGCAGTATTTACACCTATCAAATTTCCAGAACTATCGAGAAGTGGACCGCCACTGTTACCAGGGTTGATAGCAGCATCAGTCTGTATCACATCCTGTATAGGGCGTCCCGTTGCAGCTGAACTGATTTCTCTACGCAATCCACTAGGGGGAATCAGCAGAAACAACGAAACAGAAGCGTCTCAGTGTATTCCAATATGAACCAGCCAAAGATGAATCAGTTTAATCAAACAATATTACACCTGATAACACCTGTTGTAAGAGTGTGGTCAAGGCCAAACTGCAAACACATAGATAATAAAATATTAGACTGATAGTAATCAATCACAAGTCACTTATAATCAAAAGAACTTGCCCAATTAACTGAAGTCTTATATTCACATCTTTCCATCCAGGAACTATGCTCAAAATTTGACCAGCATATACGCCAAATGTAGTTGTTTTGCTTATGAGCTTTTGGCATATTGGTGGTTCACACAATGTAAACATATTATTATTTGTTTGCAATGCTGTCTAGTACATTATTTATTTATTGCTACCTCAAACATATTCACAAAACAACAACAAGATGGCCTTTAAGGTTGTTTCAGCTCAGATTGGGAATTGAAATGAAATTACAAAAACAAATAAATCAGGCATGCACATAGCAAGTAACAAAAACACCAAACAATAATATTTGAGATAATAGTGTATTGCGTTTATTCTTAAGCTAATAAATCAATCTTCATGCACAAACAATCCACAAATCAATTGGTGTAAGAAGCACTCACTGGGTTTCCAATGGCATATACTTTCTGACCAACCAGTAAGTCTGCTGACACGCCAACTGGTATAGGTCTTAGTTTATCCTTTGGTGCTTGGATACGCAAAACAGCAACATCCTTGTCTTGGTCAAATCCAATAACTTGCGCTTCATACACCGACTGATCAGCAAGTGTGACCCTATGTAAAAGTAAAACTAGCAGTGATAACTTCACTTCGCCATTATACAATTGGGAGACTATCATGTCATAAATACTCATCATAATGGTAGCACAATTGGATTATTAGTTCTATCTGCATATCTGAGTAAGTTGACACTTGACACCATGTGATATTAGCAGGGCAATGGACACAGCATGACAAACACGTAAGTATGGTTTAGCAGAAACCAAAGCGCATAGGTCGTTACTAGCTTTGAGCATGAAATATTTTGCGTTAAATACTCAAGTCTAGCATTACGTACTGGATGAAAATGGAATGCAAAATATAGTCATTCTAAAGCTTCAAACATCTACTATAATTAACCTTAATATAGCCTATGATCTTTGGACATATTAAGGTAGGAATGGGGATAATGAGTCAATAGCGGGAAGTGTTGACAGTTCATTGGGCTGTAGTCACTCAGTAGCCACATTACCCCTGCTTATCAACACCCAAATTGTAGTACTTCAACTCCTATCCCATGTCTATTCATTTCGAGTTCTTTAAAGTCTAGAGCAATTTACACCATTTTAAGAACCTTCAAGGACCCTAAAATCTTCCAGAATTGGCATACAGCGACCATCCCTCTTAAGTCTTAACCAACCTGAGGTCTGACGCGCCACGGATGACATGGAAATTGGTGACGATGTGGCCGCTCTTGTCCCAGACGAACCCCGACCCGGACCCCTGCGGCACCTCGAGCACGTCCAGCGTGAAGGCATCCTGCCTACACCAAACCGAAGAAAGGCTCCAAGCTTTTCATCAGGACACCCAGACACCGCGTCGAAGCAACAGGGAGACATCGAGGAACGGGGTTCTACCTCACGGCGAGGTTGGTGATGTAGACGACGGAGGGCGTGTTCTCCTGGAAGAGGTGCACGGTGGCGCGCTCGTCGGCCTGCAGCTTCCGCGGCGTGGCAACGACGAACGCGGATGCGGCGCCCGCGTCGCCGAGGATCAGCGCGGCGGAGGCGAGGGCGACGATGAGGGATCCGGCAGCGGACGACAGGAGCCGCCCGGCCTCGGCGGGGACCAGGTCGCGGAGCCGCCCCGACCACGGCGAAGGGAGAGCAAGGGAGCGGGAGGCGGCGGCGGTGGCGAGGCTCGCCGGCTTGGCCGCGCACACGAGGTGTCTGAGGAAATGGCGCGGGCGCGGCGGGGGAGACGGGGCGAGGAAGCAGGCAGTGGCGGCCATCTGGTGGGGGAGTGGAGTGGAGGGAGAGCAGCAGCCGCGGCGTCCTGTAGAATCGGATCAGTGGATATGCTGCTTGCTACTAGTCGTTTTTTTTTTCTGACTTGCTTATTGTCATGCGCTGCGTTTGGTCTCGGCGTGGCCGCGTGGGGGTCTTCGTTTTGGTTCGGGTTGCTTCCCGTCGTCCATGGATGGATGGTTCTCGACGGCTCAGGTCTGCATTTGGACGAAAACTACGTGACTGTATGGATGGATGCTTCGGTCAGTTGATAGAGATTGATTCAGAGTAAATCACAGTCCATAGAGCATATTGTAACATTGCATAGTATGCTAATGCATTTGTCCGAGTAAATGCTTCAAGGGCCTGACTCGTTTATGTTAACCTGGAGATAACTTGATTTGGAGATTAAATGAATTAGTTATAAGACGTAGAATAGAACTGGACTACAATTATTTTTTCTTTAATTGGATATTGAACTCAAAACTTTTGACTCTAATACCATATTGAGTTGTATGTATCAACCAATTCACTCAAAAGCTTAATCTAATACAAACAATTTATTTATATTTCAACGGTTATAGACGGTATAATGTTGTAAACGTATCTTATGCAAATGCTTTTGTTGGACTAATATGCTCAAGGGTCTGCTGATTAATAATCTGTACTCTAAGCTGTCTATTTTCACATAGAAGTTTGATTAGAGGAGGGTGGTTAATGTGTGCTGCAAGCTTATTATCCCTATGCAAAATTCTACACGGATTTAATGCAGCATCTAGTACAACCATTATTAACCATGCAGCTAACTTGATCAAACATATTCAGTTTCAAAAAAAAAAACTTGATCAAACATGTACAAGAAACGCAACCAGCCAGGTCGATCGGCAAAAGAGGCTTGCCCTGCTGCTTCTTGCAACTCTCTCTCTCTCTCTCTCTGGCTTCCAGAAGCAAAAAGGAATCAAACACCGCAACGCCTTCCTCGTGGCCTTCTCTTCTGCCATCCACCACCAAGTCGTCAAGTCCCAAACCTCTCGGGTCCTTCCTCTTGTTTGCTAGCTTGTGATGGTGCGCTTGCTAGCTGCCGATCTGGCTAAATATGTGCTTCAATTCATTCACCGAGCTTGTGTTGTTTCATCTTGCTGTGATCGATGATGCGGTCGTGCTATCCGCGTATGATCGATCAATTTTGGCACAGCAGTAGTATGTAGCAGTAGACCCCATTTCGGGAATGGAACCTGTCAGTTTGCAGCTTATAGATTTGCACTAGTTCTCAGTACTTAGTTTCTGACTTTCTGCTGGTACTTTATCAGGCTTCAGTATTTCACCTTTGTCAAAGTCAAACCTGAATGCAGAATTAGTCGGTGCTCATGACATGAAATGCGTTACATCTGTATGCTGCAATGGATGATGCAGTGCAATTCTATGTGAAATATTATCATTTTTACTCCTCAGATGTTTTGTGATGGATGTAGTCAGCTCTCTGCTTTAAGTGGATTTAATTCCATCGAAGATGAACTATGACTCTGTACTTCTGTAGCTCGGATGGGACTGAGGTGAGTTAGTGCCTCTCCTCTGACGCTCCAACTAGAATCAGCAACAATGTTTGCATGATAACTCTCTAGCTAGGTGCTGTAATGTACATATATAGATTGCGCTTTCTGATTCTTGCCAGTCTTTTAGGTATGCTTATGCATTGTAGTACGTATGTCCTATGTTTATGCAAAGGCTAATACTACTGTACATACATACAAAATAAATAAAAAATCGAACGTCACTCCACACCTCATTTCACCTTCCCACTTTTCCCGCCCGCTCACCTTCCCAACTTTTTCCCACCAGACTCTCTCTCTCTCACTTCACTTATTTTTACCTTTCGCAACAGCTCGCTTCGCTCCAATCCATCCCCAAATCGCATAACAAAATACAACTCGATTCTTTCCTCCCGGTGGCGAGTAGCGAGAGGAGTGACGAGCAGCAGCATGGCCATCGGCGGAGAGCACGTGGAGACGGTTGCAGTGGAGGTGGAGACGCCAGAGAGGAAGGTGGTCGCAGGGGAGCCCGACGTTGCCGCCGAGCTCGCGGCGCCCTCTGGATGGACGAAGAAGGTCGGAGAGGAAGGTAGCCGCGGGGGAGCTCGCGATGCCCTCCGGATGGACGAAGAAGACCGGAGAGGAAGGTGGCCGCGGGGGAGCCCGCCGCCGCCGCCGAGCTCGCGGCGCCCTCCGGATGAACGAAGAAGGTTCGGCGCCTCCTCCTCATCCTATTGTACCTGTTGGTGCTCTCGGGTTGCCGTCGGTTTCTGGTTCTGATGTTGATGTTGCGGTCTGTTGAAAACAATGTTGCAGCCCATTGAAAACAATATTGCATACTGTTCTTTGAAATGTTACATCTGTAAAAAAATTGCATACTGTTCACGACGGGGTTACAATTTTTTTCAACGCGTTTTTTTCCTGATGCTTTATTTTGATTTATGATGTTGCAACCGTTGTCCAGAGATATATTATCTAGGGATATTGCATGCAACAATATACGACTCTGGCGCTCGAACTGTACCCTTATGCAAATTGTCTGCCTTCAGTATCCGTTGTATATATATGTGCTTCTACAATTGTATGGCCGTACACTTTTTTCATATGCTATGGTGCAGATTTAAAATTTAATCGCTAGTCCATATAGCATATTGTAATATCGTGTAGCATGCCATGCGTTTGTTCGAGTAAAATGCTTAAGGCCTGATTGGTGTCGAGTCCATGTTTTTGTGGCTCATAAGATCAGATATCCTACAGAAAACTTGGCTTTCTAAGATCTCCTTTTTCACATAAAAGCCTGATTAGCGGAGAGTGGTTGATGCATGCTAGAACAAGTTTATTATTATACCTGTTTAAAACTAGGTATGAATTTAAAACAGTCGTTTAGTAATAGCAGACTCAACAGTTGCCATTATGCCATGCTGCTTGATCAAGCACTTGTACAGTTGTACAACACTATGGGCTGCATGACTGCATATAGCCCAACACAAAAATCGGACCACGCCAATAAGAGCGAATGGACCGGCCTGGTCGCTCGTGAAACAAAGCCTTCAGACTCTAAGTAGCATCACCGAGACACCGGCTGCCTTCGGCTTCCACAACCAAAAGGCGATCAAATCTCACACCACCGCAACGTCTTCCTCCTCCTCGTCTCCTCTCGTGCCATCCACCACCAAGTCACCGACTCTAACCATCCCCTCCCGGCTCATGGGCGGAGCTCCCCGCCGATCTCGTCGTCAAAATCGCCCGCCGCCTCCCGTGCCTTGCCGACCGCGTCCACATGTCCACGATGTGCCGCGGGTGGTGCATGACTGTCCCACTGTACCCGCATCCACATGTCGACTTGATAATTTTCCACAAAGTTGAAGATGAAATCGATTATGTGTTATTTTGGATAATTTTGGCTATATCTTCTTCCCCCCTCTTCCCCCTCCTCTCATCTTCTCTCCCCCTTCTTCTCCCTCCTATCATCTTCTCTTCTTCTTTGCTTGCTCCGTACATAGCAGAATCTGCCTTGCGCCACCCCTCACCGGCGTTGGCACCAACGCCTTTGTCGCCTCTCGTCCCCCGTACCTCGCCTCCATGGCCCTGGCAAGGGCAATAACGGGAGCTGGCCACGAGGAGGAGGGCGGCACTGAGGGTGGTGATGGGAGCTGGCCACGGGAAGGAGGGCGGTGACAGCGGGAGTAGGCCACAGGGAGGAGGGCGGCGATGCCGACGGGGCCTCGGGAGACTGGCGGCTGGCCATAGAGAGGAGGGTGGCGACGCCGACGGCTGGCCACGGGGAGGAGGGCGACACGTCTGCCATGGCCGAAGCTACGAAGATGAGGACGAAGGAGGCATGTGAAAAATTATCCACAAGGACAAATAACTGATTTTCTCTCCAACTTTATGGCAAATTATTAAGCGCAACAAAAATAGATGCAAATGATATAACTCACGTCAAAGATGGGGCACATGATCGATTCCCCCATTACAAAGGAACCTTCCATTTCCTCACCCAGGGGAGCATGCGCTTGTGTTCACACCCAAGTTCGGAGAAGCGCTCGTGAGACTGGAAATATGCGGGGTCATACTGTTATACTCTGATACCCTTTCTTATGCGCAGCAGCCCCCAATCGGATCAGAGTTTGTAAGATATGACACGACCGTGTACAATATCAAGAACAAAGCAGATGAATCCCGTAAAGAGAACCAAAATAACGCGACGATGCAACCACAACGAGATAGAAAGATTTGACGAAGCTAACCATAAATTCATTAAGCACGACCTCAAAATAGTATAATGATTGTCGTTTTCTCACAACCCTCTCGAACCTCTTCGGACCTTTGGATCATTGCCCCATACAAAAATCTAGTGCTAAAAGAATAACCTAGCATATAATCCGCTTGTGCGCCTTTTGCTTTCGATGAGTTCTCTTGCTTGGCTTGCTTTGTGGGTTCCTATGGCCACCCCTCATGGGTTTATACAGTCCTCCTCCAAAGTAAAGTAGTAAAGTATGAGTAATAATCATATTATGATTTATCTAGCTTTTCTTATAGCACACATCTTCAAATCCTAGTAGATTAGAATACAAGCCACCATACTCAACAATCTTCACCTTGACTCTTATCTATTGAAGTCGGCGTGCTTCTCCAAGAACTCGCTCCAAGTCAGCTCTGCTATTTTTGTTTTCCCTTTTTTTGTTTCTCCTCCCGTCTTCAGGAGTGCCCCACCACAGAGGCTTATGCACATTACGGCAATATGTGTGTCGGTATTCGCGCTTGGCCATCTATACACTCCACCTGAGAGTTCCTATAGCTCTCTATGTTATATGTTTGCACCGCCTCCAAGCTCCACCTGCTCATCGGTACCTTGTGGTTAGCCCCATCATGTCTTCCTTCTTTTAGCATTTCACACATTTGCCTTTGCGACTGCTAGAGTTTGCAACCATGGGCGGAAAGGTTGTGCCGACTTTTATAGGACACGGGCGGAGCGGGCATGGTGAGGTGCAGCTTGGGCGCAGGCACGGTGGGCCAGGGCGTGCGTGTGCGCGTGCGGCACAGCTCAGAGTGGAGGCGTCAGGGCGTGGGTGTGGCCGACGGGAGTGGCGCGCTGTGGGAACCCCGACGCATGCGCAATGGAAAGAAAGAGACAACGAGCCAACAGGAGGACGAAGAAAGAGAAAAAGGAAAGGAGAAAAAGGAAATAATTTCAAAAAATCTAATATAATTTTATAAAATTCCTTAGAACCTGAATAGATCGAATAAAATAATTTTGGATTTAATTGAAGTTTATTTTAACAATTTAAAATAATGTTCATTCTGGAATTAAATTTAAGCTTTATTTAATTCAATAAAATGCAAAAACTCCAAAATAAATCCCCTCTTTAAATTAAATTTTACAATAAATAAAATAAATTTAGGGAAAATAGAAAAGAAATAAAATAAATCGGGTTACAAGAAATAACAAAGAACTTGGAGAAAATCCAAGAAAACCCAGAAAATCAAATAAACCAGTTTTTATTTCATTGAAGTTTGATTTACTCACATTAATTTTTAAAATTTATGAAATTTCAAATTAAGCTTTAACAATTCAGGAAAAATCAAATGGTGATTTTTATTTTTCAAAATTTCGAAAAGGCCTGAAAATTGGGATGTTACAGCTGCCCCCGTTCCATTTCCCCCTTCCTATCTGTCGCAACCGCTCCCTTCACCGGCGCTAAACCCCTCCATGGCAGCTCCCTAAGCTCTTCTATTCCATTCAACTGCCTCTCTCTCTCTCTCTCTCTCTCTCTCTCTGGAGTTTGTTGAGTAACCGTGGGGCTTGGCTCGCGATGGCTCGTGAGCCGGCTCAAGTTGGCTTTCGAGCTGAGCCAAGCCTACCTTTTGGCTCGTTCCCGAAATGAGTCGAGCCAAGACGAGCCCACTTTTCAATCGAGCTTGATTGAGTCTGGCTCGAGTCGAGTCGACTCGGCTCATTTAT
The DNA here is from genome assembly GCA_036346395.1 of Hsuehochloa calcarea. Taxonomy (NCBI): domain Eukaryota; kingdom Viridiplantae; phylum Streptophyta; class Magnoliopsida; order Poales; family Poaceae; genus Hsuehochloa; species Hsuehochloa calcarea. The sequence continues at coordinate 9,631,333 of CM070601.1, read as the reverse complement.
AGCCCTAGTGTACACGCCATCCAGATTCGCGTCAGAGAGGCTGAGCATACACTACTGCGACTTCCATCTGCGGGACAACTTCCACAAGGAAAACAAGCTTGTCTTGGGTCGCTACCTCGTGAAGTGCCATGGTGTGCTTATGATGGTGGTGTGGTTTGCTCTAGAGCACGACAAATGCATGCACAGGTTAAGGCTTTTACACGTGAAGGAAGAGGGGCGACACCGCCACCGTAGTGAGTTCAGGTGGGTGGAGCTGTACAAGCTGGATGGTCGGACGCTGTTTGTCGGGCGAGGCTGCTCCAGATCTTTGTTGAAGTATGAGTGAATGATCCATCTTTCCTCGTCAGCTTAAGCTTTTTGGTGAACTGGTTGGTGCATACAACTCAATATGGTATCAGAGCCAAGAGGTATTGAGTTCAAGACTTGGTTGGTTCAATTAAAGAAAAATAATTGTAACTCACTTCTATTTCATGTCTTAGGCCTATTGTAGCATATACGTGAAGGGAGTGTTGAAGTATAAGTGAATTGTTTGTCTTTCCTCATCAGCTTAAGCTTTTAGGTAAACTGGGAATTGTTCGTCTTTCCTCATCAGCTTAAGCTTTAAGGTAAACTGGTTAATGCATACAACTCAATAGATCATTCGAGGAGTTGCTGTCTCGCTACCCGGCGATGGGGTTCCAGCAAGTAGATGGCGTCTACTTCTTGTACAACATCAACTGACACTGCTGCTACCACATGGGCGAGATGTAGTACGTGTTGCTTACCACTACAGCGACATGGGAAGGTGGTCGCGGCCGCCTCGCCTTGTCAAGCGGTGCTTCCCGGAGCAACCCCCATCGAACTACTCGCAAACGCTTTGGGCTCACCCATGAACAGATTCAGACGGACCACAAGTTCTACTTCTACCAACAAGGGTATGCTATGCTCTAAATTTAGTTTTCAAGACTGATGGTGTGGTGTGTTTGCTGCCAGACTATACGTGCTATATACATTTGCATTGTGTTTGTTTCCTCTTTCTGTGATCGATGGTATTGTCATGCTGACATAGTTGTCATGAATTGATTAGTCTAGTATAGTGGTATGCATGATGTGGTGATGTTAACTCAAAGCTATCAGTAGCAGGGATCCTGCTTAATTTAGTAGAAGTCAATCACTTGTGGTTCAGTTGTTGTATTGTTTCACCTTTTCAATGCATTTCCGGTGCTCTTATGGGATCTTGTTTGATTGGATTCAACTTCATTCTCACTCCAATAGCCATAGAAGCTATGAAGATTGAATGTACAAGCACAACTGAAGTCTTATGTTGAACTTGATCAAAACCCCGAGACACAACAACAAAAAACACCTAGAACTCAAAGAGAGATCATATGAGCGGTCAGACCTCTTGAGATGGGCGGTCTAACCTTTGACCTGGCTATCTGATCTCTCCTCCGGACGGACTAACCTCTCACATGAATGAACAGTGAAATCAACACAAGTTCGAGAACACAAATCGACTCAACTTTTGATTCAGTGATCCAAATCTCCTCAAATTTCAACCATAGCTCATTAAAAAGGTAAGGAACCTATTCCAATAGACGATTGGAAAGATCGAAACCAAAGTTCCACCGATTTCTTAGTTGAGAGCAATTGGGCATAAGAACCCAGGAAATTCAAACTTTGATTCAAAAACTTGCTCATGGATAGATGAAGATCAAGATGGTATATCTGTATTCTCACATATCCTAGCAGGCAAGATCACTACAAGAAACCCCAAGAAAACTAAAGGAACACCAAAATCTCAAAAGTCATCAAATAGAGAGCAAATACAAGAAGAGACTCATCTTGAGGAAACTTTGCTTAGATTGATTTGAGAAATATGTTGGTTTACAACCACTCCATCATGGAAGACAAAAACTCAATACTTGAACGCTCAATCAATCCATCTCTCACAAACCCTAGCCTCAACTACTCCAAATACCCCAAATCACAAATTAGGGTTTTTCACTTGGAAGGACTTGAGAACTCCACATCTGGAGATTCTCTTTTATATTGGAGGCTAGGCTGAGAGATAAGACCCTAACGAGCACCCGTTAAGCTCACACACAAACGGATCTATACTCAACACAATTATCAAAGCGGATAACGAACCAGCCTTCACGAATCTGTTTCTTTGTTATCTCTATCTTCACTTGACCTAAACCATCTCTCCATGCGCTGTCTTGTACTGAGATTTAGCCAAAGGTCACCAAGCTGGTATTTTGGTGAAGTTAACAAAATATCCCTTCTCGATCCTTTGCCAAAGACCGAGTCCAATCTTCATGAAGCAATTATATACTTCGCCACGTGTAGGTTGATCAACGATTCTCTTCATGTCGGCAAGTCTCACCCATTCGGCTCCCACCGAAACCACCATGGCACTTGCACCGACCCCGCCGCTTGATGCAACTTGTCGCACTGAACTTTCCGTTCAATCACCCTTGTCAATTTTGTGCCATACTTGGGTCCAATGACTTCAGCCAGCATCCTCGATCATTCTGGACCTTAGCTTTCCAAGCCTAGCCTCGACTATCCTCGCCATTGACCGTCTTTGACCCCCCCAAGCCTCTTGTATAACAATAGACCAAGAAATCAATCCCGGACACAAGTTCTTCACAACTAGACTTACGTTAATGAAAACATGCACCACACAACATATATGCATTGAAACTCGTGAACTTGACCTAACCTACTATTATCGCCGCCTTACTGGCCAGCGAACAGGGCAAAATCAGTCAGACCGCCAGCCCAATGACTTAGCCATATTTTCTCCCTGAAAATCCAAACCCTCTCTAGAAATTCAAAGTGAATAAAACTTTTGGCTCGAAGCTCCAAAAATTTTGAGACCAAGTACAAAATAATCATCTTTCTTACCTACACTCTCTATTTTTGGTCCGAACATAAACTCAAAAGTCACCTTTTTGACCTGTTAGACCGTCGCTCATGGCCGGTCTGACCGCATGCCCTTTGGCCCGCCAGAGGTGGTCGGTCTGACCATCTACAACCTGACAACATCTGAAATTTGCTTGAAACAAGTGTTTCAACAAACCCTCATCAACATTGCCAATTGTACCATCGTCCTAAGATCATGAGCATATCTCAATGATATCCACAGATTTCAACTTAACTGAAGTACTTCTCCATTTTCTGTAAAATTTCCTGACGATGTCAAGCTTGAATTCAGCATTACCTGGCTTTCCTGGCATAAAATGCATCACATCTTTATGTTGCAATTGATGATTTGGCTTTCGTGGCATGAAATGCATTGCATCTTTATGTTGCAATTGATAACTTGGTGCAAGTCTACATGAGAACAGAGATATTTGTGTATTTTAGGTCTCAAGAATTTTATGATGTATATATAGCCGGTTGGCTCATTTCATGAACTGGATTGCCGGCAAAATCAGGTGATTCTGTAGCTTTAAGTTTTTTTTCGGTTATGCTGTAACTTATAGTTCCTGTAGGCTATCTAAGATGGGATTGAGGTAATAAGTTAGTCGTAGTAGGCTATCTAAGATGGGACTGAAGTCAACAATGGCCGAGCAACAAGTCTGGTGTTATGTACCCCTACATAGATTGTGCTCCTTACTTTTTGCTAGTCTTTTCCATGTGCCTATATATGATCAGCACATGACAACACGGGTGGACTCAGGCCTAATGATAGGTGGGCTGAAGCAGTGGTCCGCCTAGTTTGCCCCATGTAATAGGCTCATGTGAGCACTGGTTCCTCCAGCCCGCGCGCTTCGCCTGCCTCCGCTCGCCACCCTCCGCGGCTCCGCCGCCGCCTCTGCCCTTCCTCCTGCATCCGTCCACCGCCGTCCCGCACCTCCGCCCGCTGGCCGCCACCTCCATCTTCCCTTCTCTGCGGCTCCTCCCGCTACCTGACCACCCCTGCATCGCTCCGCACCTCCTCCCTCCGGCCGCCGCATGACTCCCACTGCTTCGCCCCGCGCCTCTGCCCTCCGGTTGTCGCCCTTCGCTCGCTGCTACCCTCCACCTGCGTCTGTTGCTCCGTCACTGTCCACCCGACCGCACCTCTCCTCTACCCACCGACCGTCGCCTCTTCCCCTTCACCCGACCACCCTGTCGGCCACCCCGCCCCGCGCCTCTGCGGCTCTGTCCTCCGCTCGCCGCTCTCCAGGTTTGTTACTTGCTAGGATTTCGGCAATTCCCAAATTTCAATAACTAATTGGAATGGTATATTGTTAATTGCTAGGATTTCGGCTATATAGGGAAATATTTTTCAAAAGGTGCCTCTAAGAAAAGTTTAGCAACTCAAGGTAGCGGTGTTGAGCAAAAAAAGACCACGTATTGATCTTAATATGGAGATATTGGAGAATATTGGTGAAGATGCGAATAATGCTGAGAAGAAAACTCAAGCATCGAGTTTAATAGGGAAAAAATGGAGAGCTTTGAATTTATACTTATACTGCATCTTATGATCAGAGTGTTGGGGAAGACACAAGAACTGTCACAATGCTTGCAAAGGAAAAAGTCAGAACATTGGTCGTGTTGTAGGTTTGATCGAGACTGTGTTGAAGAATATGAATGACATGAGGATGAATGGTTGGGGTGATATTTTTGAGGAGTTAAAGAGCTTATCTCAAAAGGAATATAATTGTGTCAAATATGGAAGATACAATACCAGTTAGGGGTCGTTCAAGGTGTCGTGACTCTAAATTGGTAAGTTACTACCATCATTTCCATCATGGAATTTTCAATGTGGTGCTTGACCAAATTCTTGCTAAGTTAAACAATTGTTTTGTTGAAAGATCAACTCAGTTGTTGAGATGTATTGATTGTCTTGCTCCGAAGCATTCTTTTTCCAACTTTGATGAAGACAAATTAATCCAACCTGCTAAGATTTATGTTGCGGACTTCTCTGAATATGATTGTGTATTCTTAAGGGACCAACTTGGCACATTCATTGTTAATGTGAGAGATGATGAAAGATTTCTCAAATTGTAATGATCTTGGAAATCTTGCTGTGAATATGGTTCAAACTAATAGACACACATGTTACCTATTGGTGTATCGTTTTATTGAACTTGTTTTGATTTCGCCCGTGGCAACAACGACAGTTGAATGAGCTCTTTCTAATATGTATCTTATTAAGACCGAGCTAAAAAATAAAATTGGCGACAATTGGATGCATGATAGTATGGTATGCTATATTGAGCGAGATATGTTTGCAATGATTAAAGATGATAGCATCTTGCATCATTTTCAAAGTATGAAGTCACGTCGGAACAAATTACTCCGTGCTATAACTTAGTGGTATGTTTCATTGTTTTGTATTTGTGAATTTTGCCATTCATGTCATTTGTCATTCCGATTTATGATTTATATATGCTACTTTTTCTATACAGATTGCGATGGTGCTAATGTAGCGTGGAGACATGTCATGACTCATGATGATTTTGTGGACCTCTATTTCTATGTCCGCCACTGCATGGCAAGTCTGCTTGAGTTTCCTATTGTTGGAAGAACAGTGTACTTTGTCAGCTATGCAGAATTGCATATTGTTTGGCTTTAGCATCTGCCGTGTACCTGTTTCCACGGTTGCTATGCACATGAACAAACTGGCCGGCGTAGCGTGTGATAATAATAATGTGTTAACGCCTAATCGGATTGGGCATCTTGAGAAAGCTTGGCCTGGCCATCTACGTATCTTCACCGCGCTGTCGCGCAGGAGGCTGTCTTGTTTGCCTTGCCAAGTTGCCAACGACTCGCTCTGACACGCGCGCTTTGCGAAAAGGGCACCCGGGCCGGGCGGCCGACGGATACCCCCATCCCCACCGGGCCACCACGCGCGCCTCCCACGGCGCACCTCGCGCGGCCGCGGCCCCAAGGGCGCAATGCTGGCCAGGAAAGTGTCACCCCGTGCCGTCCCGGCGACGGCTGGGCTGCGCGAGCTTGATTTTGGCGCCGACTCTTAGGTGTATATGTCGCGGACGAGCACCGTTTCATTGCGCCGCAACTCCGTGCTGACCGAATGGGCCGATTACCCGGTGATGGCGTTGCCCGTGCGGCGGTGGTCGACGACGGGGTGGAGCGTCGTCCGGTGCTTCCGGGAGCAAACCCCGTCGGACTACTCGCCTCCGGTTTGGCTTCTCCACTGGCACGAGTGGTCGTTGGCTCGTTGCTAGCTCTCCATCTAATGTGTGCTGCATATTGTTCGGTACTGCTCCTTTGCTCGTTGTGAAATGTTGCTGAGATGGTCTATCGATCGGTATGACTTAGAAATTGGTAATACAGGGGATAAACTATGCATCTTTGCTTTTAAGGAGACATCAACAACTGTAACCTTGCTCTCTACCACAAGGATACATGGGAAACTAGCTCTATGACTAGGGATGATTTAGCTCAACAAACTCAGCGTGAAATATTGATATTAGCGGCTTACATTTTTTCGGGCAGGATTCGTACTTGGCAGTCCCCTAAAACACATTAGCTACGTACAATTTGCTTCAGAATTACAGGGCTGAAGGATGTGGGGTCAGTGCTCACTAGTCCATCGCACCGCCCTGGCCGAGCAACTCCGGCTAGGCCGAACGGCATAAGCTTGGGCTGCTCCCGTCTTTATCCTATTTGGGCCGTCAAAGACTCGGCTGCATCTTGCCATGCTAAGCCAGCCAGTAGGGCATCATCTCAACCAGACCTTCAGGCTCACACTCGCACAGCTGACCAAAACTAGAGCTCCGGGCCAGCTTCCCATCGTTGAAGTTGGAAAATAGAACATTTCTATCATACAGGACAGGTTGAGCGTTCAGGATAGGAAATATAGGGGACTACAGACTCCAATTGCAAAATCACTAGGGCAGCAAGAAAGGCACGGCACTCATTAGAACTTTGGGGCAGGGGTCATCCTCCTGTCAAGGCAATTAGATAATGGAAAAATATATTTGTATACTAAACAAGAACACTGTTCCCATACAGCCATCACACGACTGACTACATTTAGTAGCATTGCAAGACTGCCAGTTTTCCTCCCCACGATAAGAGAACATTCATTACTACCATGTAGTAATCGGGAGTCAGGACCGCCCCAGCAGGCTATGCAGCTGGCAGCTCCAGAACCTAAAACTGCATCTGCTAACTTCCATTTGATTCTGATCCAACGGTTCCAATTTATCTTGCAAGTCAAAAATGAAGTCTTAACGAAGGGTTAATAAATCATTGTTGGTCACCAGCAGTAGGATTCTGGAAATTCAGCAGTTATTAGAAATCTACTGGGTTCTAGTAACTGGCACTGGGAAGTGGTAACCCACCAAACTTGCCGTCCTGTTTCTTGAAACCACTTGGAACTCAGAAGTATGGCAGCAAAACAGTAACAGACCATCTAAACAGCTTTTGGATCCAACTTTTTGTTCGATAACTTCAATACCTTCTGAGTAACTACTCATCATCGTCGTCATCATCAATTACCAATCTGTGTGTTCTTTTTGGACCAGTCTTTTGACTAGCATAAGAGCTTTTCATGTCCCCATATTCGGAGATATTTCTGTCATCGATGGTCCTTTGCTCAGTATTTTCACGATTATCTAGCTCAGGCTCAACAAAGTCATCCAAAAGTTCAGCTTCGCCAGCATGGCCATTGTCATTAAATGAAGTTAACCCATGACGGAGAGGAGCATCCCTGAAAAGTGAGAGGTTTCTTTTATAATTGAATCATTGCATACTATAATGAAGTACTCTTAATGATATTTGATGTTCTAGGTATTTAGTTTTCACTAGGCATAAGTGCACAATATGATATGGTAATAACTTAACTTTTTCCAGACAAAAGATTCTGCTTCGCTTAACTGCAAACTCATAGGCTAATAATCAATTGGGAATGCCATGCATATAGATACTGTGTAAACAGATGAACAGTTCTTGGGAAAGGACAGAAGCGCTATGTATTGTCTAGGAAATCAGCTCTGCAGTTGGCACAGAAAAATTACAAATCTAGGAAAGAAGCAGCAATGCTCAATGAGAGGAAAGCAGGAAGCCATTCTTCCAATAAGCATGCTCGAAGCCTACAGCTTAGAAGCGACAACCACCTATCTATTATGCAACTTGTGATGCATAGAAAAACTAATAAACATGTATTTGGTTAGCAAGTCCAAAATGAAGTTGTCAGTTTGCAGTAGTACGCATCTGCTCTTTTTTTTCCCTGACAAAGTTTCACAGCTTAAAGCCAAGAAGCAACCAAGAACCGACCCTGATTTTTTATGAATCTTATGGTGTGTGATAACATTATACAAGGAATCAGCGTTAGCTAACAAGTCTGGAAGAGAACTTATCAGTTTGAAGGACTTATAGTGTGAAGTTGAATGAGCTTACATGATATTAGGACTGATAGTCCCATCATCTGAACCTGTGTTTTTCAAAGATTCTTGATGTTCTGTATTTGGTGTAAAATCTAGCTTCAATAGCCTCTTCTTCTTTCCACTTCTTTCAAAACAAAAAAGGAATGGTTTAGTCAAATGTGTGCGAGGAAGAAAAATGAGAACATATAGAATCAGTGAGGTTTAACAATTGGCATCATGAAGACTTGAATGGTCATTTATTGATGTTATAAACCTGAATGAGCTCACCTAAGCATAGCTCCTATGGTCTCATCATCAGAATTTGGGTCTTGCGAAGCATCTTGATGCTGTAATATACTCGGTGAAAATCCTACTGAGGGCAACTTATTTTTGGTTCTGCAATAAACAAAGGGAAACACTCTAACATATCCAAAGAGAAAGGGAACACAGCCGTATAATAACTTCATCTATCTGTGACATATGTTAATGCTCAGTTCTTATGGAGGGGGAATGTAACCAAGCTTAGTTGCATTTGTCCTAACTCCTAAGCATCATATTTGCCCATAAGGCCATAACCAAGGATCAAAAAACCGTTTCCGGAGGGAAAATCCCGACCTGCCAACGGTAATGGTAACCGGCCAGTTACTGGAATTTCCAAAAAATTCGGATGAAATTCGCATGAATTTGATTAAAAACCAGCTGAATTTCGAAAATTGACACTTGAATTTGCTAAACCGGAAAGAAACCGGCTGGAATTGGTTCTCCCGGTTCCCACCGGTAAGACCGGTAATCGGCCGGAATTTTTTTCCCTGGCCATAACACAGGGAAAAAACTTGACATTACAGGCTAGTCAAAAGATAAAGTCCGTACAAGACCAAATTTGACTACAACATTGATATGTGAAACCATATCAACATAACCTCATTCTGCTTTGTTGCTTTGCAGAAAAATAAACATTGTTCAAATATTCCATAGCATTTCCAGAGTAAATTACTGGTAGCTTCAAGTACAGATACAGTGAAACCAAAAAATATCTCCATTCATGATTTATATATATAGTGGCAATATTTTAGAGCATTTGTTAGCAATAATAATTTCTAATATACAGGCCTTTTAACAGTAAAACAAATTCAAAGAATCATTTATCACGTCAACAGAATTTGCTCAAGCAACGTAATGCAGGGAACTCACCTGCTTTTTGGTGCTTGTAATGTTTCTTCGTCAGATGATTTTCCATGACCAGTGTCGTCATCATGACTACTGCTTAACTCATGTAGCCTTTTCCTTCTGCGCCTGAAAATGAAGGATAGGCTTAATGACATGTAACTACCAACAAGTTTGTGTTTGAATAGTGAAACCAAGCAAAAACCACACTAATTACATTTATCCAGTAAAAATTTATGTATGTGGCTTTCACAGATGTGCTTAGGACAATGAAGGTACTTGTTCCAAAATCTTTGGCAAGCTATGTTGTCCATCTCCATCCTATTGGTAAACTGTGCATAACTGATTGTTGAGCATGTAAATAGAGGTCAACTATCATTAAAAAGAATAGCACAGCTTATCATTTATGATGCTCACCGGGCGCTTTCTGGCTTGGGACCATAGTTATGTTCACCTAACATATGGTTCGGATCATTAAGCAAGTCGTTTTGTGGTTGTGTAGCCAGGTCTCCAGCTGAAAGAGGTGCCTCTGAAACTTTTGTCCTCCTCCTTATGACATTCCGGAGACCTAGCTGAGTAAGCTTTCGAGAAACTTGAGCAGAAGATATCTTTCCGCTGGGGTCTAAAGCTTCAGCAATTAGATGACTGCATTTTCGGTCATCCATATATCTGCAACATAAAAGGAATATACATTCAGGCATCAGCACATGATTCCTACCCAAAAAACTAAAAAGTAGGTACCCACGCACCAAAAAAATTCAGAAACTTTTTAATGCCATCTTGAAAAAGCTACGTTGAATTACATGAATTATGAATTGACCACTATTCTTTCTTGACATAAATTGATCACTCACTTTTCGTAAAGATCTCTGATAAGTTTCTCTTGCTCTTTGTTAAAAACAGAATGACCTCGTCTTTTTGGAACTTCTGAATTCTGAGAACCTCTTGATACAGTATTCCTGAATTTAAGTTCATTTAAATCAAAGGGAGTCTGATGAAGTAGCTAAGCGTTCAAATGCAGAACTGCATATAAAACGAACCTATCATTATCCTCAGCTTCACTGTCTGAAAGTGACACTACTCTATTCCTTTTATTTGTGGCACCCATGCTCTTCTGAAAACCATCTTCATGCTCGCCACCATCCCTGTTTACATGCACACATGAATGAAAATTGCTCACTTATCATCTAGTTCCCACTACATTAATGGACATACACAGAACAAACTTACTTATCAGCATCATATGGTGCCTGTGGTATAACAAAGTCAGCTTCATCGTCGCCAAGAGAATCTGCTATGTTTATTGGACCTCTCCATCCCTTGCTTGAACCAATTTCACCATCCTTGTTTCTAACATCTTTCTTAAGCTCGCTCAGTAGAGCATCAGCATCAATGCAATGGCACTCCTTGCGTGTCTTCCAAAAAAGTATCTCAACAAATAGTAATGGCTGTTTTTTCATTGCCCTCAGCATCTTCCTTACAACTTTTGAAAGAAAATTTACAATGTTTGCATACTCCTTTGGACTCGATGACTTCTGGTCGGCTAATATATCATAGAAAGTTGTTAGAAGCGATAGCTGCAAAAGACAGTACAATGTAAGCTCCCAAAAAAATATAGCTCTCTGAGGAAATATGTATCGGTGTATTTTTACCTGGTAGAGCATTGGTGTCAGTTCCAGATCTTCACAGAATCTTCGTAGCATGCATATTATGTAGTGATTTGTTCGAAAGGAGTTACTCTTGTAATGCTTCAACAACCAGCATATATTTTGGACAACAGAATTGTTTGCAAGACTGGATATTAATTGGGATACATTGAAATCAACTTCGCTTGCAGCAGGGGGGTGATGATCAATTGAAGAATCTGAAATCTCGTCCTCTTCATCAATGAGATTTCTTTTCATTCCATCACTGCCTGCATAAGATGGACCACCTCCAAGATGTGTGGTGCTCTCCAGATTAACTGCCGTGTCCACAAGTGTATCTGGCACATCCGTGCCATTGGAATCAACTTTTCTTTGATCTAGGAGAGAAGCCTCTGCTACAGGATTCTCAGTTCTCAAATCTGGAAGTGATTCAGGTGGACATTTAGTCTCGTCTGTTGGGTCAAGATAGCTTTGTTCCACATTCTCTGCTCTGGGTTTTGTATTCTCATTTTTGTCATTTGATATCTTCTTTTTTCTGCCCTTTCTTGCCTTTTTCGCAACCTAAATTCAGGGAGTGGTTAATAATCAACTCAAAAAGGAAAGGAGGGCAACAATTGCATCAGCATGAAATTTCTCATCTTTACTTAAACAGTTGAAAATTGACAGAAGCCGTGGTTGCTGAAAAATGAAGATGCACACGGAATATAACATCGTAACTTGTGGTTAACCATATAAGCAAGAGAAATATTGAACTTAGGAACAAAAACAGCTTACCCTTAATGCACCACGTGCTTGAAGCTTCTCCATGAGCTGTAGCATGATATGAATTGTTTCTAATAAATCCGCAAGATCACTGATAGGAACAATAGACAAGTTCAACAATGGTTGCAAAACTATAAAGTAGAGCATAAATTTAGTTGATTAAATAAAAAATAAAACAGTGTGGACCTCCATTGCCCAGAAACCAATTATTGCAATTCAAACCATGAAATACCCATTCACAAAAACTACAGTTTGCAGAATGCAACAGCTTGCACACTCATAAGATTCCATTTTCATCATTAGACATCACAAGGTTCACAGCTTTAGAAGGAAAATTTGCATTTATATCACTCAATACCCATACCAATATATCATAATGTGCCACTCAACCTTTGAGAATGCAAATACCCAAACTGGAAATAACTTGTAAACTGGCATTTACAAGTGCTATGGACAAAAAATTCCAGTATAGAATGTGCACCCACTGGCTGCGTGTTTGATGCTATACATTGAACTTTTGTAAAGCAGGGAAGAAAAGTTGAGCCTAGCACTAATTTTCAAAATGGAAAATGTTACATGGAGAACTGCTTGAAGTACATGTTAGCAACAAGAAAATTGCTCTAATGGATGTCTATAGGTTGTGGTCCTGCAGAGTATCTTTTCTACAAACCAGAAAAGTTTGCTCAAATTTTCAAAGTAAAGGTTCGATCAAAACATGCCTGATAGTGATTCACTGCCTTCGCTATCATAACCTAAAGCTTCATTTTAAACAGTAAATAAATATTACAGAACATATAATATAAATTTCTGAAAGGAATCTTTGGTACAAACCTTTTTGGTTGCATATGAGTATCAAAAGATCTGAATAAGTTCAGGAGAAATTGAGTGAGCCCTTGTTCTGTCTGATCATAGAAAAGCTTATACAGTAAAACACGAGCCGTTTGAGATTCCCTTGAATCTTCAGGAAGTACTTTTAGCACCAAATATATCATGTCAATCTGCAAAGAAAGTTTCGTCAGTGTGTGGATTTGGAATATGCATAAAGTCGTAAATGTACAACTCATTAAGACACACTAAAGGTACATCACAGGGGACTTATGGAACTAAGCAGGCTTGCAAGGTTTTGTTTATGAAGTAAAATAGATTAACCTTTTCACGTTAGCAACACATTGTAATTCTCATTGGACATCTGCATAGTTCTCAGACAACAAATGATAAATCTAAATAACTTGGTATAAATCATATATGCAGTTTATGAGGTTCAACAAAGTAGTATCTAGTTGGCCACTTAATACTAACTACTACGTACTAACCATTGTCACCGACATTTCAGGAAGCGAAAGTTAATAAGTAAATTTTACTACTTGCATGCATATAGTAAGACGGCTTCAACTTTGGCTTAGTTTAAGACTAAACAAACCAATTTTGAGCCTAATTTCTGTTAAGAGTATAGTATATTCTACATTTCTCTCTCTTGGCCCATGTGGCCCTTATAGCCCATGAGGCCCATGTATCTTCTATATATATCTCCTTGATTAATGAATAAGATGAATAGTTGTGAATAGCAAACCCTAGCCTTCATTATTTTAACATGGTATCAGAGCACAGTTTATCCAAACCCTAATCCTAACCCTAATCCTATCACTGCTTCTGCCGCCGCCGCCGGTCGGAGACGACGCCGCCCGTCTTCATCATCGCGTGTTCATCATGTTCGGAGACGCCGCCGCCTGTCTTCATCATCGCGTGAAGGACGACGCCGCCTCTTCCTTCTTCGCCGCTTAACGTCGTTTGCCGCTTCATCTTCACCGCCGGAGGAGATCCGCACTGCAGAGATCCAGATCTTCACCGCCGAGCTCATTGCTTCTCCATCGCCGCGCCTCCATCGCCGCCGCTGAGCGTTGCTTCTCCATCGCCCGGGTCTTCACCGCCCGGAGCCCGCGCTGCTTCTCCATCGCCCGGGTCTTCACCGCCCGGAGCCATCGCCCGGGTCTTCGCCCGGAGCCATCGCCCGGGTCTTCACCGCCCGGAGCCCGCGCCTGGAGATTTGGTAGTTCGCTTAGCATCGCTCGCCTCATGGTGACCTCGTAGTCCGCTTGGCATGGTATCCAAAGACCGAGATCCAAAGACATTTGGTAGTCTGCTTCTTAGCACTGCTCTGCCTTGGTATAAGATTTGGTAGTCTGCTTCTTAGCATCTTGCTCGCTTGGTATCGCATTACCACCTCCGGTGCTCGCCTCTTTAGTATTGTTGATCAAGATCGTCACGATCTGCTACTATTGCTACTGTGATTGGTATTGTGTGGTATGGCTAAGTCCGACTCGATGTTTGGGGGCAGTTCATCTCTAGTGTTTACAGATATCAAGCTTGATGGGTTGAATTACCGAGCATGGGCCTTCTCAGTCAAGACTACTCTTAGGGGTTATGGTTTGGCCTCTCATTTGACTGATGATCCTCCTGATCCGAAGACCGTTGATGCTGAGTGTTTAAAGGCTTGGCATAAAGAAGATGATCGTGTCATGACCGGAATTGTGCTGAGTGTTGATGTTTCTCTGCGGATGAGTCTTGAGTATCATACTTCAGCCAAGCAAATGTGGACATACTTTGAGAAGAGATATGTTCAGTCCAGTGGTGCTCTTCGCTTCACATTGCTCAAGAACATTCATAGTCTTCAGCAGACTGATCGGTCGGTGGAGGAATATTACGTTGCTTTCACTCACATCACCGGTCCTCTAGAGTCTATGACACCGAAGGCTGCTGTTGCCTGTCAGTCTTGTGCTGCTAAAGATGAGTATGCTCAGCAGACACTCATGTATCAGTTTGTGATGGGGCTTCGATCGGAGTTTGAGCCTGTTCGTACTCAATTGCTCAACTATCCCACTCCACCGACTTTGATCAAGCGCTCTCTAGTTTGATTGCGTAAGAGACGCGTCTTCATTCTCTTATGCCTGCCTCAGATCCTCACCATGCCGCTCGAGTCTCTCACAATGTCCGGATCTACCAGAGCGACACCCACAGAGTGTTGGTTTGTTCCCATTGCAAGAGGATCGATCATCATGTTGACAAATGTTTCAAGTTACATCCAGATCGACTTATTGCCTATCGTGCTAGATGACCATTTGACCGTCGTCGTGGAGCACCTCATCGGGCCTTCCAGAGCACTTCATCGGAGCGATCCATCACGACACATCCACATCTACTGTGACTTCTGGATCAGTGTCTGCTATGACATCAGTTGCACCTTCTGCTTCTAGTGCTGCTCATCCTTGGATTCTGGATTCAGGTGCTTCGTTTCATGTCACATCTAACAGCTCTCAGCTTGTTGCTCGGAGGCCCTTGACTGATGCTACCTATGTTCACACTGCTGATGGTACACCTTGCCCTATTACCCATCAGGGCATTCTCTCTACATCTTGCTTCTCTGTTCTCGATGTGTCTTTTGTTCCTCGCCTATCTATGAATCTTCTTTCGTTGGTCAACTAAGCGATATGAACTGCTTCATTGGATTTGATGATTCTTCTTGTTTCATTCAGGATCGTCAGAGCAGAAGAGTGATTGGTTCTGGCCATCGCCGTAGAGGCTCTCCCAGTCTCTATGTCTTGGACATCTTACATCTTCCTTCCACCAGTACGTCGAAGGCCTTGGTGTCTTCTGCTATGTCTTCATCTCAGTCTCCTGTTGGGTCTTCCTTTAGCAAGTGGCATCATCGACTTGGTCATCTTTGTGGAGCTCGCTCGACCACTTTAGTTCACTGTGGTTCCTTAGATCATGTCACCGTTGAGTCTAGTTTTCATTGTATTGGTTGTAAGTTGGGAAAACAACTACAACTTCCATATCCCAAGAGTACCTCTCGGTCTCTCGATCTTTTGATTTGGTGCATTCGGATGTATGGGTCCATCTCCTTTTGCTTCAAGGGTGGTCATAGTTATTATGTCATATTTGTTGATGATCACTCGATATACTTGGATCTATTTTATGAAACATCGTTCTCGATTGATTTCCATTTATCGCCTTTTGCTAAGATGGTTCATACACGCTTTCTTCTTCCATTCGTGTTTTCCGCTCGACTGAGGCGAGTATCTTTCCTCACCTTTCGTCGCTTTCTTTCTTCGAGGGTACTCTTCCTCGCCTCGTGTCCGGTGCTCATGCTCGAATGGTGTTCTTGAGCGCAAGCAAATCACATCATCGAGACCGCTCGACTCTTCTCATTTCCTCCTTTGTCCCTCTCACTCGGGGAAGCGGTCTCACAAAGTATCTATCTTATTAACCGTCACCCTCTTCTAAGCTTCAGGCAAGTGTCCCGTGAGGTCTGACAGAGCACCCGCCACTATTCTCATCTTCGCGTTTTTGGTTGTGTCTGCTATGTCCTTCTAGCACCTCGTGAGCGCACAAAGCTGAGCCCTCAGTCAGTTGAGTGTGTTTTTCTGGGTTACAGTCCTGAGCATAAGGGTTATCGTTGCTATGATCCTCAAAGACGTCGCATTCGTGATCTCTCGTGATGTGACTTTTGATGAGGGACGTCCTTTCTTTCATCATTCTTCTCCACATCCCACTTCTTCTTCCACAGATTCCACTTCCTTTTTGTGTCTACCTCCCATTCATTCTCCAGATACACCTTCTCCACCAGTTTCACCTTCTCGTGTACCTTCTCCACCAGCTCCACCAGTTTCTAACACTTCCACTCTTCCCTTCCACTATAGTCGCCGACAGAGAGTTCCTTCTGATACTGTCCTCCTCTCTTCCGCCTGATCCTCCGGCCAGTACCATCGACTCTGACGATCGTTCTACTACATCACGATATGCCCTACGTGATCGTTCTTCTATTCAGGCACCAGAGAGATGGGGTTTTTCTCGTGCAGGTGCAGTAGCTGAGCCGAGTACCTATCAGGAGGCTGTCAGTGTACCTGAGTGGCAGTTGGCTATGACAGAGGAGCTCACAAAGCATTAGAGTGCACGGTACTTGGGATCTTGTTCCGCTACCGTCTGGAGCTGTTCCTATCACTTGCAAGTGGGTGTACAAAATAAAGAACAAATCAGATGGGTCAGTAGAGCGATACAAGGCTCGTCTTGTTGCAAGAGGTTTTCAGCAGGCTTATGGTCGAGATTATGATGAGACTTTGCTCCAGCTTGCTCATATGACCACAAATTGTACTTTTATTGCGATTGCGACAATACGCACATGGACTATATCTCAGATGGATGTCAAGAATGCTTTTCTTCACGGTGATCTACATGAGGAGGTCTATATGCACCACCCCGTGAGTTGAGGTTCCTACAGCTATGTTTGTCGCCTTAGGCGTGCGCTTATATGGTCTCAGCGTGCTCCTCGTGCTTGGTTCGAGCGTTTCAGTTCTGTGATTCGAGCTGGTTTCACTTCGAGTGAGCATGACCCTGCCCTATTTGTTCACACTTCTCAGCGAGGTCGTACTTTGCTTCTTCTGTATGTAGATGATATGTTGATCACGGGAGATGACATGGATCACGTGGTTTTTGTCAAAAGAAATTGAGTGAACAATTTATGATGTCCGATTTGGGAAAATTGAGCTATTTTCTAGGAATTGAGGTTCATTCGATGGTGATGGCTACTATCTCTCACAAGATCGCTATGTTCGTGGATCTACTTGCTCGATCCGGGATGACTAATACTCGATCGCCGCCACACCCATGGAGCTTCACTTGCGCTCGACCTACAGACGGTGTACCCCGATGCATTCTTCTCGCTATCGTCGCCTTGTTGGGAGCCTTGTCTATCTCACAAGAACCGTGCCGACATTGCTCATGCCGCTCATGTGCTCACCCCATTTGTCGGTGCTCCCACCTCGCTCACTATAGTCATGTTCTTCGTATCGAGATACTTGAGAGGAATCGCGCCCAGACGTTCTGTTTTATGTTAGCCGAGTCACCCGGCTACACGCTTACTCTGACTCTACTTAGGCGAGTGATCCTGCTGATCGCCGATCTGTCACTGGCTATTGTATCTCTCTTGGTACTTCGCTTATTGCTTGGAAATCCAAGAAGCAGACTGCGGTGTCACGCTCTAGTGCAGAGGCAGAGCTCCGAGCACTTGCCGCTACAACATCAGAGATCATTTGGCTTCGATGGCTCTTGACTGATCTTGGTGTCCTTTGTGACAATCCTACCCCTCTCTTTTGTGACAATACAAGTGCCATTCAAATTGCCAATGATCCGGTCAAGCATGAGCTGACAAAACACATTGGTGTTGATGCATCCTTCACGCGATTTCATTGTCAACAGTTGACCATCACCCTCAAGTATATTCCCTCAGAGCTCCAAGTTGCAGATTTCTTCACTAAAACTCAGACTAGAGAACATCATCGACTTCATCTACTCAAACTCAGTGCATCAGATCCTCCTGATCCACCTTGAGTTTGAAGGGGGGTGTTAAGAGTATAGTATATTCTACATTTCTCTCTCTTGGCCCATGTGGCCCTTGTAGCCCATGAGGCCCATGTATCTTCTATATATATCTCCTTGATTAATGAATAAGATGAATAGTTGTGAATAGCAAACCCTAGCCAACCTTTATTTTGCTTTGAAGTCAAGCTCAAAATTAGCAATCTAAATTTGGTTAGGCACAGATGTTCACATATATGTCCTCTCCAAGCCTAACATTCCGTTTCTACTTTGAGTTCTAAGCACTTTTCAAGAACTACAAACTGAGTCAAGATCGAAATGTAAACAGTGGATTGAATTTTCAAAACTAAACCTGGCCGATTTTACTCTTCACTTGTTTCGACCCTATTTGCCATTACTATTTTCGTTTTCAAATGTGCGTCCCCCAGTTGCAGTTTTGCATACTGTTCCCAAGCTCATTGGTTCACAGGCAAAAGGGGAAACAAAAGTTTCATATGCATGTAACTGTTGAAGTGTTGATTATTAGAAAAACAAACTTTTTTTCGAACGGAAAGAAAAACAAAGCTTTGCATCCCTGTCTTTGTAAAATATATGATATACATATTTGCTTACCATGTTCTTCATTAGAGACCCAGCTGCTGAAAGAGTTTTGTAATCCTTAGTTTCCTTCAGGCCATCATAGGTCTCACGCCACCTCGAAATGACTATATTGAACATATCTTCATTCAATGTGGCTGCAACAGGTCCACATATGTCACCATGGAATGGTAGATTATCAGCAAGTCCATTGCTAGGAGAAGTCTCAGATGGCTGGTCCCCATCATTAGATTTCTGACCAAAATAATGCCACATTGTCACAAAACATTGTCACAAAAAGATGATAGTCAGATATCTCCATGAATAGTTATATTTATGGTATTCAGTGCAAGTAAGACAATACAATGAAGACATCACTGATCTATAACTTAAACTTATGTATCGCACTAGCAAAGATAAAAAATCAGTTATGCAAGTGCAGCTCTTGGCAATTCCAGTCAACATTGCTGCACCAAAAAATAAACTAAGAAAAAACTCTCCCTAAGTGGTTAGTATATGAAACAGTCGACCAGATATAAGAAGATGCAGTATAAACAGCCCATGAGTTCCTTTCCAAACCTGAGCATTCAATGCCTTCTCATGTTGAAAAGCTAAGACAAAGCGAGCAACTTTGAAGAATGTAGTGGTATCGGATTTCTCGATAGAATTATGCTCCTTCACGATATCATCACAAACAGACTGCATCAGGACTGATAAGCACTATGTTATCCCACGTTTACATGAAATAGGATATAATAGTCCTCGTAAACAAAAATGAAAAGACTCACCATTGTATCCTCCAGATAAAAATTGATCCAGGAAACTTCTTAGCATTTCCATAATACCCTCCTTTGGTATGTATAGAAGCTCATTATCCCAGGCTGTCCTTTTCTGGGGGCCTCTTTGGACATTACGTACTTTCCGGAGCCTATTTGCAGATGCTGAGCTGGGATTCCCTTTGCACAGCGATTTAGATCCATCCTGTTAGTTCAAGTGCAACACAAAGAATAGAACACATAATTATCTTCTTATGATACAGGATCCAATTTGTAGCATTTGATAATAGATGGTACCACTGAAAGGCATGTAAAAGTTCCACTAAGTGAGTGATGCTCTGAGTTTCGCTGCCTGAACATCTTTTTTTCCCTCTCTTCCTCCTCCATCAGCAATCTCAGCGAATGAACTGATGTATCAATATCTCCATCAACCTGTTCCTATGGAATATCAATAGAGTAAACACAAATGTTTTCATTGAAAGTTCATGGGAAATAGGGCATCTAAAGAAACAAAAGAAACTTGGAGAAGAGATTTAAAGAAAAGACATACCTTTGAACCTTCGGTGGAAGCTCTGGCAATCAATTCTGGGTCCTGGCCTAAGAAAAGGTAATGAAATATTTCCAATAAAAGAAGGTTTTCCTGAGCGAGATAACCGGAAGGCTCATCAATATGTTGAGTCAGTACTAAAATTAGATCCATTACATTCTCTTGAAACATGAGCTCTAAAAAGCTGTCAGCCAGGCAGAGTAACTGTGTAGCTTCTCCGGATGCCTTCTGAGGTAATGTGATTTCTTGAATAGCCAAGATGTTACGGAACAAAGTAAGCACCAACTGAACTATTTTCCAGTCATCTTCTGTGAATGAAGTTCTGATAACCAGTGAAGAGCAAATAATGAATACTCAAGGCACTAGAATGAAGCAAATACAGCGAACTATAACTGGAGAACATAACGGAATGGGAATGACAGTGGATCCATGATATTTTCACAGCTGCCCTTTATGCAACAAAATCAGATAAATGGTAAATCCATAAATGTAATAGTCTTTGGGCCATTACATATAACACTTGAACGAGTTCATCAAAAGCCCTAAGCTGTTTGGTTCCACTTGTGATTTAAAATAGGACAATTCACAATTTGAGGATTTGCTTTTGAGCTCAGCACAGAGTTTTAAGGTTTATTACAGCCTACTAAAACCATGATCTTATCCATGGATAGAAATACCGGCCGGTAACCGCGTTACCGGCCGGTAACCGGTTTACCGGTGGGGGCCAGGATTTGAAATCCCGGCCGGTTTTTCCGGAGTTTGCAAATTCAAATTTCGAATTTCGAATTTCGATTGAATTTTAAGCAAAATTTAACGAAATTCAACCGGGAAAAACCGGTAACCAGCCGGTTACCGGTACCGGCCCCCGGCCGGTAATTGGGCCGGTACCGGTTTTTTAAACCCTGATCTTATCTTGTTTGCATGCAGAATCTGAAAAATAATATGCTCAAATTAGGGATGGAATGGTGTCAAAATTTCTTTTATTTAGGCTACAAATGGAATAGCAATCTATTTCATTGATCAGTTCATGAAATGCTCAAATAGGAATCTGTCATATCCCGAAACGCATTAGAGAAGGAATCAAAAAGTCTTAATGGAGTTTTGTCACAAAGGGGGAAAACCCCTGGGCCATGGGCTTCGGCCCACAACACCGTGCCCAGGGTGGGCCAGCGCCAATAAAAGATCCAAGGGTAACAACCTGAATAATGTAAGAATCTTTGCGTAGTTTTCAGTACTGGTATCGTTCATATATTTTCAAATTTTAGAATTAAAGATATAAAATTGTGAAGCGGATTGTCCTAGTAGATTCTGGGACGGTCTTCGGGGAAAGAAACAGGCAGAAAACAGTAGAATCAAAGGTTCATCGTAACTAGAAAGTTGTAGATTTTTTTGTGAGGATTCCAAAAAGTCTTGGATTGTTGAATTTGGAGTTCGGATGAATAAGTTAGAGCCGCTTTACTACTGGAACAGCGGGTAGTGTGTCCGGTAGTTTTGGATTAATTGGGTCGGTTTGGAGTAGACATGCGATGACGATAATTGTAAAGTGTGAGTGCTGTAATGTTGTGATTTTAAATTGTGTATTGACATGTTTGTCTAGGGAGTGTGGTCTCTAACGCTTTGCAGCCGCTTCGCTATCCAACTTCATAGGGGTAAAGAGGCAAGTGCATGGTAGAAAGTGTTTGTTGGTTGATCGATGTATTCTTTACCACTCATTACTATTATATTGTTCGTGCTTTTATCTAATTTAATTGCAAACAAGTGAATGGTTATGAAACTAATCGTATTAGTGCATTTGAGAATGTTGGATGGTGGTATTATTGATGAACCTACGAATAATTGTGCATTTATAAACATCATTGCATAAGAGAAGATGATTATAGCGATCACACACCTCCACAGGAGTGGAGGAGGTCCCCGATCCTTGAGGAGGAATGTTCACTCTCGCTATAACGGTATACGTAAAAGAAGTGCATGTAGACATGTAGCATAGGGATGCATTGAATGAAAAGAGAATTGGATGATTGAGTATGAGAATAAAGAAAAGAAACAATTGATTTTGATGTTGATGATGATATGGTTTACGCACGGGCACCTGACTAGTGCTACAAAACATGCGATTATAAGATTGCCTGTTCTCAGATGAGTCAGCTCCATATAAAACAGGAACATCATCTCTCACTAAAAATAACAATGAAAGAGATTTTACCTTTCCAAACGATCCAATGGGTCTTCCAGAAGAGACACAATGACTGCCATTACAACATTGCATGTCAGTGCAGCCTTCAAATCCCACAGATACTCTATCTGCTGTGCAACATCCTCTGATGAAGGCTCCACAGGCATTGTAAGGAAAACCAGCACTTTCACTTCAAAACAAAAAAAAGGCAAAGGAAAGCATTTAATATCATAGTGCTGCATCAAAGTATCATTCGAACTGAAGGCACAATATGTTGCTATATAAGGGGGAACAGGATATATATAATAGGGGTATCACTGAATACAAACCTCATGATCCATATGAACTACAAGTAAATCAAAGTTTGATCCACATCTGAGAATGGGATATTTTCAGGCATACAACCATACTATGCTCACGACTCACGAGATGCCACAAAGATGCTATGCATTCATATGCAAATTATCATTTGTCTCCTTGATCTAAAGGATTGAATTATTAAAAGATGTAATAGGAAAATTTGTAACAATTGTGAGAGAGGAGGGAGGGGGTGCCAAGTAGACAGGTAGCTGGCTGCTACTTCTTGTTTAAGTAAAAAACACCGTATAATTTAGAAAAACTTAGCTATTCCCTCAATTTACAAATAGATGCGTTTTGTAGGTTATGCACTTAAACTTTTCTCACTTTGACTACAAACCTAAGCAAAAAAAATATTAGTAGATTCGTTATAGAAATATATTTCCATAAGACTATGTTCTTGTAGCTTTTTACAAAAATGTTGATATTTAAATTAGTGATCAGATTTATAAAAAAACTGGAGATCGAAGTTGCATCTTGGGGACCGTTCCAGTGTTCAAAACAACATATATTTGTGAATATGGGAATAAAGTCTAGATGCTTGCTAACTGATTCATGCATTTGCTCCACAGATCAAGTTTATGATTTCGCAGAATTGAAAACTACAAACTGGTTTCCTCAGGGGAAAAAACTACGGACTGGAAAAATACTTCAGGGGAGGGGAGACAGTATTTAGTAATAAGTGGATCCGAAATGATGGGCACTACTTGTTTAATAATATCGATTGTAAACAGAACTAGTTGTTGACATTTGAGCCCGTCTGCTTCGTAAAACTACAACAAACTGTGTGCTTATATCAGCAAATTCCTTTGCCATCGAAATTACTGCTTTAATTGACCACAAGTTTCAAACCCTGTAGGGGATCCTGCTCAAACAAAATGCCCCTTACAACCCTTTCAGAATTCTAGGAAGCAAAAGGAAAAACAATTTACCTGCAGTGATCACCAGAGTGCGATCGGCCTGGTAATTCTCAACGATGGGCACCAGATCTCTCGACGCGATCTTCCACTTACACACCTGCTTGAAAACCTCCCGCCGCTGCGGGTCGTCCCGCCGCAGAAACCTCTGCAGATCCTTCAGATTATCTGCAGAAACACGCACGCACGCAACAAAATTTAGCGAACTCCGCGTCGCGGATCGAAATGGAGGCGAACCGCGGCAGTTGCGGAAGAGGCGTGGGAATCTGAGGGGCGATACCTAGGCAGTGCTCGCTCTTGGTGTAGCCGGCGACGGCGCCGTCGTCGTCCTCCTCGGGGGCTCCGAGGCCGGCGCAGGTGAGAGAGAGCACCGCCGAGTCCATGGCGGCGGCGCTCCGCTAGGGTTTGGCCGCCTGGCTGGTGCGGGGGGGTCGGAGCTTGGCGGGGGATGGATGCGGAGGCGAGGGAGGGGGAGATGAACTGGAGGAAACGCTCGAGGAGTGGTGAATCGAACGCTCGGGGGGTGGGCAGAGAGCGCCAGAGCGGAGAGATCGGTCTCGGGAAGACGAGGAGTTTGGGGATATTTTTCCCGCCGCCGCGCGCCATTGTGGCAGGATTTTGCCGCGCTTCGTTTCGTCTCGGTGGGCCGGCCTTGCCCTTTCCATGGGCCTGCCCAAGAAGAAACGAAAACCGTAGGGTGGTTCCCGAAAGGTTGGCCATAGTGGTGGACTCCTTTCATTTCTCAGTAGCGCGGCCCATCCTGATTGACAAGATACGTGTCACGCTTGTGGCCGAACAATACGCATAATCTGTTTTGAAATCTTTTTTGAAAAAACTAATTTGAAACAAAATAAAATTGATTCCAAAAAATATATGTTTGCCTCCACTCAAACATAATTAAAAAAAATATGCATTCGCTCCCAACCAAAAAGTTTGTTAGCTTTTTATCCGTACCAACTTGTTCCCACTTTTGCACGCTACTATTGTAGGATGATCAGGGCGAGTAATAAACAGGTGGAACTGTGTATGTGAAGTAAATAAAGTACAAGGACATCTGTCTAGACGTCTACGAACACACAAAAAAAAATCACGAGGAGGAAGGCAAACGTGTCATATGTATGCATCTTTCTAGAGTTGTGCATGCTTAATTAGTCTTGTAGAATTTTTGTAGTAATTGTTTGACGATGAACCTAACTATGTCTCATATCAGATCGTCACTAGCCCATGCGTTTTCGACCTAGATACGGCCTTCCAAGCCAAACTTTGATCATTGCTTTCTCTAATCATATGTTAGTAAAAAATATTAAAAATATGAAAATATTTTTATGATAAATCTAGTAATATCATCTCTACATGACAAATTGAAATATCTTTTGTGTATATCAACGGTCAAAGTTTTAATATATTAGATGCGCATGTGTTCTATAAATGATGTCGAAAAAGAGCCAAAATGACGTCTAAAAAGAGCTGAGGGAGTGCATCTCTCTTATCGAGAAGGGGAAGAATTGATGAGCTCTCATAGTCCCCATATCATCATTTTTGCGAAAACCCCGCCAGTTTTTGAAATTGTGTCCAGTTCTCTGTCTCGGCCGTATCAACTGCTAGATCGCTATCATACAAGCGGGGTCGGGCAGGTGAAAAGCTGTCAGATCGCATGTATGCAACGGATGACCCAAATTCGTTTCGGTATTGCATCTCATAGTGTATTATTTTGTTCAACCAAAGTATTAATATGAAGTTCCTTTTCAATTCTTCTACACAGGAGGAAGGCAGAGCAATAATCTATAGCAACAAAGTACTATGCTAACATTCCTTTAGGATTTTGTTCTATACTAATTATCCATTTTGTTTCCTATTGCTTCAATGTTCAAACTATGAACTATTCATTAAGGATCAAGAACTTAAGTATGTTCTACAGTGTAGTTATTCTATAAATTAATTTGTACAAGAACTTGGCAGATGACAGAATGTAAAGTGATTTTAATGCCTACTTAGCAATTGAATTCAAGACATTCGTGTAATTGTTGTGTATCACAAGATTTTATTGTTGTTAACCTTGGAATTGAGCTAGATGAACTGAGCCGAGTCTCCTGGACTTTATAGGAATATTCAACATATTTGACATTGTTGCATCACATATTCTTTTTTTCCCTGCATTTCAATGCTATTGTGCTCGTTGTTATTCTAAGCATTTCCATTCTAATATTATCTACTAAAATCTTTGCCATTTTAGATTAATCATTTCAAAATGCTCTTATGTATCCTATCTAGGATGGACCTTTGCTACTTGCTGAGCTGGAGGATTTTTCTTGTACTACGCTTGAAAAGTAAGTCAATAAAAAAAGAAATCAATTTTATTGACTACAAAATAAGGGTGATCAGCTATATACGTATGTTTCTACATCTAATCCTCTAGGTATTAGTCTGTTAGTAGCAATAGTGCTATCCTTAGCAGTTATGTACGTAGTACAGCAGATCATATTCTTTGCGCATGTACGTAACCTAGGATTTTTATCGACACTACTCGGTCTATACATAATTGATAAACCAGGTCTTAGGCGTTCAGTCTCGTAGCACTTCCTAATCAAATCTTGTATGCAAACCATCTGAACAATAAGTGCATCCGCTGCAGTTCTCGGTAAGCATGCCTCTCATAGTCGATCGACACATTTGGCTTCTTATTTTGTTGTCTATATATACACGGTTAGAGCTGGAAACGAGCCGAGCCGAGCCGGCTCGAGCATGCTCGAGCCGACTCTCATCGAAAAAGTCGTCATTTATCATCAATTCAAAATCCAATCATCTTGATTATACACATTTGGCTTCTTATTTTGTTGTCTAAATATACATGGTAATAATACATGCATCACACTGTGCATCTCATCTTCAATGTATTAATTTCCGTGCGCAAACCATATGACTTACGTTTTCTTAATAATATCATAACCTATGTCACGCAGCATAGTTTGTAATACTCACCTTCTAATGAGGTATGTATGTTCCCAGGGGCGTAGCTCGTCATGGGCCAGGTCTCGGGTCTGACCAACTACTTTTGGCATAAATCAATTTTTTCTTATTTTTTTGCTAAATTTGATATGGCAATTTCACTCTGGACCTCGGGCCATTGCCCCGGAATGTTCCTACTGCACATGGCATGCCCCAAATCATTGTTTTAATGTTTGTTCACATTTGTCACATAGCATATCACATTAACCAAAAATGCAATAAGATATATTACATTTCTCAGTATAGTATGCCTTAGTTCTGACCTTGCGGGGCATATGTAGAGGGCCTAAAATTACGAAGGACACATTAACATAATGTGTATCGCATTTCCTTGGTTTATGTGTGTTTGGTACATTTGAGATACTACCTCAATTTTTCATCACTTTTTTTTTGCTGGCCAGCTACCAATAAAAGATAATTCACTAACATAGCATCCAGAATGCCCCGAGATTAACTTAATGTATGTTTTGTCAATTAGCAGCAGTAGTTTGTTTCCTATAACATATTAGATTAATATATGCTTTGTCAATTAGTTGGTTTCATATAACATGTTAATAACAATATCACATATTAGCAGTCCAAAAATACTATGTATGCATGGTTACTTTTATCGACTACGTACATATTTTCTTAAAGAAAGTTGCTCATATTTCATGCATTGTGTATCACATTAATTACATTATGTCACACCAAATACCGTAAAAACAACCGTCAAATATCATATATTGTACATGTGACCTTACCATCTAGTATTCAATTATTCATGCTGTCATGGGTCGGTTGCCAAGGCCCTTTCGATGTATATGCTCAACACCATCAACAGCTTTTGCTAGCGCTAGTTAGCGCGCGTATGATCTCAACGTGCTTAAACTCCATGATTCCCAACGATCTCACGTGATGAGGATTGATTGATGTCTGGACAGCGGATAACGACATAATCAGCTAGCTAGCTGGCGATATATACCTGGGCCAATCAATTAATTTGTTATCCTGTCGCCAATTGAACTGGTGACATGATAATTTCGCAAGTTTAATCAACGACAGGGATACTATCGCCAATTGGAATGGCAACATGCATGATCTTATATTTAATTCTTTTTAATTTATATGTAGAGAATTTAGCCTAAAGAATTAGTGTATTCCACTAAGTATTTTTTTAGTAATACGTTGAAGTGTCTCCATAGTTCGGAATCCGAAATTGGAGAAGATAACAAAATATCAAGTAGAGAATGCAAGATCGGCAACGCGGTTTGGAACGTGAGTTCGGTGGCGCAATAACACAAATATCCCCTTTTGGAGTGAAATAGAAAAAATATTTGGGCTTATGGTTGCCACGCGCGTTGTTGTCCCGGTTGTAATATTCGTGGAACCAATTCCTTCGGGAAAAGATTATGTAATATTTCATAGTCGAAATATTTAGGAAAAGATATTTAAGTTTGGAAAATTTATAATTTAATTGTTAATTACATGTCATGCTGGGTTTGGTTATGTACATTAGAAACATCAATATGCATGAATCAACAAACCGAAGTACACCTACAATACATGTGGGCCTTTTTGGAATCTGAAAAAATATTGATTGGAACTAGGGATTGCAATCGAGCGTGGCGGGTAGGGGTAGTGATCTCCTATACCCATACCTGCGACCCTGATTTCCGCCCACGGACATACCCACGAAGGATGATGGGCGAAGAGCCTTGACCATGCCTGTCGCCCGCGGGT
Organism: Hsuehochloa calcarea; assembly: GCA_036346395.1. Taxonomy (NCBI): domain Eukaryota; kingdom Viridiplantae; phylum Streptophyta; class Magnoliopsida; order Poales; family Poaceae; genus Hsuehochloa; species Hsuehochloa calcarea. Next base: position 9,603,000 of record CM070601.1, on the reverse strand, counting down.
ACCTGTCACCCGCGAACAATGCATCATCGCCCGCGAGAATGCTCGTCACACATAAACAATGCACACATTAAGTTCATCACAATTCACACATCAATAGTGCATCACACATTAAACAACTAATAAAGTTCATCACAATTCACACATTAAGTTCGACAAAGACAAATAATCAAGTTCAACAAATAAAATAAAATAACAAACTGACATAGTTCCTCACACATAAACAAGATAAGTTTGCAACAAAAGTAAAAATATAAAAATAGTTCAATTTCAACAGTTCAACAAATAGCTAATCAAAGTCGACGATCGAGATTAAACAACAATCTTTAAGATCATCTTCAATGTCTTCAAGACATGTCCATAAACCATCATCCCTTCCTTCACCTGAAAAGTAAACATTGTATTACATCACTTGCTTCCAATCACATAGAAAATTTGAAAATATTTACATCACTAATTGCATACCTTTAAGGTCATTCCGAAGCCAACTTTGTGAGCACATCAATGCCGCCAATATAGCTGGAGTGAGACTACTGCGATGTTCACTTGGCACTCTGCCACTAGTGCTAAAAGCTGATTCAGAAGCTACTGTTGTTATTAGAATAACCAAGATATCACGTGCAATCATCCGCAATGTAGGATAATGTGTCCCAGCCACCTTCCACCAACGTAGTATATCAAATTCCCCATTTGTGCAAGGTAGAGTTTCTTCTTCCAAATAGCTATCCAGCTCACTTTTGGTCTTTACTACACCAGTACTTTTCTTACTAGCAGCTAGTGTTTAAAATATTGAAAGCACCTCATTTGCACCAATTGCAACACCAGTACTAGATGATGTAGACATACCATCTTCTTTACTATGCAATTGGTACTCATTCATCAACTCACACAAGCAATTATAACTCTTTGTAACATTCTCTTCAAAGTTTTCTTCACCAATGAGGGCAATATAGCATGCATGTATCATTGTCATTTTTTCACGTGGGTCAAGAATAATAGCAATAGCCATCAAACCATGAATATCGAACCAATACTTGTCAAACTTTTTTTATCATCTCAGCAGACATAACCTCAATTGTTGGATCTCCATATCCTGGCCATTTATTCGTATGCATGTTAACCTCACATATCTTTGGGAAGAAGATGTTAGCTATTACGTATTTAGTTTCAGAAAACATTTCAATGGGTTCATAGAAGAGGCTTAATTTTTCATAAATAGTTGAGGCAAACTCCAATCAGTAGCAGTTGGTGCACAATTAAACTGCATATCAAGTTGTTTTAGCCTTTCAAAGACTTTCTTATAGGGAATAGCAGTACTACGCATAATATAGGTTGAATTCCATCCAATTTTGTGATTAATACCAGTCTTTTTAGTTAGTTCAACCTTTACAAACCGAGTTGCTTTCATAAATTTTTCGTACCTCTTTGGTGTAGCTGTCCAATAGGAAACACTATCACGAACTCTCTTAATGGCATGCTCCATGACAATCAAACCATATTTCACAATTAAGTTAAGAATATGTGCACAACAACGTATATGTAGCATATTTTCACCCAATAAAATATTAGATGGACCAACCTTTGCCTCTATTGCTTCAACCAATGACACTTGTAGCTCGTTATGATTTAGAGCTACATCAGATGGATGTTAAGACGGCATTCCTTAATGGCGACTTGCAAGAAAATATTTTCATGACTCAACCGGAAGGTTTTGTCGTGGAGGGCAAGGAGCATATGGGATGTCGACTTAAGAAATCAATTTATGGCTTAAAACAAGCATCAAGACAGTGGTACCTCAAATTTGATAAAGTTATAAGAAATTTTGGATTTAAGGAAAATGAAGTTGATAACTGCATATATGTTAAGTTCAAGGGGAGTAAATTCACCATCTTAGTGCTTTATGTGGATGACATCTTATTGGCTAGCAGCGATAAGGATATGTTGTTTGAGACCAAGATATTTCTTTCATCCAATTTTGATATGAAGGATCTCGGTGATGCCTCTTACGTTCTTGGCATTGAAATTCACCGGGACAGGTCCAAAGGAGTATTAAGTTTATCTCAAAAGGCATACATTGACAGAGTACTAAAGAGATACAATATGCATAAGTGCTCTGGCTCACCTGCTCCTATCGTTAAGGGCGATAAGTTTGGGACATTTCAATGTCCAAGGAACCAATATGAAACTGATCAGATGAAGTTGGTTCTTTATGCTTCAGCTGTCGGAAGCATTATGTATGCTCAAGTAAGCACACATACGACTTAGCTTTTGTGTAGGAATGCTTGGCAGATATCAGTCAAATCCAAGACCGGAGCACTGGAAGGCCGTTAAGAAAGTCTTTGCGTTATATGCAAGCTACTAAGCATCTCATGCTCACATATAAGCATACTGATAACCTTGAAGTTGTTGGTTATTCAGATTCAGATTTTGCGGGATGTGTTGATACTAAGAAATCCACGTCAGGTTATATCTTCACACTCGCTGGAGGAACTATCTCGTGGAAAAGCTCCAAACAAACCCTTACGGCATCTTCAACGATGCAAGCTAAGTTTGTGGCATGTTATGATGCTACCGGGCAGGCTGTATGGCTTAAGAACTTTATTCGGGGTCTTAGAGTGGTTGACAACATTTCTAAACCACTCACCTTATACTGCGATAACGAACCCGCAGTCTTTTATGCGAGTAACAACAAGTCAAGTGGTGCTGCCAAACACATTGGCATTAAATATCATGTTGTGAAAGATAGAATCCAGGATCAAACCATTAGTATGAAGCATATTAGTACTAAGTCAATACTTGCGGATCCGCTTACTAAAGACTTACCACCCAATATATTTCGTGATTATGTTGCCGGCATGGGTTTATTGGAAAGCCTCTGATTCTGGATAAAGGACCTTAAAACAAACCAACTCCCATTAAGTATAATGAATATTCATTTCAAAATGTAATAGGACACTATAGGTACTGAGGTTGTATGGCACTTCATTGGCCATGCCACACATTATCTTGGTATGCTGTTTTCATTTGAAGATGGACTTATGATGTTAGCCTTATGATCAAAGGGGAGAATGTTGGGTTGATCTCGGCTAACTGCCGAGACTGAGTTTCACGGGGGACATCCACCCACGACGCGCCTTGATCGGGGGTCTCAACCAACTTCTGATATTGGTCCCGTTCACCGAGCGCCATATAAAATCCAGAGGGTTTTCGGCAGGCTTTGGTGTGTGAGTTAAGGCCACAAAAAACCCTAACAAATCCGATCGATTACGGGCGCTCAGGTGAGCGAAGACCAACGACCATCATCGACATCTCGACCTCACGATGTCTCTGTGAATCAGGCCGATGCTCACGCTCTTCAAAGATCGGCGCGAACAACCCTAAGCAGCAATGGCGTCCTCAGGCTCAGGTACACGCACTCATACTTCCGCACTAATAACTCTTGTTTAGGTGTTCAATGATTGAGCTAGGGTTCATATTGTTAGACACTGTTCAGGCTCAGTTTTAATCTATCACAACTATGTGGATTAGTAACTTAGGGCCCAACAGGTAATAAAAAGGTAGAAGAAACAGAAAGATCAGAATAAAGAGAGAGAAAGGGAAAAGTAACCAGCGACCATGTCAATGGCTCTGTCGAGCTCGCTCCGTTCCCTGGCCCGCCCTATCCTCCCCTTTGATTCTTTCTCTGCTCGCCTCAGGCTTAGCGGAGTCGCGGCCCCGGCAGCCCACGCGCCGAGGCAGCCTCGGCGGAGGGGGACGGGGGTTGTGGTGCCGGCGGCGGCCCTGCCGACGGACGCGGAGTGGCTGGAGCGGCTGCCGGATAAGAAGAAGCCGCTGTACACGCACAGCTTGCCGTGCATCGAGGCGTGGCTGCGCAGCATCGGGTTCACGCAGACCCGCGAGGACCGCGCCTCGTGGGTCGCCGAGATGCCGCTCTGGCACGCCTGCCTCAGCCTCGACGTCACCGACCTCCACATCCGGTAGGTTCCTTTTCGTTACTCTGAATTTTTCGCTAGTTTGATGACATGTAGACACTAGTGTTGAAAAGTGAATTTGCTTCAATTCTTGCTCATAGCTTAACCGAAATGTCACAATTTTGCTATTGCAACGTACTAGTATCTCCATAATCAACCTATGTGGGTGCGTCATGCGTGGAATGAATATGCTTACTTAATATGCAGTGTGGATACTTCATTGTTGAGTTTTCATTGTTTTGTTTAAACACACAACATATTGCTCAACTGGTTTTTTTCTATGGAAGAATCATTCAACTAGTTCTGCATTCTTCATTGTATTATGCAAATCAAGCCGTGCTGACAGTTTTTTTCTTTCAACCCTACCCCTTTTCAGCACAAATCCTAAATTTCTTCAGCACCCTGACTCCCTTAGTTCCATGATTGAACTATGGCCCCAAATTACTACGAAATGTGAATCCTTTGCTCATTGACTGAATTATTTACGAAGATTCAATTACTAACCCTATTATCTTATCTCGAATCAGGTACTTGAAAAGCGGTCCTGGAAATCTTGAGAAGGATGTGGAGAGAAGATTCAGCTATGCCCTGAGCAGAGAAGACATCGAGAACGCAATACTTGGAGGATCTTAATCCCATCACAGGGCTCAAAATTAGGAGTCTATAAGCATGTCTTCCCCTAAGATGGGGGAAGACATTGACAGTGCAGAAGCCGTTCCACATCTATCAAGGACATTTGCTTAATTCTCTTCCATCATTTTATCACAAGAGCAAAGGGATCATGTATCAAAATTTTCATTTGTAATAACGTTGGAGATATTAGAGTTTAAATAAGAGTTCAAGTTGTGCGCGAGTTGGATTTTAATATTTAGCATAATAAATAAAAAGTATGGGGTCCTAAGGGAGACAAAATTATTTCTCAAAATTCTACATAGTATTAGAGCCAACCTAACCCAAAACCCTAACCCGGAAAAAACCTTACCTTAGAACAGCCGCCGCTACCGCTCCTCAGACGATCTGCTGGCCACCGTTGCCTCGTTGCACGTGGTCCTTTGTGACTGCATTATTGCGAGGCGGACCACGGACTTTCTTTGGGTTGTCTGTGAGCCATGCCGCGAAGGCGCGCAGACCTAACAGCGGTTTGGGGTTGCATCCGCTCAGACCGTCGCTCAGTGGTATCTGGGGCGGAGTGAGGAGATCCAACGGCGGTGAGGGAGGAGGGAGCTAGGGGTCAGCGACGGTGAGGGAGGGAGGTCAGCGCACTGGTGGAGAGGAGGAGAAGGGATCCGGGCCAGCGGCAAGTGGCCGGATCTGGACGCGAGTGAGGAAGAGGAGCGGATCGAGGGCTTACGCTAGGGCTTCGGGGCGGCGCAGTGCTGAGGGCGGTGGCAGAGGCGCTGGGATTCAGTGGATCCGCGTTGGTTGGAGGAAATAAAGCTCGGGGGAGTAGGTAAGGAGATCTGATCCGGTGTGACTGGATTTGCATGGAATCACTTGCATCTTGTGTGCTTCGGTGGGTGTCCAGGAGAGGCGATCTGGTGAGAGGAAATCGGTTGGTGTGGCGATCTGGTGTGGCTGAATTCTTTATGTGGAATCGGTTGGTGCTCGGGCTCGGGAGAGAGAAGAAGGGGAAGAAGGTTTGTTGTGTTCTTGCGGGCTGATCCAGAGGAGGATTGTTGGCTTTCAGGCTGATCCGGAGGAGGGTGAGGAGCGCTTTGGTGTCGGTGGGGAGGAGAAGACTACTTCGGTGTGGAGGATCTGATATGGTGTGGATGCTTCGACGGCAAAGGATCTTCTGATCCGGTATGGATCTTTTGCATGGCTTCCAATCTGGTGTGATTTTTTTGGGGATATGGTGTGGATCCAGATCGATGGAGGTCTGGTGTGGTTGAGGGAGATCTGACGTGGATCCAAATCGGTGGAGGATCTGGTGTGGTTGAGGGGGATCTGGTGTGGATCTATATCAGTGGAGGATCTAGTGTGACTGCATGTGCTGTGTTAGGGAAAGGAGAGAGGGGATGATGTGTTTGCTGATAGTTCTAGCTGTTATGTTGCTTGATGGTGACAATATCAGAGGTTATGACGGAAGCCATGGAAGACAGGGGGAGAAGACTGTTCAGGTAATGCTTTTGTAGTTGTGTTAATGGTGGAATTGGTAGCAGTCTCGAATGTTAGAGAAATTAGACCCGTCATTGTGAGTTAATATAGTATTTTAGTAATTAATAACAATCGTCATATAGACTACCATTTTTCATGAGTTGGTGAAACAGATTGGGTCCCATGATGATGAAGACTTATGATGTCATCATGTGTTGATGAGCATCCAGATAAGATCATGAAGTGAAGAACAACATCATGTGCTGATGATATTAAAGTCAAGATCCTGAACTTGAATTAGAGATATTTGACATCAAGTGACTACTCAAAGATGGATGCTCAAGGCAAAGGTATGACTAACATAGACTAAGAATGTATTCCTAGTCTTTTACCGGTCTCGGTGTTTGGTGTGAAGACTAGATTGCTAGTATAGGTTGTCGTACTATTAAGAGAGGTCTTGACTAGTAGTTTGAATGTGTCATGTGTTGATAGCTCTTAGTATTTTGCACATAGTTATTGACTCATGCATAATCCTTATAGCACGTGACTTTAGTTTGCGAATGTGTTTTGTAAACGATTTAAGTCCATATGCCAAATTCCTTGTGGCGTGATTCTAAAAGTCGGCAAATGTGTTTTGCAACTTGTTGATAATCATACTTTCATACCTTGTTTGCATTGCAGTAAGCCATCTCCTCTCTTTTGTGCACATGTTGCGCTTAGTGAGCTTAGAGAGTAAAATTATAGTGTATGTGTTGCATTAGGTGTTGGATTTAGTATCCATTAAGCTTAGACACTTGATTCATTCAAGCGAGCATCTCCAACTTGTTACTCTTGGTGTTTGCCGACACTGCTTGGAGGAGTTACGCTGGTGATCTTCTCAAAGAAGGCTGTGAGAAAACATAGGATGTTGTGAATGGCTTGGTGCTCGCTGTCTCTGGAGTGGAGAAAGAGCAACCCCAAGTGGATTTGAGGTGTAGGGTTAATTTGCTGAGTCGATCCATTCGTTTGTGCCTACCTCAACGTGGACTAGGGAAAATCGACAAGTTTTCGATCATCACGGGAAAAAAGCTTAAGTATTATTGTGGTTTGCTTTCTTAAGCTTTACTTTATTGCAATTTACATTTATAGAATTAGATTATTTGCTTATCTCCTTAGGATTGCAATAATTATCTTGGTCTTAGCTTGTTGGTGCACTTAGTCAAGACTAGTTTATTTAGGTTTTAATTGAGTAAAACCAAATTAATTTACAATTCCGCATAAAACTCGTTTTAGCCAAAATATTTTTGAAAACTACCTATTCACCCCCATCTAGTCGGCCTCCTCCATCTTACAAAGGTGTTGTTGATGTTGGGGTAAGGTCCGAATGATTGAGTTGGTGTTGGTATGAGTGTCAGAGACGGTGTTGCTGGAGAGGTCTGAAGAGGATTAGGACTAGAGTCAGACGTAATGGTCTATGATAGAGGTACATGTGGTGAAGACCGAGACTGGAGGCATGTGAGCAGAGTGGTGGAGGCAGGGTGGTGGGGGCATGAGAGTGGAGAAAGATGAGGTTGAGGTCGGGCAAGCGATAGATGGAGTCGATAGATGGTATGTTTTAGTATATTAGACTTGAAAATAATAGGATTAACATGATCAAACCGCTTATTCGATTGAAGTTGCTCGCTTGTCGGGATCACTCTCGGTGTTAATGTGCTCTTCTGGATCCTATCGAAAGAACAAAAAGAACCAATAAGGCAAAAGAAACCGAAAAGGTCCAACAGTCAACTTCAACAAAAACTCTCAAATTTTTACAATAGGAAGAGCATGATTTTTATGAACTAATGCAACAAGAACCAATTGATTTGGATTCTTAATGCAAAAGATATGAGCAAATCAATTTTGCTCACTTTATAAATCAAAAATGCTACTATTCATTAGCAAAATTTTCTCGAGCTATCTTGGGCTGGAAACATTTTTAGATTACAGTTTAGTTAAAAATACAACTAACAAAATTTGAATCAACCAAAAGGAATTAAAATGAAATAGTTATGCATTTTACAAGTTACTACATTTTTCGCTTGACAAATAAATCCTTTCGAAAAACCGAAATTAAATCGACGTGGATTTAACTTGGATCGTTGATCTTGGATCCAACGGCCTAAGTCCACTGAGCAATGCGCCGCATGCATGGCTCACAAACCCTAAACTTTCACCGTTGGATCGGATCCAACGGCTCACGTGGATTAGACGCTCGCGGTCCGAACGCTCACACGCACAGGGCCGCTGATCTTGGATCCAACGATCCCTATTGATCGGCGCTCGGATGGTCCGAACGCTCATTCAAATCTGGATCGTTGATCTCGGATCCAACGGTCCACGCGAACGCCGCTCAAACGCCGTCCTCGCTTTCATCCGACAAACGACGGTGAAGGATGGTCGCCGCCGCGACTCGGTCGCGCGCGCGAGCAAGTGCCCAAACGGGTTGCTAACAATCTTGCGCACCCAAAGAAACCAAAATTTCAGCCGCGGCGTTTCAGAACGCCAGAAGCCGAGGCGGCAGAGATGACCAAAATGGTCAAAACGAAAATAGCAAAAGAGCTCACGCGGTCCAATTGAGCGAGTGCCCAAAGAACTAGGGACTAACGAGGGGTTACCCGAGCACGGAGAAAACACCGAGAGGACTGAGCCGCCGATGAAGAAAATAGGGCTTTCGGTAAAAGGGGAAATCCAAAATTAAGTCGCTCCTCGCGCCAAAACCCCAAATTGAGTGAGGGTTAATGATCACCGAGGTGAGAGAAATCAGAGGGAGCAAGACTGAAAGAAATGAAGCCCAAGGGTATCGCCTTCACCGAAGAGCTTGAAGCTCAAGAATGGCGCAATGTAAGGTTTCAAGTTTTGAGCTCAAGCAAACACCGAGAGGTTGCCGAGCTTGCAGGTGTTTGAAAGGCTTCAATGGAAGGACCAGAGGGGCTTATATAGCGGGGAATGGCAGTGAGTAACGGCAATAACCCTCTCGGATCAAACCTGCCATGAGAGCCTTTGAGAGCGACGAGAGCAGTTGAACCATGGACTTCTGAGGGAGGAGCACGACGTGCATTTAATGCGCGCAGAGCAAGCCGTTTAAAGGTGACCACAGAGGTGACTGCACACTGAGCGCTTCTCCTCTGCTCACGCCATTGCTTGACTCAGACGCGCGCTCCGACCCGAGGAAGGAGACGACTCATCCACCGTCGGATTGAAATCGGATGGTCCAAAAGCAACGGGGTGATTTGAACGGTTTGAGCGCCCATTTTAGCCCGAGCCGTTGATTTGGATCCTACGGTTCACATTGCGCGAGGCGTTCGGACGGTCCGAACGTTCCCGCGAATCCGAGCCCTTGATTTAGAATCCAACGGCTCACATGGATCGCGCGCCGGATGGTCCGAACGCTCACGCGATCGTGAGCCGCTCGATGCCGATCCAACGACGACAATGCCCGCGCCCAAACGATCGAGCGGTGCGGTTAGTTGGTCGATGAGTCAATTGGCTTAAGCCCGAGCCCGACTTGACCCAAGGAACAAAGGAAATCGCAAGGGTTTGAATTAAAGGCTGATTTTTGAAGAATTTGTTTAAGGCAGCAAACAAACTCCAAAAATCATGAAATTTTAACTGGAGGTTGCTTGCTGGATGATTAACCTTAAATAAATTTTCCAGAGGTTTTTATGCGGTATTTTTCACGTAAATTTTCAAGGTGATGAATTAGGGTTTGACCAAGGTTTGATTGGCCTAAAAAATTATCAAATAATTTCTAAAAATTATGAAATAATTCTGAGGTGTCAAACATCAACCCTAGACTTCAGGGAAAATGTTTACACGGGTTTGGCACTAGATCTTTGCCAAGGAGGTTTTTGGTTGGAGTTAAATGAGGGTTTGAATTTGATCTTCCACAATTCTTTTTAAAAGAATTACAAAAACGACCAGGGGTTTCAAGATGCAAGAAAAGTTTTAATTCCTCCTGATTTTCTTACACTTGAAACTCAATTCCAGATTTGGGATGTTGCACCGGCCATTGGTTGATGGTCAGACCGGGAATCCCTGTTTTTCTGCAGAATCTCCTCCAACGGCTAGTTTTCTTGTATGGGCGTATAAATACCCCTTGTGTCCAGTTGTGGGAGAGTGATGGTGCTATTTTTGTTCCCTTTGAGCAAAGAGTAAGCCATCTCCTCTCTTTTGTGCACATGTTGCGCTTAGTGAGCTTAGAGAGCAAAATTATAGTGTATGTATTGCATTAGGTGTTGGATTTAGTATCCATTAAGCTTAGACACTTGATTCATTCAAGCGAGCATCTCCAACTTGTTACTCTCGGTGTTTGCCGACACTGCTTGGAGGAGTTACGCTGGTGATCTTCTCAAAGAAGGCTATGAGAAAACATAGGATGTTGTGAATGGCTTGGTGCTCGCTGTCTCTGGAGTGAAGGAAGAGCAACCCCAAGTGGATTCGAGGTGTAGGGTTAATTTGTTGAGTCGATCCATTTCGTTTGTGCCTACATCAACGTGGACTAGGAAAAACCGACAAGTTTTCGATCATCACGGGAAAAAGGCTTAAGTATTATTGTGGTTTGATTTCTTAAGCTTTACTTTATTGCAATTTACATTTATAGAATTAGATTATTTGCTTATCTCCTTAGGATTGCAATAATTATCTTGGTCTTAACTTGTTGGTGTACTTAGTCAAGACTAGTTTATTTAGGTTTTAAATGAGTAAAACCAAATTAATTTATAATTCCGCATAAAACTCGTTTTAGCCAAAATATTTTTGAAAACTACCTATTCACCCCCATCTAGTCGGCCTCCTCGATCTTACAAAGGTGTTGTTGATGTTGGGGTAAGGTCCGAATGATTGAGTTGGTGTTGGTATGAGTGTCAGAGACGGTGTTGCTGGAGAGGTCTAAAGAGGATTAGGACTAGAGTCAGACGTAATGGTCTATGATAGAGGTACATGTGGTGAAGACCGAGACTGGAGACATGTGAGCAGAGTGGTGGAGACCGAGGGTGGCTGGGGGCATGAGAGTGGAGAAAGATGAGGTTGAGGTCGGGGCAACTGATAGATGGAGTCGATAGATGGTATGTTTTAGTATATTCTAGTAATGATATTGCAATATGTAACTAGATGAACATGATTACTATCTTATACTTATCTTGAGAGTGAGTGTTGAAGCTATTAGAGTTTAAATAAGAGTCCAAGTTGTATGCGAAGTTGAATTGTAATCTTTAGCATTATAAATAAAGAATATAAGAGCCATAAGGGACACACAATTATTTTCCAAAATCCTACTAATAATTCAACGGGCTCAAGACACCATTAGCAAGGATTTTGGATAACCAATTTTGGGAACTTATGTAAGTAGTAGCTCTTTGCACGTCACGAGCAACTACATTGCGACGCTGTGAGCTAGGAGGTACATAACTTGGCAATCCATTACTCATCATGCTTAAAATCTGATCGATGAATAGATTGTATAAAATCGAAGCACAAGTATCCGCATTACTCGCATAATTGGTGTTCTCATGGCAAACCATGCCCTGAAAAGGCTCAAATACAAATTTAGCAACATGAAGCAACATTCAAATTATTTATTAGCACTGTTCATATCATATTGCATACACGTAGTTGACTCTAAAAGATATAATAATAATGAATAAACTGTGGTGTATACATTGATGATGAATACCTCTAAACTGTTATAATAGGACTCTCTTTTGTATTCCTTATCTATATATAACAAACCTCTCGTGCTCTCTCTATATATTGCTCATTGGGCCCTCTTGAATATACACACAATATTCACAACATAATATCAGAGCTAGGGCTCTAACCTAGCTCCTTCTGCTGCCTTGTCATTGTCAAGGACACCGCCTGAGGACGACGTGGGTCGAGTCGATGACGGCCTCTGCCTGACGCCGACCTCCGCCCGACGTTGGCCTCCTGACGCCACCCGACGACTGCCCGATGCGCCACCCAACACTCCGCTCGACGACCGCCTGATGAGCCTGACACCGGTCTCCCCCCGACGCGGGCCTCGACGCCACCCAACGCATGCCCGATGTGCCGCCCAACACTCCGCTCGACGACCGCCTGATGAGCCCGACACCAGCCTTCGCCCGACGCTAGCCTCCGCCCGACACCGGCCTCTCGACACCGCCTGACGACCGCCTGACGCACCGCTGACTCGCTGGAGCTACCGCCACCACCCCCGGCCGCCACCATATGGGGAAACCCTAGTCCCCCTACTCTTTTCGAGCAAGCCGTGAGCAGGCCGGGCCTGGCTGATTAATAGCCATCGAAACAGAAGGCAAAAAAGACAAAACAAAATAGAAGAAGAACATCGATCTAACCACTACACCATCCAGTGCCGCTTGTTAGACTTCGTTGCCTTGGTCACCGCGTCGTCTAGTGCCGCCTACCGATGGCTTATGTTCTATCAGCTGTGATCTCATTCTCGGGAACAAAGCTCCATGGGACAAACTACAGGTTGTGGTCTTCCCTCATAGAGATCACGCTCGATGGTCTCCGCCTCTAGAACGTGTCACTGGTACTCGACCCTGTCCACCATCACCAGTTCAGCCTTCTCTCAAACATCCTATTTTTGCACTTCTTGCAGAAGATGAGGCCGCCAAGAAAGAGGAAGAGGCCGCTACTGCCGCTGCTGATGCTTGGTGAGGCCTTTCAGTATGCCATAGATGCTTTTGAGCGCTGGTGTGCTGATGAGGCCCGTGTTCGCGCCATCTTGGTGGTCAGCGTCGACGACTCCATCCAGCTAGACATTGTTGGTCCGCGTTCTACTCGCCAGGTCTGGGAGTACTTGCATGAGCGATACAAGCAGAATAGTGATGATCAGTTCTTTTCGCTTCAGCGTGAGTTGGAGATGCTTCGCTAAGAGGATTCCTCCGTCGACGACTTCTTTCAAGCCCTGGCCAGTCTCTAGTGCCAGCTGGACGAGTTGGCTTCTCTGCTCTGCCAGGAGTGTCGTAAGGTGCAGAAGGCAGATTGTGATCGACTTTGCCATTATGACTTCATCTGCCATCTACGCCCAGAGTTTGAGCCTGTCAGGGCTCAACTGCAGAGCCGCTCACCACGACCGATAGTCACCGAGATTCTTTCGACGTTTCATGCTGACGAGCTTCGTCGCGGGTTAGTAGCACAGTTTGTTTCGTATGTGCTTGCTAGCCCTTCTTCTTCGACTACACCAACGGTTTCTACTTCGACTACAGTCCCTCCTCAGGTGTCTGTTTCTGCTCCTGTTGTTGCACCAACTGGGGTTCAGTGCAATTATTGCAAGAACTTCGGGAAAAGCTACCTGCGTTGTGTGGTGCGAAAAAACAGAAGAAGACGTGTGGACGATCCAAGGGGCAGGGAGGCCCTTCCTCGACAGGAGGACAGACCAGCACGTGAAAGATCTAGACCCGCCATTATGAGTTAATGGATTGTTTTGGTGATTAATGACAAATCCAAATATGAGACTAACTCTTTTATCAAGTATTATCTTTGTGTAGTCTCATTTGGATATAAAGGTGAAACACAACGAGGTATGCAATCGACATCTCAATTTATATAATGTTGCATTTCTCGGATCCAAAATATAGGATTGAACTCAACCTTAAGTTAAACTTGAATATGTGCATATGACCTCATTACACATTTGTGTATGCACACATTTAGGGGGAGTTTTATCCTATACTTTGTGGTTTCATTAGTATTGATCCATATTCCATTTTCCTCATATACTAAGGATCTTTACGTTGAAACAAAACCTTTGAGTATACAAAACTTGTGTAGTTCGTATATACTCATGTTATGAGTATATAGAACTTGTGTAGTTCTTGTATACTCATGTTAGAGTATATATAACATGTGTAGTTTATATACTCAATTGTTCTCTCATTTATCATCATTAAATTTATGAGAATTTAAGTGGTTATCATCAATTACCAAATAGGGAAAGATTGAGGTATCTTGTCCCACCATTATGAGTTAATGGTATGATGTAGTAATTAATGATGATCACATTGTGGAACTAACACTTTCCATGAGTTGGATATATAGGTTATGTTCCAGGATGATGAAGACTTGGGGTGATCATGAGTTGATCATCAAGTCAAAGAGCTTGGTGTATATGATGCATCATGAGTTGATGCTTATCAAGAAGAGATGATCATGGGTTGATCATCAAGACAAGAGAAGACCCATCATGTGTTGATGGAGGTCAAGTGAAGGAATGCATCATGCGTTGATGCAAGTGAAGAATCGGGATGAAGAAATCATCATGTGTTGATGATGATCAAGACAATATCCCGAAGTGAAGAAATCATCATAAGTTGATGATTGTCAAAGTCAAGGACCCGGACTTGAAGTGTTGGTGTGCGTCATCAAGCTTCAAGAAGATGCAAGGCAAAGGTATGACTAGCTAGGGCTAAGGATGTGTTCCTAGTCTTTTACCGGTCTCGGTGTTTGGTTGATAGACCGGATTGCTAGTATAGGTTTGCCGTACTATTAAGAGGGATCTTGACTAGTAGTTTGAGTTAGTCATGTGTTGATAGCTCATTATATTTGCTCTAGCTCATCTAGGCATGATGCTATTATTTGCGAATGTGTTTTGCAAATAGCCGATGCTCATGCATTCAACCCTTGTAGCATGTGACTTAAGTTTGCAAATGCGTTTTGCAAATGGTGTAAGTCCATGTATCTTTTTCCTTGAGGTATGATTCCAAAAGTTGGCAAATGCGTTTTGCAACTTGTTGGGAATCTTGCTTGTGACCCTTGTTGGCATGGCTTGTCAATTTGCAAATGTGTTTTGCAATTGAAGTTGTTGTAAAAGCCAATTCTGATTTCTGTCAGGAAAATCGGAAGTTCCGGCGGTTTAACGGCGGAAGTTCCGCACCCCGGACGGTCCGATTTTCCGCGGCTTGATTTTTCCAGAGAGCGCCTGGTTTAGGACTTAGCCGATTTTCCAAGTGCGGAAGTTCCGGAGTGTAACTAGCGGAACTTCCGATTAATCGGTTGCTCCGAAAATGTGCGGCTTGATTTTTCCAGAGAGCATCCGTTTTAGGACTTAGCCGATTTCTCAAGTGCGCGAAGTTCCGCAATGATAAGAGCGACGTCCGATTAATCGGCTGTTCAAATCCGCGGTTGGTTTTTTCCAGAGAAGCACCATTTTGGGGACTTAGCCAAAATTCAATGTGCGGTAGTTCCGCTTTGTGTTGAGCGGAACTTCCGAAGAATCGGACCTTCCGATGTTTAGTTGGCGGTAGTTCCGCACTAAAAATCAAACGGCTAGTTTCTCGTCCCGACATAGCCGTTGCGGTGCCTTTTCTCTCTCTGCGGTAGTTCCGCCTTTGTACGGCGGAACTTCCGATCTCCCGATTTTTCAGGATTTGTCTCCAACGGCTAGTTTTTGTGTGTGGGCTATATATAGCCACCTTGGCCCATGGGGAGGTGAAGTTGCTAAGAACTATTGTGAACTCTTTGTGAGCCTCTTGAGCTAAGAGCAAACCTCTATTCTCTTTTGTGCATGTGTTGCACTTGGTGAGATTAGAGAGTAAACCCTAAGTGCATGTGTTGCCTTAGGTAGTGGATTGTGTATCCACGTGAGCGTTGACACTTGATTAGTTCAAGTGAAAGTTTGATTTGTTACTCTTGGTGTTTGCCGACACCTAGACGGCGTGGAGGCGTCGTGCTCGGTGACCTTCTCAAGAAGCTTGTGAGAAGGCCCGACGGTTGTGAGTGGTTTGGTGCTCGCCATCTCCGAGTGGAGGAAGAGCAACCACGCTTGAGCGAGGTGTTGGTTGGTTTGGAACCGGTCCAAGTGTTGGACTTACTCTGAGGTGTGTGCTCATTTGAGGAGCCGGTCCAACGCGGGTTGGGCTTACCTCAACGTGGATTAGGGAGACAAGCAAGTCTCCGAACACCACGGTAAAACATAATCGTGTCATCTTGTGTTTACTTGTGCTTTACTTTGAGTAATTTACATTACATGCTTTAATTGCTTATATATCATTATATGATTGCTCTCTTGTATTGTCGGTGCACTTAGTTGAGCCTAGTTGATTTAGGTTTTAATTGAGCAAAACCAATTCGCTATTAGCTTCCGCATTTATTTATTGGTTTAGCCCGATAATGTTTTTAAAACCGCCTATTCACCCCCCTCTAGTCGGCCTCCTCGATCTTACAGCACGTCAGGACCTTCTCAGCGAGGTGACTCTGTTCAACAGTTCTGTCAGGCTCTACTTCAGTAGCTCTCTGATAGCTCAGCAGGTTATGCCAGTCTAGCTCAAACGTCTCCTCCAGTACTTCTTGGGTTCTGGATTCTAGTGCCTCTTTCCACATGACACGGACTCCACATCTCTCACTTCGGTAGGACCTCCTGTTTTTCCTGTCTCTGTCCAGACAGTTGATGGTACTTCTCTGTCTGTCAGTTGTCAGGGTACTCTTTTGTCCACTGACTTTTCTGTTCTAGCAGTTTTCAATGTTCGCCAGCTTACCATGCAGCTTCTCTCATGGGTCGGCTCGTCGATCTTGGTTGTAGGGTTGGTTTTCACTCTCACACATGTTTCATTCAGGATCTACAAACAGGGACGATATTTGGGATTGGTCGACGCCGTAGGGATCGTCAGGGTCTCTACATCCTGGATCACTTCCACCTTCTGTCCACTTCAGTTACTCCTGTCACCTCCACGTCTACTTCCACCGCTACTGCTGCCACCACCTCTGGAGTTTTTGCATAGTGGCATCACCGTTTAGGTCGCTTATATGGGTTCCGCCTTTATTCATTAGTTCGTCGGGGTGTTCTTGGACGTGTTACCGTTGACACGACCATGTTTTATTAGGGTTGTAAGCTAGGCAAGCAGCTACAACTTACTTATCATTCTAGTGACAACTTACTTATCATTCTAGTGAGTCCTTGTTTTCTCTTCCTTTTGACTTGGTTCATTTAGATGTATGGAGATCTCCACCTATTATCTCTAAAGGCAGATATAAATCTTATGTTATCATCATTGATTATTATTTCAATTTTACATGGATTTTTCTATGTCTAATCGTGGTTAGTTTCTTATGATCTATCGTAGCTTTGCAACGATGATTCGTACTTAGTTTGATTTTGCCATCCGGACTTTTATTTGTGATTCTCTTTGGCGAAAGTATCGCTCGGCGCGCGACGCTTTGTTTCTAAGCAGGACACTCTTTACCAGTCTTCTTGTCCTGGTGTCTATGCTCAGAATGGGGTTGCTGAGCGCAAACATCGTCATCTGATTGATACTACCTGCACTCTTCTCTTTGCCTCTCACATTCCACCATAGTTCTGAGCTGAGGTGTTTATACGGCTGTATATCTCATCAATATGCAGTCTTCCACTGCTCTTAGGGGTGTCAGTCTTATAGAGCGTCTCTACTCTCGAGCCCCCCAGTACCTTCACCTTTGTGTTTTGGTTGTACTTTTTTTTCTACTACAGCCTCTTGAGCGCACTAAACTATCGGCCCAGTCAGTTTATTGTGTGTTTCTTGGTTATAGTTCGAGCATAAGGGTTATCGCTGCTGGGATCCTTCTGCTTGACGGATCAGGATTTCATGAGACGTTGTCTTTGACGAATCTCAACCCTTCATCTATCGAGATTTGTCTCATTCTCCTGTTTCCACTGTTGAGTCGATTGCATGGTTGTCTCTTTCTGACTTTTCACTCATTTCTCTACTATCACAGTCTTCCCCTGGTCTGTCTCCAGTGGTTCCTTCTGTACCCCCGTCTCTTGTTCTTACAACACCACCATCTCATTTTTCTAGTATTCACTACTCCAGACATCCTCGTCCTTCCCCAGTCTCTTCTCCTGGTATCTTGCCGACACCCACTTCTGATCCTCCTGATGATGCTCCTTGTTACGTCCTTCATGATCGGACATCCCTTCGACGTCCTGATCATGAGGCTGCTCCTTATTCTGAGTGGCTTTCTCCAATAGCTCATGCTCTGTGTCACTGAGCCCAATTCTTATCGTGAGGCTGCTCCTTATTCTGAGTGGCAACTCTTTATGGCGAAAGAGCTTGATGCTTTTCGACGTACGAAGACTTGGGATGTTGTACCGACATCTGTGCATGCACGGCCAATCACGTGCAAGTGGGTGTAAAAGATTAAGACCCAGTCTGGTGGTACCATCGAACACTACAAGGCTCGTCTTGTGGCTCACGGCTTTCAATAGAGTACGGTCATGACCACGATGAGACTTTTGCTCCTATTGCCCATATGACCACTGTTCGCACTCTTGTTGCGGTTGCTTTTGTTCGTCGGTGGTCTATCTCTCAGCTGGATGTTAAGAATACTTTTCTTAATAGTGTTCTGCATGAGGAGGTCTACATGCAGCCACCACCTGGGTATTCTGTTCCTGATGAGCACGTCTGTCGTCTTCGTCGTGCTCTTTATGGCCTCAAATAGGCTCCTCGTGCTTGGTTTACACGTTTTACCACAGTGATTACTGATGTCGGTTTCACTGTCGGTTCCCATGATCCTGCTCTTTTTGTCCATATCTTATCTCGGGGTAGGACACTACTTCTTCTGTACGTTGATGATATGCTCATCACTGGCGATGATTCCCCATTCATCACATATGTGAAGAAGCATCTCAGTGAATAGTTTTTGATGACTGATCTTGGTTCTCTTATGTACTTATTTGGAATTGATGTCTCTTCCATGCTTAAGGGCTACTACCTCTCCTAGCATAAGTATGTCCAGGATCTCTTTGATCAGTC
The DNA here is from genome assembly GCA_036346395.1 of Hsuehochloa calcarea. Taxonomy (NCBI): domain Eukaryota; kingdom Viridiplantae; phylum Streptophyta; class Magnoliopsida; order Poales; family Poaceae; genus Hsuehochloa; species Hsuehochloa calcarea. Next base: position 9,584,189 of record CM070601.1, on the reverse strand, counting down.
TGGTCTGACTGATACTCGCACTGTTGAGACTCCCATAGAGCTATCCCTACAACTTAGTGCCACTGATGGTGATATTCTTGAGGATCCCACTCGCTATCGCCATCTTATTGGGAGTTTGGTGTATCTTGTGAGCACTCGTCCTGATATTGCTTATGTTGTTCATATCTTGAGTCAGTTCATGGCTCGTCCTACCCGTATTCACTACAGTGACCTTTTTCGTGTTCTTCGCTACTTGCGTGGAACTATCTCTTGTCGTTTGTTTTTTCCTAGCTCTACCTCACTATAGCTTCAGGCGTACTCCGATGCGACCTGGGCTAGTGATCCTTCTGACCGTCGTTCTCTTTCGGCTTACTGTGTTTTTCTTGCCTCCTCCCTGATTGCTGGAAGACTAAGAATCAGACTTCAATTTTTCGTTCGAGTGCAGAGTCTGAGTTGTGGGCTATGATAGCAGTGACAATATAGATTACTTGGTTGATGTGACTACTTGCATATTTTAGAGTGTCTGTGATGGGACATATGACTTTTTATCTAACAGTACAGATACTATCAGTATTGCCCAGGACCCAGTGAAGCATGAGCTCACCAAACACATTGGTGTGGATGCTTCATACACTCACTCACATGTTCAGGAGGGAGTACATGCTTTACAGTTTGTGTCATCAGAGTTACAGATTGCTGGTTTCTTCACAAAGTCACAGACTAGAGCACAACATTTGTATTTTCTCTACAAACTCAGTGTGTGTGATCCACCATGAGTTTAGGGCGGTGTTAAAATAGGACTCTCTTTATATTCCTTATCTGTATATGACAACCTCCTTATACTCTTTATATATATTGCACATTGAACCCTCTTGAATATACATACAATATTTATACCATAGACTTACAAAAACAGGTGTAATCTTCTACGGCTGCAGCGATAAACCAGCAGTCACTCATCATAGAATCGACTGTACCAGAACTAAAAGGGGAAAAAAAAATACAGGATCAGATTACGACGCAACCTGACCAAAGAGGAGCTTTCGGATCTGCAAAGAAATGAGGAATGTGCTCAGCTGAAATACTGATGAGATATAAGAGGATCTACACAAATTTGTTTCATAAAGCAGAGGTATTTCAACATGTTTAGCCATGTTCACCCTATTCTTTTGGCTAATCGTGTTAGTATATGAATGAATATCTAGTCATTGGTAGCAATACTCTTATACACGCAGTGCGGGAATGAATGCCTGAATACATGGCACTGCACTACATCCTACTTAAATGCAGTAGAGAGGCTGCAAACTACCTAAACCAACCGGCATCATGATATTTGCTTTTGTAAGACTTCTACGCAAGATGCAAAGTTAAGTATTCATCAAAAAGGGGGAAATATCAGGAAATGAGTTCACAGCTAGCACCTTTGGTAATTTCTTGCGGAAGGCAACTTCCAGCCTTGCATCGAGTGTTTTCTCACACACAATCTTTCCATCTCGGGAAGTAAACACAACACCTCTAGAGCTGAATAAACAAAGAATATTAGCCTACGTTGCATAAGCAAGATCAAATATTACGCTACAGAAAAATCATATGGTCGAACAAAATAACAGCCATAGGCAATGTCACAGTAAGGCTCAATTTTGTACAACTCTCCACCAAGCTGAATGTTTAAACTGCCTGTAACACTGCCATGCATTTATTCAATATTGTACATGATACTAAATGTTTACATACAGAAGGAAAAGCATATACAAGAAACATCATATGGTTCTCTGAAATAGCCTGGACTGGAGTCAAAGATGTCATACCAGAAATAAGGTGTGAGTATTGTGGTGGCTTGGAGCTGGTGGCAGGTGCACCTGATTGTCAACAACAATTTCTGGCTCATGCACATTTGCTTTTGATGCATACTCATGCTTCGCAGAATGCAGTACTGAATCTACAAGATGGAGGTCTTCTATGCGGCAGCGGAGTAGCACAGCTGGTTCTTTCAATCGAAGCAAGCCCTGTATTTAACAGCAGAATAAAAGTATATGAGTAAATATTCCTTTAGGGTACAGCAACAAAAAACCAACTGATGTCTGAGTCTCTGAGATAGGTTAATTAATACCCAATTCTATCGGTTCAGTCAAATATGTTTTCATGAGCCATGGAGAAAGATTAAAACAGGCATACGACTCCTACCAGGGAACTCATTAACTTTATACATTCACTTATTGGAAGTGCGGGAAGCCGGGAATCGAGGAGCACCATAATAATCAATAGTTACTAGGTGGTATTCAAATGCACCTGAACAATCAACTCTTTCAGAGGGTGCTTATATTCACGGTGGTTCTGGCTAGCGTGGAGGAGTTCCTTCATGGCAGCTTCTTTCATTGAGTTAACCAAATCATCTTGGGCTTGAAGAACTTTTGTGCGAGAAGCATTCAGCAGCATAGAGTACTCACTGAAAAAGAAAAGAAGGAATTTATGTAGAAAGTAATATTGATGAATACAGTTTCTACAACATACAGGACATTTACCAACTGTTTGTTAAACATTCAAGAAAACAAACATCTACATCACCTCTAATCTATAATCCGTCAACCAAAGTCTCTTCTTTAGTTGTATAAACTTTGCTATTTTAGCTCTATTCCCCAAACAGCATGCTTCCCAGCTCCCAATCACATTGCACATAGCTGATCTAGTGAAATAGCTTCAGACCAGTCTCAGATAAAACGTGAGAACTGAGAAGGCTTTACAGAGTATGATTAACCATGCTAATGCTTCTTAAATGTGTATTATTACCTATGTATTTTCACTGTTGTATAAAGAGGCCTATTGGCTTTATGATGAATACAAACGCTATTCATAACATGACATCAGAGTGTACTTAGGGTTTTCGTCAAGCAACCACCATCGTTGGTTCTCTTCTCCAGTTGCCGCCGTCACCTGGTTTTGCCCGTCACCGCCATTGTTCTTCCTACCGCCGCTTCATCCATCGCTCATTGCGTTTGGTCTTTCTACCGCCGCTCTCCATCGACACCCTACTCGTCACCTACTCGTCCGGTCACCGACGTCGTTGTGGGCCGCCGACGATCTACCCGCCGCCGGCTCCGCTGGCTCTTCTATCACCATCCTCCATCCGGCTGCCGTCATCTCGAGGCGCCCGGATCCATCGCTCGTCCGGCTATTGTTGTCGCTCCGGGTCGCCACCGAAGTCGTCTTCGCCGTGAGGTAGTCGGCACTACCTCGACCGCCACCGCCTCCTTCGCCGTCGTCGTTGCTCCGGACTGCCACTGTCGTCGTCGCTCGTCTAGCCATCATAGTCGCTCCGGGTCGCCGCCTCGATCGCTATCGCTGCCTGGGAGAACTCTAGTTCCCCCGTGCGCGCCTTCGGGTCTCCTTCGCAGCAGGCTGTTCTGTTTTAGTGAGAGTCGGCCCGACCCGAAAAGAAAATAAAAGAAAAAATATCATCCTCTTCGGGCACTATTTATGTTCCTCGATGTCCGGTGTTTTTAATAGTCTTAATTATCGAGATTGGTTTCAGCACATGTGCCTTCACATACGTGATTAGCATCTTTGGAATTTTCTCACCGGCGAACTGCCTTATCCGCCTCGACTAGTTCTAGCTCTAGGCATAATCCTAGAGATAGGGTTTAATATAATTGCTCTATATGGATGAAAACTTTGCAGCTTACTAGTCAACTGTTGATTATGGTAGTGCAGATTCTCCACGTGCAATTGCAATGCATTTATAAAACAAGGTCCGGTCAAAAAGAAAAATGAGCTGCTGAATTGAGACCTACATTTTCTTTCTGACTTCAACTTGCTTCTTTTTCTGTTCATATTATTGCCTTATATTATTATGTTCAGCCTCAACAAGCTGTAGTTTCTCAATGTTGAACTCCTACGAAATTCAGCACCAGATAATTGTAACACGAAGATAAAAGGCACTCAAATGATGCAACGTGTATTCAAAGGAAAGCTAAACACGCACATGCATAAACAAGACGAACATTGAAAAAATGGCGTAATTCTGAATAAGCATAGACATTTATATGACTAGTAAGTGAATAGCTTAGCTCAAGGGAACTAATAGGGTCTTCTCATACTTCAAGAATTAAATTATCCGCCCAGACCAGTAATATTCATCAAGACTTCAAGAGTGTATAAGAGCAAACCTAACATTCAAAATGCTTCCGGCCACTGAAAATAGTATAAACAATTACCACTACTAATTAATCTTAATAACTTCCAGACGAGGACATCCCTACCACTATCATATCTTCCAACTTCCTAAGTATGCATAAGAATGCTGTTTATGAAGTATCTAAAAGTTCACTAACCAGAGCAAGAGCTAAGCATCTAAACCAATAGGTGCATTTGTTTCTGAATGAGTTTCCTTGTGTTGCCGACGAGAATTGGATACTACCTTTTTTGTTGTGCATTATCAGGTTTAACAAATGTGAAGACTTTAGAACCGAGAGATAGGAGAGAGAGGCCGCGGCCGAAGCAATAGAGAAACACAAAGAAGATAGTAGCCATAGATGCAGCCAAGCATATGGGAGAGTAAGAGGGAAGAAGCTCATACGGCCAGCAAAGGGGAAGAAGCCTATGCAGTGGAAGAGCAAAAGGGGATAAGCTCAAGAATCCAAAACCCAATTCGGACCTCCCACAAGCCCAACTGTAATCAAACTCGGAATCAACTCATAACTCAATTCGGATTCGATTCGGGACAGCTCACAGGGTCCGTAATAAAAGACCATAAATTTCACAAACGGAGTCCGATTGAGGCGCTCTTGTACTTGTTGGAAAGCTTATTCTAAGGCACACGCAATGGGTAAGGCCCCAGCTTCAAAAACCATACGGTCGCACTGCTATGACCGAAACAATGTAATGACTATAAATTTATGTTTCCTTTTTGTGTGAGTTTGAGTCCAATACATGTAGAGATTAGTTAGGGTCAGTTTAGATACCTTGTGGTCGGCCCTAGGGGTCATATATACTGATGTATTTGTGCCTTTTGATATTAGACTACTTTTGATATGAGAAATAACAAATTGAATTGCTTGCGATCGCTCTTGTTCTTCCAAGGGGTGCCAAACACACTTGAGGAGAATTGAGAGTGATGAATAGAGATCGTTCAACCTTTCGTTGGGAATTGAGAGCACGATAGATCTTGACTTGATGGTCAGTGAAGATTAGCGCGTGTGTGTTCTTGTGAATTAAAGAGTGCTACCTCTTGCGTTGGCAACAAGGGATCACTACGATTCGAGAAGCTATATGTGAGTATCTTGATCTTACATCGAGAAGATCGGACGACCTTGTATCACTTCCGAAACTTAACATTTTTATAGGGTTTGTCTATGCATCAGATGTCTGATTTTTTCTTATCCATCAGTCACATTTTTTCACCGTTGGATCAACATTTTATAGGTCAGATTTTCTCCCTCTCACCAATATAAACTTAGACAATAAATAAATAAATTTGACGAACCCTTCAAAATAGAAAGACAAAAAAAATCTAAACTAGACAAAAGTAAATTTAGGTGAACCTTACAAATAAAAAATTCTAAACTAGATAAAAGTAAATCTAGGTGAATCATACAAATACAATAATAAATATAACTAAAAAGTTACAGTAAAACTATACTAAAATTGCACATCACTTGATAATACAATTTTAGATTTAATATTGTACAATTATAGGTAACCGAGTGATAAATTTTTTCAAACAACTAAAAATTAGCAAACCCATTTTTTATAAGCTCCACAACATATGAGCACTGTAAAATTCTACTATCAGTGAGGTCTATAGCTTCCTACCCATCGTATAAGCTCCCGACAGGTTTAAGTCAAATAGTAGCCAGCCCAAACGCAAAGAGGATAAATTACTTGATATGATTAATCTACGCTCATCTATACTGAGACACCAAGTCGAAGCAATGCATATTGTGAACCCCAAAGTGTGAATTTTGTACCCAAAAAAATTTAGGAATTGGACACGATTAGTACTTCCAGATGGAAGCTCAAATGAAGACCCAGCAACCCAGACAAGACTATGAAGAAGCATGCACTTCTGAAGCTTCCGGATTCATCTCGAAGCTTCCTGCCAAAGCTGAAATTGACAGTGGCAGACGAAATAGTCCAAGTGCCACACGGGCTCTTCTGCGTAAAGCTATCAATTCTCCGCTTGAAAGCTCCTATTTTGCTTCTAGAACGACCTAAACTGGTCCCATGACCCAGAAGCTTCTGCACTTACAGTGACTGAATTGACCATACAGCAGCGGGTCATTCGATAAACAGTTTAGGGAGTACGAAAATCTAACGACCCTTCAGCTTATAGACTCAACTCAAACCCTCGACGACTTTGCAATCTGGAAGCTTAACCCGTATCCAGAAGCATCCCGATCGATCTTGGAACAGCCCTGAAACTTGGAAATTTAGAAATTTGAATTTTTTTAATCTTACGGTTCAAATTTGAATTCTTTCCGTTTTCAAAAACCCGCTTTCTCTCAGCCGAAGCGTCTTCTTCCCGGCGCTTTCTTCCTTCTTCTCCCTTCTGCTTTCTTCTTCCCTGCGTCATCTCCCTCAGCGCCGCTGCCGTCACCGCCACTTCCCGCGCCACCTCTCCCATCCAAAGCCTTCTTCCATCTTCGCCGCCTCCACCTGGCCCCGCCCCGATCCTTCCCCCGCTTCCACCTCACCGCACTGCTCCCGCCACCCTACTGGCGCCACCGCCTCTCCCAGCCTATAAAAGTCGCCCCAGGGCCAGCTATCCTCTTCACCTCCACCTCCACCCCTAACCCCCTCCTTCCCCGGTGTCGCCGAATTCGAAGAAACCGCCGCCGCTACCTCCCCTTCCCTCCCACCTCCGGCAAAAGCTCCGTCGTATCGCCGCCAACCATTTCCCCACCTCGCCCCACCTCCGCCCTCATCAGAGCTCGCCGGCACCGAGCTCCACCGCCGCCACTTCCACAGCCACCGTCGCCATACCGCCTCGGTGCGCCCTAGGCCACCCCACCACCTTCATTGTGACCCTCTCTACTCATTGATGCTCCTCCGCCCTTCACTCTCCCGAGGCCACAGACGCTGCACTGCGTCGTCGCCGTTCCTGCTCCATTGTGCACCTCCGCCGTCGCCGCCCCATCTCCGCACCTCCTCCGCCCTTGCAACTCCCCAAAATGAAACCACCTTGCTTCGGTGGTGCCCCAGTCTCTTCCCTCCGCCACGGCACCGCCGCCATTGCATTTGCTTGTTGCCGGCGGCAAGGAAGGCAAGAGCCTTCCGGCCATGTGGATCGAGCCCGAACGCGGCCGGTTGGCCTTAAAAGGCTCGCCAGCAGGCTGTTTCGGCTCGGCCGAACGAGCCGCAGTCGCACAAGATGTGGTGGGCCCAATCACTGTTCATCTATTCAGCCTAAATACGATTCACTGTACAGTAATTTAGTTACTATTCATCACCTGAAATAAAACACTTATCTACCGGAAAATCATGTTTTCATTATCATGAACAGTAGCCTTAGTTATGGTTCACCACCATATTTTCATCTATGAATAGTAAAATATCACTATTCATCATCTAGTACTATTCATCCAGAAACCCTAATTCAGCATTATATATCCATTTCGTCCGTTTCGAGTCCAGAAATCCATTTCTCCACCCCGTTCAGTCCAATTAAACCCCAGATAAATTCTCATCCTCCCGCACCACCTTCTCTGTGTTTCTTTTACATTTCGTTTTTACTTGCATGTTGTTCCCCGCCCATTCATTGTCGAGCCGGATTTTACTCGGTTGTTTTATTGTTTTGCTTCTCGTTAGGTCACGATCTTGAAGACCAAGCTGCAGAAGACATGCGACAAGACCAGGATCTACAGGACTTTGTGCAAGAAGGCAAGCAACATTCTTTGATTATTTGTGCCAATTACTTCAAATATTGAAATAATATTTTTAAATACCATGATGTTTAGATAATCCCTATTACCCCACATACAAACCCACCTAGCACTTGCAGGTCATATTCACCTTGACAATGTTGAGATTTCTTGTAAGCCATATTCACTTTGACAAGTCCGCATAAAATGTTATTTATGCTAATAGATTTGTCGCCAAAATTGTGGTTATCATTCAAAAGAGTGTTGGCAGTTCGCCAATGGTTTTGGTGTGAAGTTGAAGGTTGTGCCAGAAATTGGGTAACCCAATAGACTTGTGTTGCAAAAAGTGAGTCGCAGGTGAGGCCCGGAGGATAGACAGCCACGTGGTGGTGTTGGTCTATCGCTTCACTGTGAGACTAGTAAGGATAAGAACCTTGTGCCAAAGTAACAGACACAGAAAACCGCTCAACCACAGGTGTGGTCATTACTACTTAGCTTAGTACACTGCTATTCTGATTGAATATCTACAGCATCTAGAGTGGGACATGAGTGGGCCTATAGGGACACTCGCTGGTCTTCATAATGGTATGGTCTCATCAGCATCGGGTGAGAGATCCATAGCAGCGGCCGGTGGAGTCTCCCGAGGGCTGTATGGGATAGATCCTACCGGGTAGAGGCTAAAAAGGTTGAGCAGTGAAAAAACTTTGTTATCTCAGCTCAGTCGCACGCTAACATGTTGCATGTCTATGATCTGACAGTACGAGCATGATGTATCTTGTGTGTAAAGCTGAGCAACTCTGCAGAGTATATCAAATGGTATTCGAATACGCCGTGCTTCCGGTTAATGAAGTTGTGTTCATGGGTGATTTCAATACATGAGGTATAAGTAGAGTTTTTGAGATGAGAATCTGGTCGTACATTTGTTGAGAAACCCATGTTGTTATTATTTATTATTGTCTTACTGTTTTAAATTTAAACTGCAAAATGCACCCATATATGCCTGTTAAGGTAAACCCTAACCATCAATTGAACTTCTTGCATGTAAATATTTAGTTTTTCCATGTGGCTTGTTGAGTACGACAGTAATACTCATTCTTGCAAAATTTGCAACCCCTCCACAGAAGAAGATTGAAAAAATGCTAAGAACCCCAATGAGCAGGATTTTGGTGGGCCCCCTGAAGGCAGCGACTACTGTTATTAGGTCTCAATCGTGCCTGTGGTGTGAAGTTCTTTTATCTTGTATTATATTAGCTTTGGGCTTGGAAGCCTGTGTCTACGTCAAAACTGGTTGATAAACCTTAATCTTATGTAATAAAAGCTTAGTTTTATTGAAATCGAAAGCTTACTTGAGACACTGCTTACTTCGCAACTGCACATCCTGGGCGGTTGTGAAGAGTTTGACGGCCCCAGATTTTAGGGCTGTTACACATCTAGAAACTTTGAGATCGCGGTGTAGATCACATGTTCATCGAGTAAATTAAGTAGTGGAGTGTCAAGAGCAGAGTAAGGAGCCTCTAGAAGCTTTGTGATCGAGGTGGAGGAAGGCATAGGAGTGATAAGGTAATGGAAGCGTGGTTCTAGAGGCTTACGGAAGCTTATGCTTGAGCGGCCTTCTTCGCGACCTCCCGGCGGTTGAACCGTACCATCTGCTGGATCTGCTTTGCGGCATTCGCGTCGTTCATCTCACCCCGCCCCCGCTAGATCCGACGGCTCTCCTGCGTCCTTTGGTTCGGCGACGGAAGCGAAAAAGAGTCCACGAGAGGGGTGCTAACGGTGGCCGTCACGCTAAGAGCTTTTTTCAATCTAATATATCATATTTTTGAAGCAAAATAGTCCTCTATGAACAAAATGATAAAAATATATATCATTCGAAAACACCGTAGACCTTATAAGTCTGGTGTCACTGTTTGAACGGTGCTTTATTGTAGCTATGGTGCTTTGTCTTTTCCGGCTGTCGGGGGCTTTCGTGCGGTAGAGGCGTTAATTTTGTATTTTCATTCATGAAAGTTATATTAGCTAATCCATTTAAAAATAAAAAGACCAAATGAGTGACATAAAAATATCGCTCTAGTTGGGATTAGCCTGGGCGACACGCGAGAGACGGCGGGTCACCGTTGCCTGTTCCCACAAATGTTTCATTCAGGTCGGCCATACTGATGGTCCAGTCCCATGGCAAGCCACTGCGAGAGTACTGGCTGATCAAATGACAGAGCACCCATGCATTTTGGTTTGATATCCAAGTTTCAGTGCGATTATGTTTGAATCGAAGTGAACTCACCTTTTTGTAACCTGCGGCAAATATCAAAATTTAAATGTTAGTCATACTCAATTTTAGCACGTGTGGACCAAGAAAATTTTGGTACAAATAAACTAACACTTTTGTTTTGATTGGACACTCAAACATGGTAGTTGTTGCTCATTTCGGTGCTGCTTGTTCGTACATGGAATTGGATATTGTTTCATTTTTCTTTTTATGGAATTTTTTTTGATATATCACTGCAAAGTTGACGTCTCTCGTCTCACTGTATGCGGATCCAGGGATGGTATATCCAGAATAAAAAAATATTTCTTATCTCACGGATATGCGGGCCTAAGATGGTATACCCAGGATTAAAAAAAAATTACAATGGCAAATAGTGATTTACCTCTACTTTTTAGGGGGAAATTTGGTACTGTTTCATTGCTCTTAAATTATCTTCTCCTCTCGTCTTCCTTCACTTCCGCTCTGCTGCATCTAGTTTTGATTTGCTTTGCAAATTGCAATTCTTCTCGGTTCTCGAGTCTCACAAAAAAAAAGTCTTCTCAGTTCTCGTTCGGTGTACCACGTTACGCGTGATGCAATATTGCAATGTCCATCCAACCACGTTTCTTCTTGGGGACCAGGACGGAAGAGGAGTTGAGTACGCGAAGCAATTGGCCAGCTCTGGTCCAGTCCAATCACCACGCGTGGGATCACACCGCGCGGCCCCCAAGTCAGGTCAGGATAGGTAGGTCCCTGAGCTGGCACCTAGTCACTGACGTATCCTCGCCCCCCGTGGGACCCGCACCCCACGGGGATGCGAGCTACGTGGCTCAATCGCGTCCTGACTGCTACGTAGACGCACATGGGCAAGTCCGTGGCAAATTGGCGCACATGTTTTCCTTTTTTTCTCGTATTTATTTATTTATTTATTATTATATTTGGGCACGGCCAGCCCAAGCAGTGGATCGTCAGGACCTACGACCCAGGAAGGTACAGCTCCTTCCCGTGCGTCGCGCGTGTAGAAAGTTTTTTTAAATAAATAATATTAATTAAAAAATAATTAAAAAAAAGTAAAAAAACTACAAATATGTGTCTATCGTCATTTGAAATGATAAAATTGAAGAAGATAACGAAGTGTGAAAATACAGAATGCAAAATTGGTGGCGCAATTTGTAACGTGAGTTCGGCAGCGTAATAACACAAATAGCACCATTCGAAACGAAATAAAAAATATATTTAGGTTTAGAGTTGCCATGCACGCTGTTATCTCGATTGTATTGTTTGTGGAACTGATTCTTTGAGAAAAGATAACGTAATATTTAATAGTCAAAATATTTAGAAAATAAAATTTAAACTCATAATTTAATTGCGAAATACATGTCGCGTTGGATTTGGTTACGTACATTAGAAACATCATTATGTACGAATCAACCAACCGAAATGCACCTACGATACATGCACGTCTTTTTGGAATCTGAAAAAAAATCGATTGAAACAAAATCAATCACTCATGGCGTCCCATCGGTCCCTTCCCTTTGTCTCTGGACTGCCCACAATGATGGTCGGTCTTGAAGTCAGCCATGTTCTGCGAGACGAGCTGGACGATTGAATAATGTAAGGATAGCACAACGTCGGACCAAATTAATAATCAAGATACAAACTGAACGTGATTTACCTCTTCAATCCGGGTTGCGCCCGGGCGACTAGGAGCGCTAGGACGGACGCCGATCTCATTGGCAAGAGCCTTCCCATCGCGCGCCATGCGCTCGGTCCGGTCGTACTCAGTTCGGGGGGTCCTCCACCACCACCCTAGTCTTTTGGGCTTCTCTGGTGCATTTCAGTAGGGTCGGGTATGTAAGATTTTTCAGCATTTGAAGGTTTCAGCTCGCATCGCATAGTTCAATATATACTTCTGCTCGATGAACGTTCTAACGTACATATTTGGACCGTAAATCCATTGGAAGAAGTTGCATCACATCTCTAGCTGCCATTATGGGCGATGTTGTTAGCGATTTGTGGAATAAAACCTAAGATGTGAAAAATCTATGTGTATGCAAGATTCGTTTACGAGGATATTCCCGCGCGTGTAGTATGCCTGGGCGGTCGTCGCATGGAATGAAACATAGGATGATTTTAGCCAGTTCTTTGCACACATATTGCGGGCATAGGAACTTCGGTGGTATCGATGTATCCTTCATAGAACAATCCGAGTAAGGTTTAGCCTCTCGGTAAGTCACTTGCGATTCCGCAGCATCTTAGTGTAGAACTTCGCCGACGAGTCCGACATCTTCTTTCTCTCAATTGTGTGAACCAAACTTTAATGAAGTGTTGAGTGTGGTGGTTCACACTTGGTGAAGTGTTGGGTGTGGTGGTGAAGTGTCTCTCTAGTTTTCTTCCCCCTCATTTTATGATGTGTCATTTCAGTCTGAAAAGGTGGCGTGATGGAGTATGATATTTTTGGTCTACAAGGGTAATGTTGTAGTGTGTTGTCATCTCGATCTGCAAAAGTGATAGTTTGTTGCGTGCCGTGATACGTTCTTTCGGTCTGAAAATGGGGTGTGACAAAGTGTAGCTTTTTCGATCTGGAAAAATAGCGTCGCGATGTGTTGTCAACTCGGTCTGCAAAAGTAACCGTGTGTGGCATGATAGTTCATGTCGCCATTTTAACTAACAATTTACACACTTTTCAATACAAATTATTTGTTGAACGGTGATTGATAGTAAATAAGTAACTGTCGTCGTTTGAAATGACGATTTTTTTTCTAAATACTTCTTTATGATTATCTTTTTAATTAAAATTATTAAAAAAAATCGTGTAGAAAGCGGGGAAGCCTCGCCTTAAAGTTATTTTATTTGCGAACGTGGGGCCCACGTGGGGCATGCGGCCACCACGTCACCCACATGATTGGGACGCTACGCTGAGGGACGTGGGGCGGCGACGCGTAGACGGGCGAGATGGTCGACACGTGAGCGGATGGTACGCGATGGTGAAGTGACGAGGAATAAACAAATGGCCCCCACCCACTTACCGTGCCCCAGCTCACCCTCCACTTGCAGGCCATGTCCCCCTCAAACACAGTCTGCACCCCAAAACTTACACGGCCGTGGCACTTCTTTTCCTTACCAAACGAGCCATGTGTGTGCTTATACGCTTTTTTCCCACTAAATCCATAGAATTTTAAAAGTATAGTGTTTAGAAAATACAAAAGGCTAAATTTTTAAAGATGTTTGTATATAGAAAGTAGTATAGAACATTTAAAATTTTGAAATATCTTGTATTACAAAAACAATTTATTTAACCATTGCGATTCCATATGGTAGCAAATATTGCCCCTTGTTCATATGTCACATATTTTTTCCTTCTATATATCATAGGCTACTAAGGCATATTTCTATATTAGCTGTATATTTAGTCTGTATCTATGAGTGTATCCGGCGAACAAACCTTATTTGCCCCGTCAAGGGTCCTATATACCAAAGCTGTGTGATGCGAACCAAGGTACCCGTAGCCAATTGATCGGCCGGGCACGCCCCAGTGGCCCAGTCCTTATCATAGACACGTGTCTCGTGACGTGGCTCCAGCCTTTGGCGCTCCTTCCTTCCCCTCCCCACTCTGCCCCGCTCCCCCTCTCCCCTCTCTTCCGCACCACCTCCCCTCTCCTCCCTGCTTCTCTCCCTCTCCCTCTCCCTCTCGCTACCCACCTCGCTGAATCAGATCGATCTGCTTGGCGTCTCTGACTGATCCGTGAAATCTCGCCGCCCAGAGAAAGATCTGGGTGAGAATTTTTTCCCCTGCTCCAACAATTCATACGCAATGCTCGTTAATTTCTTTCCGTTTTTCCTTGTGTGTTGTCGCGTGGTAGTATTGTATGTTTAGTTCGTTTAGTTTGTTCTACTCGCTACGATGTGTTCGTAGTTGGTGTGTTGGAATTGTTGGTGAAACTCGAGTTCTTGACGTGCCCGTTAAGGATGCTCTGAACAATTTCGGTGCATGATTCATTCGTGCGTGCCCTGGAGAAGGAAATAAGGGAGTTTGATCGGAGTCTCCCCTTACATCCAACCTTTTGGTTTTGTTTGTTCCTGTTTGTTGGATATCAAAGATGGTTATAGCCTCATAGAGTCGTTAGGGGCGTTCTAGATTGATTGGAAAATTAAATGTATCGGGCCGCGTTGACAGTGCAGTTGTTGATTCACCCCACTGCCTGTGACTGAAATTGGGGAGACAGGCTCATCTTCGTATGCATTCGCCGCGTTCCCCGGTGAATTGGTCGTACTACGGGTGAGCACGTCTGATGCTACTTTGGTGTAGAATGAAAGAAAAAGGAGATGAGGAAAAAAAGAAAAAAGGTTATTGTTCCTCCGCACTGTCATTTTTGAAGGAGTAGTAAACTGTTATATTTAATAATTACGTGTGAAGTTCTAAAATTAAAATTCTGAACTTTGGATGTGTTCGTTTTCGCCGTCATCCTTTACCTTTTGTATGAAAGGAATTGCATCATATGAAAGGCTTGAAATTGTATATGAGAAAGAAACTGAGTGTCAGCTCGGTTGGCTGGATGTGTGGGTGTACACCACTAGCACCCAGGTGCGAGTCCTCGTTGGCTTGGATTTGGGCATTTGGGTACCTATTATTCTTTTAATTAAAAAAAGATTGCCTAGTTCTTCCTAGGTCGTCGTTGGCAGGACCAATCTAGACAGTACTGTTGAACTTGAACAGTGAAATATGTTTTCGCTTTTCAGACTCATAAAGTAGTACTTTTAGTTGGCTAAAGTCTAAACTGTATGCTGTGATAATCTGAATTTCTACAATTCTACGAGACAGACAAACAGGTCATCGTAAAAAGGCATGGCACATGATGAAGCTGTTGCTACCCAGAAGGCTGGGAAAACAGCCTCACCTCCCAAGGTAAGAATCTCTGATTTAGTAGTATTGACTAGTGACTACTGAGATATTGCCCGATCTTTTATAGCATGATTTCTGTGGAAACTAGTTATATGATTATTGGAAGCTATCCATGGCCAAAACCAGCGAGTGATCAATGCATACAATTTGAACTTTTCCTAAAAAAATGAAAAAAAGGACTTCACTGAAATTACTGCCCTTATAGATTACATGCAGTGTCCTCGATACATCAATATGATATGTACAATGAACTACTTGCCCGCTTGTCCCGTTATGGTTAGTTTGAGATCTTACATCGAATGATGACATACTGTATTTTCTCACTGGACTCTTATCAATTGCGAGGAGGGTAGGACTATTGATCATAAATATCTTATCTATTACCTTCATTTGCAGGGTCAACCGGCTCCTTGTCCGTATCCTGATTGGTCGACAATGCAGGTCGAGTGTTTTGCCATTCTCTTATTGCCCGCACTTCCCAAAGATTGGAGCGTAGTAATTTAAGCAGTAAGTACAAATCTTTACAGGCATACTATGGCCCTGGTGTCTTGCAGCCAACATATTTTACCCCAGGAATAGCTCCAGGTCATGCACCTCCGCCATATATGTGGGGTCCTCAGGTATTTGATTTTCCATCTCTATATGCAACAATGTTCACATACTGCACTAAATCTAAAGTACCCACAATATTCCTCTGCATCTTTGCAGCCTCTAATGCCACCCCCTTTCGGGACACCATATGCTGCAATGTACCCACATGTGGGAGCTTACCCACATCCCCTTGTGCCCATGGTAAATATCCAATCATTGTGTGCTTTTATATACTTTTTGTTCAAGTAAACTGAGTAACTGAAGCACTAAACATGATATATTTGTTATCACCATTTTCTCAAAAAAAAAGAGACTTTTGTTTTCACCATCTGCAGTCTTGCATTAGTTTTAAGGCGAGATATTGTAGTTTGAAGGAAAATAAGGATAATCGAGTTCCATCACACCGAGTCTCAACTACAAAAGTTCCAGCACACTGCTTTTGAAAGAAAAAAAGCCTAGCATGGCTGATCAAAACAATCTAGTGTAGAAAAGGGTAAACAAAACTTGATGCTATCAGACTACTGCTATGTTCTTTTAGGTGCACCATAGTTCACGATTGATTGCATAGCAGATCATTTTTTTTGGGTAAAAAAGAAAGATATACTGTGTAGCTCATGAGAAGAAAATACCCATAGTGTACAATATTCACTATTCAGAAATCGCATTCTTATCGACTCATCATGCCCTTGGACCATACTCATTTCTTTAATTGAAGATATACTGTGTAGCTCATGAGAAGAAAATACCCATAGTGTACAATATTCACTATTCAGAAATCGCATTCTTATCGACTCATCATGCCCTTGGACCATACTCATTTCTTTAATTGTTATTTTACTTGCTGCATCTGACCGTCTCATGTTGATCTTTTCTTAGCAGAACTCCTAAGTTGATTTTGTGCTTTAAGTTTTTCGTTCTGCGACTTCTATTAATTTGGTCTATCTTAATGCTTTCCAGATGGCAAATCCATTGAGCGTGGAGCCAGTCAAGTCTGCAAACAGTAAGGAGAAAAGTTCCAATAAGAAACTTAAGGAAATTGATGGCACTGCAGTATCCGTTGGCAGTGGTAACAGTAAAAAAACAATGTCATCCAGGTATCGACATGATTTTTTTATATAGAATTTTCGGAAATATTGTGTGTCCTTTAGGATCCCCACGCCCTTAATTTATAGTGTCAAATAATACAGTCCGACTCTTAACACGATTTGAACCCTTACCTAAATTCTGGACTCTTTTCTAATCTCTAATATCTCCAATACTCCCTCTCAAGTTAGGCATGAGATAACAATCATTCCCATCTTGTTACATAATGCAATACCATTACTAGAATCTACCAAACCTACCATCGACTCTATAACTAATACTATCACAAAGACCAAAAGTTGCTCATCACCGATACTACCAGGAACGACACCAAATCCATTTCCACCATCTACCAGCTGTCCGACCTCAACCTCATCTTCCTCTACCCTTATGCCCCCGCTCACCCCCGGCCTCCACCACTCTGCCCACACGCCCCCAGTCTCGGCCTCCACCACCTTTGCCTCTACCATAGCTCATTACACTTGATTTCAGTTCCAATCCTCTTCTCTCATCTGCCACTTCTCCGACTGTGTGGTCTTCTCCTCTGTCATGCTGCATTGGCCCTGGGGCCACATCTTCCTCTTCCTCTACCTCCATCTTGACCTCCTTCATATTCCCACCATCACCTCTACTAGGGCGAGATGCCCCACACTTATAACACTCAGTCCTCCTTGCAAATTTTAAGTTGCCGCATCTCGCATCACGGCAAATCAAATCACCCTCGCGACCTCTAGTTCGTGAGAGAGGACATCCCCAACTAAGATGTCCTGTTTGCTTACAGTTGTAACACTCCTTGTTATCAGCTATGACATACGCTGACCTTATAGGGTTACTACCCACCATCACTATCTGTCGAGTTTCCTCGACAACCATAGTTGAAATAGCTTTCTCCATAGTTGGCAATACCACCTGATGACATATTGAAGCTCTCCTGACCCTTCTAGACTGCAACCATGCCCTACCAAACTCAATATCATTAGCACACGTCAGTTGTAGTGGATCATATTGATCCAAATCCGCCCACAACTGCTGCAGCTTACTGGCATATTCTTGAACGCTCTTCTCCCCCTGTTTCAGAGTATCTACCTCACCCTGAACCTCCACCATCATCATCACATTCCCAGCTCTGGAGTACATGTTCCCCAGCGTCTTCCACACCATCATTGCACTTGGGATCGCCTCCACCATCCTAGCAATGGACGGGGACACCGAAGTCAACAACCATGCCACCACCACAGAGTTGGTGGTGTTTCACATCCTCCAATCAGTACTCCCTCTATCTGTAGGCTCGACACAGGTCTTCTGCAGATAGTGTTCTACCCCTTTCGTCTTCAAAATTAACTGAGCCCTCCTGGACCAACTCAGGTAATTCTTACTCCCTTCCTGCTTCACATCATTCAACATCAATTCTAGTTTCAACTCTGATGATCTCGTTTCAGCCCCTAGGATCTATCAAACCCATCGCGATGAAGTCCTGCAATATACCTCTCATCTCATCTTTTGTGACCAAAGAGAATTCTCCACTCCTCCCATCTATGCTCACTATACTCTTTTCCGTTGCTCACGATACTCTTTTCCGTAGTCTTTCGCATAGTTTCTTCCTCAGTATTTTTCACGGCTTCGATCTCCTCAGGATTCATCCGATTACACACTCTCGTCAACTCATCCTCCTCCCGCCTATTGCCGCACATATTAACGATCACGACAACCTCTTCACGCATCAATAGATCACGACTCCACAGTCATAATCACAATTGCCAACACCTCTTGAGCCATCCCCTAAACCAGCAGCCACACGCGATGCCACACCATATCGCCACACCAACCGATCCTCCACACATGATCCCCTCCTCCACTGACACCGAAGCACCTCCCGAGCGAAGCTTCTCCCGAGCGCACACGAAATTTTTGTGTTGTACAGCCGCTACAAGCCCTTGGTCAATTTCCTGCCGAGAGCACCTCGCCAATATACTATCGCCGCCCTAAGAGCAATCTCCTCCTCCGAGCGAAGCTTCTCCAGCGAAACACCACCGGATCCTCCTCACCAAGATGCTTCCCCCCACTGGATCCTCCTCCCTCGAGTGCAATCACCCACCAGATCCCCTCCTCCTCCGAGCGATCTTCCTCCCCCGAGTCCCCTTCTGAGCATAGGCTTTGCCCTTTGTCTCCCCTGAGCCCCGAGCGCCTCCCCAAGCCGCGAGTGGTGGCCCTACCAGCGGTAGCGGCCTGCGCACCCGGTGGCCTGAGCGGCAGCCTGCACGCCCGCCCACAAGGCGTGGTGGCGACGGGGCTAGTGGCTGGCGCCGATCAACAGGATGGCTTCAGATGTTGAGCGGCGGCGGCTACGGATCTGATCTGAGGTGAGTATGGTTAGGGTTAGGGTTTGGTAGTCGGGGATGGCTCTGATACCACGTAGAATTTTCGGGAATATTGTGTGTCCCTTAGGATCCCTATGCCCTCTATTTATAGTGTCAAATAATACAGTCCGACTTAACACGATTTGGACTCTTACCTAAACTATGGACTTTTTCCTAATCTCTAATATCTCCAACATTTTTTCTTCTTTTTTGTGAATTTTACTATTCCCTACCTGTTACTCTTTCGGTAAACTGAAGTTATGCTCTTCTGACGGTCAATTCAGTGGGGATTACAGCGCAGAAGGCTCCAGTGATGTTAATGATCTGAAGGTATCAAGTGTGTTCGTGTGCACACGCGTCATGTTTTGTTTGACGTTGTTCATTGAATATGTATGAAGTATTTTTAAATATTTTTTTTTTTGCATTATTCAGCTGAGCAAGACTTCCAGGAAACGGAGCTTGGATGAAGGCCCCGGTATTTCACTTTTCTAACAACTTTTTCAATATTCGTAGGTGTAATGCTAATTGCATCTTGTCCACGTTACAGACATAGGTGGTACCTAACTTGATTAGTCATTGTGCTTCAGTGGCCATCTCGTACTCTTCTCTTATGCCTTCTATGGTGGTCTAACTTGCATCTTTTTTTTTGGGTGACAAATAGCGACACTTGCGTCGTTCAGTTGCTTCATTGAACAATAACTGTAATCAATTCCTGTTCTAAGCATCACGCTTGGCAAGAAACAGGCTAACCATTCAAATCTTTTTCCAGGTGCAGAAACAACCGCAGCAGCAAAGATGGAAGATGTTTTAGCTTCTAACCATATACTGGGAAATACAGAAATTTTGCCAAATCACTGCTTTCCATCTCCAGTAATTAAGCCCAGTGCTACTAATGTTGCTAATTCAAGGGCAATGGGCACACCAATATCTCCGACGCCTGGTGTGATGGTTTCTAGTCATACCAGAGTATCAACTGAATTATCAATCAAGGTATATTTCATTTGTTGTTGTTTAGAACTGCTAGCAAATTGAAGATTACGATAAGTTTTTTTTTTGCGTGAAGCAATTAAATTTTGAGGGGCTTTTTAAGGGAGGTTATTGTTGATCCTTCGACAGTCTATACTAGATCTTTTTTTGTCCAGGCATTAACTTTTTTTGAATTCTTCCATGCCAGAACGAGAGGGAATTAAAACGTGATAAGAGGAAGCAATCAAATAGGGAATCTGCTAGGCGGTCAAGGCTGAGAAAGCAGGTATAGTGTATTGACCATTTTATTGATTGTTATTAACTGGAGAGGCTCGCTTGCACATATTCTTTTGATCAACACAGCTGCAATATGAGCAATATCCAGTTCTAACAGAAGGAAGCAATATCCCTGAAACATGGACATGAAACCCAATTTGGATTATTACTCATAACATATGTATGAAAATGTTGGCATCGTAGTAGAATACTAGAATGCATCAGTTGTATGATATTTGTGCTCTTGGTTCAGACTGAGACAGAGGAGCTGGCTACACAAGTAGAATCTCTTACGGCAGAGAACACATCCCTTAGATCTGAAATCAGCAGGCTAACAGAAAGCTCCAAGAAGCTCAGATCAGATAATTCCGCTCTAATGGTACTGAACCTTTTTGGTGATGCCACTGTACACTACTCAATGTTCTATATTTTGTTCCCACTGCAGCATTTTAGTCTACCTTTTATGGAACTGCACATCATTTCTCAGGTGAAACTGAAGGACACTGCGGCACCGAACATGGTAGAAGTGTCTCTGGAAAAAACAGCTGCATCATCCTCTCCTCGCGTCGTGGAGAACTTCTTGTCGATGATCGACGACACAAACAAGCCGGGCATTGGCAGGCACACGGGGCACGGTGAGTCCAAGCTTCGCCAGCTCCTCGGCTCCAGTCCGACGACTGATGCTGTAGCTGCAAGCTAAAGCTGATATGCCTTTCCCTGGCATAGAGGAGACTAATACATGCATGTGGCCTGGGGATTTTGCAAGCGCATGCTGCTCACATAACATCAGCGTTACAGTGTAGGTATTGATTCGATGAGTACAATCAGGACCACCGGTGATCATGTACTGCAGATGCCGGTTTCCAACTACTGCTCTCAGGCATGGATGCTGAGAGCCCGAGACTCATGTACCATGGATGTTTTTTTTTTTTTCATTCTGGGCTTAATTAGCAGTGTTGTAACATAGGGGTATTATGCTGCATGCCAACCTTGAACATTTTGAGATCTCTAAACCTGTTTTGTTTAATACAAATTGAAATTGTGAAGACAGTATGCAAGGGGTTATGGGAGTATAAATATATGGTTTTAAGTCTTGGAGCATTTTTACGGTACATTTAATATAATATGTTTCTACGTCTCTAAAAAGGAAAAGGCATAGTTATTAAGGTGTCATTTAGGCGTCGCTTAAGCGGTTTTAAGTCTTGGAGCCTTTTTACGGTATATTTAATTTAATATGTTTCTACGTCTCTAGAAAGGAAAATGCATAGTTATTAAGGTGTCATCTAAGCGGTAAGACGTTGCCGTGGGTCAAGGTGTCGCCCCGGCCTTGCCTATGGCGGCTCTAGGTGGAGCTGGGTGGATTCAAGGCGGCGCTGCCTCCTCCAACCCCTCTCTGTTGTGTCGCCTCCTCGTCGTACCTCCTACCTCCTTCCCTCCATTCCCTGTCGCCGAGGAGGCGTGCCGCCTTCTCCCCTTGCCTCTGCTCGTTGTCTGCCTTTGCTAAATCTGACGAGGAGTTGGAGGAGGAAGGAGCTAGAGACTTGAAGTAGGAGAGGGTGAATCTGCCGAGTCGAAGGAAGGAGTTGGAGGCTTGAAGTAGAAGTGGGAGGATGAAGACGAAGAGGAGTGGTGTAGTGTGGTACCATCTCTGCCATTTGCTTTTCACTTTTCTTGCTCTACTATTGTCTTTGCTTTTCTATGTAGGAGAGCTGGAGACTGCCATTTTCTTGCTCTACTGCTGTCTTTGCTTTTCGCTGTAGGAGAGCTGGAGACTTGAAGCTAAGATCCTACACGCTATCTCTGCCTTTTTTTTCTCGATACCTCCTCCGTTTTGTTGCCACTTTTCTTTTAGTCTATATTTCCTACTCACGGTAGTATTGCTAGCCGCCTCATCGGTCTTGCTGCCATTTTTCTTCCTCTGAGTGTATTTCTTACCGCATGGCTACTACTTTATTTTTGCCTAATCTTACTGGCTGCCTGGTACATACTCTGACTGCTAAAATGCTCATTTTATTTGCTACGCCTTGGGATGTATGTAAGGAGTTGCTTCGCCTCGCGTCTTAACGCTTAAAACGTGTGAAGAGGTGAATCATCTCATCTCATCTTACTGTCTTAATAACCATGAGAAAAGGGCTGTTCTGGGAGACGATAGCAAGTTTTGTTTGAGCCTCCTTATCTGATAAGGACATTGGACCACTGCAACGCGGATTCAACGGCAACAAGGGCAGGCAGAAGCTGAAATCGTTCCTGATGCTCCTCGTGCTAACTGGAGTACAACTGATTGGTCCAAAAAAAATCAGGACACACGAGGGCACACTGTTATGACACAAAATAAAAACTGCACAGCAGTTATGCCCAATGTACAAACAGTTTTGTAACTGACACCCTTTGGTTTATTGGCAACTCTTCATCATGTATATACACATGTACAAAATTAGAATAAATATACTTTTGGTTTTCTCTCAATCACTTTATAATACGTTATCAGCACACAGAGAAAGCAACAAGAGGTAATGGCACTTTGTGACAATCACAAAAGCGTTTTTCTGCAGATTCTCGCTCTAGTTGATTCCCTACACAAGAACTTGCATGTTCTTCTTGCTCCTCTCCATGAGGAGCCTCCACCACCACGCCAGGCATCCACCACCATCATCGCCACCGGTCATGGTTCACAGTCGGCTCATCGTCGTCCATGGGCGACGCACGGCGTTTACCCACCGGCGAAGGCCCCACGCTATGGTCCCACGGCGACCGCAAGATGCCTCCGCAGCCGCCAATCGTCGTCCGGCCTCCGGATCGCAAACCAATACAAGCATCCTCCGCCAAGGATGAATTATCATCCACATAAATCGAAAAAAGGGGTGCGCTGGCCCGGCCGGCCGGCCAGATGGCGGCCGGCGGCATGGCGATACACCGGCGGCCATGGCCGGCGGCTTGGCCGGCCCCACACACATGGCCAATGGCGCCGGCTTCGGCTCTTCAGCCAGAATGACGGGCCATGGCGGCTCTTCTAAGGGCGGCGGCCAGGCTGGCAACGCGGCATGGCAAGACACGACGCGCGCAATGGCTGGCACGGCTATGCATGAGATGGCGAGCGGCAACGGCGGCTCACTTCTAGCGGGCGGCTCGCACAGCGGCCGGCCCCCGATGGCATGGTGGCAGTGGCGCTTCGGCCCTGCGCAAGAATGACGGCCGGCCATGGCGGCTCCTTCCAATGGCGGCCATGGCGGCTCCCATGGTGGTTAGGGTTTGGGAGTTAGGAAACCCTAACTCCCTTCCATATATATATGGTCGTCTTTAAATGGGCTTGGCCCAAATTAATCCCACCTCCCCACTGGGCCAAAGGCCAAATGGGCTTCACCAGTTGTCACGATTTTGTATTTCCTCAGATTTCATGGAAATGCGAATCTTTATTTTAAATAAATTCCTATTATAAATTTGCATTTCAGTCCCTATAGGATCTGAAAATTATGTAAATATTTAAATAGATGTGCATTCACATTTATATGTTTTACATATATAGGATTATTATTTTATTGTAATTTATTTGCAATACACATTGCGACCATATTTAAATTTGCTATCTTTAGCAAAATTAAAATTCAAAAATTCCCATTTAATGAGTACCATTGTACTTAATAATTTGGAATTTTTTGCAAAATATTATACCTAACATAAATACCATAATATCACAATTTATGGCCCTTTTTGCTACATTTTTTTTTGTACGCTATGTCATACAATAAATTGATGTTCACCACCAATATTGTGATTATACAGTATTATAAATATAACCACACGTTATATTTAATTTGGGTATATATATATATATATATATATATATATATATTCATTTGGCATACAATACTCATATTGTTTTCCACATATTTTGCATTTTATTACAACAATACCATACACATTAATTTACCTCATGTAAATTAATTATTTATGGTGTACTTTTTATGTAGGTTTTAAATGGCTACCAAAGATTTTGAGCCACTCGCTATCGATGGTACCAATTACCCTACATGGGCTATGGACTTAAAGATCAACCTCACCACACGTGGGTTGGAAAGGGTGATATTTAATCCTCCCCAGATCAAATTCCTCCGGATATTGTGAAATATTCCGCTTTAAACATAATACTAATCACATACATCCGATTTAAAGGCGGAATATCCGTATGAGGAGAATCCACTTACTTTATGGATAGCCCTCAAAATAGATATGAACAAAGAGAAGTCGTTATCTTACAGAGGCTAATCATGAATGGGCACATCTTAGACTCCAAGATTTCAAAACATTGGAGACTATAACCATGCCCTTCATACTATTTGCTCCAAATTATGCTTTTGTGAGAAGGAACCAACAGATGCGGATAAAATAGAGAAGACTCTCTCTACAATGCTCCCATCCGACAGGTCCTACAAGAAGAATGGCGTCTTTGCAAATTACCAAACTTATTTTGATCTTATGCATACTTTACTTCAGTAAAAACATGTCGAACTTCTTTAAAGAATAATCAAGAACGCCCCATCTGGGGCGCTCCACTTCTCAAGTTCATGCTAATCAATATAACAATAAGTTCAATGGTTCAAAAGACCATTCAAAGAACTTTAAAGGTAAACACAAACGCAACATGAAGCAAAAACCAAGTGGATTCAAGAAAGGTAAAGGCAATTTTGGTAAGAAAATTGACAAAAGGAGATTTGTCAAAAGTGTGGTTGCTACAACCATCCTACCAAGAAATGCCGCACTCAAGCATCTTGTGAACCTCTACCTCCAGCCTTTGCCTCAAGGCAAGGATGCTCAATGAAGCGATTTGAAGCACACTTCAATCTCACATCCAACGATGATGAAACCGGATGTTCTCAAAAGTTCATTCAAGAACTCAAAGACACATGTGCCTCTACAAAGAAGGATGATCTCATGTGCACCGAGGACACACTTGAAGAATTTCATTCTCACAACATGCTTGGAGATCTCAATTAGACTCCTAGTTCCATAGCTACTAAGTACTTTTATGTTGTAATATAAATAATGTTGTCATCTATATTGTAAGCTTGTATGTTACAATCATATATCGAACATATTCGATATTGCAAAATAAAGTTTGCATGTATTCTATATATTACTTCAAGAATTTCATTAAATTCTTTTCTTTGTGTATATAGATTTTGGAGTCAATCCAATGGAGGAGGAATTATGCCTTGTGGATAGCGGTACCACAAACTCTATACTTAGGGACACAAAATATTTCCTAACCCTTACAAGGAGAAAAGGAAATATTTTAACAATCATGACGCGATGCAACGATAGTAGGCTCGTCGCGCTTCTATCACTCTCCCTATGGGTACACAATTGGAGATTGAGGATGCACTCTTGTATCCCGATTCAACACGCACTCTACTTAGTTATAGAGATATCCGTCAGAATGGTTTTCATATTGAAACCCAAAGTGACAACAAAGAGGAATATCTACTCTTAACCAAAAACAACGGATATGGCAAACAAGTACTAGAGAAAATTCCATCTTTAAACTCCGGATTGTACTATACATACATCAAACTGCTCAACATATTATGCACAAAGTAATTTTCCAAAATACTAATACATTCCAAACATGGCATGATCGCCTTGGCCACCTGCATTGGAATGATGAGGAAAATTATTAGCAATTCTATTGGTCATACATATATCAAAACAAAATTTCCTAATCCTCAGATTTTGTGTGCACTTCTGGCAACTGAAAAATTGATTTTAAGACCCTCTTATCTTAAAATCAGAGCTGAACCACTTAAATTCCTTGAACGCATTCAAGGAGATATATGTGGTCCTATACAACCATTGTGTGGCTCATTCAGGTACTTCATGGTTCTCATTGATGCATCTACTAGATGGTCACATGTGTGTTTTATCCACACGAAACCATGCATTTGCTAAGTTAATTGGTCAAATCATCCAATTACGAGCACATCATCCTCGAATATCGAATTCAATCAATTCAAATGGACAATGTCGCTGAATTTTCATCCTATGCCTTCAATGATTATTGTATGGCTCTTGGGATACAAGTTCAACACTGCTCCATATGTTCATACACAAAATGGTTTAGCGTAATCTCTTATCAAGAGAATCAAGCTCATTGCACGACCATTACTACTGAACTGCAACTTACCAACATCATGTTGGGGTCATGCGATCTTACACGCCGACTTAATACAATTGCGCCCAATCGCATATCATAGCACTTCCCGCTACAATTAGTACGTGGAAATCCACCGATATTTCCCATCCGCGAAAGTTCGGTTGCGCTACATACGCATCGATCTCACCACCGCAGCACACTCAATGGGACCGCACAGAAACTTGGGATCTATGTTGGGTATAAATCACCGTCAATCATAAAATACTCGAACCCTAACAGGGGACCTGCTTTCTGAAGACAACGATTGCATATTCAATGAGGAGCATTTCCCGGCATTAGGGGGAGACAATAAATACCAAACTGAATGCCAGGAAATTAATTGGAATGTTCAAGGCATTCCTGCCTCAGACCCACGTACTACAGAGACTGAGCTTCAAGTTCAGAAAATTATTCATTTGCAAAATATTGCAAATAATCTGCCAGATGCATTTACTGATTATAAAGGTGTCACAAAATCCTATAACCCTGCCAGAAATGTGCCTGAAAGAGTGGAGGTACCGAAAAATACCACTCAACTCCCAGTTCAAAATAAGAGGGGGAGAAGTACGGCACAAATGGCGGATACAGCTTCTAACAAGCGACAAAGGAAACAAAAGAATGTAAATGCAGATCAACCTCAAGTTGATAGACACCAAAGGATCCTTGAACCCAGATCAACAAAGGCACTCAATCACCGATCCTCGACATCGAATACCCGACTCAAATGTTTTGGGAAATAACATTGAGTCATCAGGGGTCCAAGAAATTTCTACTAACTATAATGATTCTGGAGAATCATATGATCGTAAGACTACAATTGTCGACATTTATTTCTCCACAACAATTGCAAACAACCTTCAAAATGATCCAGATCCTAAGACCATGGCAGAGTGCAAACAATACTCTGACCGAACCAATGGAAGGATGCAATTCAAGCGGAGTTAGCCTCGCTCAATAAAAGAAATGTATTCACCAATGTGATACATACACCTCCCAAAGTATTCCCTGTCGGTTTCAAATGGGTTTTCGTCCGCAAACGGAATGAAAACAATGAGGTGGTGAGATACAAAGCAAGGCTTGTAGCACAAGGGTTCACGCAGAGACCCTAAGATTGATTACAATGAAACATATTCTCCAAGAATGAGTGGAATAATATTCCGATATTTAATCTCATTGGCGCTTAAAAATCATCTAGCTTTTCAGCTTGATGGATGTAGTGATCGTGATATCTTTATGGGTCACTCGATTCGACATATACATGAAAGTTCCCGATGGAATTTCAATTCCGAATCCAAACGCAAATCGCAATATGTATTGTGTAAAGTTGAACAAGTCTTTATATGTCTTGAAACAGTCAGGTAGAATGTGGTACAACCGACTAAGTGAGTTCCTAACCAAAAGGGCTACTCCAACAATGATGATTGCCCATGTGTATTCATAAAAGATCCTCAACAGATTTTGCATTATATCTGTATGTTGATGATCTTAATATCATTGGTAACACACAAGATATAGATGAAGCACGCAATCATCTTAAGACGGAATTTGAAATGAAGGATTTGGGTAAAACCAAATTTTGCTTAGGTATACAACTTGAGCACCTTCATACAGGCATTCTAGTACATCAATCACCTATGTCCGTAAAATATTGAGAAATTCAATATGGACAAAGCATATCCATCGAAAACCCCATGGTTGTTCGATCTCTAGACAGGAAAAAGATCCATTTAGACCCCGAGATGTCAATGAAGAGATATTGGGACTCGAGGTTCCATATCTCGATGCTATCTGAGCGCTTATGTACCTTGCAAATTGCACCCGACCGGATATTGCATTTTATGTAAACCTACTTGCTAGATACGCTACTCCAACCAAAAGACATTGGGTAGGAGTGAAGAATATCCTTAGATATCTTCAAGGCACTAAAGATCTCGGTCTATTCTTTCAAAAGAATAAAAATATGGATTTAATAGGATATACAGATGTCGCTATTTATCGATCCCCATAATGCCGATCTCAAACAGCTTTGTGTTTTTACACGGTGGAATGACCATCTCTTGGAAGTCTTCAAAGCAGACTCTAGTGGCTACATCCACTAATCATTCAAATAATTGCATTATATGAAGCATCACGTGAATGTGTATGGTTCAGAATGATTAATCACATACAACATCATGTGATATAGGTGCTATTTCATCACCTACCATTATCTACGAAGATAATGTCGCTATGTTGTTCAAATGCAAACGGGTTACATAAAGAGTAATATCACAAAACATATTGCACCTAAACTATTTTACCCACATGAATTGCAAGAAAGTGGGAAATCACTATTCGCAAACTAAGTCTTGTGATAACCTCGCAGACTTATTTACCAAGTCATTACCAACTTCCGTGATTTCAAAAATGTGTTCATGGAATTAGTATGCGAAGACTACGTGATTTGCAGATGTCAGGGGGAGAAATCTCCTAAGACTCAACCCGTTCAGATAAAATATTGTACTCTTTTCCTTTATGAGTTTCTCATCAAGGTTTTTAATGAGGCAATATGACAACATAATCATTAATACATCTCTTTTCCTCACAGGGGGTTTAGGAAGATATGAACAGATATATGCCATATCAACTTTTCTCCTTAATTTTTCTCACTGGGTTTTAAAGGAGTTTTTCATGACATATCTATTCTATCGGTTCTCCTCATATTTTCCCTACAGGGTTTTTGGAGGAGTTTTTCCAAGATGATGAATTAGAAGATCATATGAAGACACATTGGTCAAGGGGGAGTGTTATGACACAAAATAAAATCGCATGTTAGCTTATGCCCAATGTACAAACAGTTTTGTAACTGACACCCTTTGGTTTATTGGCAACTCTTCATCATGTATATATACATGTACAAAATCAGAATAAATATACTTTTGGTTTTCTCTCAATCACTTTATAATACACACAAGTACAAGTATACATGCGCGGTCTTTCCAAAAAAAATCAGGACACACGAGGGCACACAAGTACAAGTATACATGCGCGGTCTTTCCACGTATGCATGCATCCGCGTATACTATCTACACCGCATGCATGTGGGAATTTTTGCCGTATTGGTGACTTTTCATCTCGTATTTATATTAATGACTATCTCTGTATTTTTTTTTGTTGCAACTATGATACTATTGCCGCACAGTTACCATGCGGGAACAGGGATGGAACGCTCCCCGCCCGCCATGTCGCGTGTTCATGCACACCACATGAACCCACCACATGTCCCGGATTAGGATTTAGACCGAAATTAGGTTAGGGTTTTGGTGTTGTTTGTAGGAATTTTAAAATATAGCAAATGAGTTCTAAAAATTATAAAATTTTACATGGAGCCTCCCGACACAATGTGCTTACTTGTGTAAATTTGCCATAATTTTATTCCTTAAGAATTTTTCTCGTAATTTCATATAAGTGTACTGTTTTACGAATTTGTGAGCCTATGACCATTCGATAAATTACTTACGCAACCGCTGCATGCTCGTTGCCGCACGGCCGCCATGCGGTGGCCCTCCCGTAGCCACCGCCTCGTGCCCTACCGCACGACCCCCCTTCCCTATGCCACGTGGAGCGTTTAGGTGTAGCGTTTGTATAGGTTGTAGAGTTTGTATGCGGTATGGTGGACCCAGGGTAGGCTGCACACTGGTCATACGAGTTGCTCACCTCAGTGATTGACGCGCATCATCGTAGCCGCCTAAGTACCATCCTCCTCTAGGAGGGCGAGGATGAGATTGAGCTTGGTACGTTGTGGTGCGCGCCCATGAGGGTGTGGAGGGTGGACTCACGT
This sequence comes from Hsuehochloa calcarea, assembly GCA_036346395.1. Classification (NCBI taxonomy): domain Eukaryota; kingdom Viridiplantae; phylum Streptophyta; class Magnoliopsida; order Poales; family Poaceae; genus Hsuehochloa; species Hsuehochloa calcarea. The sequence continues at coordinate 9,553,929 of CM070601.1, read as the reverse complement.
TGGGTTCCGAGGTACGTGTCGTTGCGATCTTTATGTACTCATTTGCAGCTTGACTAATTTGGGTGAACTAACATTTGTTCTGTACCTTACCCGATGCAGTTTGAAGATGACCAGGACCGCGCGGGCGACGTCCGTCCAGACGCTTCCCATATGACCGGTGCTTACTCACGACGCTAGTTGACCGTTGGAGGCCGGTGAGACACATTTTACCTTTAGTGCGGGGAGATGGCGCCAACCCTTTAGGATGTGACATACCTGACAGGGTTGCCCTGCGCTGGCTTCCCCTTGGCGGTGTACGACATCCCGGTCACGTTGCGCACGAAGTTCCTGGTGAGGTTCTAGGTGGTGTTGCCGCAAGACAGCGGGTACACGGAGTTTAGCAAAGACCCACAGCCGGCCGACAGGAGTTCAAGCGACCACCACGGTCAGGCCGAGGTGGATCCGCCGATTTACGTAAGTCTTTGTAACTATTGTCATCTCGTATAAATTTATTTGTGATCCTTGCTGACGTGTATATGTCTTCTTCCAGCCCGAGCGTATGGCAGAGGACGCACCTGACCACATTGTTAAGATGCACTTTGAGGTCTATTTGCTGTGGTTGTTCGGGTGGGTCATGTTCCTAGGGTCCCACAGCGACAACGTCGACGAGCACTGCATCCGGTATGAACGTGAGCCGGCGGACTGTCCAATGGAGGAGATCCAACCCTACGCCTGGGGTTCGACGATGTTGTGCGCAACGTATCACGCACTCTGCAAGGCATGCCATCGGGTCCAGGACAGCTCCATTCTCTCTGGATGCCCATTGCTTCTGCAGTTGTGGTTCTTCGAGCGCTTACAGATCGGACGACCACAACTGAACTTGGGAGCGTACATAGTCAACTTGTATGCCAAGGACGATGACGTGGACCGGCCGACCATCGGCATAGTGTGGTGTTGTAGATAGATTAGTTTCATGAATATTTATTCTTTTTCGTAATGTAATCATAAATTCATATGCTAAGTTTATGTTGTTCTATTCCACATGTCACCTACACACTGATCACTACGCACACGTCCTACCCGGACTACGTTGTGATGTTCGATCAATTGACAGATGACCGCGTCGTTTGGACACCGTACAATCCCAAAAGGGTGTACGCGCGCCTCGAGGACTATCGAGCCTGTGTACACGAGACTATGTGTACTGGTACACGGACATGCTTGGTGCACGACACCTTTGTGGGGAGTACTAGGTGCAGCGGGCCTTGCACCGATTCGGCCTGCGATAGTAGGTCCCAGCCTCCTGGGGGCAGCGGGTCCTTTATTTCAAACCCTACTAGTTACTAATGACATTCTTCTCTTGCTGGTCCCGAGTTCCACCCGTACACGGGGCAAGAGTATATGGAGCCGTCGTCATCTTCCTTTGCGCGACCAGGTATGACTACCTTGATGCTTGCGTAACTCCTATTTCGTGGTTTTCACCATGTTTACATGCGTAACATAATATTTCACAGGTCGTGCACCGATTTGAGACGAGTTGGATTTTTCACACGAGGAGTCACGCTCCGAGGACTTCTACTTGGACCAGCGTGGCAGCCTAGGTCTCCGTGGGGGCTTCACAACTGCACGGTGTGCCGGACCGACCCAACCGACGTAGGACCCCCCCGCGACACCCCCTCAGGCTACTTGCGTCGGTCGAGTACCTTGGCCACCTGAGCCTTTAACGTACTCGCACCAGCGCCCGCAGCAACCCCAGACGAGGTCAAGGGCAACACGCAGGGTACGCCCCAAGAGGAGCTACTAGTAGATATTTGTTCGTGTAAATATTAATTTTGGTACAACTATTATTATGCTAGTCTCGTGTTTCGATATTTCTTTTTTGCCTGCACACCGTGACCACGTGAGGGAGTCATCATCGGGACACCCCACTGTAATATTCTGAAAATCATATTAATAGCAATAAAAAAAAATAAGTTAAGTAATTAAAGAAATTAGGGTTTTTTTCGTAATTAAATAAAAAGGGATTTATGAAAAATAGAATATTTTCGGTATTTTTTTTAGAGCTATATAAGTAGTTTTGGGTTTTCTAGAAAACCCTAATAGCCATTTAGTTTTCCACCGCGCCTCCACATTTTTCCATCCACATACGCTATCAATTCTTTTTCTTGGCCATTGAAGGCTGCAATTCTTGGTCATACTGGCGCTGGCCGCTTACTGCCGTGTCCCGCTGCGTGGCGCTCGCATTATTGTTGTCATGCGCAGATTGTCGCGTGTCTTCGCCGCTACCGTGCCGAGCCACGCACCTTTTGCCGACCTGTTTGCATGCGCCACCGCAAAACCGCCGCCGCCGCCAACAATTAAGTGTCTTTTGTCTCCTGCGCTTTGTCGCGCTTTTGGCCGGCAGTGTATGCGAGTGGAAAATTGGGTGCTGTAACTTGGTAGCAATCATTAGTGCAGCTACTGTTTGGGATTAGCATCTGGATTTTCGTCGTGTGGGTAACGATCGCTTTTTTCTCTATTGTTTATTTTATTATAGTTTTAGAATCGAGATTAGAATAAAGAATTGACATGTTTCTAGTAAGGGAAAAATCGATTAATAGATTTGTTTAACCTGCCGTTCTGTGTACGATTTATTCGGGTATCTTAATGACAAATTTTGAAAATGCCATCTACTAGTTAATTGTAGATAATTTCGATATCTTTCTATAGCATATTGAATCTTGTCAATCGGACGAGTATAATTAGAGTTATGTTTTTCGAAAGGCCGCTGTTTTTAGGTTTATCGTCTTTCGGCGCTGTTTTGGTAGATCAGTTGTTAAAAATAGTAAATGGCTTAATTAGAGTTTTTGATCTACATGAAAGTTGTAGATAATTGTCCAATGGTTCTGTAGGATCTGAGAACGCGTATTTTGGTTGAGTACAACAAAAGTTATGTTTTTAGTAAGGCTGCTGTTCCGAAGCGGACAGACCGACTTTCCGGGCTAAATACGGAGGGTTAGATGATTTAATTAGAAGTCTTCGTAATCTAAGAAAATGTGGATAATTTTATAAAGAATCCAGAATGGGGTGGTTTGTGGTGATCGGACTCTCGAATCAAAAGTTACGCTTTCTTTAGTAACCGGACAGCAATGGGTAGTTTTTCGATACCGGCGTAATATCGTATATTTGGGAACGTGTAGGAGCGATGTATATTGATTGTGATTCTTGTTGCTGTAGTTTGTATTGAGAATTGGTGTATTTAATGTAGGAGAGGCGTCGTGCTTGTTGCCATCTGCTAGTCAAATTGTGCGTCGCAACTAGTACAGGCAAGTGCATGGTAGACAGCGATCAATGATCGATCACTGTTTTCTTTATCTTCTATTACCATTATTGTTGTGCTTTTATTTGGTTTAATTGCAAACAATGGATTGGTATGTTTATATCTTTGTTGATGAGCATGATGGAAAGTTGGATATGATGTTTATGATGGAGTTTGCATGTTTGCATTCATAAGCATCTTTGCATAAGAGAAGGTGATCATGATTGATCACAACTCCACGGGAGTGGAGGAGGTCCCCGATCCTTATGGAGGAACGGGCTTGCGAGTGAATGTTGTCGCGAGCATTCACTCACGCTATACCGGTATACGCGAAAAGAAGTGCATGTGGACATATAGAATAGAGTTGCATTGATATTTGAAATTAATGAATGAGAGTGACAATAGAAGTGCATGTGATGATAATGAAGTTATTGAGTGCTGATGATTTATTATTGTTCGTTGTTTATGGATGTATTTGCTGAGTCGTGGACTCACCCTTGCTCTATTGTTGTTTTTAGGTGATCTTCGAGGATGCCGTAGTTGAGAGCGAGTAAAGCACATGGACATCACATGATCATTCGCCATGATAATCTTTTCATTCAATATTGGTTTACACATGGACATGTTAGTTATTGAATAATGTTTAGTATATCATTTGGACTAGACTATTTGCTTTATTAATTTGGATTCGTTGGTTGATGCTGCTTTGGAATATTTACTTGGTTATAATTTCCATTGCTTATTTATTGTCGCTTGATCCATATTTACATGTTCGTTTGTGATCCATTGGTATGATTATTGATGATTTCTTGATGTAATTTTATAGTGTGTCATTAATTATTAGTTTAAAGTGTAGTGTGGTGGCATTCTAGGCTCTGTGTTGGGCTGGGGTGTTACACCCACACCACCCTGTTTCTACCCTTGACTCCCCCACGCCACTTTTCCAAACCGATATAACAACACACTGTGACACTTACTTTTCAGAGTGACAAGATCACACTTCGCCACGTGACCTTTTCAGACCGAAATGACCGCACTCTGTTACACCACACGCTGCCACACCAGCTTTTCAAATAAAAAAGACCAAACTTTGCCTCACAAAACTTTTTAGATGAACGTGACAACACTCTACCTCTCCAGTTTTTCATACCGAAAAGACAACACACTTGGACTCAACCTTTTCAGAATTGACATCGATTTTTTGTGTGTTCTCACTCCACCAGGTGCATTACACCATACGCCTTATAAAAAGAGGTGGAAGAGATCTGAGAGAGAACACTACACAACCAAACACAATACTACACAAGAGCTTGCTTCACACAACTAGGAGGAAGGAGATGGAGGACTAGGTGAACATGTACAAGAGGATAATACAGAAGCGCAAGTGGCTAGCCGAGATGGCTAAACCTTACCTATATAAGTATATAAAGGATGCACCGTACCACCGTAGTTCCCAGTCCCACAATGTGTGTGCGAAGATCCAACAAAAGATTATCCAGTCCACACACCCGGCGACGTCCGCTCGGGCGTACTACACGTGCGGCCACCACCTCATAAATGTATCTTGCACACACAAAGATTTTTCACAACATATGTTACATTCCAGAAATCCCTGATTACACATTTTTTCAGCCGAAGATGCAATGCAACTTCTTCCAATGGATCGACGACTCAGAGATGTACGATAGGACGTTCATCCAGCAAAAATACATGTTGAACTTTCTATAGCGAGCCAAGATCTTCTAGCGCTGGACACCTTATGTACCCGACCCCGACCCAACTGAAAAGGCATCAGACGAGCCCAAGAAAAGCAGATGAGTACGACAAGGCCAAGCGGGCGACGAACAAGGGGAAGGCTCCTGCAAGTGAGACTGTGGGCGGTACTGCCGCTCCCCATCGCTCGGGCGCTCTCCGGATCCAAGAGGTAAGTTATGTTTATTATGCATCATAATTATTAATTTAGCCCGATGTTGTGTTATCCTAACATCATTGAACCGTCCAGTCCATCTTGTAGGACATGGATGACTTCGAGACTAGCCGCCATCGCCACGGGCAGCAAAGGGACAAGAGGAAGGCTCATGCAAGTGAGACCGTGGGTCATACTATCGCTCCATGTCACCTGGGCGCACTCCGGATCCAAGAGGTAAGTTATGTTTAATATGCATTATAGTTATTAATTTGGCCTGATGTTGTATTACCCTAACATCATTCAACCATCCGACCCGTCTCGCAGGACATAGATGGCTTCGAGACTGGCCGCTACCGCCGCCGCCGCGGGTAGCAAGGAGACAAGGGGAAGGTTGCGTTGGGCCGCCGAAACTAATGATTTTTGTTCCAATCGACTTTGTTTCCATTCAAAAAATGTGCATATATATCGTAGGTTTATTTTGGTTTGTTGCATAGTGCATGTGGTCGTTCCTTATGCATGTAACGAAACCCAACGTGTAGTGTAATTCGCAACTTTATTATGAAGTCTATTTCAATTCGTAACTGCAATTCTCGTTCTCTTATGACATTGAATTTTTTCTGTACAAAGGTAGGAAATAACAGAAAAATAAAGACATAAATGACATGTTGTGGAAGTGGACACTAAAAATAATGATCAACATATCTGATGCAACAAATTACATCTCTTTTTCCCAAAAATCAGGAGAACAACGCGCATGACAACCCTAAGCCCAATTATTTTTTTGCCCTTACATTGTCTGCTCCGATTTTGCATTCTGAATTAAGCACACTACAACGTATTACTTGTTTGCTCCGATTTTGCATTCTGAATTAAGCAGACTCTACAATGTATTGCCATATTTTAAAAACAACATTACAAAAAAAATTAAAAATTCCGCTACATATAAATTTTAAAAACAAAAATAAAGAGCCCTCCTGTTGCCAGTTCAATTGGCGACATGAACCTCCCCACTGTTTCCTTTGGCAACATGGAGATAGTTTTGTATTTTTTTTTATCAAAAAATTCGATGAAACATCTTTGGTAACAAATAAAAAGGGTTCCAAAAAAATCAAATATTCAATTGCAATAAAAATATCTTGCTACAACATTTAGAAAGATATATTACAACAAAATGAAACACTGCATGCAACCATTCAGAAAGTGTGATGCAACATGTTGAGGAAATACTTGCAACAAACCACCTTAATGCAGTCAAGCTCTAACGCCCGAGTCGCATATCATGTGGGTGGCAATACGCACGGTGCTTTAGCTAGCACTCATGATCCCATATCTGGAGGGGGCTAGGCTAGCATGGTGTCGCATCACCGGCCTTCGTTTTGGGCATCCGCCGTCTGATGTTTTTTTATCGTCGATGCGAAGAATGAGAGAAATATGGAAATTAGGGGATAGTGAGGGAGGGATAGAAAAAGAGAATTGTATCCATGTGATGACCGGATTTGATGCAGAGTTAACGTTGTAGTGGGCTAGCTTAACTAGTGCTTACTTGCAGTTAAGTGGGAGGTTAGGTCAAAAGAAAAGCCACAAGTCAGCACGAGAACGTTCTCTCAGGCTTTGCTCGGAATGAAAGGGAAACATTAAGAAAAGGGAATGCCGTACTAAGCCCTTGACATTTCGTAGCCATGGACAGCGTCTCGATCGTTGGGACGATAGATAAATCTCTCGTCCGAATTTAGCGTGCTGACTAGCCTCCGTCTCTTTACACGAACCGAACGATGAGTTTACTGGCGAGTGACCGTGACAGTGCATCGCAATAGATTTCAAATAAATATATATAAATTTTAAAATTAAAATTTTGATTCATTTGGTTACACCACCATCCATAGCGTGACAAAATAATATTATCACACTATAGTATAAATCCGCTAAAATAACACCTTTTATAACATCATTATCGGTGGTAGTATGACCTAAAACAACACTTTTTTGTCACGCCATTGTGGTAGCGTGACCAAACAAGTGCGTGCAGTGCAAGAGTTTACCAAGATACGGGCTGACGTGACAGTGTTGTTTTGTCACACCACGGATAATGGCGTGATCAAAGAGATCATAATTGGAAATAAAGTTCACGGAGGGTTAACTTTAAAATAAAAATTTAAAAAGGTTAATTAATAAAAAATTCAAAAATTACATGCATAATTTGTATTGTACGAATAAATCGTAGAGTCTTATCACAAATGATATATGTAAATAATCTAATTGTTCACATAAAATTTTATAGTAACACATGAATATATACACATATCTATTCATAAAATATCCCACTAACTTGAAAAATAGGAAGGTAGATAACAAGCTTACTACCAAACCATATGCTTTTTTTATAATAGTAAATAATCATGCCACGAATCTGCACTTGCTGTGTACTCTGCAGGCTTGCACGTGCTTTCTTCTAAGGACGGCATAAGATTTTCAAAGCTCCTGACTCGTCATTCATCAATGGCACTCGCTGTGTTCTCCTTTGGTAAGATTATCTATTGTCTTCAAAGAAAGCACATCTGTTTTGAACATAGAAAAGGGCCCCTAATTGCTAGAAGAAGCACGGCTCAATTATTCAGATAACTGCAGTAGTCCTGATCTGTATAGTACGGCGCTCACGGACAATTCTAACTATTCTAGGTGTTCCATGCGCTGAAGCAACAAGAGAGTTTCTTTCGCTGCACTGTTTGTGAACCAGCCTAATCAAGTATGTGTGCATCCGGACAAAGTTGAGTGACATGTAAAAAATCTGGCATTTCTGACAGAACAAAAAAGATGAGCAGACAATGAGGCGGAAGCCTTAAGAAACGCCAAGCCCTATGAAACTTGACCGTTGTGACTTGTGATGTGGGCTCCTCCACGGGCATCTGTGAACCGACAAAGAGTGATCACGAAAAGACCTGGTTTTTTTATTATAAAAAGGACAAGAAGCCCAAAATCTCCATCCCTGCACGAAGAGTTATCCCAAAAGGAAAAGCAAAATAATAATGTTTTTTTTTCCAACTTCTAATCTCGTTCTTTCTCCTCCTCCTTAGCAATCCATCGTCATTGTTGTTCCTAGACTTTTTCCGCACCTGGAAAGGCAAAGCAAACCTCAAGCTTCTCCATAAGTGTTTTCTCCTCATCTTTTCTGCATAAGGCGGTGCTTTTTAAACCTCACTGTAAGTGTCCGCTGCGATGGCCGCTGTTGGTTTCAGCGGGTGTTGATATGTGATTCGAATTTTATAGAGGTTTAAGTCTAAAGGCACGGAGTGTATATATTCTTCTATTTTTTTATCTTTGATTTGAGTCAGTTTTATATTACCGTATATACCTCTTATAAATCGTACGAAAAGAGCTGACGATTTATTAAAATCTATATATTTTGTAAATATTTTATTTAATATAGTGAAAATCGTCGTCGTCGTACGTCTGTAATTTTTTTTGTAAGAAATTTTTAGTAAAAATTAGTATATCGCTATTCTTAATTTACTATGTTATCTACGTTTAGATTTCTAACGGCGGTTCCGGGCTCTCGGGTTCCATCGTGCAGCAGAGTTCACATCTCACCATCTCTGTCTCGCCTTGGATCCTTGCGCTGCGTGCGGCAATAGCTAGTTCCATTCCACCACTTACCTCACTTCCCATGGCATTGTGATTGTGCGAGGCGAGGTGGCCTCTGTCTCCACACGTGCATTTCTGCCGCGGCGGCAGCGGTTTCTTGCCTTGCCTTGTGGATTTGCTGCTGATCTGTGGCCTGCGTGTGGTTGGTTGGTTGGGGGGAGGGAAGGAGAGGAGGAGGAGGGCTTTAGGGCAAGCAAAGCAAGGGAGGAAGGCTGCCGGTAGCGCGCGCTAGGTGGCTCACGGGTTTTAGGCCGCCTCTATAACTCACAAGGAAAGTGCCGCCGCGCGGGTGTAACATCCGAACTGTCCTAATGGCGACCCCCATTGTTTCTCCTTATCCTCCGCATTAGGTAGCAGTTTCATTTATCGCGCGCGGGGCGTGCGTCTCTCTCCCTCTGTTCATGTGCGTGCGTGCTTCTTCACGACGCCTCCTGCGCTCTCGCGCTGCTGCTTCTTGCTGTGGATGCGTATGGGGCACTACACCAACTCGACGGATCCGAGGCCGGACCTGGAGGTGGTCAAGGACTGGAACGGGGTCGCCCAGGTCGTGCTCCGCTCGCCCAAGGGAGCCTCCGCGCGGGTGCGCCTCTTAAGTTTTTTTTTCGTGTTTTTAGCTTTAGGAATTGTGGAGCGATCGGCTTGGCATTGCTTGGTTTGGTGTCATTCTGATGGGGGTTTTAATTTGCCGTCGCGGTGTTTGCAGGTGAGCCTGCACGGTGGGCAGGTCGTCTCCTGGAGGAACGACCGCGGCGAGGAGCTCCTCTTCACCAGCAGCAAGGTGAGGTTAATCCGTGTTGCTTGTCATAAGTTGGGGTTTTTTTTTGTGAGGAGGTCTGAGTGGGGAAGCCTATCGGGCAATCGGATTACCCATCCCGGCATCCGTAGGGGACCATTTGCTCATGTCATAATTGTCATTCAGTGCTTATAGTTATGCTAATCTGGTGGATGTTCTTGGATCATTCCTGCGGGAGTTGTATGTATTTTTCTGAAATTTACATTGGAGGTAAAACGAGTGCTTAAATAGACTTTTAAAACACAAAATTGGATTCATGTACCTGCCATCTTTTCCATGGTCTACAATGATGGCTGGAGAAGACAAAGTACATATTATTTTCACTACGACCCCTTTGTATTGCGACTAATTTGTGGTCCTAAAAGTTCATACTAAATCATAATGACCTTCTTCCCAGTTCTTGAACTCACTCCGCCCAAGCTTGGGATCCCCCCCCCCCCCACCCCCAAATTTTTTTTGTTGAGCCCTTTTATTCATCTTGATTCATAGACGCGTGGGCCTGTAATCCTCTACTGTTTGCTCCAATAGTTTTATTAAGCACCTCTATGAGCGTTGTTTTTGACGTGCAGGCAATCTTCAAGCCGCCAAAGGCGGTGCGTGGTGGAATTCCGATATGCTTTCCACAGGTATTACACAGTATTCCATTCTACTGAAGGTTTCTATTAGATTGCACACACACAAATATTAGGTGTCAACTGAGAATGGAGCTGCCAGCTACACTACTTGGGGGTTCTGATAACTGCAAGACTCCCCGCAGTTTGGAATTTGCGGGACATTGGAGCGACATGGATTTGCAAGGAACAGGATATGGACCCTAGATGACGAGCATCCACCATTAAATCATAATCATAACAGCAGAAAAGCTTCTGTTGACCTTATACTAAAGCCATCTGAAGATGACCTGAAGTGTTGGCCACATTGGTATGCATTTGTTTTGACTAATCTGTATATGCTCTTCTCTGACTGTACATAGTTTCTGTTACAACTGAATGAGGGTGAGATGTCAAAGTTCTCTGACAGTACACATATGGCTTTGCTTACCGAGGGGAAAAAGCCTGAACAAGGCTAGAGGGGGATAATCTGAGTACTGTTGATCAATACCAAATTAAAATAAATTAATTCTGTGAGAACATGGTTAACATTTATCGACTTCTTAGATTGGAGACATGTAGTCATTTAAAAGTAGAGATGCTGAGGCTATGGGAATGGAGTTTTTTTTTGTGTGTGGATTCAGATGTCTTCTCATCCGTATTTTGTATGTGTATTCCTTCACATGCATTACTTGATAGATTATAATTTAATTCCAGTTTTGAGTTTCGCCTGAGAGTTTCTCTTTCAAAGGATGGGGACCTGTCACTAGTATCGCGCGTCAGAAATGTTAATGGCAAGCCATTCAGTTTCTCGTTTGCTTATCACACGTATCTCTCTGTTTCAGACATCAGGTCAGGCATTGTTTACCCAACAGAAGATTTTTTTTTGTACCTCACCATCTAACTACTTTTCATCGATGGCATATAATTTTCATAAGATGATATGTTATGTCTTGCTAATTTCAGCGAGGTGAGGATAGAAGGTTTGGAGACCCTTGATTATCTCGACAATCTTAGCCAACGAGAACGTTTTACAGAACAAGGAGATGCCATAACATTTGAATCAGAGGTGAATATTTACAGATACTTCAACAGTAATGTCTATTACTTTACTTTCATCTATGAGCAGGGATTGAAATCTCGGTACCGGGGAAGATCGGCCGACGGCCGGTACCGGTAACCGGTAAATTAAAAAAAAAACCGTCCCAAATTCGAATTTCAAAATTTGAATATGGATTTTCTCCGGACCGGTTACCGGCCGGTAACCGGATAAACCGGCTAAAAAACTGGGAAAAACCAGGAAAACCGGAAAATGGTGAAAATGGTAATTAGCAAATTTAAATTTGGAATAATGCAAATATTATTGAGAAAGTGTTTCAAGTTGTACATAAAAACTTGATTTTCCAAGCAAGAGCTTAACTAGGCTAGTTTGCCCTCTCCTAGGATGGAAAAATTAAGTATAGATCCAAACGTTCCCAAAGCAACTATTGTCTGTCCCTGATGAATTGAAAGGCTGCCTAATGGAATGACAATAGACCTAATAAAATGCTGCATATATTCTAAATACACAGGCATACATGATTTTTCAAAAGGATGAGTAGTATGCTCTTGCACAGACACAATTGAAAGAGTAAATTGCATTTGGTGCAATGGTTGTGAAATTACATAAATGTTTGATTGATCAATGGTGCAAACATGATCAAGTTTAGGGGGGCGGCAAAGTACAATACAAGTTCAGGGTGTTGAGTGAGACAACTGCATAAGTTTAGAGAGCTCCAATGCAATTTACTCTAGTTGAAAATATTAGGTCCATTTGAATTCTTAACTATCTTATATTTTTCAAAGGTCGTATATTAATTATTTTCTTGCTTCTTTCATGACTACACCTCCTAAAAGGATAGCTTTCTAGTTACATGAGCTACCCTTAGGAGCTAGTATTTTTAGCAGAAATATGAAAGTTGGACTTGGTCGGCCAGTCCTGGCCAAACAAATGCCAGTATATTGATACTAGTAATCATATATATGAAACCTGTGTCGCTGAACAAACTATTAGCAAATACTTTTTCGTATCTCTTATTAATCATATCGCGTCACTAAATGATTTGAAAGTATAGGATTAAATAATCAATCCAATCCTGTGCAAATAACGATGCAATCCAATTCTCTCATGGTTGCATGCAATCCAATTAATGAGAAAGTGTTTCAAGTTGTACATAAAAAGTCCTCCTTTATGTTTTAATAGTGCTAAATATACTAAAAACTAATGTTTCAATACATAATCTAGCATAAAAATGCCTAAACCAACTAGGGAAGGACATTATGGAGTCAAAAATTCAAATTCAAATTTTAAAAATTTCGGCCGGTATTTTTTTTACCGGTTCCGACAAACCTGTTACCGGCGGTTACCGGTTGGTTTTTTTTATCCCTGGGCATGAGTTAACTATACTATGTGTTTGCATTTGAGGATACGGAAAGCATTACTACTCCGTACTCACTACTCACTAGACTAGACATAATTTTGGGCTATAATCTTCGTCTGTACTATAATTACTATCGGAATTGCTAATTCAGTCACCTGAAAATTGCCCAATTTCCAGTCTATTTTCTAACCCTCCGATATTGTGTTTAGATTCATGCTCCAAGCTCATCTTCCTCCTCTCCGGCGCTGCCGGGTTAGGGCCTAGGTTCACCGGTTAGGGTTAGGGTTCACGGGCGTGGGGGGTGGTCGACGAGGACGAGCGGTTAGGAGGCGGCGGCGATAACCGCCGGAGACGAGGAAGAGGGTGGCGCGGGCGCGGGGCGGAAGGAAGGGCGACGCGGGGACGGCTCGCCGGAGAGGAGGAAGAAGGGCGGCACAGGAGGGTGGTTTGGGCAGAGGGAGGGAGGCGGGTAGGGTGGAGTTGGCCGGCGGGTCTCGTTGGTGGCGCCGGTGAGGAGGTGGGAGGCGGTGCGTGGGGAGGGTTGGGGGAGGCGGCTGGGGTAGGGTGGGGTGGGGGTAAAGGTTAGGGTTAGGGTTGATGGGTGGGTTTACACGTGGAGTGAGGGAGTGATGTGGGTGGTTGGTTCTAGATCCAATGGCTTAAAAAAAATCGACCAAAAGTTAAAGAAAATTTTAGGCAACTGTGCAATAGACAATTGTAATTACTATAGTAGATTCTTAAGATTTGTGGTGGTAATGTCTGGTCTATGTGCAAATGTTTCGCAGGTTGACCGAGTCTACGTTAGCTCACCAAATGTAATAGCAGTTCTTGACCATGAGAAGAAACGCACACTTGTCATAAGAAAAGAAGGACTTCCGGACATAGGTAAGTTGCCACCTTCCAGTAAAACCACGGTAACAGTACTTGGGAATTTCCATCTTATTCATTTTATGCCTGTCAGTTGTTTGGAATCCATGGGAAAAGAAATCGAAAACTATGGTGGATTTTGGCGATGAGGAGTACAAACAGATGCTGTGTGTTGATGCGGCTGCAGTGGAGAGATTAATCACACTGAAACCAGGGGAGGAGTGGACAGGGAAGCTTGAATTTTCTGCACTTCCGTCGACAAACTGCAGCGATCATCTTGATCACCCCGGTATCATCTAGCATGCAGTGTGATAGTTTACAATGTCATACTATATAACTATTAACCATCTGACAAGAAAAGTATTAGCCACCTTTTCTTTAACTTTTTGTACATGAGATCAGTAGGCTCCTCTATGATCAGTCACCAGCTCAATTTAAATCTGTGCCAGTTCCCAGTTCCCCGGACGAGATTACTTTAGCCTAATCCATCTGGATCCCAGTCGTCAGTCGAGGGTACTTGGAAGCTCACCCCGGAAGGAATCTATACAACGAAATCCGCCTGCTCGCTACATTTCCTTGGCTCTACTTCAATGAACTACCAAAAAATAGTATGGAAATCCTCCGCCCCTCCGAAGTGCAAACTCTTTGCTTGGCTAGCAATTCAAAATCTGCTTTAGACCTCAAGCAAGGGGTGGTCAAACCATCGCGTTTGCCCACTATGCAAACATTCTCCGGAAACAGCTATGCATCTGTTCGTGTACTCTTCAAGAGTATGGAAGTCCCTGGTGGACTGGTCAGGGTCTGAAAAACTCGAGCCACCTCACTGCACCGGTAGTTGGGGTTGGAGTATTGCTGACTGGTGGACCACGGTTGCTGGGACGAGAGGATTCCCAAGGAAAGCGAGAGATACGGAAGGAAGAGAATACTAGAATCTTCCTTAACAAGTCAACCATCCCGCCAGAACTCCTGACAAAGATAAAGGAGAAGGGTAGAGCAATTCTGTATCCTGTAATTAAGACCTTACTTTAATCTGTACTTTGCGGCTCATCTCGGCTCCCTTCCTTTGTAAATATTACATGCATCTCTTCTGCCTGTTTCCTTAAAAAAAAATGTGCCAGTCAACATGTTATTGTGACCTGGTTTCTGGAATATGAATATATGATGGTAGACTGGTAGTATCGCGCTTCCTGCTCATTGTACGCAAAATGCTAGATCCAAGTAAGTTGTTGCCTTGTGCTCGGAAAGATTTCTTGCTATGCGTCCGCAACTCATTTGATCAGAATTCAGAGCTAACATTTGCCTAGACATTTCAAGAATGTGAGTGATGCAAGATAAATGTCATCCATGGAAGTTCTTAGATGTAAAAAGAGTAACAAACTGCTGCATAATACTCCACAGTTCACAACTTTAACAATACTGGCTACTCCTGCAGTCAGTCGTTCGCTATAAGTAGATTACAGAGTTTACGATCTGTTCTGAAAAAAAGGCTATGACATACAGATAGGGGTGGCAAAAAAGCTCGCGGCTCGCGAGCCGGCTCGAGCTTGTTTGCCGAGCCGCTCGCTCGAGCGGCTTCGAGCTCGGTGAAGTTTCGAGCCGAGCTCGAGCCGCGCTCGCGAGCCAAACGAGCCGAGTGCAACCCCATATAATCAAGATGATTGGATTTTGAATTGATGATAAATGACTCATATAATCATTTTATTCTACCGAGCTCGAGCGAGTTTTTTCGAGCCGGCTCGAACGAGTTTTTCGAGCCGGCTCGAGTCTTTTTCGAGCCGAGCCGGTTCTCGAGCTTGTTTTCCAAACGAGCCGAGCCGAGCCTCGGACCGAGCCTGGGCGAGCTTGGCTCGAGCCGGCTCGGCTCGGCTCGTTTCCAGCCCTACATACAGACAACTGGCCACTACATTAGTACATCAGGTCTTTGACGACCCTGACCTCAAGCCCGCCACCCTTCCTCTCCTGCACGGCTGCACGGTGTACGGGGCGTGCGTGCCGAGCGGCCTGTCCCACACGACGAAGAAGGGCTGCGAGAAGTTGACCTTGGTCGTGGTACGCCGTGTTGTTGCGGAGCGCCGCGTGGAACGGGTTCCACGGCGCCATGATCCCTCAGTGGTCGTCGATGCCCTTGACGGTGGCGAACAAGAAGAAGGCCATGGCGGCGCGCGACGCCATCCCGGAGAGCAGGAACACGGCGGCGTCCGAGAGCGTCTCCCGTGAGCAGGCCCTCGACGGAGTCATTGTACTGCGCCGCGACGAGGTGGTGCCACGAGTGGAAGCGCCGGTACAGGTAGCCGCTCGATTGCATGCACCGGTGCACGGTGTACTGCCACGTGTCGAACACGAACATGGCGACCACGGACCGGGCGGCCTCCACGAGGAAGGAGGAGAGGCGGCTCGAGCGGGAGTAGCCTGCGCCGGTTTCGAACCCGTTGCCATCTTTGCTTGTGGGACACCAAGATCGGTGACCGATCGATGGCTAGCATTTTATATAGAGGTAGACCGAGTTAACCAAGTGTCAGTAGTGTGCACCGAGGGTTGACGAAACTATTTTCAAAGTTAAGACTTTTTTTAGTCTAGTAGTCAAACCTTTTCTACTATGGCAACTAGTCTTGAAAATTTTCGATCAAAAGTACTTAAATGATCTTATAATTTTTTAGACCTTTTTAACACACAACTATGAAAGTTAATGTACTATAAAATTTAATGGTCAGCATTGTACGTTGAATACGGCGAAAATTGAAAAGGAAGAAAACATGTGGAAACAGAGGGAATAAAAGCTTAGCTAAGCTCTGAATCAAACCTTCCTCGGGGCCTTGTTAAGGACTACAAGAGACTAAGGATGTATTACAGTTACAACTGTACAAAGTCTACTAGTACTACACTACTACTTAATTTGATGATGTGCTAAGTCTCCCCCAAGTTTTCCAACTAGGACTGTACAATTAATTCGGTCCAAATGAGTGATGACAATCTACCCAGATGTGATCGGCGAAAATTTCAGACTTGCTTCGATCTCATCTTCCTTTTCTTTTCTTTTTGAGCATGCTTCGCTCTCATTAAAAAACTAGGGATCACTGTTCAGTGACCGTCCGCTGCCACCAGAGGCAGAGGACACCACGGCTCCACCACATCCTCACAACACGAACTTTCGAAATGAGATTTCGAATTTTCAACTTTTCAACAGGGATTGAAAGACTTTCAATTTCAAAACTTCAACTGATTTGAAAAACTTTGAATTAGGAAGGTATCAATTTAGGATTTGGGGAACATTCATTTCGAGATTGAAACTTGTTTTTTTAACAGGCAGGAGGGCTGCTTTTTATATTAATAAAGTAGAGCGAGAAACAAGTTTGCGAGGGCTGAGACCCTCAAGATCAAACTACGGACTAATTACACGGATATTAATTACTCTAGACATTCCCCCTGCTAGGGTATAAACTCTTCCTTCTTTTTTGATCTTAGAGACCAGCTCCATGGGCGAGGAGATTCTTGGTGAAGGTTCTGGCATTACGCTCTTTTAAGATCTCCCAGGCAATTAAAATGACCACCGAGGTTGTCGCTCTCTTAGGCAGATGGCCAGAGTGACAAATTATCCTCCACCAGTCCTCGATGTCATGACTAACCAGCCAATAGGATAGCCTAAGAGGCGCACAACCCAACCAGTATGCTATAGAATGCTAGACTCGATGAGAGTACCTACACCCGACAAAAAGTGGATAATCGATTCTGGGGCTTGTTTGCAGAGAGGGCAAAGGGTCTGGTTTGGCCAACCCCGAACTTGCAGTCTGTCAGAGGCCTAAAGTCTGTTTTGAACACACGAACTATTTGCATTTAGGTGGCATCGAGGTTTTCCATATTAGGTTTTGAAAATCCATTATCGTTGATCCAAGGAATTGCAAATCGTAAGTTAAGTTTGCTGAATTTTCCCCCTTTGAGGATTGCTTCCAGGTGATACCATCTGAGGCTGATGGATCACCTTTCTGAGGCTGATGGATTCAAGGTGATTTGGTGGACTCATTCCCAAAAGTCTAGAAATTAGTGGACTATCCTATTTGAGATTTCACCTTGTAGTTTATATTCTATATCCAGTGGTTGTCCTGAAGCGCCAGGAGACTGTTCTATTTTTTCCTAATGGAAAGATAGTAGATCTCTGGGGCAAAGTCCCAAGGGGAAGTCCCATTGAGCCAAGCTGAAGTCCAAAATTTGCCTTTTCCCCATTACCTAAAGTGATTGAGGTGGCCGCCGCAAAGAGACGTACGTCGGTATCATTGCAAGGTATGTCCATGCGGACCCAAGGTTTGTTTTCGGCCTCCATTCTTGCCAAAGCCAACGAAGTCTGAGGGCCCTTGCAAACTTAGAGAGGTTGAGAATCCCTAGACCACCTAGCTTTGTTGGATGACACACCCTTTCCCAATTTACTTTGCATTTGCCTCCTGATAACGTTTTTACCCCTGTCCAAAGGAACTTCCTCCTTAAGCGATTCGGACCATGAGGGATAGATTTTGGGGCTTTAAATGTCGTGAGGTAGTAGGTCGGGATCAAGGAGAGCACCGATTTTACCAAGGCGAGCGACCGACAGAGGTTAGCAGCATGCCAGCCTGCTAGCCTTCGCCCGACTTTGTCCAACAACGGCTGGAAATCAACCTTATTGAGTCTTTTGTGATGGAGTGAGAGCCCTAGGTATTTGATAGGGAATTTAGAGTGCTTAGCCAAGAACTCTTTGAGAAGCGTGTCGAGGTCAATGTGACCACACCCTATAGGCACCACCGTGCTTTTGCGACGTTGGTCTCAAGACCGAGGCATTTCCAAAGAGCTGCAAAATGCTGGCTGTCGATTGCACGTCTCTTTCGGTGGGGGAGATGAAGATAGCCGCGTCATTTGTGCAAAGTGATATCCTGAGTGTGTGGAGGTGGCTACAACGAGGTTCCAAGTGACCCAACTCTTTTGCTCTTCTAAATAGTTTTTGTAGAGGGTCGATTGCCAGGATGAAAAGAAAAGATGACAACGGGTCACCTTGCCGCAGACCCCTACCGTGGTTGATAGTGCCAATGGGAATGCAATTGAGGAGGACTCTAAAGGAGGCCGTCGACCACAAGGCCACAATCCAATCTCTCCATCTGGAGGTGAACACCCTTCTTTGGAGCAGATTCGGGAGGTAGTTCCAGCGCATAGTATCGAACGCCTTCGCTATGTCTAGCTTGAGGAATAGTGTATGTGTTTTGGATTTGTGCAGCCTCATTGTATGGTTTTTGAAGTATAGAAAGTTGTCTTGTATGCTTTTTTTACAAATGCGCTTTGATTTATGGATACCAGCCTTTCGAGGTACGGGGCTAGACGTAATGCCAATGTCTTGGCAATCCACTTCCCTAACCCGTGGATGAGGCTGATGGGTCTGTAGTCCGCCACACTTTCTGCCCCTTCTTTCTTCGAAACTAGAGCGATGCTTGCTGTGTTTAGTAGGTGTAGGCTTGTCGTTCTGAGGCTATAAAAGCTTTAGAAAACCGGCATGATGTTCGCCTTGATGATAGCCCAGCAAGTTTTGAAGAATAGGAACGTGAAGCCGTCAGGGCCTGGTGCCTTGTCGCTTGGGATATGTGCTAACACGAAGCGACTTCCTTCTCCGAAAAGGGTCCATCGAGGCAGTCCAGGTTTTGCGGGGTAAAGCCTAATGCCTCCTAGTGTAGGTCATAACTTCTTCTAGTTGCTGTGGACAGTACGTCATGAAAGTAGAGGTGTAGGGATTCCTGTTTCTTGTCTGAAAGCATCTAGGCCCCTACAAATCGTTTTGGTAATTAATGACAATATATGAATATGAGACTAACTTGTTTATTGAGTATTTACAAGGTTTGATTCCAGTGGTGAAAACAACATTTTGGACATGCAAGCTAAACGTTCAAAGTCAAGGTACAAGTAGTCTAGGATCCTTTTTGATTTTACCGGTTTAAGGTAAAAAGGTGGAAGACCGGTTTATAGGTTAAATGCCGTACTATTAAGAGGGATAATATCTAGTAGTTTGATAGCATGTTCTTGTGAAAAATGGATCAATCTAGGATCATGCATGCACTCAGAACTTGTTTTAAAAGCCAATCTTGTTTTCTAAGAATAATCGGTAGTAACGATGTGTTGTCGGTGGAACTACCACATTGCGGTATGACCGGTGTTCCCATGGCGGAACTACCGCACCTCGGATGAACTGAAAACTTGCGGTACATATTTTCCAGAGAGACACCTTTTGAGTTTTATTTGCTCTCTTGGAAGTGCGGTAGTACCGGCATTCTTTGAGCAGAACTACCGCACCTCGGATGAACCGAAAACTTACGGTACATATTTTCCAGAGAGACACCTTTTGAGTTTTATTTGCTCTCTCGGAAGTGCAGTAGTACCGACGTTCTTTGAGCGGAATTACCGCAAGTCGGTTGTATCGAGCAAAAGGGAGGAACATTTTTTTACAGAACAATGCTTTTCCGAGTTTATTTGCTATTATGCAAGTGCGGTACTACCGCTCTGCAGAACTACCGCATCTCGGTGCAACCGAAGATTTCAAGTGGTACATTATTTCCAGTATGCGGTGTTTTTGGAACTCCAAAGTAACCGATCGTAGCGCCATGAGTTGAGCGGAACTACCGCATGATCAATGGCGGTAGTACCACACCAAGTTTCTAACAGCTCCTTCGGACGCATTAAATGCCTCTGTGATAGCCGTTGTTGTGCTGACGTTGGAGGTGCCGTAGTACCGCCATTGCATGGCGGTACTACCGATTCCGCCGATTTTGTCTGATTTTGGCCTTCAACGGTCATATTTGCTTGTAGGGAGTATAAATACCCCCCACTAATTCTAGGATAGATAGAGAAGACTCCATTGAACATCTTTAAGCCTAGAGCATTCACTCTACACCTCATTTACTCTTGTTGCATTCATTGTGAGGTAGTTGAGCAAAAATCAAGTGCATTCATTCTAGATTGATTCATAGCACTTGATTGTCGTCAAGCGAAGTTCGGGATTCATTACTCTTGGTATTTGTCGACACCTAGATGGCTTGGCAAGAGCTTACGTGGTGATCTCTTCAAGAAGATTGTGAAGAGGCCCGATACCAATTGTGAGTGGTTCGGTGTTCACCATCTCCAGAGAGGAGGAAGAACAACCACAAGTGAAATCGAGGGAATGCTTAATTCGTGGAGTCGGCTTGATTAGGTCAAGCTTCCTCAACGTGGACTAGTGAAGATCGACAAATCTTCGATACCACGAGAAAAACTTCCTTGCCTTCATTGTGGTTAATTCTTGTTCTTATTTATCACATTTACAATTGTAACATTTATCTTGTGATAGGAAGTCTTGTTAAGATTATCTTGCTTAATTTCATAAATTAGTTGAAAGTTTTAAAACCTCCTATTCACCCCCTCTAGTCGGTTATCCTTGATCCTATATTATCGTGCGTGTGCGCCCAACCCTACTAGGCTCGCAACCTTGGGGTGTGGTATTTTTGCCTCATTAAATTTGCTATTAGGTGGAAGAACTTTGCGTTTCTCATGCAACGTTCTATCACCACCAGCCCCATCACTTTTTCCTAAGGCCCGCTCCGAGACCCCTTTCTGGTGGCGATAGTATTATGCTTTCCTGGACTATATCAAGCTGGAAAATTACTTCCAGGTCCATGTGTAGCTGCAGCTTTGCCTGTGAGAAAAGCTTCCTGCTCTAAGCCCGTAACTTTGCTGCCGTTGTGCCCAATTTCTGGTTGAGCCTATGGCATGAATCCGTGTGGTGATTGTTTGATGTCCACGCTTGTTGTGCGACTTCCTTGTAGCCGGGCATCTTGACCCGAAAATCGTTGAAGCGAAAGGTGGCTGGCCGCCTAGGGCTTGTGCCGTTCATGAGGAGAAGAGGGCAGTGGTCTGAAAGTGAATAGGAAAGGCATGCAGAACATTATTTTTGAAGTGGACATCCCAAGCCTGATTGTAGAGGACCCTGCCTAGCTTGACGAGCATTTGATTCTCCCGTTCGTTGCTCCACGTGTACTTTTTGTTTTGCAAGTGGATCTCTTTGAGCTCGCAGGCATCTATGGTGCTCCTAAACTGACCCATCCTTGCTTGGTTAATGTTGACATTATTCTTATCACTCGCCCTATAGATTAGGTTGCAATCGTCGAGTACCAACCATTTGGTGGCGTCGGCAGCCAAAGGAACCTGAGTTCTTGCAAGAAAGCGGACTTATCTCTGTCCCAGGATGGGCCGTAGATCACCATGAGGCGGAAAACCATGCCGCAATCCTTGATTTGTGCTGTCACCGACAAACTGTGTTCCTCTAGTTGGATGGCTTCGACCACAATGTGGTTGTCATTCCATAGAAGTAGGATGTCGCCTCGTGTGCCAGAGGCTTGCCTTTGCGTGATGTTGTGTAGCCTATGTCCTCCAAGATAGTACGCTAGAACTTGGTCGACCATTTGAAGCTTCTTTTCTTGTAAGGGAGCTAGGTGGTAGGTGGTGGATGATAGAGTCTCATGGATTGTCGTTCGTCTAGTCGACGTGTTGAGGCCACACACATTCCAGCAGATGGCGTTGAGGTTTGGGCCGGTCATGATTTTTGTATGGCACCGAGCTCTCTAGGTCCTCTTGGTCCTGTATGTCCTAACCACGGAGAACCTCACCAACAATCATGATGGGTAGGGAAGGGGGCAACAGTGGTGTTGGTGTTGAGTCCCAAGCTTGGCGGCAGTCATGTCCAGTCTAACTAGGATGGTTGATGCTAAGGAGAACCGAAGAGGGGGTTGTTATGGACCGTACTACCGAACGAGGGGGCGGGTAGAGCGACAGAGGCCCGTAGAGAGGGACGAGGAGGAATCTCACAGAAGCACTTGCGGCAATCAGTGCAAACTTGATCGCTGGTACCAAAGCTCTTTCTTGAGCATGAGCTAGGCGACCTTGGATGAAAACACAAATAGATGTAGACAACAATTGAGCAAAAGCGGTGGAATTGGAAGATAGTGAATGACTAAATATTTGACTTTCAATTGAAAGGGAATTGAACTTTTAAAATGATCAGATTGCAGCTTCTAACTCAAATCCCGAAGCGAGTTCACCTCAGTGGTGAGGCCGAGAGCCGCGACAGCCCTAGCATTGCCAGCGTCGTAGGTGGCATCGGCGCGCCAACTGGGAGCCATGAAGAAGGGACACGTATGCTTATAAATCTATTATTTTATTAATGCAGAGTTAAAAGAAATTACCATGTTCGCTCTCAACGACAAGAAATTCCCATGTTAATCGGTGTAACAATAGAAAGATCTACATCATCAATCGTGGTGGCTCCACATTATAACAATTTAAATTCAAAGAAAGAGTCCATGTCAAGTACAATAAAACTAAAATTTGGAATTAAAAATAAAAATATCAGCAATTTGATTTCCATACGAATTCCTAAGTAAAAGAGTCCATGTCAAATACAATAATATTGAAATTTAGAATAAAAATTAAACAAAATTTGAAAATTGATTTTCATACGAATTCCTAACTAAAATCCCTTAATAATTACAATTCATAAAAAATACAACTATATTTGTATATGAAATTCAATAAAAAATATCAAAATTCAGAATAAGAAATAAATAAAATTCTTAATTTGATTTTGATAGAAATTCCAAAAATTATAATTTGGAATAAAAATTAAACAATAATTGACATACGAAGTCCAACAAACAATATCTAAAATTCAGAGTAAAAATAAAATAAAATAAAATAAGCAATTTGATTTCAATACGATTTCCAAAGTAAAGCCCTTAAATAACTATAACTTGGAATAAAAAGTAAAGAAAATTAGCAATTGGATTCGGATGTGAATTCCAATAAAAAATAATCAAAATTTGGAATACAAAATAAAATAAAATTTGCAATTTGATTTCCATTCAAATTCCAAAGTAAAATCTCTAAGTAACTAAAATTTGGAATAAATTAATTAAATTTAGCAATTTGATTTGCATACGAACTCCAATAAAAATAACTGAAATAGTGAATAAAAATAAAAGCTATAACGATGATGACACGAATGGTGTCAAAGGAGACAGAAAAGAATCCACAACGTTCACTCTCATGGTCATGTGTTTCTATTGTTACTTTCTACAGAATAAAAATACAAAATGACATAAATTTTGAATAAAAAATAAAAGTTATAATGAAGATAACACGAGTAGTGTCAGAAGAGAACACAAAAAGTGCAATGACATCGGTCTGTCCTACAAGAAGACATTGACCCATGGAGAAGTGAAGAGTTGAGGCGGCGATGACGGAGATGAGGACAATGTCGTGATGCTTACCTTAGTTGCACAATGAGGACAACATCGTGCCGCTCACTGGAGCCATTGACAAGGAAGTCCAGCCTTGAGGGAGCCAAGGGCCGAGATGACAAGTGGTGAGCGTCGTTGTTGTTGAAGAAATTAGTGGCCCAAGAAGCTCGATGATGGGGAAGCCCTGACAGAGAGGGGATGAAGCTTTGTATTGAAGACGAGCTATAAATGATATGGGGCCATCGGGTAGTTAGGACCGTTCCATCACTGGTGAGGGTCATGTCTTCGCCGACGAAGACGAAAAGATTTTTCATATCGTTAGACAATGTCTAAAGCAGATGTGCTTGCATCAGTGAAGATGGGAGGTCATTGCGGTTAGTGAAGAAGCTATAATGTTGAGTTGGCCAACATAAAAAATGAGAAACGAACATCACAAGGGAATCTGAAATCAAGTATGTATAATATCATGCATGTGTATGTACATGCATGCATGCATCTGTACAAATAGAAGCGTGGGCGTACATAGGTAGATGAGAAAAAGTTTGGAGTAGAGATGACACGGTCATAGGGAATAGGCTCGGGATCACTAGAGAGAGTGTGACACGTGTCCCCAGCTGGAATCAGCAACGGTTGCATTTGAATGCATGTTGATGTCGCAACGGTTAACATTAAGCAATAATTAGGAAGAAGTAGAAGATAACTATATAGTAAAGTATTGCATTGAAAGTGGTAGCAGCTGATAGAGATCGATCAAAATTTGGGCTTACTGTTGGAGGTTGAAACAAAAAAGTTGTGACAACAAGAAGAGATAGAAGACACACGGTTCGATGGGGCAGCCGTCGTGTGAGGGAAGCTAAGTGCAAAGTATATGCGTAAGATACTTTATTACCTATAAACTAATAAGATAATTTGCCACACGCATAATCAACATATTGCTTGAGATTAAATAGAGGTTTATATGCGTGAATACAATTTGAAAAAATAACTAATAGAGTAAACATATGGTCATGCAGCTGCTTGATCTATACATGATGGAGAGTGGTTAATTTCTAAGAACCCCAACAACTTATTATGCTTAATGATTTTCTTCCATGAAAGATCATATTTCAATTATGTTCCTTAGGTTGTATTTTCCTTCAAGCTTCTATTGTCATTTTCATTGTTTATGATATTAAAAAAATGTAAATAGCCTACAAGATACATAAATATATTATCAAGTATGTATACAAACTTCAAAATAAATCTAACCGCACAAATGTGCATGCTACCCTGCTAATTTTAGATTAATAGGAGGAACAAATAAACAACTTATTTGGTGTAAAAATCCATATTATAATGGCATATATACAATATCCAACACTACTATAAAAAGGTTAATATTGGACACCTCATCGCATACGGTTGACCAAAATTATCAGTATTAAATACAATCACATACCGTTTTGGTTTAGCGGCCGGTGTTACTGACTACGCTAAGAACCGTTTGTAGTGAGGTAATATCATAGACGATTTATATTAAAAAAACTATATGTGAAGTATCACAGACGGTTCTGAAAAAGAACCTTATGCGATATTACTAAATATCACAGATGGTTTTTTTTTCTTAAAACCGTCTGTGATAATAAAAATAGACACCACGTCATTCGATTTCTCGTTTAAACGCATCAATGTATCTCTTCGTCTCTCGTCCCGGTCGCTACAGCTCCCAATATAAATCGATACCATGTTTTATAAATGGACATCTACTCCCGAAAGGGATTTATCATAAACCTCCTCTTTCTTCAAACTGCTCTAGTCGAAATGGCCGCTTCTCGAGCGCTAACGTCTCCTCTCGTGCCGGCCGTATTGGCCTACATTGTGCTTGTCTACTCGCACCTCTGTGGTCGCAACCTGGCCCAAGCTGCAGACAATGCTTCCGTTCGCAATGCCATCCGCTCTAGGCCCTCCTATCTACCGGAGACCATAGCGGTTATCATCGGTCGACTGGAGCTCCTCCTCCGATGGACCAATGCGAGGGTCTCGGCATCCGGCGAGTAAACCTCATAGTGGAAATCGTCCTCTGGAACTACTTGGTCTGCACCAAGGACGCAACCTGGAGAATCGATGACGACATTCGGATGGCAGGAGAGCGGGTCAACCTCGCAAATATGGAGGAGACCAGGGTTGATGGCCTCTGGGCTATCATGGACTTGGTTACGGAGTCTGAACGGCTTCAAGCGCGAATCGAGTGTGCAAGAAAGCAGGTGGAGGCGTTTGATCAGACAGTCGTTGATCCCGCCACCACTGAAGCCGAAGAGAAGGCTTACGAATATTTGAAGGCTAAGATAGGACCACTCATCCTTTTTTTATCGCTTGTGATGTAAAAAAAAGCCAAAAACTTTATCACATGTGATTGTCAAGTCCCTTTGTCTTCAATTTTACTATTTATTACCCTATAATTTACTGGGCGACTCATTTTAGTTAAGTGCATGCACGGAGAACACCAAAAACGCCACACCCTATGCCAGTGAAAAATGGTTATTTACCATAGACGGGTCTACTTTAGAACCGTTTGTGATTTGCATTTATCATAGACAGTTCTACTTTAGAACCGTCTATAATATCAAGTCTTATTTATATTCGGACTCTAGGATTTGCCTGCGCCCCACTCAAACGATTAAGTTTCTCCTCCCCCAAGCCCGTCTCCGCCGTCCTCGACGCCGCCTCCTCCTTGAGCCCGGCACGCTTCCTCCCCTGAGCCCACCACCTCCTCCTCGAGCACGAGCCGCCACCTTCCCGAACTCGGTGCCCCTCCTTCCCGAGGCGCGCCTCCTCCTCTTCCCGAGCCCATCGCCGCTGTCCTCGACGCCGCCTCCTCCCATCCCCGAGCACGAGTCGCCTCCTCCTCAAGCCCGATGTGCCTCCTCTGTTGCTTTGACGTGCACTCGGCAAGTGCATCCTTGGTGGTTCTTGCCGTCTCTTTGTGAGTTGTTTTTATTTTTTAGAATTGATTTACTTTACTAAGTGTTTTGTGCTAGTTGTATTTCAATCTGTCTTGACTAGTACTAGGAGACTTGGTATTGTGTTGGGCTCTAGCAATATCAGACTTGGGCTATTTGGATTGCTTCTCATTGTCAATTTGTACTAAGGAGCTAGTTCTAACATTTTTTGTTTTCAGTTGAAACTGGACAAAATTTGTGTTATGTAGTTTTGCTGGTTTACTGATAGCAGATTGGCTATTTTATTGAGATTAGTGATTCTATCCAGTATTTGAGATTAGTGATTCTGTTCAGTTTTTATTTATTCGGTTACTAATTGACTAATATGATAATAGAGCATTTCTACATAATACTAGTTGAATGACCTTCTGATGACTGAAAGTATAAAACTGCTATTTTAGAAGTTATTTCTTGACATTCGAGTGAAACATTATTTGAGCTCAAAATTCTGATTTATTGTTATCGCATTTAATTGATAAATAATATTGGCAAGTATTGAGAAGGCCAATATTACATCTTGTGCGACTCTACATCTGAAAGCAATCATAAATATTCAAAATTGAGCAATATAAAGGTATCTTTTGAGCATTTTATCGGTTAATTGACTTACAAAAATTACATGTTTATATGTTATCTTGGTCAATTATTTCCCCGAACCCGGGACCCTCCTCCCGAGCTCACCTCCTCCCTTGCCTCTATTCTATTCTTGATCTCTTCTCTATGAAATCTCCAAGCAGTGACTGCTTGTGCCTTTAAAATCGACTTCACACACACGCGCGCGGGCGCTAACTCGAGGCTTGAATTCGGCTAGCTAGCTCGCTCCTTGGACGTTCATCCTAAACGTGCTGGTGAACCACGACCTACTTCATCGAACCTAACACACTCGAGTATGTGATTTGCTTCATGCCACAACAGCCCAAGTTTAGGAGGATTCTACAAGTTGTGATTTTATGTTGGAATTCGTATAGAAATCAAATTGCAATTTTTCTTTTTATTTTTATTCCAAATTTCAACTTTTTTCTTGGAATTCGTATCCAAACCCAATTGGATTTGGATATGAAATCAGAAGAATAGCAATTGGATTTGGATACGAATTCCAAGAAAAAAGAGTTGAAATTCAGAATAAAAAATAAAAGAAAAAAATTGCAATTTGATTTTCATACGAATTCCAACTTAAAATGACAGTTGTAGAATCCTCCAAGTGTTTATAGAATCCTCCTAAACTTGGGCTACCGTGGCATGAAGCAAATCACACACTCCAGTGTGTTAGGTTCGATGAAGTAGATCGTGGTTCACCAACACGTTTAGGATGAACACCCAAGAAGCGAGCGAGCTAGCTAAATTCAGGGCTCGAGTTAGCTAACAAGGGACTACAATTTCATAGAGAAGTAACTATCACAGACGGTTCCTTAGAACAAACCATCTGTGATACATTAGCTATCATAAACAGTTTGTAGATGAAAATCGTCTGTGATAGTTAACTATCACAGACGGTTCTGAGTTAATAACTGTTGGACCGTAAAAGCGACTAGAGGGGTGAATAGGAGCACGCTCACTTTTTCACAAATTATGAACTCAATACAAATTAACTCCAGTAGCTATTAGGAAGCTATGAAGATCAATATACCGATCTGTGGAAGACTAGTATTGAATCAATTAAACCCTAAGCAATATAACAAAATCAACTAAGATTACCAAGACTCACAAAGCAAAGCGGTCGACCGTTATACTCAGCCGGTCGGACCGATTGCCGCGGCGATCGACCGGCGTTGTCTTGGCGGTCGGACCGCTCAAAATCGGTCGGCCGGTGATGATGGCGATCGACCGCCGACTCGAACCGATCTACAACGATAAAATCGGCCCGATGACGAAGTTGCAATTAGGTGAAACTTTTGATTCTCAACTCCAATCTTTATGAAACTTTGCACACACCTTCTATATGCTATTGAGGACCTATTCCAATCGAATATTATGATAATTCTTGGAGCGATCTTGAGCAATTGTCAATTGATTAACGAAGGTCTAAAACCGGGCAAGAACGAAAACTTGATCCTAAAGCTTGTTCGTGAGAGATTGATGATCAAGATGATGCTAGATAGATTCACACATATCACGACAAGCTAATTCACGTGAAAGAATCAATCACAAACTCGTGGATCAAAGAAAGCCCTAAAATCACCAAATTGAAAGCAAGAGCGAAAAGAGACTTATCTCAAGCAAACCTTGCATAGATTGATTTCGTGATTGAAGTGGATTACATCCACACCATCATGGATCGATAAACAATCAAGGATCACGAAATTCACCACAAACCATCAAGAGCCCTAGCCTCCACCTCAACTCCCTAAAGACAATTAGGGTTTTGAAACATCAAAAGGCGAGAGGAAAAGAGCTAGATGGTGCGACCACCACCTCCCCTATTTATAGTGGAGGCCTAGACTCTGAGGTTTGACTCCATTGGGCTCCGTTAAGGCCCACTAACAAGCGGGTCACACACGCACGCGCGCAAAGCGCCGTCTTTAACCTTTGACCTAAACCGCTTCACCATGCGTCATGGATTCGCCAATAGGTCACCCTTGTCCATCTTGTGTCACGCTTGAGTCGTTGACCTCACCCGCATCGTCGATCGTTCGGACCTCAACTCTTCAAGTCTAGTCCGATTCTCCTTGCCGTTGACCGTCGTTGACCACCAAGCTACCGCACAACCACGCATAAGAAAACACGAGTTCGGGAACAAGTTCTTCACAACTTGACCCATGTTAGTCAAAACATGCATCATGCAAATCATATGCCATGAAACCAATGACTTTGACCTAACAAAACAACATCGCCGAAGTTGGTGACGTTCAAGTAATTCGGCCCGGTCGGCCGCTCCGGTGGCGGTCGGACCGCCATGGCGGTCGGACCGCTCCACAATGAGCGGTCGGACCGCCTATAAGACTTAGCCAAATTCAAGCTCCCAAAATCCAAACCTTCGGAAACTTTAAACCAATAGAACTTTTCCTTGGAGGCTCCAAAATCATGAGACCAAGTGCATTGGGATCCCCTTACTTGTCTACAACACCTATTTTTGGCCCACTCGATTTGAACACTTTTGGTCATCGCCGTCCGACCGCCCAGATGGCGGTCCGACCGATATGGGACCGGTCGGACCGCCGTGCAAGGACCGGTCGGACCGCCCCGAGCGATAAGCACAGAACTTTGTTGAAAGCGCGTGAAACGACAAACCGTAAACGCCATTGCCAATTGTCACATCATCCTAAGATCTGGAGCATATCCCCATGAAATCCACAATCTCCCCTTGATGAACACATTGGCAATTATCCGAAAAATGTAAGTAAGAGGTTTGAAAAGCGAGTTTACTCGCGGTTTTAGCACAAAGGCACAACTTGGTCCATAAGCAAGAAAAAGCAATGAACATGACCAAGTGGCATCGAATAGTATAGGCATGTGAGACAAGGCAAAAGAAAGCATAAAAACTTTGATTTCCAGACAAGGGTCAAAATTCTCACATGAGGTCCATATGAAAGAACAATTGTTCAATTGACCTATGATCATTGTGAGTATAAAAGAATGCAATTCAAGTTCAGAATATTCAATAAGACAATAAGAATGCAACTCAAGAACTCCCCCTCACTATGATCATCAAATTTCAAATTTTCAGTTTCTCCCTTTGTATAAACTTCTCCCCCAATCTTCTCATTAACACATCTTCTCCAAATAAGAGTAGCAAAGAAATATTACACATCTTCTCCCAAAGAAATATCTTTTCATTTAACACATCTTCTCCCCCTTTGACAATGGATTCATCAAGGAATCACGCCTTCCTCTCATCCAGAATAACAAATAGAGAATAAAGAAAGAAGCGAAACAAAAGAAGCATAAAGAGGAATATGCATGAAGTGCAATGGAGTGGCTTCAATTTTTGTATTTTCAATTTTTGATAAGAAGCTTTGGAGATTACCCAAAAGAACAATATAGTTTCTCTAATATTGCACAAGCAAAGATATCAAGCGACAACGCTAGCAAGATCATGGTAAGACATATATATCAAAGCTAAGCACAAAGGCTCAAAAGTAAAGCATTAGATTTTATCAATTTAAGCAACGCTTCAAATTCAAACAAGTTCATCAACAGGATCCTAAAGTGAAATTGGCCATGTCAAATGTCAAAGTGAGATCAAAAATCTAACAAAGACCACAAGAAGAGTCAATCAAGTCCGTATTGAATCATTTTGCTCAATATTTTGTAAACGCCCATTTGTCAACATTTTTCTCATTTGCATTGAATATTGAAGTTGACTAATGATCTAACTTAGTGACAAGATCTGGACTAGGAGCCATCCACAAACTCATCCTAAGTTTCGACCAAAAGTTGTTTAAAGGTATATCTTAGTAAAGAAGATCCGGACTAGGAGCCATCCACAAACTCTTTCTAAGCTTCTACCGG
Source organism: Hsuehochloa calcarea (assembly GCA_036346395.1). Lineage (NCBI taxonomy): Eukaryota > Viridiplantae > Streptophyta > Magnoliopsida > Poales > Poaceae > Hsuehochloa > Hsuehochloa calcarea. Next base: position 9,522,736 of record CM070601.1, on the reverse strand, counting down.
GCGACAAATCTTGAGGTTCATGTCATTTCGACAAGCGGTCCCCATGAGATCGTCGGATCATCAAACTATCTCCAAGTTCATGTCATTTGACAAGCGGTCTCGTAAGAATAGTTTGGCACAATTTAAGCATAAGACAATCTTGATTTTCATTTTTCACATGAGTACTTTTAGAATCTCAAGAACACAAAAGCTCAAGTAATGGTCAATTCTAGATCAAAGACTAACAAAGCAATTACAGCGGGGCCAATGTCACAAGAGGAGCACTAATTGCGCAACTCGCTAAAACATCCACAAATTGCAATTTCTTAGTTTGAGTTGTTTAAAGATTCTAGCTCATATAGCAAAGACTTAGCTACACATGTAAAAGCATGATAGTTCTAGCAAGTCAAAGAACTAGACATGACATTGAGCAAGAATTGAAATACAAAAGCTCTAAAGGGTAATAGGCAAAGCTTCATCAATTTTAAAAGATAAGCGAAAGACTTATATTACAATGCATCTTTTGGATTTTTCATACCACTTGTTGGATTTTTCATATGAATGCAATATGACACAATGAGATGCAATTAAAAAGCCTAAAAACCTAAAGAGTTCAAAAGATCACTAAGTTCGGAAAAGAACAATAAAAGATCAAAAGAACAAGGAAAGATCGAAAAGATCAAACTCCCCTCAAACCAACCCATAAGGATAAATAACCCTAACTCGTTTCTCAAGGTGGCAAACCTAGTTGGGTCTAAAGATTTGGTGAGGATAAAAACAAGATACAAGAGAAGAATCTAGTGGGTGACAAGCGCCTGAGGTACTCTTCCTATCTAGCCGATGACCCGCACAATTAGGATAAGAAAAACCCCGAATGGACAAGGATAAAGAACGGGAATATCAAATGCCATACAAAGAGAGTAGAGTGTAAGTACCTGAATAAGAGCTTAACGGCCTGGCGATGGGAAGTTCTCGGAGATGCTTGAAACCCGTCAACCGCGTGAAGGAGGTGAACCATCTTGAGTCTCCGGCAATATAGCGTGAGCAATCGGAGTTGACAAAGCACGTGTCCTTCCTCTTTCGCGGCAATCACGAAAAATCAAGGCCTGTGAAGAACGATGTGTCTCGATCATGGGTTAGTTAAACAAGACTTGGGAACCCAAGATCTTGAGACACACGTCTGCGAGTAGTATGCAAAGCGAAGTGTTATCCTTGATTTCATCTAAAATTTGTTATGAGCAATGTTTAAGTTAACATGGGAATTAAAGCAGTCGGTGATCGACCGGCGTTGTCTTGTGGTCGACCGGCGACCTAAATCGATCGTCGACCGGTGACCACCAGTGGTCGGCCGTGACTGAAGAACATGAGAATTAGAATATGTAGAAACATAATGATTAGCATGTGAGAAAAATCCTAATCCCGGTTTATTCCTTTCAGTGTTACCATGTCTCATAATAGCTCTAGGTTGCTTGAATGAAATTCTATCAAGATTGTTTCTATCATTTTTCAACCTACGCCAACAGAATTCAATCAAATGCCCACCTTTCTTGCAATAAGTGCAATGGTACTTGGTACCACTAGAAGAAGCACCATTTGAATTAATACAAGGTTGGGCAAAACCTCTGATTTAAAAGATGTTTTTGCAGTTGGGTTTTGAATTCAATTAAACCTTTTCCAAGACTTGAATGACTTTTGGGTTTGAATTGTCTTGAAAAGAATTGAATCCTAAACCTTGCTTCTTATAAGGAGTTTTAGACTTGTCAAGAATCATGTTTAATTGTTTCTTACCTTTAGAAAATTTCTCTAATGTATCATGAAGGTAAGCATTTTCTTTTCTCAAGTTAACACAAACATCACAAGTTTTATCCATAGATTTCTCCTTATATAAAGCAATTTCAAGCTTAAGAGCGAACAAGAAGCACAAGTAGTATTTTCAATATTGTCCTTAAGCTTAGCATATTTGACTCTAGCGACTTCTAAGATATCTTTGATTTCACGTTCTTTTCTAAGCATGAAGTGCAAGGGCTAGAATCAATCACATCGAAGCAATCAACTTGCTAGACTCTAAGCATTTTTACAAGGAGCGATTTAATTTCAATTAGCTCGGTTCTAGCATTTTCAAGTTGTTGTAAAGCAATATTATGAGCAGATTGTAAATTGGTAATTTCAATGCATAGCATGGCAAGATAAACATTCATCAGTTCAAGAGTCTTAACATTTGCAAGTTCTAGTTTGATTTACCAATTTTTGACTCTAGTTTCTTATTTTTAGTCATGACAAATTCTAGCGCTTCATCTTGACTAAGCACTTGCTCAACTATAGAATTATATTTAGCAGAAAGCTCATCATAAGAAAAAGATACCTCATCATTATCAATGTCGTCGGTGTCAGCCATGAAGCACATGCCAGTAAAGTCCTTGGCCTTCCCTTTCTTTTCCTCTTCGCTCCCGGAGTCCACATCACTAATGGATTGCTCTCCAAAGCGGCAAGGACCGGTGAGCGGCCTTTATGAGCTTGATGAGATCATACTCAGAGTTGTTCTCATGAGGCTTCTTCCAAGCTGTCTTCTCCTCCCTGTGCTTACCCTTACCTTTTAGCTTGGGGCAATTGGCCCGGATGTGGTAAAGCTCTCCACACTCATAGCAAGTAACAGGACCACCTCTCTTTTTATTTCTCACATTATTGTAAGCCCGTGTGAATTTTTTAGCTAAAAGGGCTAACTCAACCTCAGGGATATTCTCAAGCTCCTCTTCATGAATAGCAGATAAACAAGCAAATGAAAATCCAGAAGAAGATTCAAAAGAGTCATCAAAAGCCTTTTTGAGAGGATCTGCTACCAAAGCTAAATTATCTTTCTTGGGATGATCAACTCTTTTAATTTCATGAGTCTTGAGTTTACTATAAAGCAATTCTAAAGTAAGACTTGAAAGATCAACATTCTCTTCTATAGCAGTAGCCTTCATCTCCCACTCCTTGGTGTTGATTGCAGCCAAGAAGTGGGTGGCATTTTCAGATTGAGAATATTCAATATCAACAGCTTTCATTTGATTAATCACTTTATTAAAACGACTGCAAATGTCATCGATGCTCTCTCCAGGACGCATCTCAAATTTGTTATAATCACGCTTATAGATTGTTTGGCGCACTTTCTTAATTTGAGACGAACCCTCATGATATGTTTCGAGAGTGTTCCAAATCTCGCATGCAATCATAAAATTGCAAATCCTATCATATTCTTGTCTACCAAGCGCACCATATAAAAGATTCTTGGCCTTGTTGTTGTTAGCCAAAAGAACCACAGAAGCAGGAGTTTCAACTTCAGGAATAATGAGCGGGGATCGAACAACGTCCCACAAAGCTTGTCCCTCACTCTCAAGGAATACTCGCATACGATTCTTCCAATAGGCATAGTCTTGTCCATTGAACATATGCGGTTTTGTAGTGAATCTATCCATCGCCAAAGTTCGGTGACCGGTTAAGATCAAGATTGAACTAGCAGGGCTCGATACCACTTGTTGGACCGTAAAGGCGACTAGAGGGGGTGAATAGGAGCACGCTCACTTTTCACAAATTATGAACTCAATACAAATTAACTCCAGTAGCTATTAGGAAGCTATGAAGATCAATATACGAAGACAATGGAAGACTAGTATTGAATCCAATTAAACCCTAAGCAATATAACAAAATCAACTAAGATTACCAAGACTCACAAGACACGGTGGTCGACCGTTATACTCAACCGGTCGGACCGATTGTCGGGCGATCCGCCGGCGTTGTCTTTGGCGGTCGGACCGCTCAAAATCGGTCGACCGGTGATGATGGCGATCGACCGCCGACTCGAACCGATCTACAACAAGAAAATCGGCCGATGACGAAGTTGCAATTAGGTGAAACTTTTGATTCTCAACTCCAATCTTTATGAAACTTTGCACACACCTTCTATATGCTATTGAGGACCTATTCCAATCGAATATTATGATAATTCTTGGAGCGATCTTGAGCAATTGTCAATTGATTAACGAAGGTCTAAAACAGGGCAAGAACGAAAACTTGATCCTAAAGCTTGTTCGTGAGAGATTGATGATCAAGATGATGCTAGATAGATTCACACATATCACAGCAAGCTAATTCACGTGAAAGAATCAATCACAAACTCGTGGATCAAAGAAAGCCCTAAAATCACCAAATTGAAAGCAAGAACGAAAAGAGACTTATCTCAAGCAAACCTTGCATAGATTGATTTCGTGATTGAAGTGGATTACATCCACACCATCATGGATCAGTAAACAATCAAGGATCACGAAATTCACCACAAACCATCAAGAGCCCTAGCCTCCACCTCAACTCCCCTAAAGACAATTAGGGTTTTGAAACATCAAAAGGCGAGAGGGAAAAGAGCTAGATGGTGCAGCCACCACCTCCCCCTATTTATAGTGGAGGCCTAGACTCCTGGGGTTTGACTCCATTGGGCTCCCGTTAAGGCCCACTAACAAGCGGGTCACACACGCACGCGCAAAGCGCCGTCTTTAACCTTTGACCTAAACCGCTTCACCATGCGTCATGGATTCGCCAATAGGTCACCCTTGTCCATCTTGTGTCACGCTTGAGTCGTTGACCTCACCCGGCATCGTCGATCGTTCTGGACCTCAACTCTTCAAGTCTAGTCCCGATTCTCCTTGCCGTTGACCGTCGTTGACCACCAAGCTACCTGCACAACCACAGACAAGAAAACACGAGTTCGGGAACAAGTTCTTCACAACTTGACCCATGTTAGTCAAAACATGCATCATGCAAATCATATGCCATGAAACCAATGACTTTGACCTAACAAAACAACATCGCCACGGTTGGTCGACGTTCAAGTAGTTCTGGCCCGACCGCTCGGGTGAGCCGGTCGGACCGCCCATGGCGGTCGGACCGCTCTCGTGAGCGGTCGGACCGCCCTTAGACTTAGCGAAATTCAAGCTCCCAAAATCCAAACCTTCGAAACTTTAAACCAATAGAACTTTTCACTGGAGGCTCCAAAAATCATGAGACCAAGTGCATTGGGATCCCCTTACTTGTCTACAACACCTATTTTTGGCCCAGCTCGATTTGAACACTTTTGGTCATCGCCGGTCCGACCGCCCCAGATGGCCGGTCCGACCGATATGGGACCGGTCGGACCGCCGTGCAAGGACCGGTCGGACCGCCCCTGAGCAGTAAGCCTGTAACTTTGTTGAAAACGCGTGAAACGACAAACCGTAAACGCCATTGCCAATTGTCACATCATCCTAAGATCTGGAGCATATCCCCATGAAATCCACAATAACCGTCTGTGATGACCTCATGTCAATACTTACCTATAAACTCAGACGGCTCACGAAACCGTCTGTGATGACGTTTTTGAACCATCTATGATAACATTTTCTGTAGTAGTAAGAGTTGTTAACGTGTACACCGAATCTAACAATATTTTTGAACATGGGTAACAGAGTTATATAAGGAATACATATTCATTTTTTAAACATAAAGTTATATTGTAGCATGTATCCACATAATTTTGCAATGCGGTAAAAGAATCGTGTAACACCCTGGCTATTCGGAAGCCAAGACATTACCTAAACAACTATCATACAACCAAATTGCGGAAGAATTTAAACTGTAACCCCTCTAAGAACATATAGAGACCAACATTAATAGAAGCATGACAGGAATTAAGACTGAATACATCAGAATATGGTCAAGGAGTAATTTAAAGAACTACTTGCAGCATTTAACAACCGAAGCAACCTTCATTCTTAGACTTAATTATTACAGTTTCTCAATTAACAAATGAAAGACATAATCGAACTTAATCAATGAAGGGGAATAATAGTGATCTGAGTAAAATGTGCTTATCTAATCCCTCCCAACAAAGCCATCGTCAACGATCACCTAAATAAAGACAGAAAACAAGAATGGGTCAAAACTCAGCAAGTACAGTAAACAATTGAATATACAAGGTTATGAATAAGCCAATCTCAATATGAATTTTGAGAAAATCTCGGAACACATACATGAATGAATGGAATGAAAGAATGCATTGAAGGAATGGACTGCTCAACAGCTTATACCGGTATAACGAGTGATACACCCGTCGGTGTTCACTTAAGCCCGTACTTAACAAAGTCTGGGGACCGAAATACCGTATGAGAACGTTTCATACGGGTGTCCAAGATTGCCCACATTGGAGTGGTGTGACTTACATGCCCATACTGGAATTGATGGGTCTTTTGATTTTCCACTCCCGTGGTCACAATGAAAACATGGCATGAATAGAATGGATGACATGAAATGAACTTGAATCACATACAAATGAAAAATAATACCCAGCATATGAATATGTCTAGTAAGACTAGCATTATATCCACGATCAATCATCAACATTCAATAACATCAAACAAAGTACTTGCATGTAATGGAATATGAAGATTGAGTAACATCTTTGATTGAAAACATGAATCATGGAAATATTAGCATGAACACAAACAGTAAAGGATTTCAATGTACTTACCTTCCGTGCGGCGACGTGCTAGGAGGCAACGAAGGTGTTCCTCCACCCACCGCCTCACCGCCTACACAGTCATTTATTCAAAATAATAATTACAAGATATGACAATACTACAAGTGTCCTACCATACCCTCTAACCATCCCACACAATCAATGGGTTCAATTTGACAATCTCATCCAAACAACCAGATTACCGCTCTACTGGCAGCAATACGAGAAAAAAATACTATTAAATATCTGTAACTCCGAATGACTTAAAACCAGTGCTCAATGAACCTTAACGCACAAAACTACGAAACTCTAGTTGGCGAGGTTCCTTGAATCGTCCAATACAATTGGCTAAACAGCAGTTGAATTTACATGACAGACATCTGTCCAGGCTTCAACACAGCAGTAAAGAAAATATCATATCTTTCGTTCTACAGATCCAATGGAGGTTATCTTTACTAATCTGAAATCATGGTGAAATTATCTACAAAAACCGTTTTGGGTGGCTGTCCTCAATCTGACTGTAACTAGATCAAAACCGAGGAACAAACCGACAGTCCCCAGATCCCAGACAGACAGAACAGCGTGCGGTTAAAAGTTCATAACTTTTGATTACCAACTCTAAAAATCATGTTCCTTATCAACTTGGAAAGATTACTGAATCCTCTACAACATTCATTTTGGGTGGCCTTTCTGATTCGGCCTCTAAGGAATTCAATATGGCCAGACAAGACAACTGCCAATTCTCGTCAGATCTACTGGACAGTCATGGTAAAACTACCATAACTCCTAAACCGTAAGTCCAAATCAGGTGATCTTGGTGCCCAAAGAAAGCTATGACCGGGATCTACAACTTTTTGAGAGATGGTCAGATCAGAAAATATACAAATCTTACCCAAATCTGACGAGAAACGCACTGGACAAAACCGATCTGCTAACTCCTCTTGGTTGGCCCTCCAAATGTCGTCTCCTCGCCTTCCCTCCAATGGACCGCAGAAAGGAGCTTCGCCGGGGAGGGAGGTGCTGCTGCTGGGGAGGTGGTGGCGCAGGGGAGGTGCAAGGGGAGCAGGGGTGGCGGCCAAAGGGCAGGGAGGGGTGGTGGCTTGTGGGGGAATAGGGAGAGGGAGTAGTTGGGCTAGGGTTTAGGGGTGGAGAAGCCCCCCCTTGGCCGGCCACTAGTGGGCTCCCCCCTGGGCCGCGGCCTGCGGCCCAGGTTGTCGAATAAATGCAGAAAACTCCTTCTCTTTTCAAGAATTTTCACTTCTTTCATTGCCTTTTCTTCTTTCGGCTGATTCCCTAATTACCCGATTAATTTCCGGGGTATTACAGGAGGCCCAAGTTCCAAAATTTCCCCAAAAACCCTTGAGTTTTCAATTAATTCCATCACCCGGAAACATTCTCTCTGATTGGTATTCGGGGTATTACAAATCGAATCCTAGAATTCCTATTCGAGATATTTTTGGGCCCTTAGCCGCTATTGTACCTAGTATATCGAGTTTTTCTACATCTTACTATTTACTAATGCATAATCAGATCCTGTTAAAAAATATATTTGTTCCTTGACAATTTGAAACAAACCCTCCAAGTACTTCAAGGGCTTAAATACTCTTTAATAGATGAAAATCAAAGGATTTCGAATTTCGATAGTAACATCATGTTGGATCCATTCCATTTGAATTGGCAGTTTCTCCATCATGATTCTTGGGAGGAGACATTGGCAATAATTCACCTTGGACAATTTATTTACAAAAATGTATGTCTATTTAAATAGCACATAAAAAAATATGGTCAAATTTTCATTGTCAATATGGATTCCTTTGTTATAAGAGCAGCTAAGCCTTATTTGGCCACTACAGGAGCAACTGTTCATGGTCATTATGGGGAAATCCTTTACAAAGGAGATAGGTATAATTAATCACCACGATTCAAATGACAAGCTTGTCTCCATTAATTAACACGCTATAAGAAGATGGTGACATTACACACAAACACGTACAAAAGCTTGCGGTTAGATTTTATCTTTGATGATCTTGACCTCAAGCCCACCACCCTTCCTCTCCTGCACCGTGTACCGGGTGTGCGTGCCGAGCAGCCTGTCCCACAGCACAAAGAACGGCTGCGCGAAGTTGCCCTTCCCGCCGCCAAGCTGGTGGTGCGCGTCGTGGTACGCCGTGTTGTTGCCGAACGCCGCGTGGAGCGGGTTCCACGGCGCCAGGACGCCGCAGTGGTCGTCGATCCCCTTGACGGTGGTGAACACGAAGAAGGCCGTCGTGGTGAGCGGCGACATGCCGGAGACGAGGAAAGCGGCGGCGCCGGAGAGCGTGTCCGTGAGCACGCCGTCGACCGGGTGGATGTACTGCGCCGCGAACGCGTAGGGCGCCGCGATGCGGTGGTGCCAGCAGTGGAAGCGCCGGTACAGGTACGGGCTGGCGTGCATGCACCGGTGCATGAAGTACTGCCATGCGTCGAACACGAACATGGCGACCACGAACCGGGCCGCCTCGGCGAGGAAGGAGTTCTCAACGTCCGTTTTGGCATCGCCGCCGCCGTCTTCGGTTGCTGTTAACTGTGGACAAAAAGAGTTCCAAGTTCCAACAATTTTTAGCTGAAAAAGGAAACAAATGCACTCGAAGTGGGTTTTGATGCAATATATATGCACAGGGGAATCAAATGACCTTTAGCACGATAAGCGACATGGCAGCCTGGAGAGCTTGTTGCTGCAGCACGCCCTTGATGACATCCTTCTTGGAGGCCAAGTTCTGGGTCTCCTCGTCCCTCCTCGAGTGCAACCTGTACTTCTCCATGGCCTCCGTCTTCCCGAACACCTCGTAGATGCCCGAGTAGAGCCAGTACACGGCGACTGGCACCACTATCAGCGCGAGGTCCTCGGTCGTCATGAACCCGGCCATCGATATATCTTTTGGAAGCATCAACACAAAAAAGTAAGAGATATATATTTTGCACTTACGCAGGTACTATGTGCTACTCCTACTCGTGTTATGCCTTGTAATGATTTCATTTGTTCAGAAAAAATCTGTAACAATTCAGTGATCGCATGGTTTTTATAGAGTTACGGAACAATTAATTGGGGCGGTGCGTGAGAGACTAGATATCACGGATACCAATCTAGGATTAATTATAGGGTCCTGTTGAAGTTGAAGTTTAGCAAATGCCAACGAGATTGACACCGAAAGTCTACTGGGAGTCCACTCAATTAAGCCGTTGATGCATGCATGCCAGCACCCAGCAGGCAACATCTTCCATAAGCAGTACTATTATATGGACAGACATCAAGATTTCGCATCCACGCAGACTCTCAGAGAAATTAAATTAGTGTGTGTGTGTGTGTGTGTGACACTAGGCATATACCACACGTGTCAAGTACTCAAGTCTCTCCCATAGCAAACACACTGTTAATTCGGCCCAAATAATGATATGTCCGGATGTGAAGATATATAGAAATTCTCCTAATTCGACCTAGCAGATGTGTAAAAGGTTCCTTCCAGATAACAATTCGTTCTTTTCTTGACTGACTTAAATTCGGTCCAAAACGTCAAGTCGAATCACAAATGGGGCATTCGAGCAGTTGAAGATGTACTGAAGAGTTAATGGAGTCGTGACCAAGTGTCAGATCTGAGACAGTTGGGCGATCGCTCGTTGTTCACTTCCAGCTGATATAATGCTCTCCAAGTGTGCAGAATACAAGTGACCTGATTACGGCGTTGAGCAGTAGGTGTGAAAAATGTTGTGACACAAAATAAAAACTGCACAGCAGTTATGCCCAATGTACAAACAGTTTTGTAACTGACACCCTTTGGTTTATTGGCAACTCTTCATCATGTATATATACATGTACAAAATCAGAATAAATATACTTTTGTTTTCTCTCAATCATTTTACAATACGTTATCAGCACCCTGCTCTCACACAAATAGAAAACAAGAGGTAATGGCACTTTGTGACAATCACAAAAACGCTTTTCTGCAGATCCTCGCTTTAGTTGATTCTTTGCACAAGAACTTGCATGTTCTTCTCGCTCCTCTCCATGAGGAGCCTCCACCACCACGCCCGGCAACCACTACCATCATCGCCACCGGTCATGGCTCTCGGCGGCTCATCGTCGTCCATGGCGACGACGGCGGCGTTACCAGCCGCGAAGGCCCCACGCTATGGTCCTACGGCGCCCGGCGACGCCTCCGCAGCTGCCAACCGTCGACCGGTCTCGGATCGCAACCCCATACAAGCATCCTCCGCCGAGGATGAATTCTCATCCACATAAAAAAAAAGAGGCGCGCGCCCGGGCAGCCGGCAGACGCGCGCGCCGCGCGCCGGCGCAGGCGCGCCCGGCGCATAAGCGTGCACGACGCCCGCCCGGCGCGGCGCCACAGCGCGCGCAAGGCGCCGCGGCGCGCCGGCGCATAAGCGCTGGCACGGCGCCCGGCCCGCACGCCGCGCCGGCGCGCGCGCGGCGCGCCAAGCGCGCCGGCGCATAAGCGTGCCTGGCGCGCCCGGCGCATAGCGCGCGCAGCGCGCCGACGCGCCGCCGGCGCCGCAGCGCGCCGGCGCCTGGCGCGCCGGCGCATAAGCGTCTGCAGCGCGCCGGCGTATAGCAGCGCGCCGGCGCGCCGGCAGCAGCGCCCGGCGCCACAGCGCGCCGGCGCCAAGGCTGGCGCCCGACCGGGCGGCCGGCTGCAGCGCGGCCAACGCCGACGGCGCGCGCGCCCCGGCATGATCGGCGCATGGTCTTGGTGGGCCGGCCATGATCCGGCCCCCGGCCGGCCGGCGGCTCGGCGCGGCCGCCCCGTCGCGGCGTGGCGTGGGTGGCCGCCCGACCCTCGGCGGTGGCTCCTTTCCAGCGGCGGCCGGCGGCGGCTCCCGTGGTGGCTAGGGTTTGGGGAGTTAGGGAAACCCTAACTCCCCTTCCATTATATATATGGCTGTCCTTAAATGGGCTTCGGCCCAAATTAATCCCACCTCCCACTGGGCCAAAAGGCCAAATGGGCTTCACCCAGTTGTCAAGATTTTGTATTTTCCCTCTGTATTTCATGGAAATGCGGAATCTTTATTTTAAATAAATTCCTATTATAAATTTGCATTTCGGTCCTACAGATCTGAAAATTATGTAAATATTTAAATAAATGTGCATTCACATTTATATGTTTTACATATATAGGATTATTATTTTATTGTAATTTATTTGCAATACGCATTGCGACCATATTTAAATTTGCTATCTTTCATAAAATTAAAATTCAAAATTCCCATTTAATGAGTACCATTGTACTTAATAATTTGGAATTTTTTGCAAAATATTATACCTAACATAAATACCATAATATCACAATTTATGGCCCTTTTGCTACATTTATTTTACGCTTATGCCATACAATAAATTGGTGTTCACCACCAATATTGTGATTATCTGATATTATAAATATAACCACACGTTATATTTAATTTGGGTATATATATTCATTTGGCATACAATACTCATATTGTTTTCCACATATTTTGCATTTTATTACAACAATACCATACACATTAATTTACCTCATGTAAATTAATTATTTATAGTGTATTTTTCATGTAGGTTTTAAATGGCTACCAAAGATTTTGAGCCACTCGCTATCGATGGTACCAATTACCCTACATGGGCTATGGACTTAAAGATCAACCTCACCACACGTGGGTTGGAAAGGGTGATATTTAATCCTCCCGTGAGATCAAATTCCTCCGGATATTGTGAAATATTCCGTTTTAAACATAATCGGGAATCACATACATCCAGATTTAAAGGCGGAATATCTGTATGAGGAGAATCCACTTACTTTATGGATAGCCCTCAAAAATAGATATGAGCAATGAGAAAGTTATATCTTACTCGAGGCTAATCATGAATGGGCACATCTTAGACTCCAAGATTTCAAAGCAGTTGGAGACTATAACCATGCCCTTCATACTATTTGCTCCAAATCTGCGTTTTGTGAGAAGGAACCAACAGATGCGGATAAAATAGAAGACTCTCTACAATGCTCCCATCGACAGGGGTCCCTCAAAGAACAATGGCGTCTTTGCAAATTACCAAACTTATTTTGATCTTATGCATACTTTACTTCAGGCAGAAAAACATGCTGAACTTCTTTTAAAGAATAATCAGCAACGTCCCATCGGGGCTGCTCCACTTCCTGAAGTTCATGCTAATCAAAATAACAATAAGTTCAATGGTTCAAAAGACCATTCAAAGAACTTTAAAGGTAAACACAAACGCAACATGAAGCAAAAACCAAGTGGATTCAAGAAAGGTAAAGGCAATTTTGGTAAGAAAATTGACAAAAAGGAGATTTGTCAAAAGTGTGGTTGCTACAACCATCCTACCAAGAAATGCCGCACCCCGAAGCATCTTGTGAACCTCTACCTCCAGTCTTTGGCTCAAGGCAAGAATGCTCAACAGAAGAAATTTGAAGCACACTTCAATCTCACATCCAACGATGATGAAACCGGATGTTCTCAAAAGTTCATTCAAGAACTCAAAGACACATGTGCCTCTACAAAGAAGGATGATCTCATGTGCACCGAGGACACACTTGAAGAATTTCATTCTCACGACATGCTTGGAGATCTCAATTAGACTCCTAGTTCCATAGCTACTAAGTACTTTTATGTTGTAATATAAATAATGTTGTCATCTATATTGTAAGCTTGTATGCTACAATCATATATCGAACATATCCGATATTGCAAAATAAAGTTTGTATGTATTCTATATATTACTTCAAGAATTTCATTAAATTCTTTTCTTTGTGTATATAGATTTTGGAGTCAATCCAATGGAGGAGGAATTATGCCTTGTGGATAGCGGTACCACAAACTCTATACTTAGGGACACAAAATATTTCCAAACCCTTACAAGGAGAAAAGGAAATATTTTAACAATCGCTGGACGCGATGCAACGATAGTAGGCTCTGGTCGCGCTTCTATCACTCTCCCTATGGGTACACAATTGGAGATTGAGGATGCACTCTTGTATCCCGATTCAACACGTACCCTACTTAGTTATAGAGATATCCGTCAGAATGGTTTTCATATTGAAACCCAAAGTGACAACAAAGAGGAATATCTACTCTTAACCAAAAACAACGGATATGGCAAACAAGTACTAGAGAAAATTCCATCTTTAAACTCCGGATTGTACTATACATACATCAAATCCGTTCAACATATTGCGTACAAAGTAATTTTCCAAAATACTAATACATTCCAAACATGGCATGATCGCCTTGGCCACCCAGGCATTGGAATGATGAGGAAAATTATTAGCAATTCTATTGGTCATACATATATCAAAACAAAATTTCCGGAATCCTCAGATTTTGTGTGCACTTCCTGTGCAACCGGAAAATTGATTTTAAGACCCTCTTATCTTAAAATCAGAGCTGAACCACTTAAATTCCTTGAACGCATTCAAGGAGATATATGTGGTCCTATACAACCATTGTGTGGCTCATTCAGGTACTTCATGGTTCTCATTGATGCATCTACTAGATGGTCACATGTGTGTCTTTTATCCACACGAAACCATGCATTTGCTAAGTTAATTGGTCAAATCATCCAATTACGAGCACATCATCCTGAATATCGAATTCAATCAATTCGAATGGACAATCTTCGCTGAATTTTCATCCTATGCCTTCAATGATTATTGTATGGCTCTTGGGATACAAGTTCAACACTGCATTCCATATGTTCATACACAAAATGGTTTAGCGAATCTCTTATCAAGAGAATCAAGCTCATTGCACGACCATTACTACGTAATTGCAACTTACCAACATCATGTTGGGGTCATGCGATCTTACAGCTGGCGACTTAATACAATTGCGTCCAAGCGCATATCATAGCACTTCCCGCTACAATTAGTGCGTGGAAATCCACGGATATTTCCCATCTGCGAAAGTTTGGTTGCGCTACATACGCATCGATCTCACCACCGCAGCGTACCTCAATGGGACCGCACAGAAACTTGGGATCTATGTTGGGTATAAATCACCGTCAATCATAAAATACCTCGAACCCTAACGGGGACACATTTCTGACGTCGCTGATTGCATATTCAATGAGGAGCATTTCCGGCATTAGGGAGACAATAAATACCAAGCGAATGCCGGAAATTAATTGGAATGTTCAAGGCATTCTGCCTCGCACCACGATTACTAGAGATGAACTTCAAGTTCAGAAAATTATTCATTTGCAAAACATTGCAAATAATCGCCAGATGCATTCTCGATTATAAAGGTGTCACAAAATCCTATAACCCCGCGAAATGTGCACGAAAGAGTGGAGGTACGAAAAATACCACTCAACTCCCAGTTCAAAATAAGAGGGGAGAAGTGCGGCACAAATGGCGGATCTGACTTCTAACAAGCGACAAAGGAAACAAAAGAATGTAAATGCAGATCAACCTCAAGTTGATAGACACCAAAGGATCCTTGAACTCGGATCAACAGTGCACTCAATCATCGATCACGGGACATCGGAATACCCGACTCAAATGTTTTGGGAAATAACATTGAGTCATCGAGGTCCAAGAAATTTCCACTAACTATAATGATTACGGAGAATCATATGATCGTAAGACTACAATTGTCGACATTTATTTCTCCACAACAATTGCAAACAACCTTCAAAATGATCCAGATCCTAAGACCATGGCGAGTGCAAGCAATACTCGATTGGAACCAATGGAAGGATGCAATTCAAGCGGAGTTAGCCTCGCTCAATAAAAGAAATGTATTCACCAATGTGATACATACACCTCCCAAAGTATTCCTGTTGGTTTCAAATGGGTTTTCGTCATAAGCGGAATGAAAACAATGAGGTGGTGAGATACAAAGCAAGGCTTGTAGCACAAGGGTTCACGCAGAGACCGGCATTGATTACAATGAAACATATTCTCCAGTAATGAGTGGAATAACATTCCGATATTTAATCTCATTGGCAGTTAAAAATCATCTAGCTTTTCGGTTGATGGATGTAGTGACTGCATATCTTTATGGGTCACTCGATTCGGACATATACATGAAAGTTCGATGGAATTTCAATTCGAATCCAAGCGCAAATCGCAATATGTATTGTGTAAAGTTGAACAAGTCTTTATACGGCTTGAAAGCAATCAGTAGAATGTGGTACAACCGACTAAGTGAGTTCCTAACCAAAAAGGGATACTCCAACAATGATGATTGCCCATGTGTATTCATAAAAAGATCCTCAACAGGATTTTGCATTATATCTGTGTATGTTGATGATCTTAATATCATTGGTAACACACAAGATATAGATGAAGCACGCAATCATCTTAAGACGGAATTTGAAATGAAGGATTTGGGTAAAACCAAATTTTGCTTAGGTATACAACTTGAGCACCTTCATACAGGCATTCTAGTACATCAATCAGCCTATGTCCAGAAAATATTGGAGAAATTCAATATGGACAAAGCATATCCATCGAAAACCCCCATGGTTGTTCGATCTCTAGACAGGGAAAAAGATCCATTTAGACCCCGAGATGTCAATGAAGAGATATTGGGACCCGAGGTTCCATATCTCAGTGCTGTCGGAGCGCTTATGTACCTTGCAAATTGCACCCGACCGGATATTGCATTTGCGGTAAACCTACTTGCTAGATACAGCGCTACTCCAACCAAAAGACATTGGGTAGGAGTGAAGAATATCCTTAGATATCTTCAAGGCACTAAAGATCTCGGTATATTCTTTCAAAAGAATAAAAATATGGATTTAATAGGATATACAGATGCTGGCTATTTATCAGATCCCCATAATGCGGATCTCAAAGCAGGCTTTGTGTTTTTACGGTGGAGCGCCATCTCTTGGAAGTCTTCAAAGCAGACTCTAGTGGCTACATCCACTAATCATTCGAAATAATTGCATTATATGAAGCATCACGTGAATGTGTATGGCTTGCAGAATGATTAATCACATACATGATCATGTGATATAGGTGCTATTTCATCACCTACCATTATCTACGAAGATAATGTTTGCTTATGTTGTTCAAATGCAAACGGGTTACATAAAGAGTAATATCACAAAACATATTGCACCTAAACTATTTTACCCACATGAATTGCAAGAAAGTGGGGAAATCACTATTCTGCAAACTAAGTCTTGTGATAACCTCGCAGACTTATTTACCAAGTCATTACCAACTTCCGCATTTCAAAAATGTGTTCATGGAATTGGTATGCGAAGACTACGTGATTTGCAGATGTCAGGGGGAGAAATCTCCTAAGACTCAACCCGTTCAGATAAAATATTGTACTCTTTTCCTTTATGAGTTAGTTCAGTTTTCAAACCGACCTAAGTCTAAATTGCAAGATTTTTGAGCCGAACTCCCTCCTGTCCCCTCCTCCGCCACCCGGCCCAGGCTGTCAAACTGTCGATTCTCAATTTTCTTTTGTTGGTCCTTCTGATTTGCTTGGTTTCTTACTATCTTGCATTCTTATCTCGAGGCTTTGAGGAAGTCGAATAAGAAAATTTGAACCGAAGTTGTTGTGCAGATCATATTTAATCAATCTCCAGGCTTAAATCGGTCCATGCGAGGCAGCTGTAAACTTGTAATTTGTAGCCTCTTTATGTATCTGTAGATTTTTTTTCCATGATACTCCTCGTATATTGTGGTTCATCTTGGATTGACTGTCTTTACTGCACTAGTAACCTAATTATAGTGGGACTGATGGGGTTTTGTTTATAGGATAAGAAAATCACACTTGGTGCATGTGTCCAGATCTGTAAAACAAGTGAATATGGAACACATGAATTTTGCATGCTAAACATCTCTGATATTTTTTACTGATACATGATGTGAACCAATTGCTTTGAAGTTGGAGGAGCAATCAAAAGCAATGTGTACAACTTTTTTTTTCCTTTCAGCATATGTTGTGATTTTTCCCCATGAAAGTTTTCTTTGGGTCATAATTGTTAGATATATATTAGAGATAAGGTTAGAGATATGTTAGAGATAGAATCTATCTATCTCTAACATATCCTTATCTCTACTTCTTGTACCCTATATATATCGCCCTTTGGGCCTCTCGATAATACACACAATCGTTTCATAACATGGTATCAGAGCGGGTTACGAAACCCTAGCTACCGCCTACTCACCTTCCGTCGCGGCTGCCCCCGGGAGGAGCAATCTCCGCTCCCGGGGGCGGCCTTCGAGCAGCAGCAGCCGGGTTGCTGTCGTCACCTGCACGGTTATGCTGCTGCTATTTTGCTCCGCGACGGCCGGCATTGAGCGGCAGACGCCGCCATCCTCGAGCTCGCCAAGGCGCTCATGGACAACCTTGGCGCCACGACGCCGCCCCATCCACCCGACATCTCCTCTGCTGCATGCGAGAGGGGGGAGAAGGGGAAGGAGAGCACCTCGTGTGAAGACGATCCAGATCCGTACTGGATCCGGTGGCCAGAGGCGGGGCGCGCAGATCGGAGCCGCTGCCGTCGCGCCACCTCTGATCCGCGACCGGATCCTGCGGCGGAGGTCCTCTTCTCCCTCCTCCAGCTCCTCCGGGTCGCCGAAGCGGAGGAAGCGAGGCGAGGCCGCGGCTGCGTCCATGGCCATGGCCCTGGTGCCGCGCATCAAGAAGTTTCGGTGCCCGGCCGGGCACTACAACGCCCTGGCCTCGCTCTTTCTCAACACCAACGACGACGCCATCCGCAACCTCTTGGTGGCGGCACCGGCAATGAAGTTCGACGTGTCCACGCTGCTCACCTTCTTCGCCGCCGTCTACTCCCTCGGCGGCTGCTGCGTCCTTCCTCGGCGGGACCATGCGGACGAGCCGGCTCCAGATGGGATCTTCGGATGTAGATCTGGGGCTCCCGCCGCCTTCGGGGTCGGCCGGCAGGGGGAGGTAGAGGCTCCACGCCAATCTGCGCTGCTGATGTTGAGGAGAAGGCGGGCACGGCACCGGCACCTCTGCGCCGCCGCCTCGGCTCCCTTGCGACGACCGCTCGCCGGCCTCTCCCCCAGCAGAGCGGCCGTCATCGCTGCTCACCCGCGGATCGGTCCTTCCTCCTGCCCCGAGTGCGAGGCGGCGGTCGCGGCATGCGCGAGCCGGCCTTCCACTGGTGCGTGCGCGACCCGGTTCCGTCGCCTTCCGCTCGCCGGTGGGCCCAATCGAGCGCCCAGCCAAGTAGTCCCCCTCGTCGCCGCCAAGTCCCTACGGATCTCCTGGAGCTGGTTGGAGCCGACGTTGGGGTGGGGGGGGGATCTGCCTCTAGTCTCCCGATATGAGGGGAGGAGGAGACGGGAGTTGGGGAGGAGGATGAAGTTGGGAGCTGGCGTCCCCAATCTTTAAGCTGCTCCGGCTTCTCTGGTTTTCCCGGCTCCGATCAAGCTCTTTAAGTTGCTCCGGCTTCTCTGGTTTCCCGGCTCCGATCAAGCCGAAGCTGCTCCGGCTTTCCTGGTTTTCCCTGGCTCCGGCTTCGGTTTTCTGCAATGACTTCTCCAGCTTCACTTTGATTTCTGCAATGGCTTCTTCAGCTCCAGCTTCTTGAAGCCATTATCACCCCGTAACCGCCGCTTTGACGGCATCGTCTCTTGTCGTCGCCTGACGACTCCCGATCGGATCGCGCTGCCTCCGGTCTCTAAGATCCCGCGCCATCATCACCATCGAACCGCCGCGCTCCGCCGCTATTTTTTTCTTTTTCTTTGTGTCGTTACTTCCGCTGCGTCCATCCAAGTCCGTAGTACTCAATTTTTGAGTTCGTCTTCGCCATGCGAGTCCACAAATTTATTGTCAGTCATAGAAGCATATGAATTGCCTTATGCATAGCAGCAGCCGCCGCTCCCGCCGCTATTTCTTCGAGTCGCTGCAGATCCGCCGCTCCAAGCATTCAAGGCCGCCGCACTTCTTCCACATCGCGCTCATTGCGCTTCTTGTGCATTGCGCCGCTCTTCTGCACTGCGCCTCTGTTGCGCTTCTTGTGCATTGCGTTGCGCTTCTTTTGCACTGTGCATTCGTTGCACTCTTTGTGCACTGCGTCGCCGCCGTCTTGGGCTACGATCTGCGCCGCCATGCTTCCACCAATTCCTATTCGACTTGATTTGACAGCTCTCTCTATATTTGTTGGTTTCATCATCTTCTTCGTCGTGTTGCCGCGGTCGACTTCGCTCCTGCACCTTGTGCCTTATGAGCTGTCGCATGACACCGGATGGGAGAAGATATTTTGATACTCGACATATTTTTCCAAGAGCAGCATGCTACGACGACATTATGAAGACTCGGATTTTGGTTTCTCCATATTTTAGTATCAACCCTTTCCAAATGCAATGCTATTGCATACGCCTTGCATTTGAGGGGGGGTGTTAGATATATATTAGAGATAAGGTTAGAGATATGTTAGAGATAGAATCTATCTCTAACATATCCTTATCTCTACTTCTTGTACCCTATATATATCGCTCTTTGGGCCTCTCGATAATACACACAATCGTTTCATAACAATAATTAGATTCTCTGAGAGCAATTTGATTTTTTTTTCTGTCTGTCATATTAATGTGTCTTTTACCTTTTCAATTGCTCAATCAGAGCAAGTGATACAGTTGCTTCAGAAGTTGCTTGCAGCAAATGAACCGTATTAAGCCGAGCATGCTTCTGGTTTGTTGCATTTGCCGAGCCGATGGATCGCAAGCTAGACTAGCTCTTGGTTCGTTCCCAAAAGCCGAGCGGACTTTCTAACCGATCTAACGGGCTAGCAAGCACTAATGTCCTGAATATCCGTAGTTCACGTACTAAGCTACTTTGTTTTCAAAACGTACCAAGCTACTTAGCAATTCTAAGCTCCCCTCGTAACATTTCATAGTCACAACCGATGGTCATTCAATCCCAAGAGAGTTATTTTTTCTTAAGATTTTATTTTAAACTGGAGATAGAACACCTATTAAAGAGAAGAATCACATTTCAGCTACATATTCTTCTTCTTTGAAAAGAGGTCTCCCCTGCTTCTATTAAAAGAAACCATACTACAGAGTTCACAAAACTCATATTCATCTAAATTGTCCTTGTTGCATCTCCTTCGAGGAATAACCATAACTTGAACAAAGCTACTTAGTGACCAAAAGTCAAAAAAGTGTTGCACCGTGTCGTCTGGCGAGGCAATAAAACAAAGGGGGTGATTAAGCAAGATTCTAGGTTCTGGTTTTGATAAGAAATTGAGGTTGTTGGAAATAGGCTCATATGAGTGAGGTTTATTTTTTATAATTTTAAAGTATGTATGATTTAGTACTATATTACTAAGGTAAGGTGGAGGTGATCAACATATAAGGTGGAGTACTTGTCACTTTTTGAAACATGTTACACATGGATGAGGGTGGCACGAGGAGGGGTTTGGCTAAACACACGCGCGTGCGCGCGCGCATTTGCGTATTTACACGTGAAAAATCGTGTGACTTGCGACGCGCGACCGTGACGTGGTGCGCCACTTGGCAGACCAAGTCCACTTTGTTTTTGCTGAACCATGCACCTCTCTCTCTCTCTGTTTGAATGAGATTCAAACGTTTGAATTTAAGGCTTTTTGGGTGATGATGACAGGCAGTTACCAGTGGGTAAATGGCTGGTTAAGTGTGTCAGTTACCAGTCATCTCTATATATATGCCTGGAGACGTCCAAAGCATTGCGCATAGACACTGCCTCCATTCCTTCTCTTCTTCCCTACAAACATGTACTGTCATACTGCGCCGTCTGGACCTCGTCGACTCTTCTTCTCGGCGTGCACCGTGAAGAAGAGGAGCGGTATCTCCGAACCATTGCTGCCGTGAAGACCTGCACGGGGACGACAATAAGGTTTCTGGGCAGCGCACATCTGCGCGACTGCTCGTGTGGCTGATTCGCCTGCAATCTACGCTGCTTCCTGTTCTTCATCGAACTCGACTGTAAGTTTTTCGTGCGACTGATTGACTTATTACATTCTTTTTATTTCATATATTGTGAAGTACAATGAGTTGCCTACTGTTAGTACTGGTTTATGCATCATTAGTCTTCTGCAATATATGTCTTTTATTATATTATAGAATTAAAATATTACCCACATTTTCAACAGAGGCAATACCCAATTATATGAAATCATTAACTTATATTATCGGCTTGGTAGCCATAGACATAAATTTATAATAAGTGAACTCTCCTTCTATTCTTTTTGTTTGTCGCCTTATAATGAGTACGGTTGGGGGCGGAATTAGAACGGATTTGACCGGATTTCACTACTTCACCATGCATATAGCAACATATAATTTTTCAAGCAATATTGTACTAAATATTAACGCGTCTGCCTATTTTTAACATCAATAATTCGACATAACCGACGATAATGTACAATGATAAAGAAGTAGCGATCAATACACTTACAATTGGCGCTCATTTTTTATGCCTTACTCGAACCATATTTTATCATTTACCTCGATATTTGTGCTAAATTGTGTCATTTGTCATCTAACCCTAACAAAATCCGGAGATACGTTGTATTTCACTTTTACATACAAATTGACTAAAAAGAATCGATAAAGAGCTTCCTTTGAAAAATGTGCAAAGATGAACTTCATCAAATGATAAATTGGAGGTTGCCATGACGTTCACCTCGTCGAGCCGATCAAAATGTATATATTATTTGCTCAAATCGAAGGTTAGACACAAAAGTTACGAAGACCGGAAGCTGTCGGAGCTTGGCCTGCCAAGCCGTTGTGCCGCTCGGCTCTGCCCTGCGTCGACTGGCTCTTTGGACCCTGAGACACCCTTTTTGGCCCAAATTGTGTTGATCAGTCTATTTGATGCTTATGATACTTTATTGTTTTGATCAGTCCATTTGTTATTGCATTATTTTGTTGATTTCCGGAATCAACTTATTAGTTTCTAGATTGAAACATTGTATTTGGATGTAGTCAAGTGATCTATATCAAATAGTGTAGAGCTTGCTACGCTTAGATTAGTCTTATCATGTAACAGGTGAAAAGGTAGTATTATCTGTAGGGTGGGAGCGATTTTAGATTAGTACCAATTCATAGTATACTTATTGATTTACGCGTAAATGAACCTAGCACAGGGGAAGATATAGTTAGTCTTGGTAGAACCTTAGTGATTTCTATTCTATCGTAATTTAGTTATTTAGATTAAATCTTTCATACAACGTTCTTGTTTGTAGTTATTGTCAGCATTAGTTGTAATCCCAATTGTTCCCTGAGAACGATAACCCGGATACTTAGGTGAAAAACTACAATCGACCTGTACGCGCATAGATCGCGTCAACACTTACCAAAATGAAGGAACTATGGACGAAACCGCAAACAAAAGATGGTCGTATTGGCAAAATACGTCATCCAACCTCAATGGAGTAAAAAAGAAGATAACAAAATATCTTAGAATTCTCAAGTAAAAAAATAGTAGAATGATAAAAAATAACTAGCTAAGTAAATAAATTACCTTTTAGTACATACGTTCTTTCAAGTTAATGAAGCGATGAACCACGTCATCATTAGCGATGAACCACATCATTAGCGATGAACCTAGGCCGCGTCTCGCGTCGCCGCGTGGGACGACTCTGGGTGCACAGTTTTTGGGTTAGAGGGGTGCACATGTGGTATATATAAGTTGATGCCCACTAATTGTTTGTTGAACCCGGTGTCCTGTGACACCAGATGATTCTATTTGGTTCCACCCCTAAGTACGATTAATATGTTAAAACTTTGACCAGTAATTTATGCACAAGTATTTAGTTTGTCACATGAAAGTGTTGTTAATAGATTTGTCATCAAAAGTACTTTGACACCATTATATTTTTAGTATTTTGTGCCAATTTATAATTAAAAAATAATGGTAAAAAATGCATATTGGAGACCGTTGATGTCCAAAACGGAAAATAAAAAAGAACGGAAGGGGTATAAGATACGTGACTTCCTTCCTATCGTATATGTGTTTGATTGCCTACTTAGCGTCCCTATGGCTAATTCCTGCTCACCATGGGCATGGCCTCTCCTGACGGCTAGGGGACTTGTATTCTACAAAATCCATATATTCTAGAACAAAAGACCCTTCTTAGGCCAAGGGACCGGCTTTAAAAATCAATCTAACAACAATGACTAAGGAGTAGGGGGTGAAAACAGGCCGGATAATTCCCGTCTGATTCGATGCGGCATCTGAAAAATATACCCGGTGTACCATTTTTTAGTTCCGATCGTATCCAATATTATCAGTATTCGCATCTGGGAAATCTTATGGAATATAGGTTAGGATATAGAAATAGCAATATCCAACATATATCCGTATTTTATAGGATATCCGAAAAAATCAAAAAAATAGATATCAGATAAACATCAATATTATTTAATATCCTCTATGGTTTTATAGTCATTGACTAATATATTATATGAATTTACATTTGATTAAGTTTATGTTGTTAAGTAAGATAAATAATTCTATAATAGGTAGTATAATTTCACACTTTCGTTGGTGAAGTTATATATATTTTTTATGTGTACACTATCCGTCAAGTTATCTCTGACTAATTTGAATCCGATCAACATTCGTCCCATACTTGTATCTCAAAAAAATATGTATCCATGTCCGTACCTACGGTATCTATATCCAACTCCAAATCTAGAATTAAAATATGAATTAGGATAAAAAAATCCAACTCCAAATCTAGAATTAAAATATGAATTAGGATAAAAAAACAATATCCCCTCGAATATGACCCGTTTTCACCCAAGGAGTAAGGAGGTGATTGTCCCCAAAAGTAAACGTCCAAGTGGATCAACACCGGGAAGCCCAAATCCTGGGCTCCCGCTGCCGAGCTGTGGAAGATGCGGGCGACGGGACGTAGTGGGCAACATGGGCAGAGGAGGATTGGTGCCATGTGGCCTAGTAGCAGGTGTTGACGCCTGGAACCAGGTCGGAAACTGTGGGCCGAATTGCGGCTATGAGAAATCCCTCGTTGCGCAGAAGATCATTAGCCGTCCAAACCATCAGAAATCAAGCCTGTTTTTTTGTCGCCGTCGTTGTTGTTTATTAGCACATAGTATCTCTCTTCACACGTAATTTGGGCGGAGCCCAGATGTATTTCTGGGCCCAGGGAAGCCCTGCCATTCCTCGGCTTAAAAGCGTCAATTTACCATTTATTCAAAGGAATGCGTCAATAATTATCTGTCATCCAGTTCAAAAAAAAAAGTTGCATAAAAAGATCTGAACACTCTTCATTGTGCACATAACTTAGGACTGGATTGTTTTTTCTGAACTTAACTTAGGACTGAATTATGGCACAAAGATTAAATCCAGTGGTGCAAAACATACATAACCGAAGAAATATTGGACAGTAGCATGAACTAGACGGTACCTACAAAATGAACAAAATAACACAATATGATCTGCCAATTAGCATCATGTCTATTGTGACGTCAACTTACCAACCATTCACAAAGAACCAGAAAATGAGCGGATACTGTATTCTACACAGTTTGACATGCAAGTACATTGCAAGTTCAGTAAAAATGTAAAGATCAAGCTGGACATGCGAATTTTTTAAAACATGGGAAAGAATAGTAAACGAGTAATCATTCAGCCATTCTGAACTCTGCATTTCTACTTAGAGCATCAGAAGATAGGTATGCACTTACTTCATTCTGCATTTCTGCTTAGAGCATCAGAAGATAGGTATGCACTTACTTCAGTATAGATCTTCTTAGAGAGCCTGCATAGTAAATGGGTCAGGATACTGCAAATGCTGCAGAATCAAACTTCAGTTTCCATGCAAATCCACATATTGCAAGGGAATGCCTCCATCAATCTAAGCACCAACAACTCGCACACTTTCGCACTGGATTATCCATTACTTACAAAGATGTAATGCATTTCACGACATGAACACCAACCCAGCCATATTTATCTGCATTCAAGTTCATGAAATCCCATCGCTACCAAATGAGGTGTCCTGGTTCAGCTAACACCACCGCATCATATCATCGTACTAACTAATCAACAACTATCTCATCTCGAAACAATCAGCAACTATCTCGGCAGTCGGCGCGACGACACGGTCAAACTAAGTTGAGCACCGTTGCCAAAACCTGCCGTCTCAAGGGAGAAACCAAACCGGAGGAGAGTAGCTCGACGGGCCTAGCTCCGGGAAGCAGCGCTCGACACGGGGAGGTGCCCCCGACCACTTTCCGTTGTCACTGCAAGAGTACTGCCTTTCATTGGCATCCCCGAAGATCATCGCCGCGTTGTAGAAACTCCTGTCATCCGAGAAGTAGATGCTGTCCTCGAACCCCGGGTAATCAGCCACCTCGTAGGATCTGGAGCAGCCTCGCCCTACGAACAGCATCCGGCCATCCAGCGTGGACAGCTCGTTCCAGGTGTACTCAACCTCGTAGTTGGGCATATGCGTTTGTATCATCCGGAACACCCTGAACGCCGACGTTGGCAACTGACGACGAGGAGTTAACCTGACAACCATCAGCAGTTGCCCGCGGGACTCCACGAGGTAGCGAGCTTGGACGTACTGATCGTCGTAATCGCGCACCAACGGCAGGAAGTAGCGATACTTCAGATTTATTTCCAGGCCTCCATCTTGAAGGGAGATCGGTGCGCACACACTCATTTGTTCCCCTTGGGTGAGGAAATGGAAAGCTCCATTGTGAAATATGACGTCCGCCACTTCCAAAAGCGCCAGCGCTGGACGCATAGAATCCGAGACAGCCTGATCGCCCATGCGCCAGAACGTAATGTGCCGCGGTCCGTCGACGAAGCGCCGTGAGGTGATGATTCCGGCGGCGATGCATCCTTCTTCATCCGGCGGGGACGAGAGGGCGGCGGCGAGGATGACCATGCCGCAGTCGCACTGCCGCTCTTCTCCCGGGTGCAAGCGGAGCACGTCGGGGAGGTCGAGGAGCTCGTAGATGATGATGTTGAGGGTCCCTTGGCCTCGAGTATGGTTGACGGCGAGGAAGAGCCAGCCGCCATCATACGAGCCGAAGTAGCGCACGTCGCGAAGGCCGTGCGGGACGTGGAAGCGGTGGGTGTCGCAGCCGCTGTGGACGCAGGAGAAGGAAGGCCCGTCGGCGTACGGGAGGAGGAGCCACGGGAGCGGGGGAGGAGGCGGGAGTATTGTGAGGGCCGCGCGCCAGGAGCGGCACACGAAGTCCACGCGGAGGCGGTCGAGTCCGCACGGGACGCGGCGGACGATCTCGTGCAGGACAGCGGCGGGGAGTTGCGCCCAGGGCGGAGACGCGGCCATGGGAGCCATGGGAGGAGGAGAGGGTTGGGGACTCGGCGGTGGATGGCAGAAGAGAAGACGACGAGGAAGACGTTGCGGTGTTTAATTTGATTCCGTTTTGCTTCTGGAAGCCGGTGAGAAGAGCCGCAGAGCGAACTACTTGAGTTGCAAGTGGAGGAAGCCTCGTTCGGCCGATGGACTAGGCTGGGCTGGGTAGATTAGGCCTGAGAAGAAGCCCATAGCTGTGGACAGTTATGACCAAACGGGCGTCACATTCCGGCACGGCCAAATAAGGTCGTGGCGCGGAACATAGCCCAACTACTGTTTGACCTGGACCGAGCGGGAGGGCGCCCATCTGACCACGCGACCGTACGCTAGCAGCCGGCGGCCGCCCCCGCGTGCCCGGCTGCCGCGCCCCGTCGCGCCTGGCGCCCATGCGTCGTCCGCCAACTTTCTCCTCCACGCCGACGTCCTCCTCCGCTGGTCGTGGCCTCCATGTTAGGGTGGAGTCCCAAACACGGCCTGGCTGCTAACTTGATCTATAAATAGTGCGGATTGTGTTGTGCTCTACTTGTGCTGTGCCAACAATACTATATTTCGGATCAGCACGACTAGCACATCATCTCTGGCTGTAAAGTTTTAAAGACGTTTCAAAGCAATTTTAATTTAAAAAAAGAGTCTATTTGGCATGACATGCCTGTTGTTTTCAAGCGAAGTGTCTAATGAATGCATGCATGGTTTTCGGCACGCGCACGACTCGGTGTTTCCCATCGACAACGCTACCATATGGTGAAACTCTTTTTTTTTTTTGTTCCATGGACCTGGAGTTACCGACCATGCACTGCAATATAGCATGTACGGCCGTGTTTTTCCCCTTAGCTGTAAGTATAAACCACCAACTATGTCAATAAGAAAATGGGGAGAGTAACAGATTTTGTTAGGCATATTTGGAACGCCGAATTTGTATGAGAATGCCGTAGGAATTATACTGCATCTTAACAAATTTCCTATAAACTTATATAAAATTCTTGCATTCTCCAAATACCCTAGTTAGTTGTTAGGTCACCAAACCATTTCGACGAGTTATTACCCCAAATATATACTAATATAAAAAGTATGAGTTTAAAATTGGGCCACTAACTGCCTGGATTATCTGGAACGTCGCGCCATCCATCTCTTTCCATCCGAGGGTTGATATGCAAAGTTGAATCCTTACCCCATAATCACTCCTATACAATTAATTCTGTCAATAATTGTGTTGATTGTGTCAATAATTGTAATTAATCACTATAATATTGTATATTGGCCCGAGAACCGATTATGTGTGGACACTTTACCTAAACAAATATCCATTAGAGGACCATCGGCCTACCAAACCCATTAGTTAGTTTAGTCACATATTGCTTATTTATGGATGAAGGGAGACATCATCCTCATATATAAAGAGGATAGTGGGTTCTCATTGTACACACAACCCTGCGGGCAAATAGATCAATAAAGAGAGAATGTTGAGACTACGTCATTTTGTTCTTGTCTATTATTTTATTACTTGTGAGTTGAGAGCTTCGTTCGTCGGCAACGCGACATCGATTATACAACACGTCATCAACACGATAACACTCTAAGCTAAGAATTCCTGGCACGTTGCTTTGATATAACTTTTCGATTCTAGCGGTAATGTTGTTCTTACTAGATTAGTTTTTATCCAACTGTTCATTGCCGTCAACCCCGCTGGGCGGCCGACCACACCTTCCCCCAGCCGCACTGGTTGTACGCCTCCGCGTACGCGCCGACGGGTCATTGCCACCGCCAACCGAGCCAACTGACCATGCGCCTCCTCACACGTGTCGTTGGACTCCACCGAGATTTGATTAGGGTGCGCCTGCGCGCACCTTCGCCAATCGCTGTTGACAGGGCCGTCCAACCATGCGCCTCCGCGCACACGCCACTGGCAACCACTGTCAAGGCAATGGCAGCACGCCTCGCGTGTGCCGCTACCACCGTGAACCGAGCACCGCGCGCCGCCTCCATGGTGTGCCATCACCGGATAGGGCACCGCCTCGCTCCGCACCACCGATCGGGATCGGGCTCGCCGTCAGGCTCCATGGGGGCAAGGACCTTGTCATCAGGTGAAGTGTGCCATGCATCGCCTCCGCATCTCACATTGTCGGCTAAATCGACGCCTTCGCGTCGTGGCTGCCGTCGCCGTCGTTGCTGCTGCCATACTCCGCCATTGATGTTACTTTCGTGACAGCCTGTCGGGGAAGAAGAGAGACAAGATAACCTCAATGCCTTTGTGCCATGATCGTCGTCGTCTGCCTCCACACCGCACCGCCTTCGTGTGTGCGTGAGAACGAGGCTAGGGGCTCCGACTCGTCCCCAACGAGGATGGAGTGGCCGCCGATGCCACCATCGTCCATGGCGAGGACGAGGTGGGGCACCGGGTGTACGTGTCGCCGCTGTCGTCGAGCCGCGCCGCCATCGCCGCACCGTTAACATGCGCCGCTACCACTACTTGTATCAGTGTTTTTGGGAACATGATATATCGCGGTATCAACTACACATGTGTGTGTGTATAATGAAAATAAAAAAGTATATAAATTATTAAATCGCAATCATCTAGGGTTCAACCTACTAGTGCAAAGATAAAGAAGACGAAGTTATGGTGCGCAAATACTAGATCTTCGATCGCGGTGTTCTCATGTGTGCTATGAGGTTGTTGGCAACTTGGAACAAAAGGGCAAAGCCGCTATCTTCACGGTCCCTTCTGCTGGTGGTGAAGGCGTAAAGTTCTCTGTCTAACCTTTATATGTAGTTCATGTGTTTGGATATAGTGTTGCTCTGTTTGTTCCAAGGTTTGCATAGTAATCTTGTTTGAAGCTTGTCGTTTGGAAAGTTTTGCTCATGCATTGGCATTATGCATGATGCAAGAGCATGCTTTGGTTTGTAAAAAAATTGTGAGAAAATATTAACGAGTCGTTTCTTGCTTGAGCTTGTCTAGATGTTGTGGGTTGTGGATGAGACATTAGATATCAGTGCAGACTTAGACGAGAGCAACAGACAAACGATCGAATGCAAAATTGCAGGTACACATGCCCTCAAAGCCAATGGTTCCTAGTCCCACCACGTACGACAATCACACGACAGAGACATCTATACCCAGCCAACAACAACAGGCACGTACGCAACCAGTTCCGGTTCCACCATTAGTGGCGTGCCAATTTACATGAACAATGCGAAGACCAGGCACAGGGCGAGGCCAGCGGAGTAGAACAGGACTGCGCCGGTGCCTGCGGCGGCGACGGCAGCTGAGCTGGTGCCAGGCGCGTCGGGCGGCGGCGGCGCGATGGAGGACACGTTGATAGCGAGCTTCTGCCCGCCCTCGCAGTGCTCGCCGACGCCGCAGAAGTAGTAGTGCGGCCCTGGCTGGGTTAGCTCGATGATGGTCGGCCCGTTCTGGTACCGATTGGTGATGTTGCTCATGCTGCATGCGTCGAACAGCTCCTTAGTCGGCACCTCTACGATGTTGTACACCCCGCTCCGGTACAGGAACACTGCATGCACCAACACGTCAAGAACACCTAGTGCAAAATGCTGGCAAAGATCACACAGGGTCAAAATATGTTATTGGCTAGCCGAAGCTTACTCAGCTTATCGCCGATGCTAATGTTCCTCGTGCGAGCCCAGTCCTCGTAGTAGGTCTTGTTGGGAGCCATCCGCCACCCTTTGCCGGCGCCGACAATGTGGTATACGCCGGCCGTCGAGCCGGCGATGAGGGAGGCCATAATGGCTGAGAGGAGCAAGAAAGTGTGGTGGGCATTGCTCGCCATTCTCGTTGCCTCTTTATTGGTTGGTGGTGGCTTCTTCCTTCCTCTGCTCCCACCCTCCCTAGGCCAGAACCTTCCCTTCCCTTTGTGGATGAAAAGATGGTAATGGCCGAAGGGGAGACGAAAAGATTGTAATGGCGGAAGGGGAGACATAGGGAGGGGGTAGGAGAGCAGGGAGGAAGACTTAAGGGAAATAAGGGAGTTGAATCCATGGCAGCTTGCCTATTTTTGTTGTTGGTTCTTGTCTCTCTTCCCTAATATTGGCAAGTGTATCGGGATAACAAATTTGTAGCCAACAAAGAGTGCACACATATGCTTTTCCTATGTTTGGCTGGCCAAAAAGTTTTCATATTAGTATTTTGTTCTTTACTCTTCTTCCTATGTAGAATGATTTTTTACAAACCTTAAGCTAGGCTGGTGGAAAGGGCACCCAGCCGCACTGGCCACGTACGTCATCAGAGATGTTTGGGTTGTCAGATCATGATCGGATGATCCATATCGCATGTAGAGGTAGTCACGCCAGCCATGTTATCAAAAATGTTTCGGTCGTTGAATCATCATTAGATGGCTGATATCATGTGCAGAAGCTCCTAGGTGGAAACCCTAATCACTACCCATCTCTCTCCCGTCTCCTCGCTCGTTCGATCCCGCGCCACTGCTCCTCGCCTCTGCCTCCACTACTACAGAAAAGCTCATCACAGACGGTTCTAAACCATCATCACAAACGGTTTTTGAACCGTCTGAATTTTTGTGTCTGTGATGACACGAGGTCATCACAGACGGTTTTTTAACCGTCTGTGAAAAATGCTATCACAGACGGTTCTATTCACGAACCGTCTGTGAAAACAGATTATCACAGGCGATTCTATTCTCGAACCGTCTGTGATAGTCTATTTTTACAGACGGTTCGTGAATAGAACCGTCTGTGATATTCTATTTTCACAGACGGTTCTAAACAAGAACCGTCTGTGATAGTTTTTTCTATGGCAAAAAAAACGAAAACGGATTTTCACTTCATATGGAGCCTCCCGAGCCTCACGAATGAATCTGATATTGATTTTCGGATTTCTCTAGCTTTCCCACAATAGCCAGAGCATCACAGTAGCATCAACTCATTCCATTCACAGAGCACTAAAAACAACACGACATGCATGCATCACCCACATCACAGTAGCATCAACTCAAACAATTCACAGAGTACTAACACATCACAGTAGTAATCTACATCACAGAGCAAAAGGTGGGAGTAGAGAGAGTGAGGTCGTGGGAGGCTGGGGTGACGAGGTCATGGGAGGCCGGCGACGATGAGGCCGGGGCAAGGTGGAGGAGGCCGCAGGCGACGAACTCAGGGGAGGCCGGGGCGACGAAGTAGAGGAGGCCGGGGGCGACGAAGTAGAGGAGGCCGGCGCGACGAGGTCGTGGGAGGCCGCGGCGACGAGGCTGGGGCGAGGTAGAGGAGGTGGAGGAGGCCGCGGGAGGGGAGGCCAGAGGAGAAATGACAGAGGAGGAGAAATGGCAAAGGAGGAGATGGAGATGGCAAATGGGGAGATGAATGACTCTGTTAATATAGAGAGATTTTCGGGAGCCCGCCATTATGTGCAAATTTTCGTTTTCCCGCCTAACGAAACCAAAGTATCACAGACGGTTTTATACAAAAACCGTCTGTGATGACATATCACAGACGGTTCGTATCACGAACCGTCTGTGATAAGTGTCTCATCACAGACGGTTCTAACCACGAGCCGTCTGTGATGAGATACTCATCACAGACGGTTCGTGGTTAGAACCATCTGTGATTTTAGGGTTTTACCATGGCTTGGATTTTTATGGCAACCAATACTCTGCAGAGTATTGGCTGCCAAACCCTACCACGGCAGAGTATTGGTTGCCATAAAAATCCAAGCCATGGTAAAACCCTAAAATCACATATGGTTCTAACCACGAACCGTTTGTGATGAGTATCTCATCACAGACGGCTCGTGGTTAGAACCGTCTGTGATATTCTCGTATCACGACGTTCATTGTTCTAATCACCACGAACCGTGGTTAGATACTTTTCTTCACTGAGCGGTTCTAACCACGAACCGTCTGTGATAGTGACATACCACAGACGGTTCATCTTGGATCCGTCTGTGATTACTTTATCACAGACGGTTTTCAAGAACCGTCTGTGATGAGGCGTCTTCTATGGCCTATTTTGTAGTAGTGCTCCATCCCCTTCCTCTCCCTCCTCCGCCGCCCCTCTCCACTGGCACCGCCACTCCCTCCCTCTTCCTCCCCCATCGCCCCCTCAATCTCCCTACCTAAGCGCCGCCTCGGCTCCTCCCATCCCGTCTATCCCATCATTTTGCACCCTCCACCGCCGCTTCTCCCTCCAACACCGCCGCGCCCTCTCTCCCCCTCCTCCTAGATCCCCACTCCACCGCCGCTCTCCTCTTCCCCTCTGCCTCCCGTCCCTTCCTCCGCTGCCGCTCCTCCCTCCAGCACCGTCGCGCCCTCTCTCCCCCTTCTCCTAGATCCCTGCTCCACCGCCACTCTCCTCTTCCCCTCCGCCTCCTATCCCTTCGTCTACCGCCGCTCCTCCCTCCAACCGCCGCTCCTCCCTCCAGCGCCGCTGCGCCCTCCCTCTCCCTCCTCCCTAATCCCTGCCCCATCCATCTCCTTCTCGCTCTGGCTCGAGCCCCACACCACACATCCTCACCCCTCTCCCTCTCCGCCTCGTGTTCCCCTCCCTTTCCCTTCTCTACCTCCCTCCCTCTCCACCCTAGGGTTCGGCACCGACAAGAACGAGATCGACCTCATCTGCCGCGAATTCAAGGATGCTAGGCACAACTACTTTAGCATCACCGCCACCACGAAGGACACGCCCAAGATGAACCCGGAAGGTCTTGATTGCTCTTCCCATCCGCCTTATCCTTCTTGCTTTAGTATGACAAAAAAAGTTTTTCCAATTGGTGCATTGGGCTACTTCGCTGATTTCAAGCATCTACGTCAACAAGAGGGCTAGCTCCAGATTGGCGCTCTCTCTCTTCATCTGTCACGAGTTTGAAGATGTTATGCGCAGCTACCTCGGCATCCCCGTTGTTGTCAAGGACATGTCCAACTTGAAGCGCTTTTTAGTCAAAATGGTACCTTTTATTTTGTACTCATTTGTATTATGATTAATGCGTCATATGAAATACATGAAGGTGAGCATTACATTTTGATATTTTATATATAATTATGTAGGCAGTGAGGTCCACGTGCTTTGAAAAAAATCCAACCTGGTTTTTAGTTTACAATAAGAAATTAGCTAGAGCCATTTCCTACCACGCATTGTTCTTCAAAATATGTATTTCTGGTTTGCTTTAGCCTTCATGACATGAGAAATAATTTGTTCTCGTAATGGGATATGCAACAATTTATGTTTTCTTGTCGCCCGATGTGTAAAGTGTTGCGGTACTCCACGTTCAGCCTGCCAAATTCTGTTATCGTCTCCTGTCATATACTTCATTTGATCATTAACACATGTGCGACCAACATTTGGCTGTGACTTTGTGTTCCTGGTGGGAGGGAAAGGCAGGAAGGTGTTCCATCCACAATGATTATTATATCTCTGATTTATTCATTACAAATATCTATGTATTCTTGTGGACCTTATTATGATACCTTGGATATTGGTCTGCCCGTAGCATTTTCTAAATTAAGATGCTTTCAGTGCCCTTTTAATTAGAGTCTTGTTTGGACTAACCTTCTCATGGTCAAATGGCATTAGTGGTCTATCGATTTCCTCTATTTAATTTTTGTTTGCCATATGATTTCATTGTGTTATTGCTTTTAGTTGGCTGATATTGCTCACTCATAGTTAGATTAGAATGGCCCCAACAAGGATGTCAACTCTATTATGTTGCTACGATGCATCGACGATAGTTCTTTGCCCACTCATAGTTAGATTAGAATGACCCCGGCAAGGATGTCAGCTATATTATGTTGCTACGATGCATCGATGATAATTCTGCACCTAGCTACATACAAGTCTACAATACAAGGATAGAGGAGCTAGATGCAGAGGACCAGTGCCTTAAAAGTGGTGTGTTTTCCTGTTATGTTGAATTTTCCCTCTTCTATTTTATTGTTTTATCAGTTGTCCCAGGTTGCGCCGTAAAATATATTTGTTTGGGTTATATTCCTATGATCATGAGGGCAAGTTTGATAATTAAATCTAAAAATTTATTTGGTTATTTACCTTAGTGGATTTAGATAATAATTGTGAATTTGAACCAGTTATGCTACTTGGCTTTGTACTAGGCATGGAATATATACAGCGATGGACTACACTATCGAGTTGTTATTTCTATTGTCCAAAGAACATTATATATGTATTCAGCATGACCACTTTGCTCTTTTTTTGGTTTTAGGTGTTTTTATTTCGTCCTTTCCAGCAGACAAGGTTTAAGATAATATGTGATGGCAAAATGCATACACAAACTTTGATCTCATAGTAATAAACCAGATAACTGTGATTATCTGAAAATGTGAACTAAAAAACTATTTTAAAATCCTCTTCAGTTAGACATATATGTAGACATATCCAAGATTTGCATCTTGCTTTACATTTTATTTGTGCTCATTAATATGTGATAACCAAGGACTGTACTATTATCCTTGCTCATTATGTATATTGGTGTTATACTTTGCTATTCCTAGCCTGCTGCCATTGTACACCAAAATAGAGTGGACCATTGTATACCAAAATAGAGCGGACCACAACATGTAAGACCATATTATCAATACTAACATGTAAGATTACAGACTTCTTAGGTCTATCGGCTGCAATAGAATGATGTGGTGGTTGAAAGCAACAAGAACATCATATATGTTTTCCTTTTCAGCTTCTGGTGTAAATCACGAATCAATAACATGCTCTACCTGCATGCTTTATTTCTACGGCTTCTTAATTGGAACATCAATTAGATGATTTATCATGCAACATATCAAATTCATCAAAAGTAACACATTTGCTAATAAGCATCTTTCTAGTTTTATAATTCCACAATTTATATCCTTTCACAACATGTTTATAACCAAGAAAACTGCACTTAGCAGCTCTATGATCTAATTTACCACTGTTAACATGAGCATAAGCAGGACAACCAAATATTCTCATATTTGAATAATCTGCTAGAAAACCAGACCATGCCTCAATTGGAGTCTTCTTAATTATCAATTGACGGGTTAGCTGCCTCGTTAATCAAATAACAAGCAGTGGATGTGGCTTCAGAACAATAACTCTTAGATAAGCCAAAGTTAGATAACATGCAATGTACCTTCTCTACAATGGTTTTGTTCATGCGTTCTATCACACCATTTTGCTGAAGAGTGCCTAGGACATTGTAATGCCTCACAATGCTATTTGATATGCATAAAGCTTCAAATTCTCCAAGACAGAACTCCAAGCCATTATCAGTATATAACTTCTTGACATGTTTACCAGTTTTCTTTTCAATCATAATCTTCCACTCCTTGAATGTCTTGAACACATTCGATTTGTGCTTCGCGAAATATTACCAAAATATTTTTGAATAATAATAAGTAATGGTCAACATGTAGCCAACACTTCTAAGGGACGGAACACGATATTCTCCCCATAAATCAGAGTGGACATAATTCAATATGCTTTTTATAGAGTGAATTGTTGTGCTGAACTTCACCCTCTTTTTCTTGCCGAAGACATAGTGTTCACAAAACTTCAACTTGTCGATGCTTTGATCATCAAGGAGTCCTCTTTTGCATAACTCCATCATGCCAATTTCATGCATATGCCCCAGATACATACGCCAAAGATTAGTAGTATTAGAATCGAATGATTTATTTGAGTCAACATCAGCATTACTTGAAATTATAGCACCGTGCAGATGATATAAGTTGACAGCTTTCATCACAACAAGAGAGCCTTTGGAGATCTTCAGAACTCCACCTCCACCTGAATACTTGTACCCTTTAGCATCAAGAATACTTAGTGGGATAATATTTCTCTTCAAACCTGGAATATGCCGAACATTCGATAAAGTTCTAATGGTACCATCAAACATCTTAATATGGATAGAACCAATGTTTCTAATCTTGCATGGTGAATTATCACACATCCACACAGAACCACTTGGCATAGCTTCATAATTCACAAACTAATCTTGGTTCAGACTCATGTGGAAAGGCAGGTCGTATCAAGAATCCACTCATGATCGGTTTTAGAATTACCGACAAAAGCAACGAGAACATCTCCATCGGAATCTTGCTTTGTAACAATGGTGGCTTTAGTATCATCCTCTTATTGATCCTTCTTGAAAATATTATTCATTTTCTTCTTTTTCTTTACACACCAGCACTTAGCTATATCGTGTCCATTTTTCTTACAATACTTGTACGACTTGTACCTGCTTCTGGATTTTGATGTGCCGTTGTAATTTTTGTTCGAGTTTTTGTATCTTGAATCGTCGTTTGAACTCCTCTCCTGTTGTCTACCACGGACAATCAAGCCTTCTGCATTCTAATTTAAACTTTCGTTCGAAACCATAAGTTCCATCTTCTCATTCGCATAGTTTATTGAGTTAGTGCATGGTTGGTTGGTTAGCATGTTGCCTGAGATGCATATACTAGCACTCTAGTGTTCGGTGGAGTTTGCCCAGTTGGGTTAATTGCGTGAGATGTGGACGTGCATGCTTGCTAGGAGTGAGTTTCGTTTGTTGAGTAGACCTGGGAGTGATCGTGGAGAAGTCATGTACTTATAAGTAGTTGAGTTGCTTTGGAATGAAACAAGAGAGAGAGAGAGAGAGATGTAGTCCAAGCTGCGTACGTGTCTCTCCTTTTCCTTTGTTCCCTTTGTGTGAGTGTGTGTTTCTGTGTGAGAGCCAACGAGAGAAAAACATAAAACAAGTAGAGAGAGAAAAACCAGTGAATGCTTTTTCCATATGTGTGTGAGATCAGCGAGTGATTTTCAATAATTGATATCAGAACGCGGTTCAAGCAAAAACCTATTTGTTCTTTACATGGGCACAACCCCTAGCCTCTACAGGGGTACACACGCACACAGGCATCCTAATCTGACTCCTATGAACCGAAACCGGTTTTGGTTAGACCACGACTCTTAACACGTTCCACTTGTTTCGTATGGAGCGGTTGGCGTCCAGAGAGAACCCACGTAGAAGCCTTCACGCCTCCCTGCTGGGCGCCTCTCCTTGCTGCGTAGGTGGGCTTGGCCCGAGCTCCTCGGCCGCATGCAATTCTTTCCTGACTCGTTTCCATACACTGCTGACGTTCGATCATTGTTGTTCCTTATTCTCACGCACTGCTTGCACAGCAAGGTTTTCTCACCTACGGCCAGACGCACCTCCCTCACTCTTAGCCATCATGATTGTGGGAGTACATGGAGTCGTATCATCCTCTCCTCCATTTAAGCAAAGTGCGTCCTTGGCTTTGGAGTAATCTTTAAAACTTTCTTTTATGCCGAAACTCTCTACTTTGATTGCACTCTCACCCTATATGTAACATTATAATCATATTACCACAGCCTACTCAATAGCAAACCACAGCCTACTCAATAGCAAACCACATGCATCTATCGGCACGACATCACAATCCACCTTATCAACATAACTACCAACGACGAACGGAACACATATCTTATGAGTTATTTTCAACCTCCTAGAATTATACAACCACTCCATATAGTGTAGTTGTAGATGCCTCCACATGGATAGCCCCAAAGCGTACATCAAATCTTTGCTAATCATATTGGTAAAACTCCCACCATCAATGATCAGTTTGCACACTTTCTTCTTGATCTTGCACTCCATTTGGAAAACACTCCACTGTTGCCTTTTAACTACAATTTCAGTATTTTACACCTTCCGAACTAGCATGTTCAAACCACTTTTAAGAGACAAATCATCAATGGATGGCCATGTTTCATAACAGCAATCAACAGTCCTTGGAGAGCACGGGCGCGCGCACACACAAAACTTCTTCAAACTACAAGGTAACCCTTTTTTCCCACTGTATGCTCTGACCATCATACTACAATACTAGTCATGCCACATCAAAACTGAGTTAATTCCCATGAGATATTGATTGAGTAGATGTATCGCGTAAGGCTCTTTAGCCCAAAAGTAAGTACATATTACATCGGGCCTTGGAGCCCCTAAATCTGTACAGACCCCAAGGCCCGCCCTCCTTAACATGCTGACTAGTACTATGTCAAAATGCCATACAAACATAATAAATAGATGCTGACAATTATCCTCCAGAATAGCTGAGGCCTTTCATACCATCTCCAATTGCTCAGTTGGCTTGGGAGTCTCAGGCAAAACAGTCAACATCAACAGTTGGCCTTGTAGGTTGCTTTGAATAGGACAGTTGCGCCTTGCAACTTCTCTGATGGTTCAATGAAAACCAGACTTAGAAGAATGGTTAATGCTTTAGTTGCGTTCCATTGAGAAGGCAATGTGGCACCTGAGAATCGCCAGGGCAGCATGGCAACCTTAGCATTCAGATATTCTCATTCAGTAAAATTCTCGTCAGCTTGTTCACACAAGCTCGAGCACTTTAATGCTGCCGCTAGAATTGGCTGCCACTACCATGTTTGACCTCCCTCTCCAACAAACACTCGACACAAACTGCTGATTATCATCATCTGTCTCTTGTCCGGTAATGGGGTCGATGGAACCAAACTTATGAGAAGTTATTGGCATGGGAAAGGTTTTGTAATAAGAAAATACCTGCACATCAACAACAAATACATGAGAAGTTCTTCCACTAAAATATTAATTAGCACACTTCAATTGACCCACTAGCCGTGTCTAAAAAAAGTTTTATAAAGCTCTAAGCTGAATTTCAGATTTTGAAGCTTTCGCGAATTAATAGTTCCACACATGAACACATGAGATGTTCCAAGCTAAACCTTCAAGAGATCTAAACTCATCCTGAATTACAGACACTTATGTGCCTTTATTCTGGGTTGCAACATATCACCTGAATTAAGGTGTTGCAGAGTAAGGGCGACAGCATCAAGCCATCAACACTAAAGGGTTCAATGGTTCACTAATAAGGTTGGGGGAGGGGTCCTACAGAGGGTATGGCACGACTCGGGATGATTGTCTGTAACATCCCAAAATTTAAGTTTCCAAAAATCTTTTGTGTAGATTAGGTCCCTGAAAAATTCCACCAATTTTCCTTGAATTAATAAAGCTTAATTGAAAAATTCCGAAATTAAACTATTTAAATGTAAACATCAATTAAATAAAAAAAAACAATGTTTGTTGTGTTCCTTGTGCTACAAGGAATTTTCATGTATTTTTCTTGGATTTTTTTGTGCTACAAGGAATTTTCATGTATTTTCTTGGATATTTTCAGAGTAAGTTTGCTATTTATTTTGTCTCTTTTGAATTTCAGCATTTTCTTAGGCCCATTTCCCCGTCTTCCCGCTCTGTAACCACCGCCCCATCTCTACCACCTCGGCCCAATCACCTTGCCAGCCCAGCCCAACTGCCGTCGAAACCCTAGCGCTGCCTTTGCTTAGGCCCGCTTGGCAGCCACTGCTGTTACCCCACGCGCAGCCGCCCCGGTGTCCGTGCCGCACCCACCTCCTGAAGCTATAAAAGCCTCGCGGGATCCTCGATCCACACTCCTCTCGACACACCGCTTTCGTTGCCCTAGCGCCGCCACCGAAGGTGTTGCCGTCGCATCACACGAGCTCCCCTTGAGTTGAAGCCGAGCCACCGCTGCCATTGAAGTTGCTCCCGAGCTTCTCGGTGCTTGCGCCTGAGGTCCTTCATCCTCTCCCTCCTTCGTTCTCCGACCTCGCCGAACCCCATCGAAACCACGCCGCCGTCCCCGTCCTCTAGCCGAAGTGTCGTCGTCTCGATTTGTCCGTCATCCTCGCGCGCTCGCCCTAGCCACGCTCATCTTTGCCTGACCCCGCCGCAGCAAGCGCCGCGGCCGCCCGTCAGTCTTGCCAAAGTTCCACCATCGCCGGACCTCGCCGGAGATATCCAAGCCGGCGAGCCACTGTGTCGCCATATGCCCAGTT
Organism: Hsuehochloa calcarea; assembly: GCA_036346395.1. NCBI lineage: Eukaryota > Viridiplantae > Streptophyta > Magnoliopsida > Poales > Poaceae > Hsuehochloa > Hsuehochloa calcarea. The sequence continues at coordinate 9,482,068 of CM070601.1, read as the reverse complement.
CCCGTGCCGACCGTGCGTCTTCTCTCCCTGTCGGTGTCACGTCACTGCCCATCTCTGCCACGTCATCCGCCATGTCACCTCTTCATCCTACGTGTCCGCCATGTAACGCCGCGTGTCAGTCACGTAGACGCTTACGTGTCGACCCGAAACCCCAACCCTATTTCTATCTCTGACGTGCGGGCCGTAGACGCTTACGTGTCGACCCGAAACCCCAACCCTATTTCTATCTCTGATGTGCGGGCCCCAATCGTCAGTGAAAGTGTCTCAATGATAGCCGGGTCCCACACGTCATCCACTATCCTAAACCCTAGACCCACCGCTCGCTTACATGTGGACCCCACATGTCATCCACTCAACGGAACCCTAGATTCTTTCCTCTCATACATGTGGGCCCCACATGTCGTGTCAACCTTGGTCAAACCCTAGCCGCATGATCTTAGTCCACCATGGACTAGCACCTTCCCGTAGACTTGGTCTATGGACCAATGGCCCACCTGTCAGCCACTCTTCCTTTTTAGGGATTAAATTAATTCTTGAAAATCCATAAATATCAGTGGGTCTCACATGTCATACATTCAGGTATTTTCCGGATTTCCGAAAATATTCTTGAGAATATTCCCTCAACCCCACCTGACAATCTCTCTTATTTTTCCTTTTTCCTGATTTTCTTTCTGATCAAACTTTCGAGAACTCATTCTTTCTCATACGAACTCGATTGAACCCATTCAAGTTTCTAAATTCATCTAAAATCAAACCCTACCCTACAGTACCATTCAATTTCAATTTGGAGTTCATTTGATTTATCTTTTTGAGTTTTGTTTGTTTCTGTGCTTTCTCTCATTAGACGTTGACGTTCTGGAATCGTTCAAAGGAGCTGAAGGTCAAGAAAGTAGAAGATCGAAGATAAAATAAGAACATCATTGTTATAGCAAAACAAGTTGTACCTTTGACCATATTGAACCCAGTTTTCAAAAATTACTTTGATTCAAACTATTGCATGTTATTTCAAGTATTTAATTCTTTAAATGCTTTGGAATTAGCTATACAACTACTTGATTATATCCACCTTGCTTATTGTATTATCTTGATCTTTTGTCACCTTAGCTTGGTTAATTATTAGTTGGTATCATTATAGCACCAACGTGGGTTGGTTACATACGAATAGTCTGCTTAGCCTGCAACAGGTTATTGATATCATTTTGAATTGAAATTCTAAATTTGACTAAGTGACTATGGAACAACTTTATGGAAAAGTTGTGTGCAGTATGTTGTCACTCGTTGATGGCATGTGTTGCACTTAACCAATAGGTTGGGAAAGAAATTTAGGCGAGGCAAGTCGATAGCATTGTGATATGGTGGAGCTGTGTGCGTTTGAAAAAATATGAATGTGGTGATTGGTATTAGTTTGACAGTCTTATCTCGGTCAATTAAGGACTTAACTTTATGCATTATTGAACTGAGCTATAACTATACGACCACACGTCTGGTATGGGATGGGCCTAGCTTAGTAAGTTACGGATTCTTGACATTGATTGCTTAGGCACATAGGTTATGTTGTGTGCTAGGGTGGAGGTGTGATTCTGTCTATGTAATGAGACATTTATGAGCAGTTCGTTGTGCCCAAATCCAACGATGTGCGACGGGCCAACAACATGTGTGGGGGTTTGGTGCCGCAGTATGCACAATGGGTGGATCAATTGCTGAGATGAAATTTCGGAAAGGTTTAAAATTATTATTGTTATTTGTTTTAAATTACGCTTTCAATCTATTATTCATATTCAACTATAACTGTTGCTTTTATGCAAAAGAACCATAGATGACATATCCCTTAGAACAAGTCATCATCTATAATTGTATTCTGTGGTGCGACTTGCTGAGTACTCTATGTACTCATTCTTACTATAAGCAATGTTGTTAGTTGGAGAAGGCTACGTCGGTTCATCATTGGTCAACAAGATCTACTTCAAAGATTGTGGAGAATTAGGTCACGCTACCCCAGTCGATTGTCTGTGAACATATGGATGGGCTTCACTGAAGTTATTATGTTTCCTTCCACTGCAGCTTATTTGGCTTACTCGTCTTTTGAGGCATTAATTGTAAGGTTTGACCTTAAGGTCGTTACTCTAATAATTTATGTTAATTGTCTATTTATTAGTTATCTTCGCATATAGAATGTCATTTCATCAATGTTACCACTATATGCACTAGTATGATCTCATTAATTGTAAGGTTTGACCCTAAGGTCGTTACTCTAATAATTTATGTTAATTGTCTATTTATTAGTTATCTTCGCATATAGAATGTCATTTCATCAATGTTAATGCACTAGTATGATCCTGAACTATTGTATTATACACAGGTTTATATTTGCATATTTGAGTCCCGACATTGTCCCAAGAGGGGAATTGGGGCCAAAGAGAATGCCTGAAATTAGATTATTAGTGAGGGTTGTGGAGGGTGAGGGGGCGGGGGCATGTTTTCTTTTTCTTTTTCTTTTTAAGAACAAGGGTCATGGGGTTGTCAAAACTATTTAAAAATTTACAATTCCCTCTTAAGGGCATAACAATTTGCTTAACAAGAACCGTGGCTGCTGTTCCAAAGAAAGTTTTGCACTCAACAGAACTCGATTTAGCTTGACAGTATCTCAAATAATACAAGTGCAGCACAACAAGGCAAATATATGCATTAAATATAATACTCACTTCATTGTTTTCAGAACCACATGCTATGTATCCATCGTGAACAGATAATCCTACAAAATTCTGCATGAGCAATTATTAGTGAGGTTGACTATACATTGATTCCAAAATGAGTTACCAAATGAAAAAGAAAAATCAATATATAAGACCTTCTCATTGGCATGACCACTCAATGTCAGACTGCAAGCACTAGTAGATAATCCACTGGAATTAGTCTGGTTGAGATCCCATATCTTCAAGGTGTTGTCAGTTGATGCAGAGATAAGCTTTTGTGGATCCAAGAATCTTACATAGCTGACAGCTTTCCCATGTCCGGAAATAGTACACCAAGGGATTCTTGTATTCCTCAGATCATAACAGTATATCTTGTAATCGGCTGAGCCAAAAGCTAACATACGAGAGGAGTACGGGGAGAATTGTACACAGCACACGTTGGCCACATTTCTGATTGTGTCGATGCAATTTTTCTGGTAATAACAAGGCATTTACTCACATTAAAAAATGGTACCAGGAACAAGAAAATGTAGATAGGGAAGATGGAAATAAAGAGCGAACGAGCAAGATCAAAGTTTGTAAATGTATGACGACTGTTGCTTAGCAATGGCCAAAAGAAAAGGAGTCATTGGACTCTTTCGGTATTGTTCAATGCTTGACTGACTCTAAAAGAAGCCAGGCCATCTCGGGTACAGAAAAAACTGGATTGCATTTTTGAGCTTTTAGCCAACCCAACCCAGCACAATCTGGACTAGCTTCAGTTTTCTGATGGGAATGCAACGCCAATCAAGAGAGGAATAACTTAACAATTTAATATTTCTAATTTATAACTCCCTGTCTCACTTGACTGTCTATTATCTGACATGCTGAACGCCAAGATAAAGAAAAATATGAGTAATATAACACCCATGTTTGGAATAGACTCTAATTAAGACTATCTTGTTAAACAAAAAGTAGAACAAACTATGTAGTTCAGTAACATGCCTGGTTAATACTCCAGACTTTCACGCAACAATCGTCACTCCCGCTTGCCAACTTAGTTGGATCCACCTCTGAGAAACTCACAGACCAAGCTCTTCTCCGGTGCTCTGTAAACTGTGTAAATCCTTGACCAGAGCTTGCATCCCATAACTGCATTCCACAGTAATTATTAAACCAATGACACAGAAAGGAAAAATATGCAGTGCGGTCATCCAATCTCCAAAAAGTCCCGATTGTTTCGATTTTTGGAATGGGATATTTATGGAATCCCTATGAATAGGATCAAACCTTATTTCATGCTATTTCCATAAGATTCCTCTTTCTTATTCTTAAGCAAGCACCCGAGAGGGCTTAGTTGATCATGATTTATGTTTTCTCTTTCTTTTCCTTTTTGTTTGTTTCGAGAAAGATATCGTCCGATTCTCCTTCTATTGATTCTTTTCCGATCAAGATGTATGGATCCATGTGTCTACACTCTACAATCTACATAACTAGATTATGTTCATGGATTAACGAAAATGTGCAAGAGCTCTATTTGCCTTTGACATTCTCTGAGTCGCTTCCTTTTTTTCATATGGCACCCCCACTTCCTTTGGCAGCATCTACTAATTCGGAATGTAATTTGAAAGCCATATTTCGACCCGGACGCTTTTGAGATGCTTCTAATAACCAACGAATGGCAAGTGCTCTTCCTTGTTTAGATCCTATTTGTGATCTGATGCTTATAACAGAGGTTAATTTGTGCTCCCTGTTGAAGCATGTAAAAGATAGCAATGACTACCATTGGAAGAACAAATGAACAACGACAGCTGATGGAAAGGAATAACAGTTCAAAATGGAACATGATTATTCTGAGCTGCAAATGGGAAGTGTTGAATGCTAATAGAAAACCAGTACTGCTCTTTTTGTTATAAAGCAACTACAAGATGAACCAGCATACATGGGAAAAATATTATTGGCCCCCCAAAAAAGAGATCCAGGCAGAATGAAAACTTAATCGAAGTGCTGAATTATGAATAGATTTTGAGTGAAACTCAGCACAAGGAAATGTTATCCTCAATCAGTACAGGACTACAGTGTGTTGCTGTTTCCTAAGCATAGCCTGAAGGTTGAAGCTCACCAGGTTCACCTTCAGAGCACTTGTTTCGACAATCAACCTACTTGTGCTCCCTTCCAGATCATAATCCTAATGATAACAAAAAAGGAACCCAAACAGAGGAAATGGGCACAGCACACATCAAATTGTCCTCCCCAAAGCTAAAACTATAAGGACATGGTGGCCCAAATCAGTAGAGAATTTGTTGGAATACAGATGTGATGTCCACAATATAAACCAATATTAGCATATCAGCAATATGCTAGATCCGGAAGTCAGCAGTTGGTACTTAAATGATAACAAAATCACCAAATTAGATTAATGCTGCTGTTGCAAGAACGCTAGGAAAAAACTGCAATGAGGGAATAAGAATTAAGAAATACTAGTTCAATATCCGTGCTTTGCTACTGATTTTTTTAAAATCATATCTCGTCAACCGTTGTCGTGCTTAGCCTACAATGCAAGTGATCCACCAGTAACCCGTTTTTGGAGTTGGGGTGTGGGGGGAGTGGAGAAGAGGCTATGGGTGGCCAACCGTACGTACGAGAAGAACCGAGAAAGAACGAGATCCAACAGCTCACATCTCACGAAGAAAGATAGATCTAACGGCTCACATCGTATGAGGGAGCACGGACCGCCACTAATTCCTTCTTTTAAGTTAAGAAATATGCCCACTATTTTTTTTGGAGACCAAATAAATATGCCCACTAGATCATAGCAGATAAGCGATGCTTACAAACAGCATCTAACATACAGGGAGTATCTTGGGAAACATGTAACAGCACATCCATTAGATACGTACCTCAACAGTGCCATCATAATTTGTTGATGCCAAGTAGTTCTTTATGTAGTTGTTCCAACAGACACAAGTAAGCTTGGACTTGCTAGGCATCTCTATCAATGGATAATGAATACCAACACGGTCATTTAAAAGAGCATCAAATTCAAATATTTTAATTTTCTTTGAAACCCCAGCAGCAGCAAAATATTCTTCATCCCGGTCAAAACTCAAAGAACAAATCACATTTGGAGAGTTAAGTATATCTGCATTCTTCAAAATTCCCCGTACTTCAAACCTACTATGCCGGGCATATTTGCATAAACCATCAAAAAAGCATCCAAGACGGTCTGTTTGCTCATTCATAGCATCAGCATCACTGTGACGTTGGTAAAAGTTTTCACGGACCCGCAAAGCATCATTATCCGAACGTTTAGTTACAACAGTCTCAGCAGTGTCAACAATGGACCTCATGGAGTAATATGCATCTTCAAGCTGCTCCAAATTCCCCATCACCCTCTCCTCATACATGCTTGACCTACACAATGATGGTAGCAAACCTGACAATGATGCACTTCTCGGCGCATTTGCAGAAGCTCCTGTCAAATCATTAGAACCTGCCCGTACATCCATGTCCTCTAAACTAAACCCCATCCTCATCGAGTGTCTTCTCTCAACCTCTGCAATATCTGTTTGTAAGCTTGCAAGATCTGCTGATAGCTTGGCAGCCTGCATCTCTTTTTCTTCTTTCAGCTGAGAAAGGAAATTCAGCAGGAAACCAGATTCTGTGTCTTCTTCATTGACAGCAACCGGTGCCTGATCTAACAAGGGCAAATCTCGACCCTCATTTATCAAGTCACATCCTAGAATGTCTCTGACAAAAAAGCAAAATGACTATTCACTATTATGCATAAATTGATGTGGAATTATTATGTCCAATCTGCAGATGGCAAAGAAACATCATCTAAATGGACACAAAAGGAATACTAATGAACATATTTCATATAATTTTTGCATGCAATGAACAAATAAAGGATTCCTTAGACCCCAGAACAGCACTTCTCCATGAACTTAGGTGTTCTTTTTCATGGCACAAATAAGGTAATCAAAACCTCAATTCCATGTATAATTCTATGAACAAAGCTCAAGAATCAGAAAAAGGCCTGCCCTCCAAGTACAGTTACGGAGAACAGAAGCAAACAATGGTAATATAGGTGCCAAGAATAACACAGTGCTCAATTTACAATGAAATAACTATGTATTCAGATCAATTCCTTTCATTCCACTGGAGAAATAAACTGTTTTAGACTTAAGTGTAACTTGCAAAATTCACCAGAATGGAAACCAATGAACAGTTGGTTATATTCACTTAATCAGTAAGCAACTGTCTTGTTTTGTGCCGAGGAGAGAGATGAATATGCTCACCTTGCCTTTGGTCGAGAACAAGGATCTGGATGCAGTAACCAAAGACAGAAACCAGCCTCCTTAGGACTTTCTGAAAGAAAATTTGGAGGCAGAATCCGATGGCGAAGATCTGACATTGCAGCACAATGCACCTCCCACGTCTCACAACAGCAAAAGAGCTGATGAAAAAATAAGCTCGTTAAATACCTTACTGCCAGGCTGAAGATAGAATCTACATAATTGCATGGAAACTAGAAAAGCTAGTAAACTCAAATGTGATTTCCAGTAGCATGTATAATCAATTGCTTGTGCACACATGTGCTAAGGCTACTAGTGGAATATCCTGTAAGGCTGTAATACTGAGAAACTAAATAAGATTTAATTGAATATGGTAAAAAAAGGATAGTAATCTGCCTTTTCATACAACTTAGATAAGCAGAGAATATCGTAATATTCCATCAAACAACAAGAGCATTCCCTGGTCTCAATCAGAATAGCACATCACAATCAGATTCTCCAATTTGTAGGAAAAAGATTATGCTATAGTAATAGATGCTTTCAGCAATCCAATTGTTGTTGAAGAAACATAGAAAACAACATACTCATCAAACTCTTTATTAAGTAGGAAACACTATAATATACGAGTGTCAAAATTTCACCCACTCATAAGTAGATTCAATAACTAAAAACATGTGAACTTATTGTTAAATGGCTAAAGCAAAAGTGCAAAACCAACCATAATATTACCTCTTGAGGTGCAAACAAATAGTATTTTCACAGTGTCACTTCACTTCTACAAGCATTTAAAGTGGTCAGAGATCCCCTATGAATATTATTGCAGAACATGTCATGACAGTTATCAACATACCTCAAATAGAAGAACCCCAAGGTTGTAGATGTTTGATGGGAATACACCTTTCAATTGACTGAGCTCTTCTGGACTTCTGTACCAGCTTTCCTCCAGCATCCTCAATTCAAACACTGATTGTTGGTTGCTAGAATTAGATAGCCGTTGGTCATAAGATGTATTACTGCCAAAGTACGGTTCACCCAACTTAAAACGTTCTCTGACAGTGCAACTAGAATTTCCCTGCAATAAAGCACCTGGATCAACGTCTTCACTTTGGTTGCCCCCTCTGTGGTCAGCCCGAAAGGTATGTATGGGCCGTCTGACAGCAATGGAGCCTTTCTCACCAACCTTTTCATATTTTAGGATTGAATTGTAATTGCCATTAGACTCTTGGTGTTCAACTTTCTGATCAAAGCATCTTTTTCTATTGAAACTATCATCTGTGGCGATATCCAGTTTGGCAGGGGCTGATAAATCTTGTGTAGTATGAGAACCAATATATTTTACTTGGTTTGAAGATGAGATTGTAAAATATGATGGGCGCAAATGCTGTAAAGTAAAACCCAGTGCATGAGATTTGTCTACGAGATCAAGGATCTGCTTAAATAAATGCATTTTCTCGAACTTGCTCATTGTTTGGCGGGCAGGCTTAATTAGTTCCCTCAGGCTCGTTCCCTCACACTGAGATTCTAAAACATTTCCACCACTGTTGATAAAGATACCATCCACTCTGGCCATAGAATCATGTGGTGAGTTAGGAATATTAGGAATCTTATCCATAGGGATTCTGGGCTTTGCATTAGCTTGGACTTGGATCTCCTCCCGAGCACCTTGGTAGGCAACCCCTTTACCCTTCAATACAGTCTTAAATGGGAATCCCTGAACCCCAGCTGAGGGTGTTACAGTCTTACTCCTCATCTGATCAAGAATTCTATTTGAAAAACTACTCACTTTGAGAGCATTCTCCCTTTCAACCCGCTGATCAGTCTGATTAGTCCGTGAAGACAAGAGAGGCTGCTGATTACCAAATGGCAGGTTGAACTCATCATTCACATCGTCGCCACGGCATACTACCATTTCCTTGCAAGATGCATCATTATTCCATGGGATCATAATGTTTCCAAGGTTCACCGCCAAATTTTCCCTGCTAGCCACATCGCCAGTCCTCAAGTTTGTGATGTCACCACGACTCACTGCTAAGTTTTCCCTGCTGGCTGCATCACTAGTTCTCCATGCCATCAACGTAAAATTACCCCACAGTCCCCTCATAACAGTAGGCCTCTCCCCACTGCTTGAGCTTCCACCAGCAGAAACCTCAGGTTGAACATCAGTGTTGATGCAATTCTTCAGCGTGAGCTCTTCCACCCTCTCGTCTGCATTGTTCAAACAACGCTCTCGCTGGGTCACACTATCTGGCCTCGACTCAGAATTCGACAGGCCGACACTAGTCAATCCCCTCGCACCATCTGTGCTGCCTGCAAACCCGCCCAACGAATTGAAGAAGGGGAAATGCTCGGACCAATCTATGTCCCGCGGGAGCGGGAGCGGCGTGGCGGGCATCTCCAGCACCTCGCTGCCGGACGGCTGCTGCACGGGCTGCCCATTCTCCTTGCTGCCCTTAATTTGCACATCGCCGGCCGTGCCGCCGCCAGCTCCAGCCACCTCAGCCGCCGCCGTCCCTTCCATCGCACGCAAACCTACCCTACCAAAACCGCGCGGCCCAACCCACGCCCTTGCAATAAGATCACGCCACACCAAAGCATCCTCCGCCCGATTCAGTGGTTGGGAGTCATACCTCGCGGCGGGCACAGCCAAACCCACAAGCTCGCGTCGGCCATCTCAGCACCACAAGCCCACCCGAGAGCGACGACGATCCCAATCGATTAGCTGTAGGTTAGGCCAGAGATTAGGATTCGTCGACCCCAAACAGCGACATCTTGTAGCAAAAAAAAGAGGGCCACACGTTACCGAAACGTACCGCGGAAAAGCCGACGGCGCCGCGGGCGGGGAATCCGCGACCGAAGGGCGGGGGTGTCGCGGCCGGGGCGCGCAGGGGAGCCCGAGAACTTCCCGAAACGGAAAGGCGCCTAGGTTTCCTTTTCTCGCGATCCCGTCCACCCTTTTTTTTCCCCTTTGCGTGTGGAAGAGAGAAGCGGTACACTGACGAGGATGAGGAAGAAGTGGTGGGGTTAAACAAATCGTGGATGGGGAAAGGAATTTCTGTCAAAAATTTGGCTGCGGGTTTTGCTCGGCTCTGCTTTATCCTCTCCTCTCTCTCTCTCTCTCTCTCTCTCTCTCTCTTCGGTTTCTACCGCTCACGCTTTCGGGATGGGGGGTGGCAAGTTGCAACCCTGGCCTCTTGTTTCCGTCAAAATACGGGAAAAATCGTACGCTTTGGTGCATGTTTTGTGGTGCCAAGCTTGTGGCCGTTTGGTAAAGTTTACTCGAAGTGAACAGTCAACGTGGTCTAATGGCACACGGTTCCGTGTACTGTAGAGAAGGTTTTAGGAGCGGTCTTCCGTCCGTCACGCTCGACCGCCTCCGGCTCGACTCCTCCTCTCCGGTCGTCGTCCTCCGGCCGGCCGCCTCTCCTCCCACTGTCCCCGATCCAGATCTCCTCCCGCCGGCCGTCCTCCTCCCGATCGTCGTGCTCCCGGCGGTAGTCCTCCTCCCGCCCACCGCCCTCCTCCCGGCCGTCCACCTCCCACCATTGCTACCCCACCTCCAGATCTCCTCCCGCTCGCCTCCTCCAGATCTTTGAGAGGCGCCATCGGGAGGACGATCCTGTGGCTCGCCTCCTCCAGATCTTTGAGAGGCGTCATCGTTGCTGGCCAGATCTTTGCATTTGCCAGCCCAAAGTAGCTATTGATTTCGCCAGTAAGTGTACTTAGTAGCACCTATGGTTTTGGATCTTGGATGCCCTGTGGTTCTGTAGGTTTCCGGTTGTAATCTGATTTGCTACTATATTATCCTGTTATTGTTGTGCTACGGCTTTTCAAACAAATCGATGTGGTTCTGTCTTTTTCCCCCCACGAGGCCACAAGGTGTATGCCCGGATTTGGTTTCGGGTCCGGCTTCGGAGTGGGATGCTTTCATGGCCGGCTAGGACTTTTCACACAAATCAATTGTATGCTTAGTATTTAGGAAGGCTGGTAACGAGCAACGACAAGGTTCCACTTCGGTCACTATAAATTCTCACCACGACCCACGGTTCTGTACAATCACCCATGGTTGGATGTCTCGTGTATGTTTCAATTTTTTCAAGTATTCAGTATTGACAGTTGGGGGTCAGCAGGTTTCTAGTTGTAATCCGGTTTGCTATATTATTTGATTGAAATCACTAGTTATGTGTATGTGTGAAACAGAAATTGTCTTTATCACCTGTGAAATCGCTAGTTATGTGCAAGGGCCCGGGTCTGGAACTATGGATTCGGGTTGTGATCACCTGTGTGTGTGTCTTTATCAGCTCATCTATTTAATATTGCCTCCGGGTCCTTGCGTGCTTTTACACAATGTTGTTTGACCCAGATGATATTTGAATGGTAACGTTGACTCGATGATTGATCAAATTCTATCAATAAATGTATGTAAAGATGCTATTGGATACCACTAATGCAATTGATTTTTTTTATTTAATCATTTTTATTGTTAACATTAGATTCTATCATTAACTGTATGTAAAGATGCTATTGGATACCACTAATGCAATTGATTTTTTATTTAATCCTTTTTATTGTTAACATTAGATTTGTCATATATTACCGGATGAACTCACAATTTTTACCAATTCCAACTCTTAGATAACGACTCCGGGAAATAGTAGCCAACATGGGCAATCTTCTCAAGGCTCAATACTCCGTGAACCTCAAGTTGAAGAACAACATGCTGAAGATGCAGTTGCCCAAGAGGAAGACTCTCGTGGCACAAAGAGGAAACTCACTTCACCTGTTTGGAACGAATTTACAAGACTGAAAGTGATGGACGTTTGGAAGGCAAAGTGCATTTGGTGCAGCAAGTACCTTTCGGCAGAAACGAAGAATGGTACTAAACATCTGCATGAGCATCTGAAGGTTTGCATCTATCGAAAGAGGCAAGGGAAGGTACAAACCAGTTTGAGGTATGGATCTTCTGAACATGGGCAAATAATCAGAGAACTATGTCTTTGATCAAGAAGTTGCTAGGAAAGCTCTCTATTCCATGATTATTCTGCATGAGTACCCACTGTCCATTGTTGATCACCATGGCTTTCATAAATTTGTTAGTGCACTGCAACCTTTATTTAAAATAGTCTCTCGAAATACTATTAGAAAGGATATCTTGGATAATTATGATTTAGAGAGGAAGAGAGCTCTCAGTTACTTGGATAAAAGCAGTTGTCGTGTTGCTGTTACAACTGACCTTTGGACAGCTGATAATCAAAAGAGAGGCTACATGGCAGTAACAGGATATTTTGTTGATGACTCTTGGAAGCTTAGAAGCTGCATTTTGAGGTGATTGCTATATTAAAATACTAGTCTTCTTGCTATATTGAAATACTAATCTTCTTGCTATGATGAACCATGTAGGTTTATATATGTGCCATGCCTACATACAGCAGAGGTTATTTGTGAAGCGCTATATAAAACCTGCAGAATTGGAATCTTGATTGCAAACTATCTACTTTGACCTTGGATAATTGCTCAACAAATGATAAATTGGTTGAAGCAATAGAGATAAAGGTTGGTCCATCTAATCTTTTATTGGGTGGAAAGATGCTACATATGCGTTGTTGTGCACATATTCTTAACTTGATTGTGAAAGATGGATTGAGTGTCATGGAGCATAGCATTAAGAGACTACGTGATAGTGTTTCCTATTGGACAGCTACACCAAAGAGGTACGAAAAATTTGTGAAAGCAGCTCGGTTTGTTAAGGTTGAAATAACTAAAAAGATTGGTCTTGATTGCAAAACTAGATGGAATTCAACCTATATTATGCTTAGTACTGCTATTCCCTATAAGAAAGTCTTTGAGAGGTTGAAGCAACTTGATATACAGTTTATTTGTGCACCAACAGCTGCTGATTGGAATTTTGCCTCAACCGTTTGTGAAAAATTAAGCCTCTTCTATGAACTCACCGAAATGTTTTACGAACTAAATATGTAACAATAACATATTCTTCCCAAAGATATTTGAGGTCAAAATGTATATGAATAAATGGTTAGGATGTGGAGATCCAATAATTGAGGCTATGTGCATTGAGATGATAAAAAGTTTGACAAGTACTGGTCTGACATTCATGGTTTGATGGCTATTGCTATTATTCTTGATCCACGTGGAAAAATGACAATGTTACATGCATGCTATATTGCCCTCTTTGGCGAAGAAAATTATGAAGAGAATGTTACAAAGAGTTATAATTGCTTGTGTGAGTTGATGAATGAGTACCAAGTGCATAGTGGAGAAGAGGGTATGGCTACATCTTCTAGTACTAGTGTTGCAACCGGTGCTAATGAGGTGCTTTCAATATTTAAAACACTAGCTGCTAGTAAGAAAAGTATCGGTGTAGTAAAGACCAAAAGTGAGCTAGATCGTTATTTGGAAGAAGAAACTCTTCCTTGCACAAATGAGGAATTTGATATATTGGGTTGGTGGAAGGTGGCTGGGACACGTTATCCTACATTGCGGATGATTGCCCGTGATATCTTGGCTATTCCAATAACAACAGTAGCTTCTGAGTCAACTTTTAGCACTAGTGGTAGAGTGCTAAGTGAACATCACAGTCGTCTCACTCCAGCTATATTGGAGGCATTGATGTGCTCACAAAGCTGGCTTCGGAATGAACTTAAAGGTATGCAATGCAACTAGTGATGTAAATATTTTGAATTTTCTATGTGATTGCAAACTAGTGATATAATGCAATGTTTACTTTTCAGGTGAAGGAGGAGTTGAGAGTTTATGGACATGCCTTGAAGACATTGAAGAGGAGGTTAAAGATTGTTGTTCAATCTCGATCGTCGACTCTGATTGAACTATTTTTCATATGTTCTACTCTTGTTGCAAACTTAATTTGTTTATATGTGAGGAACTATGTAGGAGCGGGATGTGTTGCACTAGCTTTAATTGCTACTTAAATACAAAAGCCGTGCAAATTTAATTGCCAAATGATTTCTACGAGGATTTCAACCCCACTTCAAAATTTAAATTACTTTCGTGTTTCCTACTAGCATTGCCCGCGGTGGAAAAACTTGCAGGAATTCTATGGAACGTGAAGCTTTCAAATCCGATGACTTCTCTTAGTTCCAAACTAGTCCTTACTATACATAGCTATGTACGCGTAAACTTTATTGTAATGATAGTCCAAAGCTTCTAGAGTGGGCTTAATTATTTCCCCAATTGCAATCTGCGTGGTCTCCTACCAATAGAAAAAAAAAATCGAACACGAATCCTCCTGGCCATGCAAATATAGTTTTATAATCTTGTCCTACGAGAACAAAAGGAGACTATAATTAGAGGCAACAAGGTGTATTTTGGCGAGATAAAAAGAAGAAATATCGAGTATAAAACTGTGGTGGGGAGTGAGGGTGGGTTTGCTTCCGCGGCACCAATCAGCCAGCTCTCTGTACAACTCGGCTCCACAGTTCACAAGCAAAGCAAGGCAAAAACTCCCGACGCACTGACAGGCAGGCCCACAGGCCCAACTGTCGGTGTAATGCACAGTGGCCGAAATGGCTCGCTAGTAACTGTACAACAGAAACAGGATTCGTATGGTTTTGTTGCAGTACCAAATCGAGCTAAGCACGTAGCCGCATAGCGTTTTTAAAAATAATACTTTTTTAATAAAAAATTATAAAAATTAATAGTCACAAAAATCAATTATAAAAACAAGGGAACAACACGGGCCGGGTCAGCTGGGCCGCGGGGAGGGAGGGAGAAGAAAAGATTGGGCTGATAGTGGGTTTCAGTCCGAGGGGGAAGAGGGAAAAGAAAAAGGTTTGAGTTTTTAGTTTACAATTCAAAATTGATTTGAATTTGAATTCATGTTTGGAGATGGTTTTACACACAATTAAACTTTTAGATTTGTGCAAATTTCAAAGTCTTAACACAAGAAAAATTGTTTATTTTTTAAAACATTATAAAGCAATGCTTTTGAAATTGTAAAACACAACCAAAGTTTTTGAAAGTTATACAATTTTTATATTAAATCAAATTTTGTGCTATTACAGGTTGTAAGGCCGGGAGACGCAGCCCCAGATTTTATTATTCTCGTACTAGTACAAAGTGACGTGCGGTCCAGCACGCGAGGATGCTACATACCATGCGTATCGTCCCCATCGTTCCTTCGTTTTTTTTCCTTCTCTTTTTCCTTTTCCATTTCCTATTTAGCAGCAACGTCTGTTAGTGAGATACAATGAGTCGTGTAACAGAAGTCGGCTTGCAAAGAAAAGGATGGGTGTTGCTGATTTCTTACCAGCACATGTCATTTCTTACCAGTAGTGCGTCACGGTACTCCACTCGGCTTTGTAAGTTGGAACTGTATACTGCCATCCGTCCCGCGATATTAGTTCATATACTTAACTAGTGCCTTTGTATAATATAAGTTCATTGCAAAGATAGAATGTTCAGTTATTGCAATATTTTTACTCCAGGAATGCCGCTTTGTGCGTTCATGAAACCAGAAGACAACACAACAATGAGAGCACTCGTAATTAGGTGCGCCATAGTAGGATCTTCCTGGATATGAGGCTTTAAAAAAAAGAAAAAAAAAAAGCGGGACAAAAAAGAAACTTAGGTTAAGAACCGTAGGGAAAAGCCGTTAGGATAGAAACTGTAATCAAGAAAGGCTAACAACAAGAAGAAAGAATCAAGAGAAGCACGTGTGACTGCAACGGGAGAGCAAGGACGCAAACAAAAAAAAAAGGATAAATAGACACAGTCGAAGATACCTTTGAGAGCATCAACATAATCCTGAGGAGAGCGAAGGCAGTCGGGAGTAAATATATGGTCAACAAAAGGGCATATTTCAGTAAAATGAAACAGAGTAGAGGCATAAGAGGTGCTTGCTTATAGACACATATTATACAGTCAAAATCCAAGAAAGTGCGACGAAACACCTGGCTGAACTAGGCGTCGATGAGCAAGGATTTGCCAACGCTTTCTGTCGATTTTGCCTTGAATCCGCTATAGAGGGTACTAGGATGAAAGGCAGGGCGGCGGTGTGTACAATGTGTTTTGCGGGCAGAGGATACCACGTATTTGTCAGTTTGGATTTGAATGCGTGGTAAGCGAAGGAAGCCCGCTGCGTGCCCGTGGCAATCGGAACGCTACAAACGAAGAAACGCAAGAACGAACAGGCAATGAAAGAGGCGAGACATCGAACGGTGGAGCGAAGAGGAAGACGTGAAAACGACGACGCGTGCAGATCGCACGGGCAACAAACGCATCGAAATCGTACGACCCAGAAGATACCTTATGACGAAATCGAACGACGCAGAGGAACACTGTCAACCTGGCCACTAGTAGTCATTGTAGTACTACGGTTCCTGCTTAGGAGAAGGTCCTGATTCTCCTTAATGAAATGCAGATGTCGCCATCTCTTTAAGCCTAGGGGAACCTGAAAAGGTTTAGTGAACCAATACTTTATCGTTTCTCTTGCGTAGCGTGAGTGAGGTAGTCGCCGTTTGCATCGTGATCTGCCGCGGTTGGGCGCCCCCTGATATTACCTCCTCGGTCGATGTGCCAGTAGGCAGCGTGATTGGCGATTGGCGATCACGAGGACCATCGCTCCGTAATGTTCCGTCTATCGACAGATGGGATTTCCCGTGTCATTAGCGTGCAAGATACAGTTGTGAGCAAAGCATTGTGATGACATTATACATTACAATTACCATACGCAATGTAGTGTCAAGGTAAAGGAAGAAAAAGGTTTTTTTTTAAAGCTGGGTAAGAGAAGAAAGCCGTAAGAAACTACGGTGGGAAATGCTGCGAAAAGCAAGAGCATAGGAAGATGCGTCTGTATTAGATGGCTTGAAATCGGTCAAAATCCAAGAAAGTGCGACGAAACACCTGGCTGAACTAGGCGTCGATGAGCAAGGATTTGCCAACGCTTTCTGTCGATTTTGCCTTGAATCCGCTATAGAGGGTACTAGGATGAAAGGCAGGGCGGCGGTGTGTACAATGTGTTTTGCGGGCAGAGGATACCACGTATTTGTCAGTTTGGATTTGAATGCGTGGTAAGCGAAGGAAGCCCGCTGCGTGCCCGTGGCAATCGGAACGCTACAAACGAAGAAACGCAAGAACGAACAGGCAATGAAAGAGGCGAGACATCGAACGGTGGAGCGAAGAGGAAGACGTGAAAACGACGACGCGTGCAGATCGCACGGGCAACAAACGCATCGAAATCGTACGACCCAGAAGATACCTTATGACGAAATCGAACGACGCAGAGGAACACTGTCAACCTGGCCACTAGTAGTCATTGTAGTACTACGGTTCCTGCTTAGGAGAAGGTCCTGATTCTCCTTAATGAAATGCAGATGTCGCCATCTCTTTAAGCCTAGGGGAACCTGAAAAGGTTTAGTGAACCAATACTTTATCGTTTCTCTTGCGTAGCGTGAGTGAGGTAGTCGCCGTTTGCATCGTGATCTGCCGCGGTTGGGCGCCCCCTGATATTACCTCCTCGGTCGATGTGCCAGTAGGCAGCGTGATTGGCGATTGGCGATCACGAGGACCATCGCTCCGTAATGTTCCGTCTATCGACAGATGGGATTTCCCGTGTCATTAGCGTGCAAGATACAGTTGTGAGCAAAGCATTGTGATGACTCGCGAGTGTCTTTGATTTCCCTTATTCTTTTTTAAATGATTTCCCTGACTCTAATTTTTGCAAATCCTTTTTGTTATTAAATATTTTTTTAAAAAATATTTTAAAGACGATATATTCATAATTTTATTTCCAATTCCGACCTCTTTGATCACACCTTGACCTGTGTCGTGACCAACCTGTGTCATGTCACCGATCGTGACGTGGTCAAACTGTGTTGTCACACCACTCCTCTCCGTGTGACGGGATTAGTAAAAACTGTGTTGTCACACCACTCCTCTCCGTGTGACGGGATTAGTAAAAAACGGACATATCGGTGGTGTGACAGCACAGTTTTGATCACGTCACGAGTCATGACGTGATCAAAAGAGTTAGAATTGAAAATAAAGTTAGAAAGATACTGTTTTTAAAGTATTTTTTTAAAAAAGCTCAATTTTGCACAACCAGTTGATAATTCCATATGTATGTGAATGTGATGATGAGCTGCCCACGAAGGCATGTAAGCACACAGCGCCATCTCACCTAAAAACTGTTTTGCAGATGTTCTCTTTGGGCTGTGTGTGTGAGAGAGAGTGGGCTGGCTGCTCATGTCTTTCCAGTTGGGCCGAAGTGGGAGGAAATCATCATCTTAAGGCAGGTCGATAACAACTAGGCCCAACCAGGCCGGGCCGAGCCCATTCATCACGCCCTCCCAAAAATTTCGCCCAGAACCCGAAATATCCATCCACACGGGAGGTTTATCCCCACCCAAAACCACCACCCCCCTCCTCCCCCGATGCGGCGAGAGTGAGCTGCGGAAATGGACGCCAAGCTGCTCCTCCCCTTCCCCTCCCCGCCCGCCCCTCTCCACCCGCCGCCCCCCAAGTACCTATTCCTCGGCGCCTCCCTCCCGCTCGCGCCGCCGCTGCGCCTCCGGCCCCGCGGCTGGCAGCCCGCGGTGGTGGCGCAGGCCGCCGTGAAGCGCCGCAAGGAGATCCCATTCGACAACGTGATCCAGCGCGACAAGAAGCTCAAGCTAGTCCTCAAGCTCCGCAACATCCTCGTGGGGCAGCCCGACCGCGTCATGAGCCTCCGCGACCTCGGTCGCTTCCGCCGCGACCTCGGCCTCACCCGCAAGCGCCGCCTCATCGCGCTCCTCAAGCGATTCCCGGGCGTCATCGAGGTCGTAGAGGAGGGCGTTTACTCACTCAAGTTCCGACTCACCCCCGAAGCGGAGCGCCTCTACCTTGACGAGCTCCACCTCAAGAACGAGTCCGAGGGCCAAGCCGTCACCAAGCTCCGCAAGCTCCTCATGATGTCGCAGGACAAGCGCATCCTTATCGAGAAGATCGCGCACCTCAAGTACGACCTCGGCCTCCCGCCCGAGTTCCGCGACACCATCTGCCTCAGGTACCCGCAGTACTTCCGAATCGTTAGGATGGACCGAGGACCAGGGCTGGAGCTCACGCATTGGGACCCCGAGCTGGCAGTGTCAGCGGCAGAGGTCGCCGAGGAGGAGAATCGGGCGAGAGAGGCCGAGGAGAGGAATTTGATCATCGACCGGCCACTCAGGTTCAACCGGGTGAAGCTGCCTAAGGGGCTGAAATTGTCACGGGGAGAGGCGCGGAGGATTGCACAATTCAGGGAAATCCCATACATTTCACCATACTCTGACTTCTCGCCTCTGCGGTCCGGGTCGCCTGAGAAGGAGAAGCATGCTTGCGCGGTGGTTCATGAGATTCTAAGCCTGACACTTGAGAAGCGCACTCTAGTGGATCACCTTACGCACTTCCGGGAGGAGTTCTGGTTCTCGCAATCTCTGCGGGGGATGCTCATCCGCCACCCAGACATGTTTTATGTGTCGCTCAAGGGGGACAGGGACTCAGTGTTCCTCCGTGAGGCATACAGAAACTCCCAGTTGGTCGAGAAGAACAAGCTTGTGCTGCTTAAGGAGAAGATGAGGGCTCTTGTTGCAATTCCACGTTTCCCTAGATGGGTTGTACCAAGGACTAGTGAGGAGGCTGATGGAGCTGTGCAAGTGTTGAATGATGGTAGTGACGTAGAAGATGATGAAGACGAGGGTTGTCGGATATGGAAGACTTGATTACTGAAATTTATGGTGGCAAATCCGATGCTGACTACCACTGGGGAGATGGTTGGGTTGGCGAGAATGATGACTCGCCACCAGACTTTGAAGATGGTGATGACTCAAGTCCTCAAGAAGTCAAGGTGACTATGAAAAATACGGCTAGTTCTGCCAACGGCAAGTCACCTATTCCTGTATTTCCTGATGGCAGATCAAGGGAACGGTGGTAATTGAGCTATTTTGAGATCTCATTGGTAGAATTCTTAATCTCAATTAGTAGTTCTTTAATCATATCTGATTGCAAAGCCCTTTGTCTTTTGAGGCGCCCTACTGATATTTGTTACCGAGCACATCAATAGCATATCATATTTTGAACAACTTACAAGAAAACATTGAAATTGTGACAAATATAATCCTCTGATGAATGTTCACAAATACAGATTTGTAAATCTATTATTTCACATGAATGCGCAGATAGGCATGGTCGGGAATTAGACCATTGGTTTGAAAATTTGGGGTGTATGATCGATCATACCTTGTGATATAAATTATGTGCCAAGCTGTCCATAAGACTAAGTATCAAGTTATGATGTGATCATTTAATACCTTGTTAGGTATGTCGGCCTTCTCTTGAAAAAAAGGGCTTTTGTTGTTTATGCAGTTGAATAGAGTCTATTTTGAGTGGACTGTGTAGCACAATATAGCTTGTGGCTAAACTTTTGCAAACCATGAATGTATTGTAGTTTAAATTGTTTCCAAGACATACTCGTGGTTTTAAAATCATCAATTACCTCCTAGAAATCGTAGTGTCACTGGGACCTAGGGCATGAGCACTTTTTAGCCTCTCCATTAGTCAGTGCGTTTTAAAGTTGATGGCAAAGCAACAAGATGGAGATAAGAAATTCACAGTTCAAACCACTGGAGTAGTGGAATGTCCACACTGAACTGAAACAAAAAAAAAGGTTTGACTTTGTAAAAACTCAAGACTGTATACATATCTTACTGTGTTATTATTTCAAATTGATCACAATTTGATTACTGAAACCGAATATGGGGATCTGTTTAAAATGCGGCCCTGGAACATATACTCCGTTACCTTATCTTTCTGAATTGTCGGCCATAGCTTTCAGAAGCATTCAATGTTTGATCAGTTAAGCAAACGATCTGGATCCTCACTGCGTAAAACAACAGTTTCAGTTTCCGTCCTTGCTAATTCACACGTTGAGATATATGATGTTTTTATTCTTTTCATGTTTTTTTGACATCAGTTATAGGAATATTCAGCATGGAATGCTTATAATTATGTAACTATTACTTCTGATGATCTGTGCATTTGGTTTAAAGAAACTATTACGCCTTATTTCTTCACAGTATTTGCATTTGGTTTTACGTAAAGATGCTGCTGCATACCGCATGCCTCTCATGTACATCTCAAATCACTTTTACTCAATGATTACTCCTGTGCATTTGATTTTATTGACTATTTACACATTTTAAGTTGATATCTGTTGCCAATAGTTTCTGACAGAGTGCTGTTTTGGCCACTAATTTCTCTGGTTGCACATGTGCTCTTTTGGCTCGAAATCTTCTGGTTTTGCTGATGCCTGGTACTTAAGTTGCTGCCTGATTTCATTGACTGCACATCTGCACTTAATCCTGCACCCTGACAATCAAATAAATACTAGGCTACGTTTACGAAATATGTTTCAGGTTTTGATGGGGATATTTCTGTCTTCTTCGTTCAGAGGCATGATTGATGAAGCATGTTAGTATCCAGTAAGTTCAAATCTGCACTGCTTGGCCCTTGCAAAAGAAGATGCACATCTGGGTCTCTTATGAACTAAACTAGCAGGGTGGCTTCGTATTTGTGCCTCTAGATTTGTTTCAAAGTTTATAGCATGAAATGATGTAACTTAGATGTTTGATAATATATTTGCGTGTCTTGTAAACTATTTAGATTTTTTAAGACATTATAAACATGGGAAATGACAATAGAAGTTTTAAGGAAAATATAGCTTGAGAAACGTAATTGAAGTATGAGTTTTGACTGAAGAATATCATTTAGCATAATAAGATGTTAGTATTCTTAGAAACATAACAACTCTTCATCATGCATGTACCTCTATTTAGGACATGTTTGGTACAACTCTTACTTCCAGCTTCTCGTTCGGATTTGGTGGAACTGTACCAAACACTCAGCTTCTCAAAACGATTTGATTCTGCTTCTCGCGAGGAGCTGTCTCGAAAATGAACTAGCAACAAGAAGCTACTTTTCTGTAGATTTTTGTGGGAAGCCAACCTACATAAAACATATTTGCTCTTAAAAGTTGCATTTATTTACCCGCATTTTGCCACTCTTATACGCCCAATCCCATTCTAGTCCTCTCGTGTCCTCACAAAAGCGTACCCCTTTGTTCCTCTCGCGTCTGATACCTCTTGTTGTTCAATCCGGCTTGCAGGCCAGTCAATTCCATCGCTGTCATTGACGAATCGACCTCCCTACCGCTGGATCCGCATCCTCACTGTCGAGTAAGCCCTCTCCCTTCGCCCCCTCACTCCACTCCCTCTTCCTTCTTGCACCCACCTCCTCCCGCTCCTCGCCCTCCTGGCTTACCGGAGTTTCTCCCTTGTGCTTCTCTTGGCGGAAGGAGGATGATAAATAGAAAGGAAACTTCCACTGGTAGGTCATCCCCCGCTTTACCCCACCCACCTCCACCCCCAAAACTGTTCTCCTCCTCCTCCCCTCCCTTTTTGTGGGGAGGGAAGAGAGGCGCACGATGAGGTGAGGGGCGCTGCGGAGCTTACCCACTATCGAGTCCACCGCAAGCTTGTGCACTCTCGGGCAGCTGAGTAGGTGAGGTAGCCGCGGTTAACCTGCTCGCCTCCTCGTGCACCGCACAAGAAGAGGTGAAGCCGAGGAGATTAGAGGTAGAGAGAGATAGAGTTGCGGCGATATGGGTTGCAATCTGAAGTACCGAGCTGGGCTGGTCCTGATTGTGGCCATGGTGCTGATATGGGTCACCTCCGCGGAGGTCACGCATGTATAGAGATCTTTTTTCATCACATACTAGGATGTTCCTTTGTTTACTTGTTCATTAGATTCCTAGATCTTGGCTTTGGATGCATGTTTGACTATCAGCAGATTAATTTGATTAGGCCTCTTTGGGACATTGGTCTTCATCTGAATTGTTAAATATTACGTGCAGGTTTGCCTATAATTGAAAATTGATTAGGGGAATGTAAGGCAGCATTTAGAATCTGACCGAGGCTGCATGTTGATTTTTTTTATTTCAGATGTGCAGCTCGATGGTGAGCGTGCTCTCCGTACCACAGTTGCTGCTTAATCTTGACACTTGCTTCTGGGGCTCCTAATTGTTGTAAAATCGTCAAGAAACTTGTGATGAGCTATGATTGTATCAAGTGTTCCTATGTAATTACTCTTTAGTTTATTGCCTTCTTGATATGTTCATCTATCATTGTGTAATTCGGATGCTAGTTCTGAAATAAAGAAAAAGGAAACATAACTAGGAGAACTCTTTTTATTATTTAATCAAAATTTTAAAATTATTTTAAAAATAGACTCTTTCTAATTTTATTTTCAATTCTGACCCCTTTGTTCACGCCACAACGCGTGGCGTAGCAAAAATACGTTGTCACGCCACAGATATCGTCGTGGCAAACGAATGATGTCACACCACTCCTCTTGGCATTAGCCCAAAAGCGGACGTATCCAAAGGGATCGGTGACGTGACAACACAGTTTGATCACGTCACGGGTTATAGTATGATCAAAGGGTTAGAATTAGAAATAAAGAGAAATAAAGTTAGGAAGGAGCTATCTTTAAAATATTTTTAAAAAGATTAAATGATAAAAAAAGGCTCCAACTAGGACTCTTAGATAACAATCTGAACCGAACCAACAAAGAAGTAGTTTCCTTTTGACGCCTCCTTTTCTGAATTGATAACCTTCTTGGTTCTGTAGCACGCTTGCTCGGCCGTCATCTCGGCTCAGCACGCCATGTAGCATGTATGCTGGGCTTCCACCTTCGCTCCGCAGCCCATGATGGAAATTTTGTGGAGTAGAAGGCTTGAATCACGCCGAAGTGTTTTCCTAAAGTGATTATTTGCACCTGTTAAAATGCTTCGAGGTCTACTGCAAATAAACTAGTAGGATAAGACAAGTCTAGACGAAGTTTGTATCAAAGCAAAGTGAAAACACGTTGTGAACAGAACAAGAGAATGTGATTATGTAGTGCCTCTCAAAATCTGAAGGATGTCTCCTTATATAGAGTTCGAAAGGATGTGAAATGAAGAGACGCGACTCTTCGAATGCACCCTCCGTGAATAGATGTGAAATGAAGAGACACGACTCTTCGAATACATCCTTTCATGAAGAGACACAACTTGTTGTTTGAAAACAACTTCCAACAGCCCATGCCAACATGCCCAGCCTCCCACATGGCTCCTTCCTTCCTTTGCACCTGGACCTCCCTACGCCACCTTGGCTCCACAGCTGCACGCCTCCCAGCTCCCTCACGCGCCGACCTAGGTACACGTGGCCCTTGCTTCTCCTTAGCACATTTCCTTCTTGGCCAATGCAAGCAAGCCTCCTCTTCGACCAGGTGCTAGGGTTTCTACCCTAGTGCACTCTCTCTCCTCTCCTCAGTCAGCCTCCTGTAAGATCGATGTGGCCGACTAGAGGGGGGTGAATAGGCGGTTTTAAAAATCTTTCGGGCTAAACCAATATATAAATGCGGAAGCTAATAGCGAATTGGTTTTACTCAATTAAAACCTAAAACAACTAGGCTCAACTAAGTGCACCAACAATATGAACACAATACAATATGAGCAATCATACAAGATATATAAGAAATTAAAGCAAGAATGTAAATTGCTCAAGATAAAGCACAAGTAAAAACAAGATGGCACGATTATGTTTTACCGTGGTGTTCGGAGACTTGCCGATCTCCCCTAATCCACGTTGAGGTTAGCCCAAACAAATTGGACCGGCTCCACTAATTAAGCTAATACCTCCGAGGTAAGTCCAAACGCTTGGACCGGTTCCTAACCGAACCAACACCTCACTCAACTATGGTTGCTCTTCCTCCACTCCGTAGATGGTGAGCACCAAACCACTCACAAACCGTCGGGTCTTCTCACAAGCTTCTTGAGAAGATCACCGCGCACGACGCCTCCACGCCGTCTAGGTGTCGGCAAACACCAAGAGTAACAAATCCAAACTTTCACTTGAACTAATCAAGTGTCAACGCTCACGTGGATACATAATCCACTACCTAAGGCAACACATGCACTTAGGGTTTACTCTCTAATCTCACCAAGTGCAACACATGCACAAAAGAGAATAGAGGCTTGCTCTTAGCTCAAAGAATGAGTATATCACTTAACAATCGCTTTGTGACCTCTCCCAACCGGCCAAGGTGGCTATATATAGCCCACACACAAAAACTAGCCGTTGGGAGACAAACCCCTGCAAAATCAGGGAAATCGGAAGTTCCGCCATGTATAGGCCAGAACTACCGCACCTGAGAGAAAAGCACTGCAACGGCTATGTCAGACGAGAAACTAGCCGTTTGATTTTTAGTGCGGAACTACCGCCAACCAAGTTGCGGAAGTTCCGATCTTCGGAAGTTCCGCACAACATATAGCGGAACTACCGCACATCCAAATTTTGGCTAAGTCTCAAAATGGTGCTTCTCTGGAAAAAACGTTCCGCAAGAATTTCGGAGCAACCGATAATCGGAACTTCCGCTCGTATCATGGCGGAACTTCCGCACTTAGAGAAATTGGCTAAGTCCCTAAAAAGGGTGCTCTCTGGAAAAAACGAACCGCAAAGATTTTGGAACTTCCGATTATCCTGACAGAGCTCAGCAATAGCTTTTTCAACAACTTCAATTTCAAAACGCATTTGCCAATTGACAAGCCATGCCAGCAAGGATCAATAGCAAGATTCCTAGCAAGTTGCAAAACACATTTGCCAACTTTTAGAATCATACCACAAGGAAAAAGGTATATGGACTTAGACCATTTGCAAAACATATTTGCAAACTTAAGTCACATGCTACAAGAAATCAAACATGAGCATCAACTATTTGCAAAACACATTCGCAAATAACAGCATCATGCCACAAGGCTAAGGTGCATGGACTTCAACCATTTGCAAAACACATTTGCAAAGTATAGTCCCATGCTACAAAGATTAAATGCATGAGCCTCGGCTATTTGCAAAACACATTCGCAAATAATAGCTCCATGCATAGATGAGCTAGAGCAAACACTATGAGCTATCAACACATGACTAACTCATGCTACTAGTCAAGACCCCTCTTAATAGTACGGCAATCCTATACTAGCAATCCGGTCTATCAACCAAACACCGAGACCGGTAAAAGACTAGGAACACATCCTTAGCCCTAGCTAGCCATACATTTGCCTTGCATCTTCTTGAAGCTTGATGACGCACATCAACACTTCAAGTCCGGGTTATTGACTTTGACAATCATCAACATATGATGATTTCTTTACTTGGGGATCTTGTCTTGAACATCATCAACACATGATGATTTCTTCACTTCAAGTCTTCACATGCATCAACGCATGATGCATTCCTTCACTTGACCTCCATCAACACATGATGGGTCTTCTCTTGTCTTAACGATCAACTCATGATCATCTCTTCTTGATAAGCATCAACTCATGATGCATCATTTACACCAAGATCTTGACTTGATGATCAACTCATGATCATCCCAAGTCTTCATCATCCTGGAACATAACCTATATATCCAACTCATGGAAAATGTTAGTTCCACAATATGATTATCATTAATTACCACACCATACCATTAACTCATAATGGTGGGACAAGATACCTCAATCTTTCCCTCTTTGGTAATTGATGATAACCACTTAATTTCTCATAAATTGAATGTTGATAAACGAGAGAACAAATTGAGTATATATCAACTACACAAGTTATATAAATACTCTAACTTAAGTATACAAGAACTACACAAGTTCTATATACTCATAACATGAGTATACAAGAACTACACAAGTTTTTGTATACTTAAACGGATTTGTTTCAAAGTAAAGATCCCAAATATATGTGGAGAATGGAATACGGATCAATACTAATGAAACCACAAAGTATAGAATAAAACCCCCCCTAGATGTGTTCATACACAAATGTGTAACAAGAACATATGCACATATTCAAGTTTAACTTATGGTTGAGTTCAATCCTATATTTTGGATCCGAGGAATGCAACAATATATAAGATTAAGATGTCGATTGCATACCTCATTTAATTTCACCTTTATATCCAAATGAGACTACACAAGATGTTACTAGATAAAAGAGTTAGTCTCATATTTGGATTTGTCATTAATCACCAAAACAATCCATTAACTCATAATAGCGGGTCTAGATCTTTCACCTCCCCATACACCCTCTCGGTCGCATGCCAACTCTCTTCTTGGCTAGCTTCTCTATCTTCCCCTCTATCCGACATTACCTTTTGCTTTCCCTCTTGATGCAAAACAACACCAATTCGGGTTCTAGTATTGTTTTGCAATTTAGGGGTTCAAGCCAATGTCGTAGGAATACTTGGGGCCATATCACCTTGCTTACGTATACACCGATGCACAATGGGCGACTTACCTCAAATTTATCTTCCATCACACGTCGGCTGCCCCTACCAAACCATGTTTCTTCAATCACTTCTTACTGCTGCAACTTTTCTAATTCAGCTTCCAATAGCAAGCCCACTTGATCCATCCCTCTCAGCTGCTACTCCTTTTAATGCAACTCTACCACATAGTTACCTTATACTTTTCTCCAATTATTGCTTAATATTGACTGTTGCGGCATCAACATGTATAAACATGCAACCATCGTCGATCCCTGTCGGGGACACCAATCATGATATCTCTGGTGGCCCCAAGCCTATTCACTACGACTACGTCATCTCTACTTCAACCTCTTTGCTCCTATACTTTTGTACGTATGTGCTTCTATTAGTACATATGCATGCATATATATACACATACATGATGTTCTACGTGCTCAAATGCCTTCTTCCCCTATGTTGGTCACTCCTCTCTTTTTTACGTTGGTCAACTCAACATTACGACTTCCTCACAAACCGTGACGACATCCATCTTCACTCATGCCTGCATGTCTTCTTTAGTCGATGTCTAAAGATACGGAGAATCTTCGTATACAAATTAAATTGCTAAATTTATTTATTTAATTCTAAATTTTAGTTATTTAGGGATTTTATTTTGGAATTGGTTTTGAAATCAAATTGCAAATTTCCTTTTCTTTTCTATCCCGAATTTCAATTATTTTGGTTGGAATTCATATACAAAACCAATTGCTATTTTTCTTTATTTTTTGGAATCATTGTTATTTAGTGGTTTTACTTTTGAATTTTTGAAATCAAATTGCTAATTTTATTTTATTTTATATTCCAAATTTTAGTTATTTTTTTGTTGGAATTCGTATGCAAATCCAATTGCTAATTTTTGTTTTGTTTTTTTTTCCTAATTTTTATTTATTTAGGGTTTTTAATCCAGAATTCATAAGGAAATCAAATTGCATATTTTATTTTATATTCCGAATTTTAGCAATTTCTAAATTGTACTTGACGTAAACTTTCTTTTAATCTAGACCGTTATAATTTGGATCTGCCACGATCAACTATGTATATATATATATATATATATATATATATATATATATATATATATATATATATATATATATATTTTTCCACCGATTAACGTGTGAATTTCCAACTCTTGAGAGCGAATGTGGTGCCTTCTTTTTGTTATTTCTGGATTGTACTTGATATTGACTCTTTCTTTTAATCTAGACCGTTATAATATGGATCCACTACGATTAACGCTGTACATATTTCTATTTTTACCGATTAACATGAGAATTTATAACCCTTGAGAGTGAACGTTGCGACTTCTTTTTCTACCACTTTAATAAATGGACATCACTAGCACCGAACGTACGATGGGAAGTCTCTCATCGTACATCCCTCTCCATGTCGGATCTAACTTAAAATGGTTGATGTTAGCCATCCGATCTGACACAACAAAAATCGGTGAGGTGCAACAATTATTTAGTAAGTCCGAACAAAATCCCATCAGATGCAATAAAAATGTAACAAATTCACAACTCGAAGCAACAAAGCATGGATTCTCGGTGCAACAAATAGACATTCCTACCGCAACAAAAAGTATACTCTTGTGCAACAAATCAAAAACATCATTGTAACAAAATTACCATTTGCCGCAACATTTGACGCAACAACATCACACAATCAAAACACTTCACGCAACATTTTAAGCCAATTATTCTAACAAATTGAGCAAACGTCTACACCAAATCGTAAGAGCTCGCAACAAAATAAAAATTCTCGTGAAACAAATCGATACACTGCTGCAATAAAAAACACTCTTGTTGCCACAAAAGGAAAAACAACTGCAACAAATAGTAACTCTTGTCGCAACAACCATTTTAGAGGAGGTACGTAAGTCTAATACATTGAAGAAAAACTATTTGCAACAACTCAATTTAACTATTGCAACAACTAACACAATCTTAGAGGAGAAGATGACAATCGATCACACCATTGTCTCGTCGCTACCACATACTCATCGCCGACCACGTCGTTGGCCCTCCGGTGAGTGGCAGCTCTAGTACGAGTAGCCTCTGGTAGCGTAAGAGTACGAACGACACAACACGACACGTCCAGCCAACGCAGGCATATCTCTGCTGGCCTCGATGGTGCTCATGGAGACCATGCCCAACGGCTAGACTCGGCTCACCCCAGCGCTCTCATGGAGATTGGAGGCCATATTGGCACTGGGGCAGCTCACTGAAGTAGGCAGCGTGGACGCAAGGTCGTGAGATGAAGTAGGTGCCGGATTCAAAGGAGACCTGGAGATGAGAGTAGATGAAGTCACAACGGGATTATTTTTGGGGAGGAAAGAGTCACGACAGTATTATTTTGGGGAGGATAAGGTTAGAACCAAGGGGATTTGGGGGAGGTGGTATATGGAGACACGAAATGGATGATAACTGAAGCGTACAATGCTTTAGATGTCATCGTACGTCTGTCCGGCATCATTATCCTTAATAAATAGAATAAATAATAGATTGATAAACATCTAGGATGAGAATGCTAACACATGTCGTTGCCAGTTGTGCACATGTCCATGCAGTCGCGGCCGGAACGCGCAGTCCGACTCCCTCGCACGGCGCGCTTTGCGGCCTTCCGGCCTAGGCGTACGTACTCCGTTCTCTCCGACTTTCCCCAAAAGAGAAAAACAATCCGGTCGGCCTGCGTCTAGCGGCGCGTGTGCTTTCAGATCTGGGCGGGCGGTGCGGTGCCGCACGCGCGCACCCATGCATGACGCACCCACCACGATCTCACCTCCTGCCGCACGGCCAAGGCTGCAACGCACGCCGAGTCGCCGCCTGACTCCAGCCGCCAAGGCTTGCCGTCGAACCGCAGGTGTCTGCAGTGTGCGTGTGAGGTAGAGCCGTGGGTCGTGGAGGAGCACGGCTGCAGTACGGGGGCGTATCGGACGGGAGCCAACCCAGCAGTCAACTAGTCAAGCACTTTACACATGTCGCCCTCGTGCGTGGAGGGAGGCACAGGCACTGCTCGCTTGGTCTTCCAGTCAAACACGGGTGAGTGACAGACAGGCATGCAGATGCAGGTCCCACAGCCGAGTCGAGTCCATGGAGAAAACTTTCCCAACGCAGCTGGCCACAGAGTTTCCATGGCAAAGCAAACACGACCATAGAAGATTATTTGCCTTTTCTCGTTCAAACAGCGATCGATCCAGCACCAGCGCTAGCCGCTATGATTGCAATATGTAGAAGAAGCAGGGAAACTTCGGTGCGTGTTAAAAGAGTGGAACTTCGACGAAAAAAGTCACAAGGAAGGAGGCTTCGGTTTGAAACCCAATGAACAAAACACATTAGATGATACAGCGACAGCGAGTGGGTGGGGGTACTCAAATTAAGCATTAAAATAAATTCTTGGGGGCTCAAGTCCTACCTCTCAAGGGCCTATGCCAGAAACACTAATTTTAAAGCAATAAAAAGCCAGCACCGCACACATAAAGCCAAATCGTCGGCGGCGTGTGTAGGAGGACAAAACCTGGCAATGTCGAGGAAGACGACGGCGAGACCATAGTCTCGGAGGTTATCGCCGTGGAGGGAGCATAAGCAGCGGTGGTGGTGGAAGGGGAGGAGACGGTGTTGCTAGTGATGGGAACACGGGTGACGGGAGGAGCGACGATGGGTCGAGAAGCAGCGAGAAATGAAGGTAGGCGGTGGCTATGGCCATTTGACTATCGGTGTTGTGGGCGTCAGCACTTCCACGGGATCGCAAGGATGCGGCGCCACAGGTGACCCGCATGGTCGTGGCTTGGGAGGGTGTCTGGTCCGCATGACTGTGGCTCGGTGGTGGGATTCGGTAGTGGCCGGCGGTGACGGCGGCTGCTACGGGATTGGGAGGCAGGAGAGACCAGGTGGAGAAAGAGGTGGGGTGAATTTTTTTTTAATTGCTTTAAGATTAGTGTTTACACGTGGTATAAATCAGTGTGTGACCTTAAGATGTGGGACTCGACTCTCCCAGAGAATATATTTCCATTAAGAGCCCAGAGTGGCCGTTGCTTAACCACTCATCTGGTGACAACTGCATGTTTCGAGATTACACTTTGGACGTTAAGACCACTTATTGTAGACTAGATGACGTAATTAAGTCGAGTTCTGCTTAGCGCTCGCTAGTGACGTGGCGCGTAGGACCCGGCGGTTGTTATCATTGGCGGTTGGTACGCGCACGAGGGCTTTGCTTCAGCACACCGTTTTAGTGCCCTAATAAACGAAAGGGAAATCATGGTCGTCGAGCGTTACAGCTGGCAACTACCAGGTACATAACCAAAATCCTTGCCGATCAACTAAGCTTACTCGGTCAGTCAATCGGTCGACAAAGTCGCTTATAGTGTCCCTAATATTCATGTCATAATATTGATATTAAAACATCGATAAAGTCGACGAAGACTACAAATATGTATACACAAAGAAGATATAAATAGAGTGGACAACATTATTTCTATGACACGCCGAACAATGGCAAATATAACAAATGCCACAACACATATGTAATACAAAGGTTTCGTATGCAATTCAACAGTGTTAAATTTTTCGTAACCACGTTAACTTTGGTGAATAAAGCTCAACAGGCTTGGCTTAGCTCATCTTGCTCAGTGCCATTGGATAGTAATAAACTCTTATAGGCACTTGTTTCACTTTACATTGCCACTCTGTCATTTGCCAATGTATTAAAAAACTAAACTTTTACCTTACAATATGTCAGCACAATGGAAACTGTTCGAATAATAAATTCACTACACCTGGTGCCACCTATTTTATATGTTTTTTAAATGATATTATGTTAATAAATGAATACAAAAATAAAATAGGAAAAAAACAATTACAAAAATGGGCTACTGTCGCCATTTCAAACATCGACAGTAGCCCTGTCGCCATGGCAATAGTGTTGCTACTGTTTGAAATGGCGGGAGAAGCATGTCGCTAGTTCAAATAGGGATATGAGTTGGAAATTAAATTAAAATTAAAATTATATTTATATTTGTAGAGAATTCAACGTCAAATTTTAGTGGATTTCACTAAGCTTTTTGGTAATATCTTTAAGTGTCTGCGTAGTTTGGAATGCGAATTTGGAAAAGATAACGAAATATGAAGTAGAGAATGCGAGATCGACGACACAATTTGGAATGCGAGTTTGGCGGCGCAATAGCAAAAATAGCCCCATTCGGAGCGAAATAACAAAAATATTTAGGTTTAGGGTTGCCATGCGCGTTGTTGCCTTGATTGTATTGTTTGCTGAAACGACTCCTTTCAAAAAAGAGTACAAATTTGAAATAGATGAAATATTTGGCCATGCACACATGTGATGGCTGCATGTTCAACGGTAATGTAGCATCCCGACCAATACATTTATGAATATTTCACCAAGGAAGAGGTGATGCAAATCCAGAATACCGAGTTGTATGGTTACGGTGTGATTGGTCATTTCAGCGGCCATCCTACTTGGGAGCAACTGATCTGGGTCGCAGACATTGCTAGGCTAAAGCGAAAGGTTGGCCGGCAGCAAAGACGACGTATTAGGAACGACATGGACGAAGTAGAAGTCGGGCGTCGCACAAATAAGTGCTTTATTTGCAGGGAGTCCGGTCATACCATCAAGAATTGCCTTGCGAGAAATGAACATCCTGAAGGAGAGGTTGGCAGTTCGGACGATGTCATGGGGACCTTATCCGACCGCCCCACTCGGGGCGAGCACCATGGATGTCAACATGGCGGACGTTGAGGTCGTGGCCACTCGATGGTTTATCTTTTTTAAATATGTTGTGTTGAATGTTTTGCTTACTATCATTGTGATTTGTCAAGAAACTATACGATGAAGTCTATCCTATTTAGTTGTGTTGTCCAATGTACTGATGTTATGTCGTGCGTCGAATTATTATGTGCAACCTATGTACTATCGCTAATATTGTTTATTATTACTTTTTGTTTTTGTTTCTTATTATGTCGTACGTCAAATTATAATGTATAACTTATGTTTACCGTTACTTTCAGTTTTCTTTTGAAAAAAAATCTTAGATCATGTCGCTATTTGAATTGGGGACTAAAGACTTTGCCGCCATTCACACTGTTTCAAAAGGCAACATGTCCATTTCGCCATTTGGAATGGCGACAACATCCTATTTTTGTAAAAAAAAAATAACTATTTTTTTGTAATTATTTATTGAAATAAAATTATTTTTAAAAAAATTATTCCCATGACATGCCACACAATGGCAAATATAATGAATGCCACAACATATATGCAATACAAAGGTTTCTTGCGCAATCCAGCAGTGTTAAAATTTTCCTAACCACATTAACTTTGTTGAATAAAGCTCAAGAGGCTTGGCTTAGCTCATCTTGCTCAGTGCCATTGGATAATAATAAACTCTTGTAGACACTTGTTTCGCTTTACATTGCCACTCTATCATTTTCCAAGGTCTTTAAAGACTAAACTTTTACCTTACAACATGTCAACATGATGGAAACAGTTCGAATAATAAATTTAGTACATCTGGTGCCACATAGTGCAGTCATGATTGATTGAAACATTGGAATCGATTGGAAATTTATAGTGTAAATAGCAAATAGTGCATCAAGCTTAAGAAATGGCATGATTGATAAACTACCTTTGGTCGTGCACCTTATGAAGTGACTTATGACAATGAATTGTTCTAACTTTCTAACTTGGACACTCACCCAGCATACCACTGCTTGCTATATCACTACAAGAACCACCCCCTCATAGAGATGTTTTTCTATAGGAGTTTTTCAATTTGTCTATAAAATAAAGTGTTTTTTTCGGTGGTTGATATGTGTTAAAAGTAGTACATATAAATATTACAATACATAACTAAACATGTGAGGTTGAGATGGCTAGTGTGACAAGTCTAAGAGAAGTATTTCCCATGAGGTTTAGAGTTTGAGTATCAACCTTTGCAAGAGTCCACATATTTTTACATTTTATTTGTTGAGACGTAATGCAACGTCTCTACATAACATCACATATCATGTAGAGATGCTTTAAAAAAAATCACTACTGTCATAGTGACAATACATGAGAGGGTGTTTATGAGGTGTTTTCGAAAATGCCTCTACAACTGCCTAGAAGCAGAAAAAATGCCTCTACTATACAAAGAAGTCATCTCTACGAGCCAGTTCTATGGTAGTGTAGGCATTTGACTCTATACAAATACAATTCTACATTATTGTTTCAAGTTTGTTCCCTGCAATTTGAACGACAAGTCAAAGAAAGTCGAACAAAAATAATGGAGTGAAAGACGAATTACATGAATGCATTAACCTTACCTCTTTCCTTTACTGCATTTAACTGCAGCCAGATAGCTCCTTCTCTTCCTTTTTGTTTCTTATAAGCAATTATTTTTGCACAGGTAAAACACCACAACTAAGCTAAAGAACCAACTGAAAATGACAGTGGGTCGAAATTTGATAGTGTAATTGGAATTTTTGCATACAATTTCACAAGTTCATTGAGTGAGCTTTGCACAACTGCATACAACAAGTTCCTAACATAAGGGAGAAAATGAGTGATGCACATCACCCAAAAGCTATTGCTTAGTCTCTCGAGCACTCACCAGGCTCTCGACGGCGTCCTCGCACATGATGTTGTTGGCCGACGGGGTCATCTGCAACATCAGGGACTTGATCTTTCAGGTGCACATACAGTCCCAACAGTTGGATCCTCCCCTACATCCACCATACACACACCCCAATTGAGAAAAAAAAACTTCTATAAGATATTGGGGGAGAAACCACACAAAATTAAGCGCCTGTAGATCCTCCCATTCCAATATGACCACTTTCAACTTATAAATTCCACACACACAAACAAAATGTATGAACCGAGATAAGAAGAATGAATTTTTTTTCACCAAAAACTGAAGTGAAACACATGTTGTGCTAGCCTTTCCTGCAAGAACCATGGTGTCGATGTTTTAATATGATCTTATGAAATGAATATCGGGGACATTATGATTGAGATTATGCAAGAGGAGACGGGGGTTAGACCGGTCCATGCCTTCTCCGGATAGAATAACAACCCTACTCATATGTTCCTGTATTGACTGTGTTTACAATAAGAAATAAGCCACCAAAACTAAGACTATGGACTTATGTCTCTTGTTTTCCTCTCTCCTCTGCCCACTGATGTTGTCCTGTATATAACTTCTGAAGGGGAGACCGTTTTTATGTGACGGGAGGTGCTCTGACGGTTGGCAGATTGCGCACATTGATGGTAGTTATTGTCAGAGAGACACTCTCCCGCACATTCACGATGCAGTTACGCTAGAGACAAGGAGAACTACGTGCGGTTATGTCAGAGACAAACAACATGTTTATAACTACCACACGTGAATGAGCGCAGTGTACAAAGTCCCTAATCGATTGGGTCCACATGTCTTTGGATTCTTTCGACTATAAGGTGGTCGTAATTGACCTGATTGTAGAAAGCCTTACGATAATAAGATAGTCATAATAAACCTTACGACTAAGAAGTGGTCGTAATAGACCTTACGACCAGGAAGTGGTCGTATTCTTCCTTTGTCATTGAAGACTAATGACAAGGGGTACCTCTAATGGTTGTTTAAAGATACATTATCTATAATAAGTATTACAAATAAATAATTCCATTAATTGACGATTATTGAATCCTCGTCACATGGTGTTTGTACCGAGGAGAAGGAAATGCTCGAACTGTAGTCTTGGATAGGAGTGGAATGTCGATACATGGATCTGGCGTTGCTTCACCGTGTATCCAACATGGATGGCCAGGTCCGTGTAGCACACACGCACAGTGCTAGAGACGAAGGGATGAAGAAATTAAACCCAAAATTAACAGAGATTGAGAAAAATAGAGAGAGGGAATAAGGGAAAGACTCACTGTGAAGCACCAAAAGGATCACCGAGCATGATCGGCCTTAAGCACAGTGTATCATCTAGCAGTTGCACGACGCTGAGCCCTGACCTAGACCTCACTACTACCCCTCTGTTGTGGCACTAGCTATCGCACCGCCGCTCTGGGCGACACCTCATGAACCCGACCACCGCTGCCATCCTTAAATTGACGAAGAATGAGAGAGAGAGAGAGAGCCTCTCCCTTCCCTGTGTCATTAACCTTCTGTGTTGTCAACATCCTTCGTCCTCGTGCAGATCCTAGCTGGGCATAAGGCTAAGCCTCCACGACGGCTTGACTGTGCCACCAACGTGGGCACCACCGCACCCCAGTGAGGTGGTGGGGAAGGAGGGGAGCGAGGGAGGTGGGTGCAACACTAGTAAATTGGCCAAGCTTGCAGTAGCGGTGCCGGAGATCTAGGGTGCACGGCTAGCTGGGGGCGACGACGGCAGCATGGAAGGCATGAGAGGGGAGTGGGAGGGGCGGGGACAGCGGCACGAAAGGTAGGAGAAGGGAGTGGGAAGGGCAGGGATGGCGGGGGAGGTGAAGAACCTCAACCTCATTTCAGTGTTTTGGTAATTAAAGACAACCATGTGTCGTGATCTAAATTTTTTTGTCAAGTGGTTGAAAATGTTAATCTCGGACAAAGATGAAAGAGCACTAAAGAATCTTATCTAGCTTAAGGCAAAGGTATCTAGTCAAATATGACCTTTTCATAGTTTTACCGGTCTAGGAGTATGAAGGATAAAATACCGGATTGCTAGTGTAGGTAGCCGTGCCATGAAGATGGATCAATGGTTAATAGTTTGATAGCAAATGGTGCCACAATGCTAAAACTCACTTGGTTTAATCTTAAATTTCTTTGTGATATTTTGGCCACAATTTTTATGTCTTCTAATGCTTGGCCGGACTTACCGCAGTTGAAGGGCTGGATTAACCGGAACCCCGGATCAACTCTGTGGTCAGCTTTTTCCAGAGAACTCCCCGTTTGCAATTCTGCTGGATGGACCGACCGAAGGTTTTCCGAAATGACCAGACTCCAGGTCCAAGTCGGGCGGCCAGCTTTTTCCAAAGACTCTCTTTGGCTTCACCCCTACTCTATTTTGGTATCCAAACTGACCATAGTTGGAGGATCGGACTGACTGTACCTCCGAGTCATTTGACCCGATCAATTTTTTCCAGAGAAAAGTGTTTTCGCGGCTTGCTACTAAATTCTTCATAACGGACTGACCGCAAGTGATTCCCTAGACTGACCGGACCCCCAGTCATACAAAGTGGTCATCTTAGTAGCATGTTTTCCTCTAATTTGGAATTCTTTGAACCCGGTGTGACCGAACCTTGAGTGGGCGGACTGACCGGGTCTGACATAACATATAGTTTCTATAGCATTAAATGCAGTAGAGTTTATTGTTATACTGTAGTCCGAACAGACCGGCCTTGTGCCTGTGGACTGACCGGACTTTCTGATTTTGCATAGTTTCGTACTCCAACGGCTTGTAAAGTGGGTGGAGGCTATAAATACCTCACCTACTGCAGCAAGCGAAGAGCCTCATTGAATTCTCTTGAGCACTTTGCCATTCTTCTACTCCTTGAGAGCATAAATTTTATCTTGCAAAAGTTGTAGTGGTTTTTTCAAGTGCATTGAGTTGAGTTTGATATTTGTAACACTTGAGCATCTTCAAGCGAAGAATCATTGATTTATTACTCTAGGAGATTGTCGTCTCCTATATGGCTTGCAGAAGGTGATTCGGTGATTTTTTTTCAAGAAGTTTTTGAGAAGACCCAGGTATTTGTGAAGGTTGGAGCTCACCTTTTCGAAGTGGAAAAGAGCTACCTCTAGTGATCGAGGGACGTGCTCGTGTGGAGTCATCTTGATTTGTTCAAGCTTCTTCTACGTGGATTAGTGGAGACTAACAAGTCTCCGAGACCACGAGAAAACATCGGTTGTCTCCATAGTGTGGTTTATCTTCTTGCTCTTCTCTTTGTGCATACTCTTTTATAAGCAATTGTTTATCTTGTTTAGATTGTTTACCTTAACCTTAGGTAGTGCACTTTGAAAGCCTTAGATTATTTAGGTTTTAATTTGTGAAATCGTATTTCATAGCTTTAATTTTGTAAAATCTTCTTTTAGCCTAAAAGATTTAAAAAATCGCCTATTTACCCACCTCTAGTCAGTTATTTTTTATCCTACAGGAGGAGATGGGAAGGAGGTGAGGACCGAGGAAGACCGGCGAGCGGAGCGGCGCTGGCAGCGTGGGAGAGAGAGGGAGAGTAGAGAGCCGGGGCGGTGGAGGCAGCAAGGTGGAAGGGGACGAGGCGCAGGCGAAGTCGAGGTGGTGAGGCGGTGACCTCTGCGAGGGGAATGAGAGGGGCTAGGGTATGGGGTCAAGGACGCTCAAGTTGACAATTGGATCAGCACCCTGTGCGAGGTCGGACGGTCACAAGCGTGCAGGATTTCAACGTAAATTCACAAAACAACGATGGGTTTTATGTAAAATAGGCGAGTGGCAAAACTGAAGGCCCTTGGTTCGTTCGGGCCTTGCCGGAATTTTAAAAAACATGATGGCTTTTTCACAATAGCGGCGATGTGGGGGCTCCGAGGGCTCATGGATATCTTCCGCTCTAGGTGGAAGAATATTCTTGATTCCAAACTAGGAAAACGTGGGAAACAGTGCCTATACTAGAGTAGTACGATTTGGTATGCTTCATGGCCCGGAAACACGTCCCATGAGGAAAACGTAGGAACTGGGTGACGACCATCTTGACGCCCATGAGTATGAGTATAGCTAGTTGAATTAACACGAATTGTCCCTGTGAAATCTGGGCATCACAAACAGCCAGGTATGGTTGTACTACTATCTATAGCTATACTACAACAAGACACGACCATCTATAGCTATACTACAACAAGACACGACCATAACAACGGGTTTTATGTAAAAGAGGCGAAAGCCAAAACTAAAGTCCCTTGGTTTGTATGGGTCCTTGCCGAAATTTCAAAAAAACATGATGACTTTTTCACAATAGCGGCGATGTGTGGGCTCGAGGGCTCGTGGATTCCTTCCGCTATGGGAGGAAGAATATTCTTGGTTCCAAACTATGTAAACGTGGGAACCAGTGTCTATACTAGAGTAGTACTATTTGGTGGAAACCATCCCACAAGAAAAACATAGGAACTAGGTAACTACCATCTTGATGCCTATGAGTCTGAGTATAGCCAGCTGAATTAACGAGAATTGTCGCTGCGAGTCTGGGCACCACAAACAGCCAGGTACGGACGGACTACTATCTATAGCTATACTACAACAAGGCACGACCAAACCAACACTGTCACTCACGCTCAGCTGTGCCGTGCGCCACTTCCAAAAAGGTATAACCTTCAATGAGTTTGGAGGAAGGGGCCGAGCAATCGCGCGCTGCCTTCTCAGCATCTTCCTCCCGGCGCCAACGCCTCGTACTGACACAATGCCAACTTTTGCACCCCACCACCGGTACTGCCGATTGATTAATCTTCAACGAAAAACACACTACATGTGCCAAACCGAGCAAGCTACCTGGCCGATGAAAATGCCACTGGTACCGCAGCAACTACCCAAGTCTTCTGGCCAGTCTCGCAGCTCGATCAGGACCAAAAGACCGGTCCAAGTGTTTGAATCACACATAGAGATATTCTCTCTTTAGTCTTAAACTTTTCTTCGGTCCAGTCAAACTTTGATTTCACTTGATGCTCCAAATTCCCAGCCAGCAACAGTAGTTCGGTCTTACCCATTCCAACCCTATAAATACTCTCCTCTCCTGTCACTAGCTCACTCATCGTCGGTCATCACCGCACACAAGTACACAACACACAAACACACTCCCTTATGAGACGCCACCAACTGTGACAGTATTAGCAGCTGAAGTGGAGAGCATGGCCGTGTGCAGTGAGAGGCACGCGCTGACCTCGGAGCTGGCCCAGTTGCTCGCCATGGCGAGGGAGCTGGAGGCGCACATGGACCAGGACTCAGCCGCCGCGAGGGAGCTCTGCAGGGCGCTGGCGTCGTCCATCGACAAGTCCATCCGCATCGCCAGGTCCTGCTGCCCGGAGTCGCCGCGGTCGGCCGCGGGGAGCCCACGCGGCGACGGCCAAGACCAGGCCGGCGGCAATGCCGGCAAGGACGCCCAGTTCAAGAAGAGGCGAGTCTTGCGCACGGTTGCAGACATCGAGCAACAAATTTTCCATCACAGACTTTGGAGTTGACCTGACATGTGTTCCTTTCTTTTTGCTGATATATGCAGGAAGGGGATGCCCAAGGTGAGGATCCAGGTGAGGGTGAGGTCAGTGCAGGACGTGGGGCCCCTGGACGACGGGCTCAGCTGGAGGAAGTACGGCCAGAAGGACATTCTTGGCGCCAAATATCCGAGGTCAGCAGCATACGTGCAACTCACACGTCACTCGCTTGCAAAAATGAATCGATCAATCAATGGCATTCGCACAGTAGTCTGACACAACGTGCGATTATGTATGTGGTTGCAGAGCCTACTTCCGGTGCACGCACCGGCACACGAAGGCCTGCCACGCGACCAAGCAGGTGCAGCGCGCCGACGGCGACCCGCTGCTCTTCGACGTCGTGTACCTCGGAGAGCACACCTGCGCCCAGGCCGCGAAGCCTAACGGCGCCCAGATGCCATCATCGCTTGTCGGTGCAGAGCAGCTGCAGCCTGGGCGTGCCGGCCAGGAGCAGAGCTTGATGCTTGCAGCGGAAACTGAATGGATTCAGGGGTTAGAGCCTATGACGCCGTTCTTGTTCCCCTCCACGCCGGCCGGCTACGCGGCAAGCGACCTCGGGGTTGACATGGACTTCGAGACTCAATTTGACGAGTTCTTCGTGAATCCTTCCGAGTTTTTCCATCCGGGGATTCAAAACCTGTAAACGCACGCAGTATCGTACTGTACTGAACGTTCCCACTAGTAGTATCAGCTTCGACTCTAATGAGCTTCTCTACTCTCTACAGCTTCAGTGCTTTTCCCAATCCTGATGAAGCTATTAAATACTAATTCCCTTTCAACCTGCTAAAAGAAGGATTCCTTTCTGGCTTCCTTAACCTCCCGCTGCAACCTGGTTTAACATTTTCCATGTTCAACATTAGCCGAAGATGCTACCTGACAATCCAGGACTACACTGTAACATTCTAAATTTGCAAATCAATTTCAAATCAATTTCAAAAGTAAATTACAAAATTATACCAAGACCCTCTTGCCTTTAACCAAGGTGAGTAAATACTTTGATCATTTTGAGCCTACATTTTATACAAATTATATTTATTTAAAATATCAAAATTGCATGCTTTAATTCTATAATCAAATGTATGTTAAAGCTTAATGTAGTTAAACACCTATTTATTGATTAATTAAGTACTATCCATCCTTTGATAAATT
Source organism: Hsuehochloa calcarea (assembly GCA_036346395.1). Lineage (NCBI taxonomy): Eukaryota > Viridiplantae > Streptophyta > Magnoliopsida > Poales > Poaceae > Hsuehochloa > Hsuehochloa calcarea. Next base: position 9,440,372 of record CM070601.1, on the reverse strand, counting down.
AAATCCCTAATTCCATGTCACCCTAGTAAATATGTGGTAAATACTAGCATAGGTTGTACTTAAGCGACATACTAGACTTGCTTAAGTACCAGGGCAATAAAAGTCATGTTTATCATCTTTTAATCATGAAAGTGGTTTTGGACAATCATTGGATGTAAATGACTAGCGTGTTGTGTTAATTGGCATTTCCTCCCGAAAATCATAAACAACTTGCTAGTACCACGTCTGGGCGGATGGAAAGAGTGGTGGGTGCCGTCGTGCACTAGAGTGGTTGGTATGTGGTATGAACCGCCCAGATGGATTAAAGACTTAATCTTGTCATGACCTCCCATGTAAAACAAGTACAACCGCAAGTCTGTAAAGTACAACTTGGCTTAGTAAAATTATTAAACCCTGAATGTCATCTCGTTGGATGGATAGCGGGAATGTGCAAGCACGTGTTGTGACCGGCTTGAAAGGGACACCGGTGTAGGTGAAGTTGCTAGTCGCTGAGGGGTAGTTCGACTACGTGCCCAACTACTCCAGTCGCTGAAGTGACATCCCACACAACGTATGGGCGTAACCCCATATGGGTGCGATGACGGAAAGGGGGAGATAATGAGAACGATTACTGTGAGGATCACTCAACCACATGACTACGGAATCATGTGGGGTAACGAGTATGATTATCTCTTATGGGTACAATGTACCACCTATACAGAGTCTAAATTGTTTAAACAGTCGTGCCTACGGTCAAAGATGGACATGTGATCTTAACTCGAGTTAGTTCTATTTCAAAAATATTTTGTGGGTGGAATACAACCAGGTCGGCTCATCTAGCCTGAGGTTGGGTTTTTCCTGAGCCGCCGAGCTCAGTGGTACGGAGGAGCGGAGGTAGCTCCAATAAAATGATGCATGTGTAGAGTTCTGATGGAGGGAACCTCTATTGTTATTTAATATTGCACTACTCTCTTTAATAAAATGCAATTTGTTTAAAATGCTAAGTCGTAGGAATTGGTAATTATGATAATTGGAAAATGTTGCTTTAGCAAATAAAAGAACCCGAGCCACCCTTGTTAAACCATGCATATACATTATTGCATCTTGTGTATTGGCTCGCGAGCACAGAAGTTGTGCTCATCCTTGCTCTTCCTCAAACCCTCCAAATGATGTGGACCAAAGGGATGCCTACTATGAAAACCCTGAAGTCGATGGACAAGAGAACAACAAAGAGTAGTCTAGTCTGTAGTCTAGATCTCGCCCCAGTCTAAGTGGACTCGTTCGGTACTTACTGTTAGACATATATATTGTTAGACATCCATACGTTAATCACGCCGGGCCAACCACCGTATCTCCCTCTTGATTCTGTTGCTATAATTCCTGAGGTAGATTGATTCGGTTGGTGCCTATATATGTAACTGTGTTATCTCCTGTGCTAACAACTATTCCGCGTGATTATTCCGCTATCATGGTATCACGAGACCCTCACGATCCGTAACTTACCGCTTTCGCTCATCTCCCAATCGCCACCGCCGCCGGCTACCTTCCTTCACATGGCGTCCACCCTCTCGCCAATAAGGTTGACGCCTTGTTGCCAGCGCCGAGGACGCAGAGGCCGCCAAAGCCCGTCGCGGAGCTTCGCCGCCGCGGCCACGCCCAAGCCGCCGCCGCCGCTGCGGCAGACTTCGCGTCGCGTGCCGCCTCGCCAACTCGAGAAGGAACGAGTGGCCGCCGGAACTCAAGGCGCCAGCCGCCGCCTGCCGCGACCTCATCGAGCCACCTCCCAAGGACGCCGACGGTGATGGCGACGGCCCCGACCTCTACGAAGCCGCCACCATAGCCAACCTCCACGCCCAGGCGGCGGGCGTCCAGAACATTAGGGCCCTCGTGCTCGCGCTTCGACCTCTCTCCCACTACAACCGCCGGCGCGATCTCGTCCTCCTCTCACTCGAACGCTACGCCCGCCGACCACGCCCTTCCTCCGACGCCGCCATCCGGACGTTAAGTCTGGCGGCGCATGGACGCCGCCGTCCTCTCTCGATCTTCGCACGGTCACCTCTGACCTCATGGAGACTGTGCGTGTCAAGGGTGGCACCGCGCGCGGCGCGTGGCTCGGCATCGAGGCGCAGTTCCTTGGGAACCGCGGGACCCGCGCGCTCCATCTTGACGCCGAGTTCCGCGCCTTCGTCCAAGCGAGCTCCGTCGCCGACATCGCCGCAAGATGAAGGGCATGGCCGATGCTCTCGCGACCTTGGCGGTCGTCCATGACCGTACACTCGCCCTCAATGTCCTCCGGCTTGAACGAGAACTACGACCACATGAAGGCCCTCCTCAAGCGCTCCCGTCCTTTTCCCACCTTCAGCGAGGCCCGCAACGATCTCCTTGAGGAACTCTCCATGGGCCGACCCTCCATGGCGCCCTCCACCGCGCTCGTCGCCTCTGCACCCAAAGGGCCTAGCGCCCCTGCGGGCGCCTCCTCGCCGACTCCCACCGGCGCCTCCACTGGCGGTGGTTCTAATGGCTCGATTCCGGCCAGGTTGCCGCCAAGAACAACGGCAAAGAAGGGCGGCACAAGACCTTGGCCGTCCATCTACAACCCGTGGGCGGGCCAATTACCATGTGGCGGGTCCAACCCGTGCGCAACATCGCTAACAATATGGACCCCATCACCGCCGCGCTTCACGATGCTCTGGGCGCCTCAAAGAAGCCATCTTTGGCGCCTCACACAGACAAACTGGTCGCCCGACCTCGACGACTGCTGCGGTGCATTATGCGCCCCATGCAACTGGGCCCTGGTCTCACGGCAAAGATCCGATCCATTCCTCGCAATGTACCCATTCGGCCCGTCGCCGTCTTGGAGCCCATGGTCTGCTCTTGGGATCAACAGTCGTTGGCTAAATCCTTCAACACAACAACTCTTAATCCCCCTGTTGTCACCGACTGGGTCATGGACTCCGGCGCCTCCAACCACATGACACCTGACACTGGTAACATCTCCTGTTCGGCCCACCTCGCTCCTCATATCCTTCATCTATCATTGTTGGCAATGGGTCTACCTTACCTGTCACATCTTCTGGTCACACAGTTTTACCTGGTCCCTTCTATCTTAATAATGTTCTTGTTGCCCCTGACATTATTAAAAAATCTTATATCTGTGCGCCAATTCACTGTTGATAATAACTGTTCTGTCGAATTTGACCCTCTTGGCCTCTCTGTGAAGGATCTTCGTTCCAAGAACGTGATCATCAGGTGCAATAGCTCCGGGCCGCTCTACTCCCTACAGTTGCCAGCGCCTTCCTCTGTGCCGTGTGCCCTCACCGCTGCCGCACCCGCCGCCATTTGGCATCGTCGTCTTGGCCATCCTGGGCACGAGGCCCTATCAAAACTCACTAGTTCCTCAGCTATTTCTTGTACTAAAAACACTAGTGACTCTATATGCCATGCTTGTCAACTTGGACGTCACATTCGTTTACCATTTGATACTTCTTCGTCTCGAGCTATCAAGAATTTTGACTTAATTCACTGCGATCTGTGGACCTCTCCCGTTGCGAGTGTTTCCGGTTATAAGTACTATTTAGTCATTGTGGATTTCATGGGGATATGTTCCAGATCTTAGGATGATGTGACAATTGGCAATGGCGTTTACGGTTTTTCGTTTCACGTGTTTTCGACAAAGTTACTGTGCTTATCGATGGGCGGTCCGACCGGTCCTTGCACGGCGGTCCGACCGGTCCCAAATCGGTCGGACCGGCCATGTGGGCTGATCGGACCGGTGATGACCTAAAGTGGTCAAACGAGTGGGCCAAAAATAGGTATTGTAGGCAAGTGAGGGATCCCAATGCACTTAGTCTCATAATTTTGGAGTCTCCAAGAAGAAGTTCTATTCGTTTTAATTTCCGAAGGTTTGAATTTCGTGGCTTGATTTTCGGCTAAGTCTCGAGGCGGTCCGACCGCTCACAGTGAGGCGGTCCGACCGGTTAAAGGCGGTCCGACCAGCTCACATGGAGCGGTCAGACCGGTATTGACTTGAACGTCGGCCAACTTCGTGGCGATGTTGATTTGTTAGGTCAAAGTCATTGGTATCGTGGTATATGGTTTGCATGATGCATGTTTTGACTAACATGGGTCAAGTTGTGAAGAACTTGTTCCCGAATTCGTGTTTGCTTGTCTGTGGTTGTGCAGGTTGCTTGCTGGTCAACGACGGTCAACGGCGATGAGGATCGGGACTAGACTTGGAGAGTTGAGGTCCAGAACGATCAACGATGTCGGGTGAGGTCAACGACTCAAGCGTGACACAAGATGGACAAGGGTGACCTATTGGCAAATCCATGGTGCATGGTGAAGCGGTTTAGGTCAAAAGGTTAAAGACGGCGCTTTGCGAAGCGTGCGTGTGTGACCCGTTTGTTAGTGGACCTTAACGGGAGCCCAATTGAGTCAAACCCTAGGAGTTCTAGGCCTTCACTATAAATAGGAGGAGGTGGTGGCTGCACCCCTCTCTCTCGCTGTTTTTCACCTCTTTTGTGTTTTCAAACCCTAATTGGCTTAGGGGGAGTTGAGATGGAGGCTAGGGCTTTTCATGGTTTGAGGAGAATTTCATGATCTTGGATTGACCACTGATCCATGATGGTGTGGGTGTAATCCAGCGACGATCACGTTCTTAATCTATGCAAGGTTTGCTTGAGATAAGTCTCTTTTCGTTCTTGCTTTCGATTTCGTGATTTTAGGGCTTTCTTTGATCCGCGAGTTTGTGATTGATTCTTTCACGTGAATTAGCTTGCTGTGATATGTGTGAATCTATCTAGCATCATCTTGATCATCAATCTCTCACGAACAAGCATTAGGATCAAGTTTTCGTTCTTACCCTTGCTTTAGACCTTACGTTAATCAATTGGCAATTGCTCAAGATCGTTCCAAGAATTATCATAATATTCGATTGAATAGGTCCTCAATAGCATATAGAAGGTGTGTGCAAAGTTTCATAAAGATTGGAGTTGAGAATCAAAGTTTCACATAATTGCAACTTCGCCATCGGTGATTTATCGTTGCGGATCGGTTCGGAGTCGGCGGTCGGACCGCGTCATCACCGGTCGAGCCGATTTTGGAGCGGTCCGACGCCAAGACAACAATGTCCGACCGCCTCGGCAATCGGTCCGACCGGTTGGGTCCAGAGGTCGACGCCGTGGTTTGTGATTTTGCAATCTTAGTTGATTTTGTTATTTTGCTTAGGGGATTTAATTGGATTCAATACTAGTCTTCCGCTGTACTAGTATATTGATCTTCATAGCTTCATCATAGCTATTGGAGTGAAATTGTGTTGAATTCATTATTTGAGAAAAAGTGAGCGTGCTCCTATTCACCCCCCCCCCTCTAGTCGCCTTTTCGGTCCAACAGTCATTCTTGATGACTGCTCTCACTTCCTTTGGACGTTTCCTTTGCGTCTTAAGTCCGATACTTTTTCCACCTTGGCTAACTTTTTTTCTTATGTGACGACCCAGTTCGGCTGCACCGTCAAAAGCATTCAGTGTGACAACGGCCGTGAGTTTGACAACTCGACCTCCCGGTCATTCTTCCTCACCCATGGCGTTTTGCTGCGGATGTCCTGTCCTTACACGTCCCCACAGAATGGGAAGGCCGAGCGCATCATACGTTCCATCAATAATATTGTGCGCCCATGCTTTTCCGTGCCTCCTTCCCACCTCCTATTGGGTCGAGGGTCTTCACACCGCCACATACTTACTCAACCGTCTTCCCACTAAAACTCGCCTCGCCACCCTCATTTTGCTCTTTTGGCACTCACCCTCGGGTGGTATTACTAACCGACTAAAGACCTTAGTCTCTGTAGTAATACGGACCGACTAAAGGTCGGACCTTTAGTCCCGGTGGTTTTACTACCGACTAAAGGTCTTGCTGGGACATATTTTCCAGAGAACCTTTAGTCCCGGGTCAGACCTTTAGTCCCAAGCAGATTACTGGACCGACTAAAGGTCCCTGCCCCGCCACACTTGGGTTTTGTATTAAGTTTATTTGTATAAATATACTAATTCTTGTTATGCATAGTAAATTAAATACTAGGCATAATTTTTTAAAATAATAGTTGCATTTCCTTTTATCTTATTGACATTTCAAACGACTTTTATAGTGACCACAAGTCGGAAGTGAAGAGCCAACTATAAAAAATGAAGGGCTCAAACCACAAGTCGGGAATTTCATTTGAAGGCATAAATACTTGCTAAATGTGTCCTTTTATCGAATAGGAATTTCATTTGAAACGATAAAAACAAGAAAAATATGATAGAAACATCCGGTTACAATTATTACATAAAATCTCTAATACACACTATTTATTAAACATCACTATATAGCAAGCGCACAAGTGGTGAACTTCTTCTTGACGATGACCCTTGGTTATGATCATGCCGTAACCATGGAGTGTCCTCGCATTTAGGTGATGCTTTGGGTCTTTGGTCACATCAAGGGCTGGATTCGGTCATCCCTTTCATAATCTTTCGACTTGTCCGACTTGTCCTCAATTCCCACGATGTTTCTTTTCCCCGAAAGAACTATGTATGCTTTGGCTCATTTGTTGATTTGTCGTCGCTTTTTCCCTCTCTTGGGTTTTGTAGACATGTCTTTCACATAGAACACCGATTCACATCGCAAAGAAGGACTAATGGTTCGCCTTTGTACCCAATATTGTTGAGGTCCACCGTTGTCATTCCATACTCCTTGTCGATCGTTACCCGCTCCGGCCATCTTCACCCATTGGCACGGAACAAAGGGACTTTAAAATTAGGTGCGTAGTCTAGTTCCCAAATCTCCTCTATGGGGCCATAATATGTTTGCCTCTTTCCATTTGGGTCTGTGGCATCTACGCGACACCACTGCTTTGGTTCGTGTCTTTATCTTGGGCTACTGTAAAATGTATTTCCATTTATCTCGCACTTTGTACGTGAGGATGTGCCACGATGGTTGCCTAGCCAACAAATACAGCTTGCTCATCAATATTGTCATCACCCCGACATTCTTTTCGCAACCAACCCGAAAGTTTCAATGTGATGACGCCTAATCCAAGCTTCATTCTTCCTAGAAACTGGATCGAGGAACTCCTTGTGTACCTCGACATACGGCCCACCACTGAGGAGTTTTGAAGAACTGTAGTGCGCTTTATTGAAATAATCGCCCCCTGCATCGATATATGTTTTCTTCCCTAGTGTTCCTTTCCACTAAGTCTCCCTCGTGTCGCGATTCAGAACACCAATCGGGTCAAGGTCTGGAATGAAGTCAACATGTAACTCAATGACCTCCTCTCGTCTCCGTAGCCCTTGGCGATGCTTCCTTCTCGCCGAGCACGCTGGTGAACATATTTCTTCAGACTCCCATGAACCTCTCAAAGGGGAACATGTTGTGTAGGAACACAGACCGAGAATATTAATCTCCTTGACCAGGTGAACTAGGAGGTGTCTCCTTGACCAAATTCTCGTAGTCCTTGCCACGATACAGGATGCAGTCATTAGGACATGCATGTATCTTCTGGATTTCTAATCCCAAAGGGCAGATGACCTGTTTTGCTTCGTAAGTAGTGGCAGATAATTCGTTAGGCTTCTAAGCATCTTTTTGGATCTTCGCATTGCCCAAATGCCTTGCTCTGGATACACCATTATGTGCCTTCCATTGCAAAGAACTCCAGTTGTTGTACCCAACTTTTTTGCCCATCTTCTACGGACGGTATAGTAATTTCTTGTGATCCTCTAGCATGCGGTCAAACTTAGCCTTCTCCTTTCACTTTCGCAATCTCTTTGTGCATCACGAATGACATCACCAAGAGCATCATCTTCACGAGTGTGTCTTCCGCCTCGCTTCTTCTTCACTTCGCCATTGCAAGATCATCAAGTCACCGTATTGAGCAATAATGTCGTTAGGGTCCAATTGTTCTTCTTCACCTTCTTCTATTATAACCTTGGTTTCTCCGCATTTGGTCCAACAAATATAGTTTGGCATGAAACCCGACTTCAACAAGTGTGAGCGAAGACTCCTTGAGCTAGAATATTCCTTCAAATTCTTACATTGTGGCACATGGACAAAGACATGAAACCATCCCGCTTGTTTGCCTCTGGCCACTCTTAAGAAATAATGCACGCCATCAATGAACTCTTTGAGCGCGATCGGATTGTACATCCAATGGCGTGTCATCGTCTGCATTATATGACATATCACATAATTAAATTTCAAGTTTCAAATTTTTCCCAGATAGTACACATGATAGAGAGGCTACCCAAAAAATTTTAGAATTTTTGAAATTAAGATGAATTTATTTTGAATTTTCAAAGAATCAAGACTATTTGACAAATACTTGCACTAGAGCTTCGCCTTGCCCTTAATGACTTCCTACCCTGTGATTTAACGCCAAACAGCAAGCTTAAGGAGAAGGGACATCAAGTTAAATGATAATTAATAATTAACTAAATTGCCCAAAGTCATTAAGGGTGAATGACCCTAGGTCAACAATCAATCCAAAAGGCAAACAATAACTAACGATTAAGCTTAATTAGAGATTAACTAATTACTTAATAATTAAATATTAAACTTATTTATTAAAACAAAATTAATATTTATTATTTTTACCCAAGAGGTTGGATCTGATAAGATAAGACTTATATCATCAAACACCCTCAAAGCTTAACCTAACTAACACATGTAAAAGTCTTTTCATTTATTTAAATAATTATTAAATAAGGTGAAAATAAAAGTCTTCAGATTGATCCCAACATTTTGTACAGATAGTTCATAGCCTAATTAGATGGCAAAACAATTTTCAGAATTTTTGGATCATTAATTTAGCCTACAAAATTCATGGAATAATAATTAAATTAATAAGCATAAAATAGGTATAAATTCAACTTTGTCCAAATAGTATTAAAATTTTTATATGGACTGCTCACAGTTGTAACTTAGTGGAATAACAAATTTCATGATTTTGGAAATTTATTGTGGCTCACAAAAATCATGAAAGTTCCATTTATGAATTAATCGCAATTTTTATAACATATAAAAATTATTCAAATTTTACATTTCATATTTTTCATAATGGACTAGGTTAGCATCAGAGCTTACCGCGAACACGGTGAATACGGCTGAGTGAATGAACGGTCATGCAAGGTGATAAATGCAAGAATGGCAAGGTCCAGCGGCGCGACGACTGTTCCCGCCTCCCCGTGATTTAACGCCAAACAGGGTTTAAATAGAAGGACATTTAGTCCGGCTGGTGTTACTAACCGACTAAACGCCCTCCGCAAAGCTCGCCACCGTGAGCTGCCAGGGGGACTTTAGTCTCTGGTGTCACCAACCGACGAAAGATCTTTTTGTCCCTGACGCAATTTTCTCCGATACTATTGCCCATTTGGCGCTCGACCAAAGGTCTGTTCTGTAGTAGTGGTACTTGCGTACAATAGATATTATCTAACCTCTTGAGTAATATCCGTCGTACACAGGTCACCTCAGTCGCTTGCCTGTGGAGAGATGAGCTCTACCCCTCTTTTGTTTCCGCTGTAACTACGTGCTTTTATGGGATGTAATCGATTGAGCCTACCCGGCCTTTTTGTAAAACCTAGCCCGACGTGATCTTTGTTACTTTGATCTTGTAATATATTGAATATTTTAAATTACGCCTTGTATGATTGATTCAACAATGTGCCTGTGAGTGCTACCTACTGATCCAAGGAATAACACAGTGATCTCACAGATGATCCGGGATTAAAAATCCGGGTCCGACATACACAGCCTGCAAATATAAAACCTGACATAGCCAGCCCAGGCATCCAGGCCATCTGAATTTAAACTGCAGCATAAATTCAGACACAGTAATCTTGTTGGCACAATTAGAATATGAGCAGTTAACGCTGTGGAAGCTGTAGTAGCATTACTTGTAATACAGGATTGCGCTAGCTCCATTATTCTGGATCAGCATACGCACAAAGAAAATCTGTGAAGGTCCTTATAAGTTATAACACAATCCTTACAAACTAGTTAAGCAAAAGAAAATACAATCTTACATCAATACATGCACCATCAAGGGCACTGATAAACTATCTAGACAGAATTTTTTTCTTTACTGTCTTGAGAAGCTTCAGAAATGCTCTCCTTTCTGTCCTCCAACTTCCTCAAGGCTCCCCTCAGCCCCAATACGATAAATAAATTGGTAAGAGAAAGTAGCGATTCCGCACTCCCATGTAGCCAGTCGACATTCGACAGTGAGGTTCCATAATGGACTTTTGCTGCAAAGGATATCGTCATATCAGTAAGTACTTATTGCGTGAATATAGGCAAGGTATGTAAGAACAATGAAAAATTACGATGCAATTACCATAAATACCAGCAGGTACTGCTCCAGGGATAAAAAGCCAGTGCATGAAACAACAGGAAAGGAATTAATCATAGGGACAGAATTTTCTTCTAGCTAGCTAAAAAACCAGAAATCAGACATTTTTTGGAAGAGGGCTATGCGTACTAAGGATGATGACTCTGTACAAACAGTTAAGTCTAAATAACATTGCAAGGCTAATTGGGATCTAGCAACAAATTAGTTTTATTTGCACCACTCGTTTAATTCGTTTCGGTTGATTCTGCCTTCTACTGATCTTTTACTTTCATCTTTTCTCACACTTCAATTATATATACTTAAACCATCAACAAACTTGATATGATTAAAATTGCATAAGAAAGTCACTGTGCATGACTTCCCGTCCCATCTTCATTATCTATTGACAGATTGTTCAGATAGACCAATTATCATCTAAAAATGACTAAACTGCAGAAGATTATGTTAATCATCCTGATTCGTCTGGTGTTCGTTTGGTTTTATCAGCATGTAAAACTACAACTCCCTCCATTCCAGAGCATTGTGTTTCAGCACCTAAACCTATATCGTGGTTTACATCGTTTTAGTATTTACGGACCATCTAAGAAGCACAATTTGCGCTATAGCCTAATCATCGAGCTTTTCTTCAGATGTATCTGACAGCTGACAGCCAATAGCCACATACTAACTGGTATCCTACTTTCTCCAGTTATCCCTGCCATACCTCTCCTCTAATTACTTGAGCACTTTCTGATAATAAAGTATATGTACGAAGTATTAACTTCGATGTGTATCATCTCTACTGACAAGCAAAGTATTCATATTGTAAAAATCGCCAGACTGTACGTATTAGTGCACTATCCAAGCAACAAATCATGTGAACAAAAGTTGCTTGGTACAATGTTACTAGTGTTCAATCAATGGACAAAACGCAAACTTTTGCATCACCATAACTTTCACAGGTGCCATCACTGGTTTATAGTACTGTACAACCATCACTTTGAAATGTATTTTCCCCAATATTGTCAAGGACGGAACGAAGGAACCATGGATGACATGTGAAACGAGAGAGAGGGGGGTACTGGTGGCTCCGACGAAGGCGAGGAGGAAGTAGAAGCCGAAGAGCGTGAGCCCGGGCGCCGTCTTGGACCTGGTCATGAAGTAGAGGAATCCCAGGTAGGGGAACAGCGACACGGCGAAGAGCTGCGACGCGACGCTCTGGGAGTCCATGGTGGGCGCCCAGGGGTCCACGGGGAGCAGCCCGCACCGCACCACCCCGACGCGAGCCGCCGCCCTCCTCGGCGCTCTCAGCTTGGGGATACGAACGCGCCCGAGTCCATAGCCGCTGCTAGATCTCGCCGCGGGGAGCGGCAACGTGCCCGGCGAACACGGTGGCGCGCGGCAGGCGGTCACCAGCATTTGCGCGTGGGGAAGGACGCCTCTCGGTTTGGGTGGCTCGCGTTGCTCCCGGGAGGATGATGCGTTCAGAGCCCGGGCCGTCATTACAGCGCAAAGTCAAAAGAATTTTTGGGCCTACGTAAGGCTGACAGCTGCATCCCGAGGAAACAAACCGCCAAGTCCTGAACAACCAGCTGCGAATGTTCATCAGCGACGTAGATGTTAATGCGGCCACGAATAAATACGCGCGATCAAACAGGCAACCGCTCGCCGGGACGTTCAGGTAGAGTTCGCAGGAATGGAATGTGGAATATTATATAATGCCCAGATCAAACAGCAGTTAGTTACCTGCCATAATTAGGTTAGAAACGTATTACTGTCGTCTGTCACCCGCCATCTAACCAAATCGATCGCCGACGTGTTGAGCCGCCTCTCGTATCTGTCCCCCGACCTATAGGATGTAGTAGTATGTAGTAATGGTAGTTCTTACATGTCTCGTCTGGCGATTTACTTGTCAATGTCATCGAAAGGTAGTCGGTGACGCAAACGGCATTCTGCGTTCAACGGGCCAGTACATTGCAGCGGTACAGCAGAATGGGAAACGAATTAGTCAATTACTTGCTCATTACCGCGTACATGCACCGATGCACACACTTGAGCTCAGAATTCTCTGGCAAAAATTGCTTGGGCTCGGTATAATAATAAGGTAAAGGATTCAACGGTGAAGGGGGTGAACTAGTCGATTAAAGGAGATGGCAGGAGAGGGGGAGAAGAAGAAGGTGGTGTTCCGCGTATGGGACTGTGGTGGGCTCCTTCGAGCTCGCGCCGGTGTACCACGTCCTCGGCAGCCACCTTATGGCGCTGCCGTTCGTGCGAGGATCGGCGGTGCCGAACATGATGGAGCGCGCTCCGGCTAAAAAGACGGTGCCGGCAAAGGCAAAGGCGAAGGGGACGTAGGACCTAATACGATAATTGGGGGGTGAATGATCATAGTGTATTCTTTTTGAATTACCAAAGAAGATATGTGTTATATTTAACCGACGACTAAATACACCGTACTCGTACGAGATGTCTCCTCGTCGTCGTGGTCGAAACTGCTCTGATCTGCTCTGCCAGTCGATGCTATTATCGACAATCGGGTGAACAACACATCACGTGATCGAAGAAGGTGAAGTCGACCTGGTTGATGGAGTTTCGATCACCTAGTCGAAAGGATTCGATTATCAGATTTCTTTCATCTTTCGACTTGGGAGAGTCACACACTGCAAGAAACAAGAACAAATCGAAGACGATGAACGAGAACAAGTCGAACACAATGCCCAGACGCACACGCCATCAGCGATGACTGATCTATCTTGGAATAGATCTGATCTGTTATTTCTGAATCATATTATGTGGCTACAAAGTGCCCTAACAGCACCCCTCAAATCATAGCACGAAAACACCAAAAGCATTCTACCGCAAAGCCATCACCCCAAAAAAACTTCCCCTAACTCTTAACCTCTCTCTCATTTTATATACTAAAGTCCTAAACCGTGTCCTCATAAACGGGACACAAAATCCTATTTACTTCCAAAAATCAAGGGACTCGAAATCCCTCAAAACACGGGTTTTCCAAAATATCTAAACCTTTCGGTTATAGACATCTTCCATAACCCCTCATGTGTCGAAGCCTCCAGGACTGCACCTTCCGTAGCTTCTCCACATATCTTGCATCCACCTTTGATCTCTACGTGCACCAGCGTAAGGCCAACTACCTCGTGACATCTTCGACCGCCTGAACCTATGATTTCTCCATCCTAGTTCCGGTCCTCCTCGTCATCGACCATGGCCATCTCCACGCCCAACCTGCACATGCAAAGATCAAATAACGTTTTCCCGGCACAATTTCTCCAACTTGACCAATATCAGTTCGCACATGCATATCACACTCTCATCTATCAATAAACATGAACCAGATCATACATTGACCTTAATTTCCATACTTTCAGAAAACAACTCGAGACCACTCTTAAAAACTGGTATTACCGCTGCGCACAAGACGGTCAGACCGCTGGCCGATCAAACACGAGTACTCAAGGTACTCGAAGAATACAAGAAATAAAGCACTCGAAGCTTATGACCACCTACTAGAAGCCTACGACCACCGATCAAAAGCTTACGACCATTGATCACAAAGCCTACGACTACCGATCAGAACCCCACGATCACTGATCGCAAAGCCTACGACTACCTATCAGAAGCCTACGACTATCGATCAGAAGCCTACGATCACTAATCGCAAAGCCTACGACCACTGATCACCGACCAGGCACTGTAGCTTCGACCATCGACCATACACTGTAGCTTCGTCCATCGACCATACATTGTAGCTTCGTCCATCGACTATGCACTGTAGCTTTGACCATCGACCAGTACCTGTAGCTTTTGACCATCCAGTCACTATAGCTTGCGACGGTCGACCATGCACTGTAGCTTCCGACCATACGATTCCGACTGTTCTTCGTACTCGGTACACACCTCAACTCACGATTGAGTACATTACTCGGTACTCGGAGCTACAATACTCAGAGCTCCACCACTCGATACTCGGAGCTATAGTACTCTAAACTCTATCACTCAGCACTCGGAGTCTAGTTGAAAAGGATTATCGAGTATCACCGTTTGAACCACTCGATACAAGGCATGATCAGGCCACCCAAACTGAATATTCCAACAACCGAAACTTTCACAAACGTAAATATCAATGCAACCCAAAAGTCAATTATTCATCATTATAAAATTTACGATCAGTCCACATGGTCTAATAATCTCCCCCTTGATGAATACATTGACAATACTTCAAAAACTTGACTTGAATTTTGAAATAAAAGAAACATTCGCGAAAAGAAAGTTTCAAAACTGCAAAATAAGAAATTTTGACAAATCACAGCAGCAGTCGAAAAACTCCCCCTCAACACAAGGGAAGCAAATTTCTCTAACATTTTTCCCCCTTTGACAATATAATCATCAAGAACTTCAGAGAAAGAAAAATTCTAAAACAAGGAGCAAAGACAGTAAAAAATAATAATAATAAACCTTTGTAGATTATCAAAGTTACTTCACATTGATTTAATAAATTAACCAAGCCATCTTTTTTAGTAGAACTATCTAGATCATATAAAGTCATATACCATATAGCAATATCAAAAGAAGTATGTAGAATGATTAAATAATTTAAATTAATGACAGACAGCTCAATAATGACCAAACCAATTATAAAGAGCACAATAAGATATCACAATAAAAAGTGAAAGCCTAAAAGTGTAGTAAACTTTAAATCTAGCCGAGTTAGCAGTCTCATGTAACAACCTATGGTCCACACTCAATTCTTAAGCATGTGGCATGCTTGAAGCATACTTATTTTCAATGGTGGCATGCTTGGAGCATACGTCTTTTCAATGGTGGCATGCTTGAAGCATACTTCTTTTTATTTGAGCATTTTTTGTACCTTTTTAAAATATATATGTATGACATGCTTGAAGTATACATCTTTTCAAATGTCTCTTTCTCATTTTTTTTATAACATACCAAATTGAGTGAACATAAACATATTGCAATAAAAACATATGAGCCTCATAGCCAAGATTTTTTAAAAAGACTCACAATCAAGCTAATCTTTTTCGATGGACATCGCAAAGTAATAACTATAATCAATCTAGTCAAAGTATTTGACAATGTCATGCTTTAGTTCAAAAGTGGCAAAGTAATTATAACCAGTCATGATCAAAGCCGCATAGCACATGAGTAAATATGATAACGAGAGCTCTACACCTCATTTGATTTTAATAGCTTGGACTTGATGAATTGTTTGACAAGTATAATAAACAAAGCTTCTGAAATTTTAAACAAGCTCCCCCTCAGAAAAATCCCATAGGATGCAACACACCCAACGCACTTTGCAAAAGAGCAAATCGTGTAGAATCAAGCGGTTTTGTGAGAATATCAGCAACTTGAGAATCTGTATCAAAAATGCAAAGCAACATCTCCCTTTTCCACATGGTCTCTAACAAAATGATACAAAATAACAATGTGTTTGGTTCTTAAATGTTGCACATGATTTTTATCAAAACTAATAGCACTAGTATTATGACAAAATAATTGTACACTATCCAAATCTAAGTTAAAATCCTTAAGAGTAGTCGTCATTCAAAGCAATTGTGAGCAAAAAGAAGCGGTAGCTACATATTCAGCCTCGGTAGTGGAAAGTGCAACAGACAACTGTTTCTTAGAAGCCCATTAAAATAAGAGATGTGCCTAAAAAGTGATATATGCCAGAAGTACTCTTCCTATCAATTCTACAGCCCCCAAAATCCGCATCTGAATAAGTTCTAAGGGTAAGGCACGATGAAGAAGAATATCATAAACCGAATTCTAAAGTTCACTAAAGATACTTGGAAATTCACTTAACTACATGACGATGTGAAGCACGTGAGGAAACTTGAAAATGAGCACATAGACATACAACAAAGTGAATGTTTGGCCTTGAAGCAGTGATATACAAAAGTGAGCCAATCATGCTTCTATATTCTCTTTGATCAACAGGCTCACCATCCCCGTCAAGGTCTAACACTATAGTGGAGCCCATTGGTGTGGAGACCAATTTGCTTGTCCCCATGTCGAAGCGACGAAGGGGATCCTTGGTGTACTTGGTTTGATGAACAGAAATTGTTGGACCGAAAAGGCGACTAGAGGGGGGGGGGTGAATAGGAGCACGCTCACTTTTTCGCAAATAATGAATTCAACACAATTTCACTCCAATAGCTATTAGGAAGCTATGAAGATCAATATACCAGTACAGCGGAAGACAAGTATTGAATCCAATTAAATCCCCTAAGCAAAATAACAAAATCAACTAAGATAACAAAATCTCAAAGCACGGCGCTCGACTCTCCGACCCAATTTGTTGGACCGATTGTCGCTGTCCGATCATTGTTAGATCGGGCGGTCGATCGCCCAAAATCGGTCCGACCGGTGATGACGGCGGTCCGACCGCCGATCGCAGTAATGTATCCAAATAAAGAAATCACCGATGACGGTTGCAATTAGGTCAAACTTTGATTCTCAACTCCAAACTTTACGAAACTTTGCACACACCTTCTCTATGCTATTGAGGACTTATTCCAATTGAATATTATGATAATTCTTGGATAGATCCTGAGCAATTGCCAATTGAATAACAGAGGGTCTAAAACCGGGCAAGAACGAAAACTTGATCCTAATGCTTGTTCGTGAGTGATTGATGATCAAGATGATTGTAGATAGATTCACACAAACCTCAGCAAGCTAATTCACGGAAAGAATCAATCACAAACTCGCGGATCAAAGAAAGCCCTAAAATCACGTAAATTGAAAGCAAGAACGAAAAGAGACTTATCTCAAGCAAACCTTGCATAGATTAAGAACGTGATCGTTGCTGGATTACACCCACACCATCATGGATCAGTGGTCAATCCAATATCACGAAATTCTCCTCAAACCATGAAAAGCCCTAGCCTCCACCTCAACTCTCCCTAATCCAATTAGGGTTTGAAAGCCACAAAAGAGGTGAAAAATAGCGAGGGTGAGGAGTGCACCACCACCTCCTCCTATTTATAGTGAGGCCTAGAACTCTCTAGGTTTGACTCAATTGGGCCCCTAAGGCCCACTAACAAACGGGTCACACACGCACGCCGCAAAGCGCCGTTTTAACCTTTTGACCTAAACCGCTTCACCATGCGCCATGGATTTGCCAATAGGTCACCCTTGTCCATCTTGTGTCACGCTTGAGTCATTGACTCACCCGCATCGCCGATCGCTCGACCTCGACTCTCCAAGTCTAGTCCCGATCCTCTCGCCGCTGACCGTCGTTGACCACCAAGCAACCTCGCACAACCACGCATAAGCAAACACGATTCGGGAACAAGTTCTTCACAACTTGACCCATGTTAGTCAAAACATGCATCATGCAAACCATATGCCATGAAACCAATGACTTTGACCTAACAAAACAATATCGCCACGGTTGGTCGACGTTTCGTTGACACCGGTCCGACCGCCCATGTGAGCTTGCCGACCACCCTTGGCCGGCCGGACCGCCCCTCGTGAGCGGCCGGACCGCCCTAGGACTTAGCCAAAATTCATGCCCCAAATTCAAACCTTCCGAAATTAAAACTAATAGAACTTACCGAGACTCCAAAATCATGAGACCAAGTGCATTGGGATCCTCACTTGCCTACAACACCTATTTTTGGCCCACTGCTTTTGACCACTTTAGGTCACAACCGTCCGATCGCTTTCTTACGTACGGTCCGACCGATTTGGGACCGGTTGACCGCCATGCTAGGACCGGCCGGACCGCCTCGCCCGTAATGCCCGTAGCTTTGTCGAAAACTCGTGAAACGACAAACCAGAAACACCATTGCCAATTGTCACATCATCCTAAGATCTGGAACATATCCCCATGAAATCCACAGAAATACCCAGCTTTGCTTGTTTGATCTGAAAGCTTAGAAAGAACGTGAGTTCTCCCATCATGCTCATATCAAATTCCCTGCTCATAGTATCTAAAAACTTAGAAACAAGAGCATGAGAGGAACCACCAAAGATGATATCATCTACATAAATATGAATGAGTAAAAGATCAATTCCATGCTTGAGAGTAAACAATGTTTTATCTAACTTGCCCATTTGAAAGTCATTTTAAAGCAAATATGATTTAACCCTATCATACCATGCTCTAATGCTTGTTTTAAAATATATAAAGCTTTGTACAATTTGTAGACATGATTAGAAAATTTAGAATTTTTAAAACAAGTGGTTGTCTTACATACACTTCTTCCTCAATATAGCCATTAAGAAAAGCGCTCTTAACATTCATTTGATACAATCTGAAACTCTTAGATACAACAAATGTTAAAAGGATTCTAATGGCTTCTAATCGAGCAACAGGTGCAAATGTTTCACCAAAATCAAGACCTTCTACCTGGGTAAATCCTTGAGCCACAAGTCTGGCCTTATTTTGAACAACAACACCATCCTCACTGTATTTATTCTTAAAAATTCATTTGGTTCCAATAACATTATGACCATCAGGACGTGAAACTAAAGTACATACTTTATTACACTCAAAATTTTCTAATTCCTCATGCATGGCATTAATCCAAGACTCAATAGTAAAGCATGACTTACATCTTGGAGTTCAAAAGAGGAAACAAAAGCAGCATGAGCATATGGGGCATCAGAGTTATACTTGTTGCGAAGAACTCTCTCATCTAACTCACCAATCATTTGTTCAGGAGCCTGTGGTGTTGTTGGTGATATAGGTGTAGCAGTAGTGGCCTCTACCTCATAGAGGTAGGATCAGAGCCACTAGTTGTGGAATCCATCGGTGTAGATACATGTGTCGAAGTGTGAATTAGGGTTACTCTTTCATCGTCGTCAGAGTCATAGAAGATATCTTCGGGTCATCATTTACCTGTATACCTGTAATGTTGGGTCTAGTACCAGGACTAGCCTCATCAAAAGTGACCTCGTAGGTCTCAGCAATTTTGTTAG
Organism: Hsuehochloa calcarea; assembly: GCA_036346395.1. Classification (NCBI taxonomy): domain Eukaryota; kingdom Viridiplantae; phylum Streptophyta; class Magnoliopsida; order Poales; family Poaceae; genus Hsuehochloa; species Hsuehochloa calcarea. The sequence goes on along the minus strand of CM070601.1, from coordinate 9,421,066 downwards.
TTTCTAAGTTGAATACATGACAACCTCGAGTGTGAGCTGCATATCCAAGTAAAATACCATCCGAGGATCTAAATTCAAATTTATCAAGATTTCAATGTTTAAAAATAAAACATCGACATCCAAACACTCTTGTCGGTGTTTTAGGACTGAACTTATGTAATGATTGTTTGATTCGGGGGGTCTCTAAGACTCAAATCATGCAGAGAGAACGACACATGGATTTTTATACCGGTTCGGGCCTTCTCCGGAGAGAATAACAACCTTACTCCTGTGTGGCTATATTGAGTATGCTAGTTACAGATCAAGAGAAAGACTGAAATGCAATGTCTTATGCTCATGATCCCCTCTTCTCTTCTGTTGTATGGTGATTCCTCCTTTTATAGCGTGCTTGGGTGACAACCCCTCCAACCCAAAGGGCGCATCAATGCTTCGGATGATGACACAGTTACTGAAGATTACTGTTGGAGAAGTAACGACCCCACGTCGCCAGGCAGTTATCACCAGGACAGAGAGATTATCTGTGCAGTTATTCTGGAGAATAATGACGTATACTAACTATTTAAATGCCTTAATTAATTGGGTCTACTTATCTGTAAGCTTGATTGATTATAGGGTGGTCGTACCTGACTTGGTCGTAGAAGGACTTACGACCATGAGGTGGTCGTAGAAGAACTTACAATCATATGCTAGTCGTATAAGGACTTACGACTATGGGGTGGTTGTAGCTGACCTGGTCGTAGAAGGATTTACGACCATGAGGTGATCGTAGAAGAACTTACGATCATAAGGTAGTCGTAGAAGATTTTACGGCTCTAGCTTCTCCCTTATGAACATTAAGGGGTATACTCAAGAACCATATAATAGTGTCATTATCCATAATAAGGATTACAGATAAATAATTAAATACAGATTTCTAGATCCTCGTCATCTAGCCCCCAACTTCAAGTGAAAGCACCTACTTGGGAAAGGAGCGTTAGATGATCTTACGACCAGAAGATGGTCGTAGAACGGTGGTCGAAGGAAAGACTCTTCGACTAGTATTTCATTTGACCAGAAACAGACTTGGTCAAGAAGTTTGCGGGAAACCTTACGACTACAAGGTGGTCGTAGAAAATCTTACGACTCCAAAGTGGTCGTGGTATGGTAATCGGAAGTAAATCTTTTCCGACTGGTGTTTCATTTGACCAGAAAAAGACTTGGCTAAGAAGGTAATTTCGCTTGAGGTGTAAAGATAGACTTGGTTTTCTCGAACAGACAAATTTAATAATTTGAATCGACTCTCATAGACATGTCTATTAGAGCGGTTCCCGAAGAGGTGGCAACTGTTGGGTTTCCACGTCTCTAACCCAAGTGCACGGTTATAAAAACTCACGGTGGGTGTGATTGTAGGATTCTTACTTTTCCCCAATCACTCCAACTGTTCATCAAGCTTTCGCATTCTTCACCGCCAACCAAATCATTCGCCTCCAAACCTCCTTCTCTTGAGAAAGATGGCCAAAGCCGCTTCCCAATGGGCCGAATCGGAGATGGACGCGACCAAGATAAAAGCTTTGGTCGCCGCAGAGAAGATCTCGGAGAAGGAGTTCGTGAAGTGGATTGAGGCTTCTAGGCGGATCCCCGTCTTCCACGCGTACTGTGAGTGTGGCCTTCGATTACCTACTCACCCTTTCATCTCTATCGTACTCGAACACTTTGGGGGTGGAGTTGATGAACCCTGTTCCCAATTCCATCACAATATTAGGTGTGTTCGTTTACTTGTGTGAGGCCTACCTGGGGATTCCAGCTGACTTTGAGTTGTTCCAGTATTTTTAATGACCCGGCTGGCGGGAGACACCGGTAGTTGTAGTCTGAAGCTCCACGACGAGAAGTCAAAGGAGTACATTCAGATGTACACCAGGACGTCATGGCCGGGATGAAAGAAGAGGTGGTTCTACTGGGAGACAACCAGTGAAGACAGCCTCTCTTTCGTCAGGAATGCCGACGAGAAGATTTCTTCCTGGGATTCGACTACCAAGGATCTTGGCTTGATCGCCCCTTACATTCAAGCCATCAAGGACTTCAAGGAGGAGGGGCTCACCAGTTGGCACATGGTGAAGGAATTCATCAAGCGCAACATTAGCCCTCTGATGAAACGAGCACATCCCATGTGGAATTACTTGGGGTCGCCAGACAGTTATCACCAGGACAGAGAGATTAATCGTGCATTTATTTCGGAGAATAATGGTGTATACTGAGTGTTTAGAAGCCTTAATCAATTGGGCCAACCTGTCTGTAAGCTCGATTGATTATAGGTGGTCGTAGCTGACTTGGTCGTAGAAGGACTTACGACCATGAGGCGATCATAGAAGAACTTACGAGCATGTGCTAGTCGTAGAAGGGCTTACGGCTATGGGATGGTCGTAGCTGACCTAGTCGTAGAAAGATTTACGACCGTGTGGTGATCGTAGAAGAACTTACGATCATGAGGTAGTCGTAGAAGATCTCACAACGCCAGCTTCTCCCTTATGAACATTAAGGGGTATACTCAAGAACCATATAATAGCATTATTATCTATAATAAGAATTACAGATAAATAAATAAATGAGGATTTCTAGATCCTCGTCAACCCTCAAGTGAGAAATATTAGGAGAATGACCAAAATGAAGTTCATAGAAAGTCTTATGCAATTTAGTTCGCAAACATACTCTATTAGAAATATAACAAGCAGTAGAGATAGCTTCAGCCCAGTACCTCCTAGGTGTAGCATGCTCATTTAACATTGTTCTATTTTTACGTTCTACAACACCATTTTTTTGTGGCACACGAGCTGAAGAAAATTGTTGATCTAAACCTTTTTCAGAACAAAAAGAAGCAAATGATGTGTTCTTAAATTCAGTTCCATTATCACTTCTAATTGGCCTAAGTGCTCCTGGGAATTCAGTGGCAAGTCTAAGGGCAAGCTCTTTAAAGTGACAAAAACTTCGTCCTTAGATGCCATGAGAAAGACCCACGAGTATCTAGAGTAATCATCAACAATAACAAGAACATACCATTTACCTCCAGCTGACTAAACTCTAGCAAGACCTACATTGTTCATGTGCAACAATTGATCAGGTGTATCAGTCATAACAAGTGTGAGAGGAGGATGTGATGCAGATATCATCCTACCATGATGATAGGGTGCACAAACAAAATCTATTGATTTTTCAATTTTAAGATTAGGTAATCCTCTAATAAGATCCATATTACTGATACGAGCAAGTTGTTCAAAACCAATATGACCAAGTCTATGGTGCTAGTGAAGTAAATCCTTAGAATCAGATGAAACAAGACACCTAAGATCAGAGAATGATGAATATGAAAAGTCGCCCTTAAACAAACGACCAACTTGAATAATTTTGCATACTAGATCGTCATATGAATCTAAAATGCAACATGAATACTTTTTAAAGCTCACCTCAAGATTATCATCTATCACCTGTGAAACTGAAACAAAACTATAGCTCAACTTATGGGCAAGAGCAGCTTGTTTTAAAATGAATTTATCGTTGACGCACACAATACCTCTTGTAAGAACTCATCCTTGAGCATTGTTCCCAAAAGTAATCATCTCTCACCGGTGGCATGAGTGAGGGAGGAGAACCATCGAGAGTCTCCAGTCATGTGGCGAGAGAAATCAGAGTCAATGAACCATATGTTCTCCTTCCACTTGCGACGAGCCTACAAAGCACGGACAGTCGTTGGTATCTTAGTACCAGGGTTAGAGAATAAAACTTTAGGTAACCAGTACTGAGATACGCGACGAACAGAAGCAGCAGTAGGTAGAGAAAAAGAATTATGATATTCTCGCACCGCCCGCCGACTGTAGTTGACGTGGTCGGTCCGCCGTCTACCGATCTAATCACGGACGACACGGTCTTACCTCGCCCCATCGTAAAAACTCACAAACCTGCAGAAAATTATTTAGAGGGAGGAAAGCGATGATAAAGAGCTTGATCAAACTCCACTCCAATACGAGAAATATTCATTAACCTATATTTCCTTTCTTTCTTTGCTTTTCGAAAGCAAAATTGAACCAAATAACCATCTCTACCACAATGATTGTATTTATACTTGTTTTAATGAGAAGTTGTATCTATTACCTTTACAACATCCACTTTGGTAGATGCGTCATTTTCAATACCAACCAATTTAAAAATAATTTATTTGGGTTCAGATTCCACTTCAAATTTTCCAGATTCAAGACGCTTAACAACCTTAGGAGGATTATTCTTGGCACGCTCAATAAAATTAAATCCTAGACGATGATGTTTATCACTCACTTTTGACTTGTCTAGGATTATATTCAAAATTTTCTTACTAAAATAAAATCTCTCTAAAGTGTCCTTGAGATACTCCTTTTCTTTAGCTAGAGTGAGACAAGTTGTGCATTTAACAGATTCATTCACAAGTTTCTTACAAGAAGTAGACTGAGCCAATCTTTCTTTTTTTAGAAAAATTATAAAATTGTCTAGTCAAAGCTTCTATTTCTATAGTAAGTTTAGGACAGTTAGAGCAAGAAGATATCTCATGATAAAACATCTATTGAATTATTTCCTGAGATGAATTAAGTCTAGCTCCTAGCAATCCACAATTAGTGCAAGTTTTAATTTGAGCATTTGATATACTTGACTCTAAACTAAACTTGTTGTCATAAGAGTCATGTGCCAACCTTAAATCATCAAATTTAGCATTTACACTCCTAAGTTGAATCAAGTTTGATGCATTCATTGACCTAACAGTATCCAACTCAGAATGTAAAACTTGGCAAGACTATTGATTATTTATCATGAATAGAATCTCTAAGTCTATTGATTTCAGAAGTTAAGCTTTCAACAAGATAATTCTTTTCTTTTAGATTATTTTTTGTCTTTTTCAGTTCAATCGCAAGTAAAATTAAACCATCTTCAAGCTCATCATATGATGGTCTTACCTCATTGGGATCACTGTCATCGTCGTCATCGTTGTCGTTTTTTTGTCATGAAGCATATATCCATGAAGTCATCGTTGTTCTTCTTCTTACCTTTAGCATCATCTTTGTCATGGTCATCGTCGTCATAACTTTCATATTCCACATCAATCAGATCAAGATGCTCGATAGCCGAAAGAACCTTTTTAGCAAATTTTTGACGAAAATTACCACTTTTGGTGTTGTTTTTCTTGAATGGCCGACGATGATAATTATTATCTTTCTTGATGACCCTCCCCTCGAGCTTGGGACACTCCATCTAAATGTAGCCTGGCTCGCCACACTCATAGCACTTGATCGAACTTAACATGCCACCTCGCTTCATCATCCTCATGTTGTTGAGTGTCTTGTATGCTCGTAAGGATATCAATATCAAATCCTCTTCAGAGAGCTGTTCGAACTGTTCATCTGAAAAAGAATACAAAGCAGACATAAGAAAAGAACTCGACGAAGCAGCCTGCACGAGGTTAGTTACAAATGCTAAAGATGGAGGTTTATCAATCTTAGATTGCAAAGCTTCCATCTCATAGGTTTTTAATCTAGAGAAAAGACCATCCATGGTTAAAGTATCTAGATCGAAAGTTTGATTGATAGTTGTGACAACCATTAACCACTTAGAACATAAAGATCTCAAAATTTAAGTTGCATTATCTTCATCAGTATGAATAACATTAACACCGCGTAAATTACTTAATATTTTTTCAAACTGAGCAAAAAGATCATCAATAGCTTTACCAGGCTTTATAGCCAAATTAGAATGTTCTTTTTGATAAAATTTTTTACACAGTTTGTTAATTTTAGTTATTCCTTCATGATAATCGCAAAGAGTTTTCCATATTAAGTGGACATAATTAATATGAGCTACACGATCAAATTCTTTGTGAGAAATCCCTTGAAACAGCAAGTTATGAGCTTGAACATTTAAATCAATATCTACTTTATTTAGATTAGTAACAGTAATAGGAACCTCATAAGGTCTAGAAACCTTATTCCAAACATCACTACCTTGGGCCTAACCATTAACTTGCATACGACACTTCCAAAAAGCAAAATTACTACCATATAGCACGGGGGGTCGATTCGCATACCTCTCTTATGCCACAACAACCCGCTCTGATACAAATTGTAGTATTGGATATGGCGATCAGAGGGGGTGAATAATTATAGTGCATTCTTTTCGAATCATCAAGAGGATCCGCAGATTGCACGAGACGCCTCCTTGTCGCCGTGGTCGAAATCGCTCGACCGCTCGCCAACGATGCTATTGTCGACAATCAGGTGAACAACATAGCCCGTGACCGAAGAAGGTGAAGTCGGCCTGGTCGATGGAGTTTCGATCACCTAGTCAAATGGACTTGACTATCAGATTTCTTTCATCCTTTGACTTTGGAGAGTCACGCACTGCAAGGAACAAGAATAAATCGAAAACGATGAACGAGAACAAGTCAAACACAATGCCCAGAAGAACATAACGCCAGCGATGACTAATCTTTCTTGGAATAGATCTAATTTGTTATTTTTGAATCATGTTTTGTGACTACAAAGTGTCCTAATAGCACCCCTCAAACCCTAGCACAAAAACACCAAATTCTTTCTGCCCCAAATCCGTCGCCCCAAAAAAACTTATCCTAACTCTTAACCTCTCCCTCCTTTTAAATACAGATCCCTAAACCGTGTCCTCATAAACCGAACACAAAATCCTATCTGCTTTCGAAAATCAAGGGACCTAAAACCCCTCCAATCACGGGTTTACTAAAATCTCTAAACCTTCCGATTATGGACACCTTTCAGAACTGCACCTCCCGTAGCTTCTCCATGCATCATGCATCCACTTTTGATCTCCACGTGTACCAGCGTAAGGCTGACAACATCATGACATCTTCGATCGCCTGAACCTAGGATTTCCCCATCCTAGTTCCGGTCGTCCTCGTTATCGACCATGACTGTCTTCACGCCCAACCTGCAAATGCAAAGATCAAAGAACGTTTTTCCGGGACAAGTTCTCTAACTTGACCAATATCAGTTCACAATATTGTAGCTTTCGACCTTCGACCATACATTATAGCTTTCGATCATCGACCATGGACTGTATCTTCGACCATCGACTATGCATTGTAGCTTCGACCATCGACTATGCACTGTAGCTTTGACCATCGACTATCCATTGTAGGTTTGACCATCGACGAATACCTGTAGCTTTCGACCATACATTCACTGTAGGTTCCGACCATCTACCATGCATTGTAGCTTCCGACCATGCGACTCTGACTATCATTCGTACTCGATACACACCTCGACACTCGACTGAGTACATTTCTCAGTACTCAGAGCTACAGCACTCAGAGCTCCACCACTTGGTACTCGGAGCTACAATACTCGAAGCTATAGTACTCTGGACTCTATCACTCGGCACTCTGAGCTACAGTACTCTGAGTCCTAGTACTATGAGCCCAGTCTAAAAGGATTATCGAGTATCTCCGTTTGGACCACCTGATACAAGACATGATCAGACCACCCAAACTGAAAATTCTAACAACTAAAACATTCACAAACACTAATTTTAATGTAACCCAAAAGTCAATTATTGATCATCACAAAATTTACGACCAGTCCATATGGTCTTTCACGGCCAGTCCACATGGTCTAACAGGGGAAGGAGGTGGCGGCTGCGAGGAGGACAGGCAAGGCGGTGTTCCATTCCATCTGTAGGTCCGTCACTTGCAGCAGAAGGTTCTAAGAGAGAAATCGACCCAGAATAGTGTCACATGCTTATGCATCATTAGATACTTTCGTGTTCTTAAAAGTTGATCGGGTGAGATTATTGAGCGAATTAACATCATGATATGGATTGATTAATCGACGAGCAGTGTAGATTTTGCAATTTTTGTTTGGTTGCGCAGAGAGGATTTATTGATCGAGTTAGATTTATGCTCCCATCGGTTTCTTTTGCCCTTTTTGGAATCTCTTTTCTTGACACTCCTTGGTTCTAAGGAAAAAGACATCCTGTTAGATAGAAATCAGTATCACTGAAAGTGTAAAGTTGTTGAGCAATACAGCTTATTTTTTTAAAAAAATAATATATTCTTTATTCAAAATTACAAAATTATACCCGATTTTTTTTTTACAAAAGTATACCTCTGTCGCCGAACCGTTGAACGATTGGATCCAGTCGCCCAACGGCCAAGCAACATTAATGAGGTCGGCCAACCATTGGGCAACATTAATGCAGTCGTCAAACCGTTGGGCGATTGGATCCAGTTGCCCAATGACCAAGCGACAATAGTGCACTCGCTGAACGGTTAGGCGACAGCAGCCTCCAGTTGCCGGACGATTGGGCGACTGAATGACTTATATAAGGAGCGCGCGACTCGGCCTCCGGCCGAGCAATAGGCAGAAGAGGAAGAAGAAAGAAAGAGAGGAGAGGAGGGGAAAGAAAGAAAGAGGAGAGGAGAGGAGAGGAAAGAAAGGGGAAGAAGGAGAAGAAGAGGAGGAGAGGGAGAGGGAGAAGGAGAAAAGGGAGAGAGCGAAGAAGAGGAAGAGGAAAGATTCGTTCGTCAGGTGATTTTTAATCTTGCAGTGTATTTATTTGTAGTAAGTAAATAGTTTTTGTAGTTAAAATAGTAGTATAAATAGCACCCGTTGAAAATTTTAGTTAGAGAAAAAAAAAGTAGAAAAATCAAAATGTTGTTAATTTATATGTAAGTAGCACGGTAGAAACCTTTAGTTAGAGAAAAAAGTAGTCCGTGAGGTAGAAGTAGTGTTTGTGAGAAGTATTGTAGTTATGTCGGTGCATTTGTGACCGACTATTATTCGGTGAGTAATTAGAAGTTGGCCGAGTGCATGAGGAGGATGAATTATTTGTATGGACTAATTAGTCCAGGTTAATTAGTATGGACTAATAAACTTAAGTAATTGGTATAGCTCTGTAGAAGACTGGAACACAACTTGTAGCATTTCGGATTGCAAGTTAGTGTCAGAATCGAATAAGGCCTGGTATAGAATAGCTCGGTTTTCAGGTTGAATCGCAATAGTGTATTGCACGTTCATTGTGGCCTCTGCCTTAGGGAATGAATGGCACCTTAACCATGCTGTAGTGTTGTTGTTCACGATAGGCGAAGGACCGTACAAATGTAAATTACAATGCAACAGTACTTGCATATCGCGCCAGGGTTAAACGGACCTTCCACCATCGCCTCTGAGGGGGCACTACCGAAGACCACGCAAAGGTAGACTCTGTAAGCGAGCCACGCCCTCCGTAGTAATGGTCATCTCCCCATCGGAAGTGGAAAGTGTGAGTCTCCTGCTCCAACGGTCCACGGCGCAGACAGAGTGCTGCCAAACCGCAGCTGCAGGCAAGGGAGGTCCAACATCCGGCAAGGCGGAGCCCTGCCTCAAGCCTCGGGACGACTGGCCGCCAAGGGGGCCTGGGGCGCCAGACTCAGCTCGAGGGTCGACACCGGCGACCACGCCCGAACGGTGTCCTACATCCCAACAGGTCGAGCACTCAGATGCGTTGTCAATCGAGCTCGCGCCATCTCCCGCCAACAGGAAACAACATGTCAGTGCACGCATGTAAAACATATTGTGTGGCACAGGAAAATAAGGCAAAACATACGATAAAAAATTCAACAACACAATATAAATATAATGAGTTAACAACAAACCCAGACAACTTAACAAGTACTACATAAAGGCATGGATTAACCGCAATAGAGTCCATCAAAGAAATTGAAATAAGCAAGCGACATCACGATTTAGTAATTATATCTTCCTCGCTACGGTGCACTGCTTGTGCCGAGTCTGTTTGAGCAGCGGCTGATGGAGTGCCCAATCGTTTTGCATACCGCAACGGGGCAATAACCCGCTGCTCGCGCCGGCCGCCGCCCATGTCGCTCCGGATGCGCCGGATCGGCGTCTTCCACTACGGGTGCTTTAGTGCGCCGTTAGGCACCCACTTCACCGCCCTACCAAAGGTCCTCAGAGTGCTTTCACCTGCACGAATGGAACTCTGTGACTCCAAGTTGCATACAGTGGTGGATGTCGAGTACTCAAGATGTAACGCCCGAGGCTCGCCGCCATCGCGCGCACGCCGCTACACATGGGAGCATGGTTTGTGCGAAGCCGCGCTTGTTGCGTGCACGATGCTTCTTCACCAATCGCGCACTGCCACGATCCCTCTAGCATGGCCCATCACGCATTTCTCCCGTGCTCGATCTCGAACTTCGCTGACGCCATCCATGGTACGAAGCGGCGTGCTATCGAGCCTCATCGATCTTATTCTCCATATAGACATGCATTACTTGAGAATTGCTTCCCATCCTCGAGATGCTTCTGGCTATCATGGCTCATAACAAAGTATCCGATGGTACTTGCTCAGCTCTCCTCCACGATCGCAGTTGATCGGCAGGAGCGACACCCTTGAGCACACCGCTGTACACCTCCGACATGTTGGTCGCCATGATCTCGTACCTTGCACCATCCGTGTCGTAGCAAGTTGTCGGCGCCCGGTGTCACACAACCCCGAGACCTTCGGCATACCAAGCTAGTCCCATGATCGTGAGCTAGCTTGCACAGCAGCAACAATGATGCTTTCATAACCATTCAACAACGAACTAATGAAGCGCATAAAGTAATATTAATTAAAAAAGAAAGACCTTATGGTCAAGGTTCTACAAAAGTCGCCTCACGTGGCTTAGCAACAACAGAGTATCCGCAATGAAATCTCAAAAATACGTGGAGCCCAATCGACATGCCCACAGCAATCGAGTGGTGGACGTGACCTAGTTCGCAAGTCTTCAAAGTAGCCTTCTTCATAGAACTCAACATTTCGCTCTTCCGCTGGATCGATCAACAAAGGGCATAAAGCCGTGAGTACATAAAGTACTCAAGAAGTCGTAGAGAAATGTATGCACATAGTATTCATGACAAAGCTTACGCAAGGGTGGCTTTATGGTTAATTTGCGTAAAGCAAGTTTAACAATAAATACATTAATTAGATTGCAAAGGTGATTTTAAAAGAATAATACATAGATAACCAAGTTCTTTTGAATCAAATAGTGAACATCCTGCTCACTTCCCATCCATTCCAACCAAGCGCTTCCATCGAACCAAACCACATTTTTGAAAATACTACCCTTGCGCGAAATCACTGTGCATGTCCGTAATCGGGACACGGCTATTCAATAGATTTTTGACACTGCAGAGGTTGTATGCCTTTACCCACAAGAGATAAATCACTTGCAATGTCCGTCGACACACTTCCGAGGGTGTGCGACTAAGTGACTATCACAAGGCCTTTACAAAGTTCCATTTTGCCTCTGCTCGCCGCTAAGGTTTCGCCATCACACCCCCTCTTGCGCCAATAATCAACCCTAACAGAACCGACTCAAAACTTCCCTAATTAGTTGGCTGTGTCCGTCCCATACCGGACTTATGGTTGCACGAGGTGACCTGATCAATGACTTGCAAAGTTAAGTCCTTAGTTGGTCGCTCGCACAAGTCTACCACAACCCAATGTGCATCACACACCCACTCTAGCTTCCTACCTCAAGCCCGAGCATAAATCATTTTGTTCAATCCCGACCAAATGGCAATCCCCGCCATGGCACAACATCTTTAATAAAGTGGCCTCACACCACTGCCCATAGTTCCATTAGTCAAATTTCAATAATCATCAACATGTGATCGAAAGCATCGCGTAACTAGAGCATGTCTAAGCAATAATACGCTCCCAAGTTGGTAATACAATTATGTCCAACTAGTATCAACCATCCTAAGGTGTCCACGGATATATGTCATTCAAGGAGACATTTCATTTTCAATTCATCAAGGAGGCATAATGGCAATTTGGTAATTATCTACTCCCAAAACCATTTTTAATAAAACTAGCCATGCATGATACTTTAAAGCAATATACATTTGTAAAATGGGTTCAACATGGTCAAAGGCCTACGACTTGCCTTCATGACGAGGAGAGGGTCTTCATCGTCGGTCAAGAAATCTTCCAAACGCCTAATCTACACGCATGAGAATAGCAACAAATAAATAAAACAGCACCAAATGAACTCCAAAATTACAAAACCAGTACCAAATGAAAGAGGGTGAATTTATATGAATTTAGAAATTTGGATCACCCAAATCGGAGTTCGGATGTGAAAGTTATAGCCAAAAGAAGTTGAAAATCACATAAAATGATGGATTTAGGGTTTTTTCGGATTTTCGGAATTAATTTTCAACCGAAAACCGGATTTTGACGCCAAGACACGCAATCGCCGACGCAGCAGCCACGTGGCGAATCGCCGACGCTGGCGCCGACGTGGCGCCACGCAGTGGCCACGCTGGCTCGCCCACGGTCGAGAGAGAGAGAGAGAGAGAGAGAGAGACGGGGGCAAGGGCGGCCGTGAGCCGGGAAGACGGCGGCCGGGCGCGGAGAAGGCGGTGGCGGCGGAGAACGACGACGCAGAGGCGACGGAGCCGGAAGACGACGGAGGAGCGCGCGAGAATCTCCGAGAGAGAGAGAGAAAGAAGAGAGAAGAGACGCGGGCGCGGATTTAAAGGCGAGGAGAGGCACGGCGCGGCGTGGCGGATGCGGCGAGGCGCGAGAGGCGACGGACGCGACGCTGCGGCGTGGCGAGACGGACGGCCTGGCGAGATTCGGGCGGCGGCGCGGACGACGCGGGGAGAGAGCGGCGGCGACGCTGACGAGACGACGACGGAGCCGTCCGATTCGACGGACGGTGGAAGCGGAGGAGGCGCGGTGATGAGAGCCGTCCGATTCGACGGACGCGGGAGTCCAAAGGGCGCGGAGGGAGACGAAGGGCGCCGTCCGATTCGACGGACGCTGGAAGCGGAAGAGGCGCGGCGCGGAGGGCGCTTGGATCGCGATCCAACGGCGGAGAAGAAAGGAGAGCGCGCGAGGAGACGAGGCGCCGTCCGATTCCGACGGACGGTGGAAGATGGAGGGCGCGGCGAACGGAGCAGGCAGATCTCGATCCAACGGCCGAGAGCGAGGAGGCGCGGCGCGCGTGAGCGGGTCATGGAGTGGGCCGGAGATGGGAACAGGAGATGGGCCGAGAGATTCGGCCCAAAACCGAAAAGGGATTTTTAAATAGTTTTTAATTTACAGAAATTCAAATAAAACAAAAGGCAATTTAGAAAATAGCAAATAGACCCCAAAAATTCTAGAAAAATTCACAGAAATTACTTGAATCATTCTAGACTTAATAAAAATACTTTTGACTTTAAATTTCCTTTTTCTTTTGCAATTGAATTAATTTTTAATTTCGGATAAAAACAAAAATAAATTTCTAAAATCCAATAAATCCAAGAAAATTCTTAAAATAATAATTTTGATTTTAAATTCCAGAAAACTCAATCAAACCAACTTTAATTTAATTGAAGTTTGATTAACTCATATTAAACTGCAAACGAATTTTTGAAATTTCCAAATTAAGCTTTTGGCAAATAGAAACAAATGGTTCTCCTTTAAAATTTTTTCAGAAACTCCGAAAAACGGGACGTTACAAGCAGGGACCATTTCTCCAGGTTAGGTGCGTGCGAGTTAACCCACTGTGTGAACTCCCCAACTCTCGCGATCCTCTAGTCGCCGCTTCAAGCATGCGCCGAGTCCCTTACATGCTTTCCGGCCTCCTCATCGAGCCGCTCCACACCGCTTGAACTTCCTCCTTGGTTCTCGCATGCGAGCTTCTTGAATATCTTCATGAGGTCCTTACTCCGAAACCTTGTGTGGAAGTTGACCGCGAGATGCCTCATGCACCAACGGCTCCTAACATCGTTCCACCGCACGACGGCCGCGCATCGCTTTTGCATCATGCACAATGCGCATAACAACCCAAAGATTGCGATCCGATATGACACACACATCCGCCGATCTTGGACCACCGTCTCGCCTACATTGCACATGAACCACAACCGCCTCCTGTTCTCGCCTCAACAATTGCGAAAGCCACGGGACTAATCGATCATTCGACGGCCGAACGGAAGTGAGGATGGTACCTCGCATTCCCACATAGGAAGGTGCCATCCATCGTGAGCACGGACGACAATGCTTGAACCCTTCGATCGCCGACGGAAGGCCCGTAAGACCCTTTCAAGAACAAAACAATTGGGCCCTCAATGGATGCACCCGATCAAGCCGCTTACGACATCCCGGGATTAGATTCGCGATTTGATGCAAGAATCTTGGTACTAGGTTGTAAGCCTCTTCGAATGTGCCGAACATTCGCCTAGAACCCGCGCCGCACGCCATGCCGCCTTGTAGCCGATGGAACCCCACCATATTGGCAACATCCGCCGCCAGGAGTTTTGGCGAAATGGACACATCCGCAATGGCGAGGTGGCTTATCGTCGGCAACATACGAGGACGCCATGTTGCGTGCTCGTGAAGCGCTCACCTAACTCGCATGTGTGGTCCTTCAAAGACCGCTATCCGAAGCCCATGGCGCCGCCAGGAACTCTCGCGCACTGACCTTGCCAAAGACAGATTCATCAACACACCGACGATGTACGTGTCGGGTTGGACCTCGCACCGATACGTCCGATCGATGTTAACGTGTATCTAGCAATAGCATGATGTGCGACACTCTTGTTAGGAAAGCGCCGCCTAGGAGCGGTGGTGTCCTCATTGAACCCCACTCAAAGACCTCCGGACGTGGCGTAATCCGCCGATGTCATCGCAACGCCGCCCAATCGTGAGGGACGTAAGCAATGTCGCGGGTCACAAAACCACCAATCGCACCTCCTCCCGCAGCAGCCTTCTATGTCTTCGCCGCCTTCCGAACTAGTTATTTCCACATCCTCCTCGCTTCACCTCATCCACCGGTCGGCGTGTACTCGTGACAATCAATACGGCCGACCACCATCTCTCCGCCTCCGCTGGGCTCAAAATTGACCGCACGCCTCGTGTCTCTATCGCCCACGCCTCCTCCAACACCGAGACCAACGCAGCTCCTCCTCACCAAAGCAGCCTTCACCTTCATCGAACCACCGCGCCGGATGTCCCCGCCCTTCCAAGAATCGAACGTAGACCATCGGTCGCAAGATATATCGCAGAAAAATGGGTTGCAAACAACCCCATGTAGTTGGCCCATGAAGCGCCACATGTGACCTTCATAAGTTGCCAAACGGTCTCGCCGCACCACCCACCACCGAGGCATACAACGCCTCGACGCGCAGCCTTCTTCCTTCCAAAGGGCGCGATCGAACGCGAACGCACGCACCGCCTTAGCTCCGAGAGGCTCATGTCCTTCGTGAGCCGGCGCCGGATCACATGCGGTGATAATTTGACAGTCCGCACCTGCACGGTCCGTCACAGCATTTAGAGCGCCCGGTGGAACACGAACAGATCTTGAATTTCCGCCAAAAAGTACCTAACACATGTGCATATGAAACCATCGAACTATTTGTGGGATTTTTTTCCGAATGAATGCTTCTACAAATTTGGTTATGCCCACTGTACACGATCGTTTTGTCGTACATGTTTTCAATCCCGATTGGAGTTCGTATTATTTTTCTATCAATGAAATGTCCAAGCTAATATTATTTGTAGTATAAATTATCCATAGCCTATTCTATGTTACACGATCGTTTTGTCGTACAGGTTTTAGCTATTGCAACATCTACTAATAATTTGTGTGCACTAGGAAATTGATTTTCTAATTAGGTATGGTTCATTATTTGGGAAAAATTAAGGTGGAGAGTAACTTTGCAGTTATGAATACTACAATTTTGACTGGCATGGCTAGCTTGAAGAAAGGTATGGTTGACATGGTCACATGGTGGCAAAGTAAAGTCGGTGGAAAAGAAATTAATGATTCATAGTGGCATCAATGCATTGGTGATAGTTGTGGTGCTGGTTGCCATGATTGTCAAACATTAGTCTTAATTTTCTCTTCAGGAGTCGTGTAATGCAGGCGTGGATCTGGGCTCGGGACAAAGAAATTATGTTCCTCTTACCATTTCTTTTGCCTCAAAGCAAGTAGCTTTCAGAATTCAGATATAAAAGGATTCTATTCAGTATCCGTTTATACGCTGTAAAACTAGTGTAATCTAGGCATAAAGAAACAAAGAAACATTCGTATATTGTGGTAGCAAGAAAGTGGTACGAAGACAAGTACTTTCTTTTCATTTTGTTAGCTTCTCTGTAACCTTACATGCTATACTTGTCATTTTGCATGTATGAGATGTACTTTTGAAAGGTATGAGCTGCAATTTATAAGGTCAATGACAGTGCAATTATAGAAAATTTAAATGTATTATGTTTGTTGATGTAGTCTTGAGTATTCATAACTCTAATCAAATGCTCATTATTCATGTCAACCTCTGGACTCTCGTTTCTATCAATGTATATTTGTACTGTCAAGCAATTATTTTTTGGTTCTTAGGCACAATGTATTTTTTACTGTTAATGCGCATATGAATCAATGTTAAATTACTGATAAATGATAATTATCAAGACTGCTATACAAGAAATCTTTACTATGACAAGAAATCTTTGTATTTAATCGTACCTCTGTTTGATTTACTTTTTTATGTTATCTTTGTAGACTATTGATGAAGAAATGGTGGGTTAGGATAGAGATAAAATCTTCGATATTTAGGTGCACAAATTGTATTTCTACGATGCTATATTATTTATGTTTTGCCATATTTTTCTTATTATGTTTTATGTTGAAGCTTGAGCTAAAGTTTATGTCAATGATGCATTTGTGGCCTATTTTTATTATGTCGCGGTGTGGGTATAAATTGCCGTTAGTTTTAAGATGTTAGTATATTAAAATTTAGCCCAAGACATGAAGAAATCCTAGAGCCACCACTGCTGTAATCCTCCCGTGCTGTGTTACTCGTAGTTTTCTTTCTTCCTTACACTCTTGTTTTCTGCACCTCTGATCACCTGCACAGTGCATACATGCTTCTGAGGCATGAACTACGTACTCGGTAAAAAGAAGGAAACTCTCACTCATCCGTGTAATCCGGTCTAAAATTCACACATAAGCATCTCTTACTGTAGCATGAGGCTGGGGATACAGAACAAGAAACAGAGGAGAAGAATGCTACTAGTCGAAGAACATTGAAACACTTGTGTAGGGCTAGAAGAAATTCAGAGATTAGTTTCTACAACTTGTCGATGCGAAAACCCACGACAG
Organism: Hsuehochloa calcarea; assembly: GCA_036346395.1. Lineage (NCBI taxonomy): Eukaryota > Viridiplantae > Streptophyta > Magnoliopsida > Poales > Poaceae > Hsuehochloa > Hsuehochloa calcarea. Next base: position 9,403,914 of record CM070601.1, on the reverse strand, counting down.
ATGCAGTATACAGTAACTAATTAGTAGTCGCTGGGACGCCTAATTTTCATGGGCATTTTATTGTTCATATGCCTCTAATAATAGGCTATATCATCACAAATAAAAGATCCAACACCTAACTGCAAAGTCTAAAAGCTCAAGCACTGCAATCATGTCCATGCGTGGACACCTTGATGTTTGTTGGTTTGTGTCCATGGGTTCCACACAATCTAGACAGCTAGAAGTTAAGCTTCTCCCATATCAACTCGGGATCAAACGACGGCATCTGTTCCAGCGAGCACTCGGCGTCAGCTGAGGCCGCGCTCACGGAGAGAACTCCGTCCGGTGACCCGTACGACGAATCGTCGTCGTCGTCGTCTCGGACGTCGCGCCCTCCGAGACGACTGCGAGCGCAGCCGTTGGCTCCTTCGCGCCCTCGGTGCATGGATTCTTCTTGCTTTCCTCGGGCTGCCGCCGTGCGCGGGCGCGTTTGCGCGCCAGGCGGACGAGGATGGCCTGAATCTTGGCGTCGACGGCGGCGCCGAGCTGCCGCAGGTTGTCCGGGCAGTCGGGGCCGTCCATGACTCCTGGAAAGTTGAGGCGCGCGTACTCGCCGCGCAGCTTGTAGGCCGCGCGGTCGTACGCATGCGCCGCGGTCTCCGGCGAGTCGTACGTGCCGAGCCACACGCGCACCCGGTTCTGTGGGAGCCGGATTTCGGCGACCCATTTCCCCCACTGCCGCTGCCGCACGCCGCGGTACTGCTTCCGGGGCGCTCCATCGTCCGCCGCCGGAAAACTCGCAGCCGACGACGAACTGGTGGTGCTCTGCGCTTGCGACGCGGCGAAGTGGCGGAGGAGCTCGCTCTGGCGGTAGTAGACGCCGGAGCCGAGCGGCGGGATGGTGACGGGGGCCGGGAGGTGGGAGAAGACGGTGTCGAGGGCGCTGGCGCCGGGGGAGAGGAGGAGAGAGGAGACGGCCGAGCGGACCTTGCCGGGGAAGCTGGCCGGATACAGTGTGCGGAGGCTGGCTTCCATGGATTCCTTCCGGAGTGGGGTTAGTTGAAAAGTTGCGGGAGGATGTTACGGACAAGGCGGGAAGCGCATTCTTGTCTTGGGGTAGATGACTTGTGAATTGTGATTAGTGCTTGTTTTGCTTGAGATTTTGTCCAAGGAGGTGTGCGCCATGTGGATTATATAAGCCAGGAATGCAGCACGGTTTTACCGTTATACCCTTGGGCTGCTGTGTATGAACTCGAGATCTTTTAACGGCTAACCAGATGCTTATAAGCTTGAGTAATTGCATTGAATTTAACATTCCACCATTTGGTCAACTTCTAAACATGTTTACACCCACCAGTCAATGTTGGATTAATTTCCTGTCACGTGGACATACATGAGTTTAATGCATATCAGCTATCTATTCTTTAGTTGACTCAAATATATAAAGTGATCAAATAAAGTATTTATTAAGAGTCCAAGTATGTATTAAGAAAAATATGGACTTATATTCAAATATATGTAGAGACCATCTATCTCTAATTATGAGACGAGATAAGATTTCAAACCAAAAGATTATAAATAGAACGGATCCTCTCAGCAAGGTAACTCATGTCATACCACATATCCCCATATGTAGTTGGATAGATGGTCTTAGCAAGGTAACTCATTTCAATTTTTTATGGCTGTTGCAATTACCATATGTGATCTTGTTTCAGTTTGATCTTATAGTCTAGATTATTATTTATGTTCTAACATTTGGTATTAGAGCATTTGTATGTGCGTGTTTTGCAACCCGTTTTGGAAGTTTTCTCCCAGAGCAGCGCAATAGACCGGATCTGTTTTGCAACCCGTTTTGGAAGTTTTCTCCCATAGCTCGGTTTCTGTTGTTCCCGCACACTCCTTCGCCGGCGATGTGGGGTCTAACGAAGCTGAAGCTTCCTCCCCTACGAGTGCCTCCGAGTTTCCGCCGCGTGCGCCTCCGCCACCGCACCAGTACACGCCGCCTCCGTGAGTCACGTCTGCTCGGGATTTCGCTGGCCACCGCGTGGCCTGGCGCCCTCTCGGGATCCTGCTGCCTTCGCGTCGCTGAGCGCCCTCTGGGCTTCCGCCGCCTCTCCGCGTCGTCGAGCGGTCGCTCAAGCTTCCACTGCTTTCGCGCGTGCGCCGAGCGCCTTCGGTTTTCGCTGTCTCCCCAAGCACCGAGCGCATCTTGGGGCAACCGACTGCCTTCATGCGCCACCTGCCTTCATGACTCGCCCTCTGGCCTCCGCTGCTTTTCGCATTTGGCGCGTTCATCCGCCACTGAGCGACATCTAGCTAGCGCCGCCTCCGTCTGTGGCCGAGAGCCCTCCAGATTTTGCCGTTTTCCCTGTGCGCCGCCACACCAGCAAAGAAAAGCTTCAAATTACCCCTCTGTTTTTAGTATATTTGTGGCATTAATTTTCCGGATTAGGATTCTTTGTCGTTTAGCTTTTTTATTTACAGATTGTTCATGATCAAAAGTTCATCTTAGTTCTGGTTTGCTGGTTCTGGTTATTATGCAAGATTGCTTATATTGTCTGTTGTGCGAATTAATCAATCAATTGTCATATTGTTAATCTTGCAAATTGGTTATGTTCTATGATTAGCAATTTATGCATCTGGTGCTTCTGAGGACTATGTTATACTTTACGATGGTATATATTGTGGTATCTTAATGATATGTCCTCTTCACGAATGAATGGATTGATTTAAATTTGGCCAGATAGTGCTCTGTATAGGTTAATTGAAGTTCTATGTTGCCAAAGCAACCTCTGTTATTTAGGTTAATTTATTCAGAATAACTAGAAATTTTTTGTATATATAATTCATGCATCTATTGACTGGCCCAAAGGAAAGACAATATTTGGCCGAATTATATATATGTAACTGTGGCAACAAATTTGTAACAGTTTTCAAGTTTTCATGTGAACAATAAGTCGGACCAAAGTAAGACATATTGTTTGATAGGGTTTACTGTTAGTATTTGATTGCTACATCAAGGTTACCACTTGCAAGTTAATAATTATGTCCAAAGACTAAATATTAATGTAGAGCTAGTTATCTTGTGTGATGGTATATACCAAATTCCGAATCAAACTTTAAGTTTTTTATTCATGTCTTGATGTGAGCATTTATTCATTCTTTTATTTCAGCTACAAATCATGCTTCCAATATTTCTGCTAGTATCAATTCTATACCTATGCTTACTGGCGCAAACTTTAAAGAATGAAAAGAGAACATTTCGATTGTTCTTAGGGTAATGGATCTAGACCTTGCACTTCGTAAAGAACAACCCGCTACTCTGGTGGCTAACAACTCCATTGAGGAAAAGATGGAGTATGAGAAGTGGGATCGTTCAAATTGCATGAGTTTAATGATCATGAGGCGTGCTGTTCCGGAAGTTTTTCGGGATACCACATCGGAACAGGACACTACAGTTAAGGGTTTCCTTGATAGTCTTGAGCAAAGGTTTGTAAAAAATGAAAAGGCTGAAACAAGTACGCTTTTGGCAAAGTTTATCTCAATGAAATATAAAAGTAAAGGAAACATAAGGGGGTGCATTATGGAAATATCTCATCTTGTTTCAAAATCAAAGACACTCAAGTTAGAGCTATCTGAGGATTTGCTCGTGCATTTAATTTTGATATCCCTTCTTGCACACTTTAATCAGTTCAAAGTGAGCTGTAATTGTCAAAAGGACAAATGGTCCCTTAATGAGCTCATCTCCTATTGTGTGCAAGAGGAGGATAGATGAAAACAAAATAAAACAAAAAGTGCTCATTTGGCTATGACCTCTAAAGTTAAGAATAACAAGAGGAAGAGCAAAGAAACTGCAAGTGTGTCATCCATAAAGAAGAAACAAGGGCTGAATTGGCTTGCTTCTTTTGTAAGAAGGATGGTCACGTAAAGAAGGATTGTGTCAAATATCATACTTGGCGTGCAAAGAAAGGTACAATTTTTACTATGGTCGACTATGAAGTTAACTTAATTTCTATACCTGAACACACTTGGTGGTTAGACTCCGGTGCAACATCTAATATCGGTGCGTCAATGCAGGGTTGCCTGAACTGCTGAAAGCCAATTGATGCCAAAAGATTAATCTATGTGGGCGATGGCAAGGTGGAAGTTGAGGCTATAAACACGTTTAGGTTGTTGTTTAGGTGGAATTTGGTTTCTATTTCTGTATTGGACAAATCTTCTTATAATTGTTCTTTCAGAAATAGTTTATTTAGTCTTTTCAGAATTCCAATAAAGATGGTACTGGATCTTTAATTTGGCATCACAACTTGTATTCCTCATATAATGAAGTCCTGCATACGATTTATCATAGTATAAAGAGAATTTACCAATGAGAATTCTAGTTCCTTGTGGCATAAGTGTTTAGGTCATATCTCTATGCAGAGAATTAAGAGGCTTGTGTCAGAAGGAATTTTAGATCCCCTTGATTTCACAAATTTCAATATTTGTGTTAATTGTATTAAGGGAAAACAGACAAACATGAGAAAGTTAAGTGCTAATAGAGCTTCAGATGTCTTAGAACTGATACATACGGATACCTGCGATCCATTCCCTACGGCATCTTGGAATGGCCAAATGTATTTTATCATGTTCATAGACGACTTCTCACGATATGGTTATATTTATCTTATTCATGAGAAGTCACAGTTCCTGGATGTGTTCAAAAAATTTAAGGCTGAGGTGGAAAACCAACTTGGCAAACGAATTAAGGCCGTTCTATCTGACCGTGGTGGAGAATACCGTGGTCCAAGACCTTTTGCTAAATTCCTAGAGGAATGCGGGATCGTCCCTCAGCACACCATGCCGGGATCTCCTAGCATGAACAGTATTGCTGAGAGGCAAAACATGATTCTTAAGGATATGGTGAGGAGTATGATTAGTACTTCTACCTTACCGGAGTCTCTCTAGGGAGAAGCATTGAAAATTGCAGTTTATTTATTCAACAGAGTAGTAACTAAGTCGACTAACAAACCCCCGTACGAACAATGGAGAGGCAAAAAGCCTAGCATCAGGCATGTACATACATGGGGTGCCTATCTGAGGCAATGCTGTACATGTCTAATGAGAGAAAATTGGACTCAAGAACTGTTAGTAGTTATTTTGTTGGTTATTCTAAAAGATCTAAGGGTTACAAATTCTATGATCCCACTACTAAGATAATTTTTGAAACGGGAAATGCCTGGTTTTTCAGCATGTTGAGTTTGAAGAGGGGGGGGGGAGATATGGTAAGGAACATTAATTTTGAAGAATTTTCTAAAGGGGATTTATTTTCTCTTCCATTGGTCATTCCTAATAATGATGGGGATCAGGTTATTTCACCTGGTATTAATAAGGAAAACGCAAATCAAAATAATGTCCATAAGGTTCCTCTTCAAAATGATGTTCTTACAGAAGGACAGTTTCATCAACCTCAAGAACTAGTGCCACTAAGGAGATCCACTAGAGAAAGAAAAAAAAATGCAATCTTTGATGATTACATTATTTTCCTTTAAGAAAATGAGGCATGTAGTGAAATTTTGGGAGAAGATCCTATCAATCTCCAAAGGGCCATGCAAAGACCAAATTTTGTTAATTGGATCAATGTCATGAATGAAGAGTTAAAATCCATGAAAGACAATGACATTTGGGATTTTATCCCATTGCCAGAAAGAAAGAAACTCATTGGTTGCAAATGGTTATTTAAGACCAAACAGGATTCGAAAGGCGATATGGAAAGATATAAACCTTGTCTTGTTGCTAAAGGATATACTAAAAAAGAAGGCATAGACTATAAAGAGACTTTCTCTCCGGTTTCTTCGAAAGACTCTATTAGGGTCATTGTGGCACTTGTGACACATTTTGATCTTGAGCTTCATCAAATGGATGTAAAAATAGTGTTCTTAAATGGAAACATTGATGAGATGATTTATATGGAGCAACTAGAAAAATTTGTGGTCGGTGACTCAAAGCAAATGGTATGCAAATTAAAGAAATCCATCTATGGGCTCAAACAGTCTTCCTGGCAATGGTACCACAAATTTCATGAGTTTATTATCTCTTTTGTATTTGAAGTAAACACAGTTGAAGATTGTGTGTATCATAAATTCAGTGGGAATAAGTTTATATTTTTGGTTCTATATGTTGATGATATTTTACTTGTATGTAACGATATAGGCTTGTTGCATGAAACCAAGAGGTTTCTTGCTAAAAATTTCAAGATGAAGGATCTTGGTCATGCGTCTTTTGTATTAGGAATTCAAATATACCAAGATCGCCCTCCAGGTATACTTGGATTATCACAAGAGAACTATATCGATAAGGTATTACAAAGATTTGGCATGCAGAACTGTAAACTTTTAGATACCCCTGTGGTCAAAAGTGAAAAATTCAGTCTTAGCCAATGTCCTTAGAACGATTTTGATGCTAAGAAAATGCAGAATATCCTCTATTCATCCTTGATAGGGAGCTTGATGTATGCTCAAGTTTGTACTAAACTGGACATAGCATATATTGTTGGAATGCTAAGCAGGTATGAGTAGATAGATTGGATCATTGGGTCGCAGCAAAACAGGTGCTGCGGTTTTTGCAAAAGACAAATGATTTCATGCTCACATATAGGAAATCAGATCAGTTGGAGATTATTGGGTATTCTGATTCTGATTTTGTTGGTTGCCAAGACACTCACAAATCTACTTCAGGTTACATTTATCTACTTGGTAGAGATGTGGTTTCTCGAAAAAGTGCTAAGCAGTCACTCGTTGCCCGGTCCACAATGGCAGTTGAGTATGTTGCTTGCTATGTGGCTTCAAATCATGGAATATGGTTGCAAAACTTTGTCAAAGGTCTGCGAATTTTGGATCATGTCGACAGACCACTAAAGTTATATTGTGACAATAAGTCTGTAGTTATGTATTCTAATAACAACAGGAGCTCGTCAAAGTCTAAGCATATAGACATCAAGTTCCTAGTTGTGAAAGAAAGAATTCAAAGTGGTAAATTATCAATTGAGCATATAGGTACAAACTCCATGATTGCGGATACATTCCCTAAAGGTTTAACACCTAATGTGTTCTATGAGCATGTTGCTCGTATGGGTGCGGTTTCACCTGAGGAATTCAGTTCTACTAGGAGTTTGTAATTTTTCTTATGCTCATGTGACAATACCAGTTTAGTGTAAAGACCACCAATTATATTCTCTAGAGAAATAAAGTTTATGTTCTTTTACTCTGAATTCTTATCATCTCATTTGGCACTGAGAAGATATTTTAATATCATAAGGAATAAAGTTGGACCAGTTGGAAACGGGAATGTTATGATCACATCTCATGTAATTTCCATGCTACACATCCATATTTGATCCATGTTGTTCTTTTATTTTGACATATGTGACCATTGATGGGTTTAGTTGCGCTCTAAAGTAACGAAGACCGCTTTGATCCTATAATTGAGGGACATGATTGATTTAAAGATGCTCATGACACATATAGTATTTTTGGAGTTTATAAAGTTTTTGATATGTATCTACTCATTTAGTCCAAGCGGAGATTATTGGATTAATTTCCTGTTATGTGGACCTACATGAGTTTAATACATATCAACTATCTATTCTTTGGTTGGCTCAAATATATAAAGTGATCAAATAAAGTATTTACTAAGAGTCCGAGTATCTATTAAGGAAAATATGGACTTGAATTCAAATCTTTGTAGAGACATGTTTAGAATCTATCTCTAATTATGGAACATGATAGGATTCCATACCAAAAGACTATAAATAAGGGTCAGGTCCTCTCAGCACGGTAATTCATGCCATACTATCTATCTCCATCTGTAGTTGGAGTTTATAGCCTACCTCTTGCTGGGAAAGATCAAACCCTAGGTAGATTGAGCACCTGCACATCTACTGTTTCATATCAACTCTACGACGAACAATGGCATTCCACGTTTTTAGTTTTTTTTAATGGGTGTTGCAATTATCATATATGCGATCTTATTTTAGTTTAATCTTATGGTCTAGATCATTATTTATGTTCTAACAGTCAAACCTCTAACATCTTGGGGGGAAAAAACTAGATCTTCATCCTTGTAGGTACGTCAAGTTTGACCATTCCAAGTTCACCCCTTGTCAAACATCCATATATTGTACTAACATTCTGTTTGATGCTACTACTTATAAGAGATTATAAGTAAAAAAAAATTGTGTAACAAAATTACATTTGGAAACAATGAAATTTAGTCTACTGGTATTGAACTATACTTACCAAAACATAGAGGAACTGTGGATGTCGCCGAGGTGAGAAGGGGGACACACTTGGATGGGCAGTTTAGGAATTTGGCGGGTGGGTGGAGCAGGGACACGTGGCCATGGGTCAGAGGAAGTGGCCGTACGGGCTTTGCAGTGTCAAAGTCCCAAAGGCTGGAAGGGAAGATAGAGCCGTGAAGGCCCAAAAGCAAACTTTTGGCATTTATGAGGATTAGTTGCGGTGACAGCAGCAGTTTCCCGTGCCACGTTTCCGGTCCCCGTGGAGGCGGTGCGGTTGCCCATCGTCCATTATTTGATTAGACGCGGTCCACCATGATCCAGGGACACGTCGGCAGCCCCGCGTATCTCGCCTCGCGGCAAAATAATTTCAGAGCTGCCCCTGTTATCCAGCAAAATAATTTCGTTGGGATTTGATTTGATTTGATTTGTTTGGAAAATAATTGATTTAAAATAAATGAAGATAAGGAACATTGATTGGCAGTTATTCATCCGGTATGCACATGTCGCTGTGGCCAGACACCCCTGTTATCCAGCAAGAGGGCGTTTCGTTGGGATTTGATTGGGAAATAATTGATTTAAAATAAATGAAGAAAAAGGAACATGATTGGCAATTATTCATCCGGTATGTACATGTCGCTATAGCAGCGAAATGGATGGTAATGGATGCTTAGCAAGTCAAAGGGAGGCCATGGCCGGGACCAAAGGTGTGTGCCCCCACCCCCACAGAGGCCAAGACTTGATATCCCAGTATGCTACAGCAATTCTACGGCCGACCCCAACCTACCTCCTCCCATGTCATCATCTGAAGAACGTCCCAGAGACAGGGAGCGCGATCATCTTTGTCCTTTGCAAGGTCCACTGATGACCGACCATCTACAGAACATGCATGGTTCATGATCGTTTGATCATGCCATTCAAATTGTTCACATGATGTTTGCCCCTGTTTTGGCTGGGTCATCAAACTTAACTTCATTTGATTTTATGGTCTGCTTTTATTTTATTTTTTTGAGAATCCTCAGAATGATTTGATCCTTGTAATAGATCTGCACATTCTGTAAACTGCAATTGCTTGCTACGAGCAGGCCACTAGCTGTGGATCGATGATACTACTGTCCAGTAGTATGTGGTAATTCCAATCTAGTGGCAACAGAAGTAGGCTCAATCTTGAAGCGTCACTCTCAGAAAAAGATTTAGATTCGTAGCCTCGTTGAACGGAAGAATAACTCTTTTCAAGCCAAATGAAGGGACGAAAAGCAACGAAAGGCACATAACTTGAGAGAGTACAGTTTCTAGCTAGTGTCAAGCCAAGAAGCAGTGAATGCCATGCTTGCGACGCATCCAAACCCTGCGCATCGAACTGAACTATAACCTACTAGCAGCATTCAAACGCAAAAGGCAGCAGCTATAGCAACCGCGCGTGGAGAGGGGAGCTAGGAGGCAGAAGTCAATGGCTCATGGGCAATGTAGGGACCCCGAGCGCGAAGGCGGGTGAAGCACGGCCACGAACTGCTATTTCCTTCATGTGATGCAGCGACCAAACCTTTCTGTTTCTGCCTTTTGGCTCGCCTCGCCGCTCATCTGTCGCTGTAGCTACGGCAAATCCTATCTACAGTTCTTTGACTTAACCGTGGTCTAATTTGCAATCAGGTTGATTAAGTTGGCCATCATGCTAGTCAAGCTTAATCCGTCTGTAACAAGAGCTGTTCTATCTAGTCTAAAGTTCAGGTACTCCTAACTTACAATGATTATATGCATGTCTGAATTGGAGTGCAGTTAAAAAGTGAGTGTGTATAATACTGCCCTGTCGACTGTTGGGTTAGCAATCTTGTGTTCGTGTGGATTTGTGTATTACAGGCCACATGTGGATTACGGGCCCTGCGTTCACCCCATTTCCTAGGCCGGATGCCACACCTAACCGTGACACAATCAGCTTGTTGTCATATCTGACAGGGAATGAAAAGTATTTTGGGACTTGTGGTCGTGTGAGACTTCAAGTTGCCTGAAAAAAAAAACCGTGAACTTGGTTTATCTCCACTCGTATTGGCCACCCCGTCCACATAAAACACCGGAGAATGAACACTTCTAGCTTCCCGCACACGTACTCGATTAATTAAATTATTTATTTAAAATGGTTATTATAAATAGCAATATTTTTGTGTTATTAGTAAGAATAGCCTTTATCATCAATAAGAGATAATCTTAACCGAGCGATCGTAAGAATACCTCTTACTATTAATAAAAGAGAAGCTTAGCTGAGTAATCATAAATCATTTTATGACCAACCTATATGGTCGTAAGATTTCTACGATCATCTCATGATCATAAACCTAGTCGTAAGTTTTACTACGACTACTTTATTGTCGTAAGTTTTACTACGACTAGGTCAACTACAACCATCATATGGTCAACAAAGTCTACATATATGTGAGTCCAATCGACTGGGGATATTTATACGCTGTGTTTAATACACACAATAGTTAATATATGTTGTTATTCTTGGTATAACTGCACGTATTAAGTCTCTGTCTTTGATATAACTGCAAGACGACGTGTGATGATTAGTCTCTGACAATAACCATTACTGAACGTGCGTATTTCATCAAACGGTGAGACACCTCTTGATACGGGACAACTGTCACCCCTTCACGCGTTGTATAAGGAGTAAAACCGTTGGACAGAGGACATGAACAATGACAAGGAACATAAGACAAGATCATCAAACATAAGTCACTAAGTCCTAATTCTAGTAATTTCTTCCCTTTTGTAAAGCATAGTCAATACAACAACACAAGAGTATAGTTATTATTATCTTAAGAGAAGACCTGAACCTGTATAAAATCTCCGTGTCTTTTTTTTGTGTGGTTTAACTCAAGGAGAGTGCTCAACATTCATTCATAATATCGATACTAAACCATCGACAACACCGATAGTCGATCTGATACACACGTAGACAACTCTCGAACTCGGACACTCGGCACTGAGCACAGCGTCCATTCCTACAACAGGACCAAGCAATGATGTTATAAAAGGTACGATAAATAATAGAAGAACAAGAGACATGGAGACATGGATTTAACATGAAAAATTCTTACGGGAAAAACCACGTATTCACAAAAGCGAAATTCACTGTTGAAGAGAAATTACAAGCATGAAAAACTTTGATGTATCTCAATCATGCGACTACAGGGATACATATATAGGCTATGGAATAAGAATTCTTAACGGAGAGGAAACTGAGTCAGGGTCGTTACGCCACTCGACGCCACGTCTAGCGCCAGTCGACACATGTGTTGCGTCCAGCACAGACACGATGACGAATTTGTATCATACTTTAACAATCTTCACCTTGAGAAAAATTTGCTATGTAGTCTAAATACCAAATCTCCTCCAAATAAGTCTTCATCAATAGACCTTGTGCTTCGAAAACCCACACGACGAATCTCAACGAGTAAGACTACAACAGTCTTATCCACACGCTTCTCATGAAGCCAAATTGAGTAAACCACTAGCCAGGTCCAAAGACATAGCTATCAGTAAAACAGATGAACAAATATGAGTCTTCAATAATTCGTAACCCCATTAAAGTCTGACTCTATGCAACTGACCTCCTGAAACAAATGCTTAATCATAAAGCGACATAAGCCAAAACATCACTTGTGGCAATGGATAGATAGCAAAGAATTTATCTCATGGAATATGACATGCTTCACTTAGAACACAAAACCCAATAAATAATACTCGCTGAAAGAGCATCTTGCACACGTGGTTATCACGCATATGAAACTATCGACTTCAAAGGTAACTGAAATCTATGACATAGTCAAAGCTGCTCATGTAAAACTGTTTGGATGAAAGGAACTCAATCACGGCCTTGCTTCCACCACGTCTGGATGCGTGCCTTACTTCCACCACGTCGTTAGCTTAGCAAGGCATTCAATCACGGCATAGATGTCGCGCGATGGCTGCCTTGGGGAGTTTTAGATTGATCCTCTCGGGGCAGCGGCTAAAGTCTGGAACTCGGAGCTCTAATAGCGGTTGCAAATAATAGAAGATCAAGAAAACGTGAGACGCGGAATTAACATGAAAAACTCTTGTAGAGAAAATTATAGACGCACGAAGATGAAATTCAGTATATAAGAAGAAATTACGAGCACAGAGGACTTTGACATATCTCAATTGCGTGACTACAATGGTGCATATATTGATTAGAGAATAAAAATTCTTAACAAAGAAGGAAACCGAGCCGGAGATGGTTGGGCTACTCGATACTTTAATACATTCTTTGTAATTTCTCTGCAGGGATTAACGGAGTAGCAGGAGTACAAGAAGGTCAAAATCGATCGAGGCGAGATAGGGACGCGAAACGCGACCTCGGCAACGTATGTTCGCACAGGCTCAGAGACGGACTCAGAGCTGGGCGGGCGGCAGCACCTGCGCGGTCAGAAGCGCAGAGACCGGGGGAGGGCGGCCATTTCGGCGCCGAGAACAAGGAAGCAGTCGCGCCGGTCGCCGTCGAGCTCGATTGGCCGCGCCTGATTCAGCCAGAAGAACGCTTTTCCGAGGCTCCGCTCGACCAACACCTCCGCTCTGTATAGACACGGCAATTGATCCGGTCGAGCGACCCGGCCGATCTGGGCCTCGAGCAGGATGCGACGAAGCGATGAGCTACCGGCAGCACAGGTGTCAGGTGCGCGGCCAAGAGGTCGGCTTTTGGTCGAATAAACAAACATAGATACAGCATCTTAGCAACCTGCCCGATCGCTCGCTGCTAGCTTAATTAGTTTGTTGAGAGGCGACAGTTGAGTCCGTGGTGAGCTGCGCCTCGTATCGGCAGATGCGTGGCGTGGCGTGGCGTCCCAGCGGAACGCGAACCACAAGCTCGATGATTGAGTTAGAGCCTGAATTATCTGATAGATTTGACGTAAGCACGCGTGATACAGAGAAAACAGAAATACTCTGTCAAGAAATCTCTCAAAAAGGCTTACTAGCATTTAATACTGTTATGAAATCTAGGTTTTATAGGTAATTACCAAAATACCCCCCAAAATGGTCAACCCATGTAGCCTATAAATATAACATGTGATTGTAAAGAGAGGATTGATGAATAAAAATAGCTCTACTCCTCTACTCTATGTCTCTCGTTGTGTTCATATCTCTTATGCGATCGTTCTTGTGTGATTGATCTATACCGATATCATGACGATTACCGAAATCTCAACACGTTATCAGCACGATGCCTCTTCAAATCGGGTATGTCAGATCAATTGTTGTCACAATACCTCCAAAATTGTTGGCAATCAAATCAATTCCTTTCAGGATCTAATCACGGATTTGTCCATGATTTGTTTGCATGATCCATTCATTGCCGCCGCTGACCTCGGCAATGCACCACAATGAGCCGATGTCTGGATCGGGAGAATCGGAATAGAGTGCAATGAGCTGAAGCGATCCGATCTGGACTGACGCCGCTGGCGCCCTTGGCAACGCACAGCACGACCATGATTGTACATGGATCTTCCACGTGAATGGCATCGAACAGGTCTACATCAAACCACCCCGTGAGTTTGTTCTAAGGTTCTAGCGATAGAATTACTATTCAAACAAAAAAGGTGAATAGGCTAGAACGTTGCGGCCTGCTGCCGTCCCGGCTAGAACACCGCCCAACACCACGCGTCGCCGCACCATGGGCGCGTAGCCAGCTGCGTGCCCTATCGTCGCGCGCCACAGCACCGGCCCGAAGCCACCCAATGCGTAGACTCCGCTCGACCTCCCACCTCTGCGCACAGATTCAAACGGGTTATGTCAAGAGCAACATCACGAAGCACATTGCTCCTAAATGTTTTATCCTTATAAAATCTAGAATAATAATGAGGTAAAGATCCTACAAACAAAGTCTTGTGAAAATCCAGTTGATTTATTTACTAAGTCTCTGCCTACATCCAATTTTTCAAAAATACATTCATGGTATTGGAATGAGATGGATTTAAAGAATTGCAGAGTTCAGAGGGGGTGGAGTTAAATCACTAAATCATAACCCTTATCAAATCCTGAGAATTTATCTAAAAATCTTAAAGATTAGATCTGAAGTTTAAACGTCGTGCTCTTTTTCTTCGTGAGTTTTCTTGAAGTTTTTTTCACATGAAGGTTTTTAATGAGACACCAAGTGTAATGCAACTTAATGTGTGATATGTAATCTTTTCTCCATTCTTTTTTTCGTACTGAATTTTTGGAAAGAGTTTTTGATGAGACATGTGCACATCGTGGTATTTGCCCAAGGGAGGTGTTATGAAATCTAGGGTTTTATGTGAAAGGATACGGGTAGGTTACGCTGGTGATAATTCAAAAATTATACCACATAAATCAAGATGTTATACAAGCAAGAGATCATAGATCGTTACCACTAAACGTGTAGTGCAGCGGAAGAAGAGTTGGAACATCCTGATCCAACTTAAAGCGTGTTGATGAAGTGGTCGAAGTTGATCGTCTAGTGTAGTTGATCGTCTTTGATAGCAATCATCTACTCCAACAACCAATTGAGTTCCTCGCCAAGGTCGTGGATCGTTCTCAAGCGCAACAGTAACTACAGTAGTGCCTCTAGGGTATCCACACGTCTAGGGAAAGAACACCATGCGCCGGTGTGCTAGCACCAATTCACACAGTATGACTCTCAGGAAGATAGCGGCTAGAGTTTCGGTAGAGCAACTCACATCATGTCTATCTCGTGTGTCCCAACAGCCTCATGTGTCTCCTTATATAGTGTCCATGACGGATCCTATCCGAACACATTTGTTCCAACCCGTTAAGTGTGTGACCCGTTAGATCCATGCGTAGTCGGTTGTGACTCGAAAACATTTTCCGATCACGAGTCGTTAGCGGTTCCTAGTATGACATAATTATTCCTGAATACACACAAATAATATCGGACGAACCTTAATTCAATCTGATCTACTACCGGATCCTTGTTACTAACGATCAGCTCGTATCACTATATGACCAGATCATATTTAGTCTCGACCGATTCGTAACTCCTTGCGACTAGGTTTTGACCACTTAGTGATTATGTTCGACCAGTCTATGACTGGATCGTATCTCCACACGACTAGTCTGTATCTGATCGAACTAAATGACCTGCTCGTGTATTCTCCATTTACCTCACGATATCTGGTTGAACTCCAAGTGAGATATCATGTCCTCCATGAACTGTTCAATACTTTCTCAATCAAGTGTCGGATAACTTCACGTGGTCGAACACTTCGACCACTAGTGGCATGGTCATGCACTTTCTTAATCCGACCACATTGAGGGGCTAGAGATATCTCTCCTGTTATGTTAGGAGGGGTAAATCAAATATCCGACCAGTCATATTCTTTCGCATGTTTCATAGCATACATGAAAGCTACCTTTATAACTACCCAGTTATATAGTAGCATTTGATAACCCCAAAGTGTACTCTTGCATATGTAGGAAACCATGCTGATCTCAGGTCTAAGGATTATATACCGTCATTGCTTGAGACCAACTGGTGACACATAAATCATAACAATCTCAACAGTGTCTCAAGGTGGGTTAATCCAACACCATGTTCTCTAACATGTGTTCACATTATTGATTTGATATCACTATATCTATATGATCGGTGAAACATGGTCATCAATCAATACATGCGCTGGTCGATAGAGTCACTAGTGTTCCGACCAGTGGCATACGACCAGAGATATATTTAGAACGATATCATATAAGTTTATGAGTTTTCCCAACAAGTCACATATTTGTTAGTCTTTATCAATGATTAATCATTCAAGGAACATAATAACATTTATTCAATAACTCATAAACATAAACGTGATACAATTATCTCTATTATTGCCTCCGTACCCGTACCCGCCGCGCCTGATAAATTCGGGGTCGCGGGTACGGGTATAGGCGAGCACTATCCGTACCCGCCGCGTCCGATTGCCATCCCTACTCACAAGTAGGCGCATACAGGAACTACTTCCGCTTGACATAACGGCAGATAGCACAGTCGGCACTTGCACTTTTTTTTCTCTCTCTCTCGCCTTCGATTCTTTTGTAACCTCGTAGGAATCGCCAATACTGTAGCACAGTTACTTCTTGACATGCTGTGCCCCCTCAAGTAGGCACATACAAGACCTGTTTGACATGCATGAAGGCAGATAACACGTTCGGCACTCGCTGTACGATTCTTTTGTAACCACGTAGAAATT
Organism: Hsuehochloa calcarea; assembly: GCA_036346395.1. NCBI lineage: Eukaryota > Viridiplantae > Streptophyta > Magnoliopsida > Poales > Poaceae > Hsuehochloa > Hsuehochloa calcarea. The sequence goes on along the minus strand of CM070601.1, from coordinate 9,387,432 downwards.
GACAATACTGTAGCACAGTTAATTTTTGACATGCTGTACCCTCGAGTAGGTACATACAAGAACTGTTTGACATGAAGGCAGAAAACGCAGTGGCCACTCGCGGTAATTTTCCGTAACGAGGTCCACGTACGCAACGTAGTGCTTGCAAGCTGATACGGACGGACTGGATTGCCCACGCACGCACGCACGCACGGAATCTTGATCTTTGATTAGGCCGCGCGCCAATCCTGGTTCGACACGATCAATCTTGTGTCCAAATCATACGCCATCCAAGTGATGGACTTTTCTAAGACGGCCAATTTGTGGGTCCGTTTTGGCACTTAGTACTACTAGTACTTTTTGTTAAATAACATAGTCCTTGTTGGAGAAAATCAGTCAATCAAAGATAAGTAGAGTGCAAACAGTGCAGTTACAGTCAGATATCATTTATTTTATATCATATTCGGTAATAAAAAAAATTAGAATCGGAGTCTAATACATATAGTGTCGGATACTCATTTCTTCATCCTGTATTCGCCTCGCGGGCCTTTGGTCGGTCGGTCGGTCGGACGGATATTATCCGCTTCTTTTGCATCCCTACACATGATATTAAATAGTAAGGGTACAATCAGAGCGAATACGGAGAGACTAATCGCTGAGATGTGGAAGAAAAAATATTCAGTATCCCTTGCCTGCTCAGATGCTTCAACCCACCTATCTATTATCTTATTCCTAAGTGAAGTATAACAACAGACTTTCATCATATCACCTAATATATGGATACATGCGGACGAATATCGCTCATCCCGTATCCTATTTCGTATTTTTCCCTCAGGATCAGACACGGATAGTGCCGAATAACCATTTATCTCTTATGTATTCACTCCGCAAGCTTTTGATCGGTCAGTCAGGAATTATCCACTCTGTTTGCACCCCTACCAATAAGGGAGACAATAGACGAGGACACGGTATTGAGTAACTTCTTTGTTTATTGTTATCTATGCTTTCTGTGTACATAAAAGGTTCTGTTTAAAGACTAAACCCACTAGGGATACTTTCGGTATTTTGTCCATCAACCCCTAGGTCATGGGTTTCTTAACACTCCTATTGGAGGAATACCGCAACATGCATATGCCTAATTAAAAACTCCTCCAAAACAACCGGTGGGAAAAATAGAGAAAGGAGTGCATTGCATCCGCTAGTTGTATTACATTGTTGCCTCGTTAGAAACCTTTATATGAGAAATTTTCAGGAAAAACTCACTACATGAAAAAGTATACAACATCTCTACCTTTTGGGTTAATATTCAGGATTTAGGTAAAACTTCAGGACCTTACGTAACTTATGATTCAGGTGTTTCCCCCTGATCCCTGCAACTCTCTAAGTCGCTTCATTACAATGCCATGAACGCATCGTTGGAAACTGGACGTAGGTAGAGACTTAGTGAATAAATAAGCCAGATTTTCACAAGACCTAGTTTGCATGATCTTCACATCACTGTTCTTCTGGAGTTCATTAGGATAGCAGAATTTGGGAGCAATATGCTTCGTGATATTACTCTTAACATAACTCATTCGCATTTGTACAACATAAGCAGCATTATCTTCATAGATAATTGTAGGGGCATCGACAGTGTTAATACCATATGGCTTCTTGATATGACTAATCACTCGTCTGAGCTTAACACATTCACATGAGGCTTCATATAGCGTAAAAATTCTTGAGTGGTTGGTAGTGTTGGTGATATGCCCTAGAGACAATCATAGAGATGATTGTACGACGTCTATATTTATGAGTCATTGAATAAGAGTTATTCTGTTTCTTAAATGAATCATTTGTTATAAAGATTAACAAGTATGTGACTTGTTGGTGAAACTCTTTTAACTTATATGATGTCATTCTAAATGCATCCCTGGTCAGATGTCCCTAATCGAAACACCAGTGATCCTATCGACCAGCATATGTATTGATTGAAGACCGTGCTTCACCGGTCATGGATATAGGGATATCAAATCAATAATGTGAACACATGTTAGAGAACTCGGTGTTGGATTGACCCACCTTTAGACATTGATGAGATTGCTATGATTTCAAGTGTCATCAGTTGGTCTCAAGCAATGATGATGTATAATCCTTAGACCTGGGATCAACATGGTTTTCTACATGTGTAATAGTACACTTTGGGGTTGCCAAAGGCTACTCCGTAACTAGGTAGTCATAAAGGTAGCTTTCGAGTATGTTATGAAACATACGGTGGAATGTGACAGGTCGGATATGTGATTTGCCCCTCCTGACATAACAAGAGAGATATCTCTGGGTCCCTCGATGTGGTCGGATAAAGAAAGTGCATGGTCATACCATTGGTGGGCGAAGACTTCGACCACATGAAGTTATCTGACACTCGATCGCAAAAGTTTTGAACAGTCCCTGAATGACATAATATCTCACCTGGAGTTCAACCAGATACCGTGAGGCAAAAGGAGAATACACGAGCTGGTCATTCAGTTCGGTCAGATACGGACTAGTCGTATGGAGATACGAGCCGGTCGTAGGCTGGTCGAACATGATCACTAAGTGGTCGAAACCTCTGATCGTAAGGAGTTACAAAGTGATCGAGACCAAATATGAGCTGGTCGTAGACTAATCGAAACCAGGTCGTAAGGAGTTACAAACTGGTCGAGACCAAATAGGACCTGGTCGTAGATCATATTGCGTTAAGGTTCGTCCAATATAATTTGTGTGTATTCGGGAATCGTTGTGTCCTGCTAGGTACCACTAACGACTCGTAGTCGGAAAAGGTTTTCGAGTCACAACCGAACTACACATGAACCTACAGGGTTACACACTTAACTGGTTGGAACAAACCAGTACGGATACGACTTGTCAAACATGTTCAAATAAGATCCGTCACGGACACTATATAAGGAGATGCTTGAGGCTATTGGGAAGGGAGAGGTGGAGATGAGGATACGTGAGTTGTTCCACCAAACCCTAGCCGCCATCTTATTGAGAGTCTTCCCGTGCGACTTGGTGCTGGACGTTCGACCGCGAGGACGATCGACTACGACCATTACATCGACGTGCCCTTCGTTGGACCAAGTTACTCCAACTCTTCTTCTGCTGCATTGCGCATTTGGTGGTAACGATCTCGATCTCTTACTTGATGTGACATCCTAGTTTACGTGGTAGAATTTTTTAATTATCAGCTAGTGTAGCCTACCCGTATACCCACAGGTAGAAGTAACTTCCAAGGTCTGCTTAAATGTTCACCAAGAGATGGTTACAGGTTCACCAAGAGATGGTTGCACCACCACAGAGGAATACAAACCTACTATGAGATTTGACATGGTGAGGATCAAACAGATGGACAGCATATGTATATCCCACCATGGTCAAGTCTTGATCCTTCTGGTAAAATAAGCTAAGATCTTGTGTACCTTGGATGTACCTAAGAAGAGTCTTAATTCCAGCCTAATACCTTCTGGTTGGAGTTGCACTGTGTCTAGCCAATAAGTTGACCGTGAACGCAATATCAGGTTTGGTGCAAATCGCAAGGTACATCAGTGCTCCTATGGCGCTTAAGTATGGAACCTCTGGTCATAAAACTTCTTCATGTTCCATCATCGGTCTGAATGAGTATTTATCCACATTTAAGGATATTACTACCATGAGGTCTTTAAATGATGAGATTTATGTATGTTGAATTTCTCTAATACCTTCTTGGTATAGGTAGACTGGTGTACTAGGATTCCTTTGGGGAAGTGCTCAAGCTACAGGACTAAGCAATACTTGGTTTTACCCAAGTCTTTCATCTCAAACTCCGTCACAAAGTAAGAACTTATTTCCTTTATGCCCTCAACGGTTTCAATGATATTCAAATCATCGACATAAACTGAGATGATACAAAATCCATTTTGGGACTTCTTTATATACACGCAGGGAGAATCATCATTATTTGAGTAACTCTTCTTCAGGAGAGAGTCACTTAGTCGGCTGTACCACATTCTTCACGACTGTTTTAATCCGTACAGTGACCTCTCTAGTTTGACGTTATACATGTTGTGAATAGTTTTATTAGGATCCGAAATTTTGACTCCTTCAGGGACTCTCATATAGATATCGGTATCCAATGACCCATATAAATATGTGGTCACTATATTCATCAACTGCATTGTTAAATTCATGCTAGTTGTCATTGATATTAAGTAGTGTGAACCCTTGTGCTACAAGTTCCGCTTTGTATCCTACCACCGGGTTATTCTCATTTCTCTTCTGGATGAAAACTCATTTGGATCCTATAGGGAACACTTTCGGAGGTGTTTGGGCGACATGATTGAATACTTTCCTTTTATTAAGCGAGTGCAATTCTTCCTCAATTGCTTCCTTCCATTTGAGCCAATCTGAGCGTTTCTGGCACTCTACCATGGACTTAGGTTCTGGATCTAGTTTAAGAGTTTTAGCAATTTTAGAGGTAAAATATATATCGACATATGTAGTCTTTCTTTTTTACGACTCTCCTGAGTCACATAATTTATGGATATTTCTTCATTTATTTCTACCAAATCCTCGTGATTTTCCACAACGATGGAGTCTAGGTGTTCCAATTTTTCAGCATCAAATTGTGTGCGCAAAGTTTCGTTGGGGTTACTATCCTCAGGATGGTTCATTTCAGGGAATATCTCAACATCGGGTTGAGTTCCTTTAATTGTCTTGTGGAGCGATTTGTCTTTTTTGGCTCTTTGTTTCTACGAACATCATCGCGGAATTAAGTCCCATGCACCCGAAGGTCTCCTCCTCTTCTTATTTTGAGGGGTATGAGTGGATCCAGTATCAATCTGGGGTACTTCCATTCTCTCCAGTGAGTTTACTGCAGGTATTTGTGATTTTATCACCCCCTTAAGATTAGTGAAGGCATTTGACAGATTATTAGCAATTTGCTGCAAGTCTATTATTCTTCAAACTTCCAGTTCCGAGTCTTTAGTGCACGGGTCTAAGGACTAAATGCCAATGACATCCAATATATTTTCCAAGATTCTTTATAGCGGTTATTTCCTCCCCTAAGGTCAGAAAATTGTACTAATCAAAAATACAATCAACGTACTGAGCCATGTGCAGATCCCCTATCATAGGTTTATTGTATTTAATAATTGACGAAGATTCAAAACCTACATAGGTCCCCAACCTCCGGTGAGGGCCCATGGTTGTACGCTGCTGCGGTGGTGAAATCGGCACGTATACAGCGCAGTCGAATTTTCACAGATAGAAAATACTTGGTTCTTTTTCAAACACTATTTGCAAGGAGGAAATATGGTGATATGCAGTTGGCCTGAGTTGGACTAATGCAACAGCGTGTAGCACTACGTGGCCCCAACAGCTAGTGGGTAGCCTACAATTATGCATGGGTGGCCTGGCAATAAGTTTATTCTTTTAATTAATGACTCGCGAGACCATTTTGGGTATGGACATATGATATTGAGTGCTCTACATTAATGCCCAGAGCCATACTATAATCATTAAATGTCTTTGAGGTAAACTCGCCATCATTGTCCATTTGAATAGACTTACTCCGTTCATCCAGAAAATTTGCTCTTAATTTGATGGTTTGGGCAATTAACTTTGCAAAAGTATGGTTCCTTGTAGACCGCAGGCAAACATATGACCATCTAGTGGAGGCATCTAACAACACCATAAAATATCTAAAAGGGCCCGACGAGGTTGGATAGGTCCACAAATATCACCTTGAATTCTCTCTAGGAAGCTAGGTGATTCTTCTCTAAGTTTCAGATAAGAGGGTCTAGTAATCAACTTCCCTTTGACTCAAGCAGGGCACATGAAGTCTTCAGATCTAGAAAAGTTTATGGTTTTTATGTTATGGTCAACAGAATTATGAATGACTTTTCGCATCGTACCCAAGCTAGGATGACCCAAACGATCATGTCGGATCTTAAATATTTCTAGGTGTTTAAATATTGTTTTCATCGCAACATATACTTTAGGTTTTATATATGTGTAGTACAATCCTGATGAGAAAGTAGGAAGTTTTCGACCACTTGCTTCTGACATCCGTTAGACTTAGTCATGAGTAGGTATTCTGTACTATTCTCATTATCGGTTTTTATATGATATTTGTTGATACGAGTATCTTTAAAACTAAGGAGGGTACGTTTAGATTCGGGATATAGAAAAGCATCCTATACTATTATATGGGTACCCATAAGGGGGACTATGACGGCCCTTCCCGTGCTGACAATAAGAGCATCGCTTCTAGCAATGGTCATGATATTCCCACTTTTCTTAGTTAAGGCTTGAAAATATTTAGTTTCCCTACAAAATAAATTAGTGGTGCAACTAGCTACAAGACATATTTCCTCTTCCGTCATTCAATCATACCTAGTTGTTATATAATGAAAACATGATTTATTATCAAACAATTATTCATCAAGAAACATAGTTTGAAATATAGAACAAGCATAGACCAATAAAAGGATGAATTAAATAATCTGAAAAGGTTACAAAATCTGGAAAGGTTACAAAATCTGGAAAGGTTACAATGCCAAGTGTTCAGCCTAAGCAAATAATGAAAGATAAATGCTCAACATGATCCTGAATAAACCAATGTTCACCGAGAACAAAAAAAAAACTAATAAGCAAATTTATTAAGGAAATGTGACATCGGCGAGCTACTGAAAGAGTGGCTAGGAGACTACTTCAAGTCTCCGGATAGTTCCTGGATGTCCTTTTGGAGGTCCAGGAGCTTTATCCTAAGAAGGTTGTCATAATCCATGGAGGTGTCCTCCCCTTGGGCCACATCGTTAAGAATCATGTAATCATTCTTCTCGACTTCCTGGCTAGCAGAGACTCGAATTGTAACGGGCTGAGCGGCGAAGTGTGCCTCAGCCTTGTTCCCCTAAGTCTTCCTAACACTACCAGTGGATTGCATGTAAAGATCCACCAAGTGTTTTGGGGTGCGGCAAGTGCACGACCAATGGTCGGTGCAACCACACCTAAAACAAGGCTGTGGAGGATGAGTAGTCTTGCTTCATGAGTCTTGCTTCTGGTACTTACCTTTGCCTTTACCTCTACCATGGGCTTAACCTGCGTCTCTGCATTTTGACATTCTTCCATTTTTCCCATTTGGTTTTGGACCTTCTCCGCGGTTATGGCTCTTGCTAGCCTACTGAGCATTGGCGTGCGCTTTAGGCACAACCATTGTCCCGATGGGACGTATCTGATGATTTTTTTCATCAGGAGTTCTTTGTATTTTTCTACTTCCAGCAGAGTGTACATAAGCTCAGAGTACTTCGAGTACTTAGCATTACTTTACTGTTGTTGCAGTACACACATATCAGGGTGGAAGTTTTTTCTATCATTTCAGCATCTCTAACGATCTGGTTACAGAACCTCCACTTAGACATAAGTTTGTGTCTAACAGAGTTATATGTTGCCACGGTCTTAAAATCATGAAAGCGATATTAAGGATCGAAAAGGAGGTAATCATGACATGTTGATTCGGGTGGATAGAGCAGGGATCAAAATCTCGTCGGTTACCGGAATTCTCTGTGGGAACCCGAATCCAAAATACCGACCGAAGTTCTTCAAATTTAAATTCAAATTCAAAATCCCGACAATTAGATCCCAAATTCAAATCTCAATAGTCGAATTTCAAGCGATTTTCTATCCAGGATTTCTGATTACCTGCTGGTAACAGGATAACAACTTCCTGCCAGGATTTGGTCCGGTATCAGGTTTTGGATCCTCGATATAGAGTAATTCGTGTGTGTTGCTGAATAGGTGGTGCTTGGTGACACGAACCTGTAAGGACGCGAGGGATTTGGCCCGTACACAAACCAGGCCCCAGTCAGCTCGGCTACTACCCATTCCTCCTATTAAGTCAAGCCCAATCACCAGCTTCATATCTTGGCGGCCCAATCAGGTAATCGCCAGCATCTCACCCCGTATGATGTAACGAAAGAACCAAGAAGACAATATGAACCACGAAGCTATAATTAGCAAATCGAGTCGCAACATTGGAGAGAACTCTTTACATACAACCACACACCAGCATCTCATGAATTAAAACCCCGAGCGCCGAAATCTTCTCCAGCCCCTCACCACGCTCAAATTAATATCCTCGCAATCTACGGGCTTAGTAGTACCTACAGCTACATATTCATCCATCTCACTCACGTACGAATACGATGATACCAGCATCAGACTGCCCTACTCTTGAGTCTCCTGAGCTCCACGACGACGACGCTGATGTTGTCCTTGCTGCCGCGCGAGATGGCGAGCTCGACCAGGAGGGCCGCCGCGTCGGTCGCCGTGCGGCCGGAGACGGACTCCGGGAACATGGAGGCCGCTCGCCCGTTCAGGCAGTTCCTTGCGATCTTACACGCCGCCTCGTTGGACACCACGTCCCACAGCCCGTCGCTTGCCAGGATGAGGAACTCGTCCTTGTCCGTCCGGTCCATTACCGTCACCTCTGGTTCGGCACTGACGTATGGTTTCAGGTAGTAGTCTCCTGAAATTGACAGGACGGGAAAGAAATTCAGAAGATCGCTAATTAAATTGTGAGCATAGCTGTGTTTTATCTTCCTTCCTGGAATGAAAACATGAAAGAAAAATAGAGAGGCCATATACTAGCATGTAGGAAGAATTGAAGGGAAAAGAAACAATGCTTACCTATGGATCTAGAGGTTGCTAGCACTCCAAGGACACGGTACCCGTTCCAGTTGACGACTCTGCCACCCGCAGCTTCCACCCTTTCCAACTCGTCTGGCCGATCTGGCTGCGTTGCGTAGTCAAAACAAAAATATGTGAGAACTCTTGTTGAACATTGCATGTCAAATGCAAAACGAAAATAGGATGGTTGGCAATGGAGTGATGATGGGTGGTAACTTCCCTGACATAAACTAGGTACGGGCAATAACATTAGAGGTGTAGGAACTGGATTGTTTCCTAAGGTCATATCATGGCAAAAGTTGCTTCTGTGTGCATAACATATATACTCCTGTGGAAATAAGCTGGCAATACTTTGTGTATATGAATGCCAGTATGCCACTGCGATTTCCCAGTAGCTACCACACGTACTGGCGAAGTTCACATAACATTCAGTACTAGGATATTCAAATCTGTTTGGGCTTATTTTGACCAACTAATTCAGAACATTCGCCCTAATTTTTGCTGCAAATCTCACACAAACCAAACCATAAACTCCACCTGGCCTGGCGAAACAAGACAAGAAACAGGGGCACACTAACTCAGCTTGAGCATTTACCAGCTTACCACAACAAACAACGCCGACCACTGGTAAGTGGTAGAACGCTGGAGCATACATAAAAAACAAACGTTCTAGTGGGGCACAGTCATCACTGAACCTAACGGCGAACTTTTGGCACATTTTTAGGGGCATCGACCAAACACCTCCCATTGAGGAACAGTGCTACTACTAGCTACCAAGCTCTTACCTTTTAACCCAAGGGTCAAGGGAAATCTTCTACGTGGAACGCCATTAGCAACGGGTGTTACTGCTCAACAAAACGTTGCGTCTTTAGCTCTTTTAATTACCACAACACCCCAGGCATCGCGCCAGGAAAAGTGCCACTGACCGACACCAGCCAACTTTGGCACCACGAGCAAATCGACGTAGTCACATAATTAATTCGCCAAATGGAACATTCGAGAGATTAAAAACTACTAGCATGTTAAAGCTGTACTGTTTCACCAGAAAATTAATCAGATCCAAGCGTTAGCGAGCTTTAACGCGCAAAATATTGTGCATAGAAATGTTGTGTGCAGTAACAAAGTTACTCCAAAATCCTGCTCCAAACGTAGGACTAGGCTAGCTACTAGCAAGTAGCAACCTTTGCACTGAACACAACCTTTGCACTGAACACACGAATAACCCATGGATATTGATACCATTAAACAATTGGTGTGCATCCGAGATTCCTAGTAGCAGACGAGGGCTATCAATGTCGATGCACGTAACGTACCTTGTGGTCAGTGGAGAGTGGCACTGCCACACCGCCGCGCGAGAGCACGGCGCGCGAGTCACCGCAGTTGGCCACGACGATGCGGCGGTGCCCGACAACGGCCACCACGGCGGTGGAGCCCACCGTCCGGAATCCCGACTCGGCGTCGGCGGCCGCGGCGGTGCCTCCGACGACCTCGCCGTCCACCCTGGCGAAGCTGGCCACCATCGCCTCCTTCCAGCGCACGTCACCCCACGCGCTCCCGCGCTGCCGGCGAAGGCCCACCTCCTCCGCGAGCACCACGTGCATCCTCTCCCTGCACGCCTCCGCTACCCGCGGCCCGCCGTGCCCGTCGTAAACCGCGAAGAAGTCCTCCACATCCACCCCGCATCCGCCCACGTCTCCCTTCGTCGGCTCCGCATCTGGTGACGATAAGAAAGTCCGCGCGACGGCCACAGCGTCCTCCATCTCCCTCCGTCGGCCGATCACCGACACCGCGCCATGCGACAGGCACGCCGGCCAGCTCCGGGGAGCCATATCCATCGACGAGTCTGACGACGATCCGTCCGTCCCCGACCGAATTATCTTGGCCGCCTCGTCCTCCTCCGCCGCCGCGGCCGTCCGCCCGAGCCGCCGGAGCTCGAGGCGGCGCCGGTGGCGCGCAGAACCCATCACGTGGGCGATCTTCCCGTCCCCCGCTACACCTTTGCACACAAGCCCTTCCTCGTCTCTCGTCCTAGCCTGCCTCATGTCCTTATTGCCTCCCTCGGAGAGCAATGGAGAAAGGTCGGGGAGGAAATAAGGCGAGGCCGCTTTAATACAGCCGAAGCCGAGGCAAGAAAATGCAGGAGAAGCGAGACCGGCGTCGGATGTGCGACAGCGCTGCGGGTGCTGTATATTGACGTGGACGGGCGAGATCGTCGGTGGCGCGTGGCGTGGTGCTCCTGATGCGCCGTTTGGGATCTCGGGGTCCGAGGAAATATACCCTGCACCCGGTCCATGGAGTCCCGCGGTGGTACGGCCCTGCCACATGGGCCATGGCAGCTGTGGGGTTGTAGCTGTAGAGGCGCAGGCGTTGGTGGGGAGGGTGCAGGGAGGGGTCTGTATATTTGGACCATTAGGTAACGCGTGGGATCCGGGAGGGGAGGGACGAGGGGTACGTGGAGCGAGAGGGGAACGAGGAAGGGTGGGGCCGTGGGGGCATGCCGTGCGATTTGACTGTTGCTGCAGCGCGCCGGACAAATGTTACGCGCAGCTGCTTACGTGCAAGGAAGATGTGCAGTGCATACTATACAGCGTTAAGAAATATACTTAAGTGCTAACTAGGTAGGTGTTAAGTTCGTTTTTTCTTCTCTAATATTCTAGCACCTATTATCTTTTCAGGGTAGGACCTAAAATTAAATAAAATATCTCTCTCTCTTTTACTCAATTCAATGACAAGCTGCCTCATCATTCTTTATATTTTCTTGGAACCGGTAGGTGTGGTACCGACAGTAGAGAATCCTTCCTTGGACCCTCTCTCTCCAATGGACATTCTAGCTTGGTGTCGGTAATAACCAGAGTCCCTGATACTGGGAGAAATCACACGCTGGAGGTTTTTGACTGGAACCGAAAGTATGCTTTGCGTTTGCCATGTTGCTAGCGGATCCGCGGTATTTGGTCAAGCTCAAGCAGAAGCTCGTAATAAAATGCAACTCCAATGAACGTTTTTCCCCCCGAGGAAACTCCAATGAACGTGTGCGTGCGTGTGATCTCCGGAGTTTTTCTCGCCTCGGGTGGAGATGATATTTAGCGGGAGCGGTTGGATGGACGCGTGGCGGTCGTTCGGGAAGCGGGGGCCGCGTGCGAGGGGTCCAGGCGCGCCACGCATACAGCCGGCTCCTGTTTGGAGGGGGAAGACCCGGGCGAGCGACCTTGGGCTTCGTTTCCGGCCACCGCGCACTACGGGCGACGTGGAGACCTGCGCCGTGATAGCGGAGGCATGTCCCTAGCAAACTTCCTTCCCCTCCCCTCTCTACGTGGTCAGTGCTCGCACGCCCTTCCAAGACGTGCCCGCCCGGCCGCTGCCACGACATGGTACGATGATGTACTTTCGCAGACACTAGCGCATAGGCGCGCGCATGCCATTGCCGGTTTTGAACTTTTGACGGCCGGACCTGTGCAAGCAAAGCATGGAGATGTACGGAAAGCTCTCTCCTTGCCCGGTCCATGCCATGCGTGCACTCTTCTTGCCCGGTCCATGCGTGCGTGGCCGTTTCTGAAACTACGATTTGCAGTCAGCAACTGTTGGCTTGGAGAGAGATCGGATCGAGTGTACTGGTGCTCCTACTGCAACCAGCTGTCAGCACTAAGCAGTGCACCGCAAGTGTCCCAGAATCAAGGTCCGGTCGTTTGGAAGACAGGAGTTTTTTATATATACATAATTTCTAGCGATTTTATATAATATAGTTCGGTTCCCACAGCAATCGCTGAAAATACTCGCGTTTTAAACGGACCTAAGCCCTGTCACCACGTACGCCCAGAAGCATTTCTTTTCTTTTAACTTTTCCCAGTGGTTGATAATAGGAGTGATTCTTTAGATTGCATGCTCCATGTATCAAGAGAATAGATACGTTATGCAGTTGTTCCGTCGTTATGTTGGGGAGTCAACCAGTCAAAGGAAAAGAAATAGGGGCAGAGATGCTTTCCGAATTTAAAAGTCACATGCATGCCAAAACATTTGCTTCTGCAATTATCTAGGTTGCTCAGAGAGCGCACCAGGGTTTTTTTTTTCTTCTCATTTAACTTTGTTTTAAAGTGAAATAGTACAAAAATAGCAATGAGAAAATAAAAGTAAAAAGCAGATATAATCACAGATGGCATAATTTCTTAATTACTGAATCAATTACAATATAATAATTTCTTAATTATATACTGAGTTTCTTAATTACAATGGGATAATTTTTTAATAGGTGTTCACCGTGTGGGATCATTCCACTTGCCTATTTCCTTTAAAAAATAACCCTTTCACGATGATCGACGTGCGTATAGCTAACTTGCTCACTGGGTTCTTCCTCAAACCTGATGCCATCTCCGGAAGGAGGTAATTCGTCCAATTAATTGTACTCTTTCTCATTCACGACATTCTCAACTCCGACAATCCTTCTTTTTTTTCATGAAGAACTACGTGGTGGTTCTTATTTGCCTGATCTGTTACATAAAAAACTTGAATAACTTGCTTAGCGATTACGAATGATTCATCTTTGTATCCGACACGTTCGAGGTCTACAGCAGTGACGTTGTACTTGTCCACCTTCACACCCTATAGAGTTTGACCGAATAACACCGAAACATGGGGAATATTGAAAAGTACGTAGTTGAGCTCCCAAATCTTCTCTACGAACCCATAGTAGGAGCTCAACCCGCATTTCATTATGTTTGGCACAGTGGTATTTAACTGCTCGTGAAACACATCTATGCGGACACCGCTATTTTGGACTATGCTCTTCCTATCCCGAGTTGTCGTATAAAATGTATACCTATTTATGTCGTATCCTTGTCATGTCACAATTGTAAATATTAGCCTTTTTACCAACCATCGCAGTAAATCATCACTTGATGACCTCCCAGCAAATCTTACCTTTAACTATTCGTTGAATTGACGGTAGTTCTCTCTCGTTGTTCAAACCTCCGACCGGCCTGGATTCTGTTGGTGTACCATGTCTTTGTGCTCGTTAATATATAGGGACACTTCGGTCATGTGTTGCAAGACCGTGAAATGGGCTTGAGCGTACGTATCCAGATCGGAAGTGATTGCTTTCCTTCCGATGGTCCCTATTCCCTCCAGCCTTCCCTCATGACGAGATGGAGGCACACTTGTAGGTTCCACCTGAGCCATGTAGTCGACGTAGAACTCAATGACCCCTTTAGTTGCATAACCTTTGATGATGACGCCCTCCGGCCGTGATCGATTTCGTACATAGGAATTGAGAATTCCTATGTACCTCTCGAACGGGGCACATACGACGTAGGAACACATGACCGCATATCTTTATCTCTTTCACAAGGTGAACAATGAGATGGACCATGACATCGAAAAATGACGGAGGGAAATACATCTCAAGATGACATAGAGGCATCACCACCTTGCCCTGCAGAGCATCTAGTCCATCGGGATCGACGGCCTTTTGAGCAATTGAGTTAAAGAAATAATACAGTCTAATGATTGCCACTCGGATCTTTGTTCGACAAAATACTTCTAATTGCAACAGGAAGTATTGTGTCATCAGCATATAACAATCATGAGAATTCATACTAATTAATTTTAAATCTTTTGTATAAACAAGTTTATTCATGCTAGCAGGGTAACCGGACGAAACTTACACACCATGCAAGCTCTGGCACAGTTCATTTCTCTCGGCCTTGGACAGAGTGTAGCAAGTTGAGGGAAGGTACGTTCATCATTTAGCGGTCTCTTTCGGTGCTAACTCGGCCCTTATATTCATATCAACCAAGTCACGTCGTGCGCTGACACTATTTTTTGTTTTGTCACAAATGTTCAGTAAGAGACCAATCAAGCTATCACATATATTCTTCTCCATGTGCATGACGTCGATGCAGTGACGAACTTCTAAGTGCTCTCAATAAGGTAAGTCTCAAAAAATTGATCACTTCTTCTAAATATTCTTGTGACGGGTCATCAATTTACGTCCATTTTCAAGCACAACATCAATATCCTTAACTATATCATTTACCATATCATAAACATCTTTCCCTCTAAAAGCCATTGGAGTTTAATCGTCCTGCTTATTTTCGTCGAATTATTTATTCATCTTGCGGTATGGATGATACTTGGGATGGAACCTACGGTGATGCATGTACACAGTTTTGCGCGAGTTGTTCAGCCACACACTCTCGGTATCATCTAAGCAGTACGGACAGGCTTTGACTCTTTTTATACTCAACCCCAATAGGTTACCAAGGGCAGAAAAATCATTGATGGTGTAGAACAACATGGCGTGTAAAGTAAAGTTCTCTTGTTTGTACGCATCCCATATATGTACCCATTCGTTCCATAGTACCATAAGATCTTCCAGCAATGGTGCTAGGTAGACATCAATATCGTTCTCTGATTGCTTCGGCCCTTGGATAAGTAGTAACATCAAAATGTAATTTTGCTTCATACACAATCAAGGAGGGAAGGTTGCACATACATAGATTCACGAGCCAGGTGCTATGTCGGCTACTCATGTTATCGAAAGGATTCATTACATCTGTACTCAACCCAAACCTTATATTCATCGATTTTGCACCGAAGTCTTCAAAGCTCCTATCGAAATTTCTCATCCGGGCAGAATCAGCAGGGTGTCTTAGCTTTTCATCTTTCTTACGCTCCTCTGAGTGCCAACGCAGCAATATTACCTTCTTTCGGTTCGTAAATAAACATTTCAAATGGGGAGTTACAGACAGATACCACAACACCTTAGTAGAAGATCCTTGCTTCACCTCGATGCCATCGCCATCATTGGAGTGATTCTTACATTGTATTGGGATGCTTTGCACACCAGACATACATACAAGTTTGTATACTCTTTACGGTAGAGGATACAATCGTTCGGATATGCATGTATTCTTTCTACTTTCATTTCCAATGGACAAAGAACATTTCTTGGCTTGGTAGGTGGTTCTACGCAACACGTTTCACTTCGAAAGTATGCCCGCTAGGAGACTTAACAACGTCCTGAATCTCTTGTCAGACCAACAATTGTTTGCCTTTAATTTCAGCAGTTCAAGCACAGATGACAACTATGTGTATTCCGACTTGCAGCCTGGGAACAAAGGTTTCTTCAAGTCCTCTATCAAGCCCTCGAATTTATCAAACTCTCTCTCTTTCTCACTCTAGTTCTCTTCTGCATCGTGTAGCATCTGATCCAGATTGTCATCGTGCGACCTATCCTTATCGAAAACACAGTCCACATCCGGCATATCGTTGTATCTCTTTACGATATTACTATCTTCCTGTATAATCTACTCTTCACGGTGACTGGTTCAACATGTATACCACCTTTTGAAACCCATTCGAATCAAGTGTGTATCGATCTGCGCTGAGTTGGTAAATATCTTCAGATTATCACAATCAATGCATGGACAATACATAAATTTTATCTCATTCTTCAACATATCCTGCTCAGCAGCTCTTCTAAAAGTAAATACGCCATTAATGTACTATTCACTCACACGGTTCTCAATGTACATTCAGCTTCGGTCCATCTACGCTACGCATATAACAAAATAGTGTTAAATTAGATTAATGCTCCTATAGCTAGCTAGCCATTGCACTTACTCATATCATTCACCTTAAATTGTCCATCTAAAGTAGCTAGCTACATACTATTTATGAAGCAATATATATATCAAGTAAGAATATATTGAGGTAGACTAGGAGTAGTGTACCCATTCTTAAATTGGAGCAAACTATCAAGCTAGATCTAAATCTAGATCTAAACCTAACTATCACCTCTCTTGATTATAATGCATAGAATTAGAAGCAAACACTAACCTTAGATCATCAAGAACAAAATAGATCTACAAACACACTTACAAATCTGCGGTATGCTTTCACCAAACGTCCCAAAGCCAGCCGCTGCATTCAAACCTTAGCTCACTACAGACAGATCTGTCGGGATGGGCTGGGTATTTAATAACAGAGTACATATCACAGACACTTCCAACCACAAACCATCTGTGATACGAAATTATCACAGATGGTTATTGTTAAGAACCGTCTGTGAATTATTACAGACGGTTCAGATTAAAAACCGTCTGTAACGTCTGCAATTATCATAGACGGTGCTTGTTAAGAACCATCCATGAATTATCACAGATGGTTCGAATTGAAAACCGTTTGTGACGTCTGCGATCATCATAAACGATTCTTAACAAGTACCGTGTGAATTATCACTGACGGTTCTTATTAAAACCGTCTGTGATAATTATGTATCATAGACGATTCTAGTCATCGCTAGTAACATAGACGGTCGCGCTTGTAAAATGATATGTGATAATCACAACACCGATGGATTCTGGAGAACCGTCTGTGATGAAGCGTTCAGTATAGTCTTCTATGTAGTAGTTCTGTCACGTGTCCTATTGCGTTCTAGGTTGCGTGGCAGGCCCCCTAGCGCGACGTTTTTGCGCTGCAGAGGTGTTATTTTTTTTTGGCAATTTCATTTGTTGTGGACTATTTTTGTTATTTCGTTTAAAAAAATATGCTAAATGAGTGAAAACTCGTGCGTACCTTGGATAGAATTACGAGCTCATGGCGCGTATTGACCATACGTACTTACGTACGTAGCAGTTTCTAGCTAGTTCCGATGGGGAGCTACTCCTATCAAAGTATACGTAGAAATGAACGTTTGACTGGGCAAGTATATATAACCGAAGATATTTGCGAACGTTGCTCTCCCACAAATTCAAACCAAAAAAAAAGAGGGAAAAGGATTGCTGTCAGGCTGGTTAGTATCGTTTTAACATTATCAGCATCGTCCTCTCTTTTCCTCTCTGCATTAATATATATACACGTAACTAAATTATTTCTTAGGTTGTATGATAGTACAACGCAACATTGCAGTGTTTCCTGCTCTCCAGCTAGCTAACTGTCGGGACCGGATTTCTGAATCCGAACCTCTCGTGTATTTCTCGCATCATCCCGGATCGAGAGCAAGTGCACACAGTGGAAACATTGTTGATAACCAGTTCGAATCACGAAACAACATTAATAAATAACTAAGTACCGGCCTTATGGCCACTTATTACAAAAGAGGTCAAAAGACCTTAAGTCTTACAGCAGCGGAAACAACAAAAAGAGAAAAACTTCGAGTGGTGACCCATCAAATTGCCCACCAAGATTCGACTGGGAAAACGCGACCTAGTACTCGGGAAGCCTTCGTGAAGCCACAAAGCGAAGTAGTCGTAGTCGTTCTCGGATCTTCGTGAGACTTCGAGATTGGTTGAGCGTAGCATGTGAGTACATAAAGTACTCATGAGTCTTGGGAAATGATGCATATGCATAGCTTTAACAATTGGGCATATAGGGTTCATTTGCACAAAGCAAAGATTTTAAGTTTAAACATCTTTTAAGAAGCTCATTTGACAAAAGATAATTAAAAGATAAAGTAAATTAAATTAAACTCTAATGTAGGTTCCAACTACCATACATTAGTAAAAGGCTATAACCGCTTGAGTTTTCAAGAATTGAGCTCTAGTGCTCAACGGCTCTATCTGCGTAACCACAATCCAAGAGTTCCAACTACTCCCGATTCCCAAAATAAATCTTTTAAACCAAAACTGAAATCTACCATGTGTATACGCACCTTGCCGCCCTTGACCGTGGGCACGGCTATTCGAATAGTTTTAACACTCTGCAGAGTTTATGCGACTTGACCCACACGAGACAATCGACTTATATCGTCCGCCACACACTTAGAAGGTGTGCGACTAAGTGATTGTCACAAGGCTTTACAATCTGTATCCTAACACTAGCCCGCCTGATGAGCTTAACCCCAAGTCATGGACGTCATTTACCATCGACCTGGAGCTCACCGTTGTGAGGGATAACTCGCCGGACTTGGACGTCTTTTACCAACGTCCGACGCAAGCCCCGACAGACATGGACGCCAATTACCATCGTCTCGCACTACTGTAAAACCTACCATCTGACTGCGAGCGTAATGTTAGAACATGGTAAATTATTCACCGTGTCCTTCCCATTTAGGACATGTGGTTGTACTGCAGAATGCTTGGTTTGAATAAACACAAGAGTCGGTCCTTAATCGACTGAGGTGAGACAAACCGGACTCATGCCACTCACCCTAGTCTAAAATAGTTTCCACCATTTTTATTTTGTTTCCAAATATTGACATTACCTAATGTCAAATATTTTTCAAAACTTAAGGCATAACAAATAGTAAATATTTTTCTCCCCCAAAGGTTGAACAGGAACAAAGCACGTCTAAGCAATTCTACCGTATCAAATTATTCTGCAACATTGTATTCAATAATGCAGACTTTCCTACACTAGGGTTACAAAGATGTAGGATATCACATATCAAGGATGATAATAGCAAACTTTAGGTTTTTAACTAACAACCTACAGTTTAACTTATCATTTTAATAAATAAGCAATGCATAATAATGTTTAAAACTGAAAACATATTTTACAAATCATAGGTTCAAAATGGTCAAAGGAGACTCGCCTTCGACGTAGGTTGTGGTTTCCGCGTCCGGTTGGTCCAAACTGGTGTCGACGGTGTCGGATTCTATACAGTCGAAACGATACAAATAAATAACAGACAATCAAATAAAATACAAAAATTACAAAATAAATACTAGAAGAAAGAGAATGAATTTATATAAATTTAGGATCAAGAATCGACGAATTTGGAGTTCGAACGAAGGAGAACGGACAACTGGAAGATTGATTAACACAAGAAACAAAACAAAATACAGAAATACACTATTCAGAAATTACTGTTCACCAAAAACAGAAAATGGAGGAAAAACCTTGACGCTGGGGTTCGAACCTGGGACCTCACCGTAACAGCAAAGTGCAACCCGCCTCCTCTAACCAAATGACCACAAGTGCTCTTGTGAAGAATAAACAAGGCAAACTATATGAAGCAAAATCGGCGTTCTTCAACCTCAGAGAAACGAAGCAGGTAAGCTCAAGGTCAACAATGGCGCTAGTGAGAGGCGGCAAGGTGGCTAGCCAAACCTAAAATGGGAGCCCAAGGGATCACTCTACCCATAGGAGGCGTGGCTCACGGGAACCATGGCAAGAAGAACGCGATAAGAAACGGGTGGCGACATGGTCAGGCACTGCGGCGGCAAAGACACGACGTGAAATTGAACAAATGGAGGTATGCACTAGGTAGAGTGGATGATGGAGATCATGCGAAGAGCGAAGAATCGGATTTTAGCTCACCGGAGGCGATTTAATTCGACGATTTGGGTGAAACGACCGTTGTTGGAAAAATGGAAATTTGATGCCTTCGTTGCTCGGAGGTTATGAGACTTGGAGGGATGCAAAGGGGTCAAAGAAGAGCTATCATGCCAATTTATAGCTTCTATCGAGAACGAATCACGAACAATAGGAATCACGGGGAGGTTTTAGCTCGCTTACTAAACCGAAAGAAACGCCAAATTGATTGATGAGCTGCGGTTTAAGGGCCTTTGAATGCACAAGGATAATGGCGCGGTGATTACGGGGTCGCAATGCTTCAAACGGTTTTCAAATTGATTAACCGAGTGAAGAGAACGGGCAAGAAAAATAAAACCGAAAGTTTGGACGAGCATGTGCTCTTGGTGGAGCTAGAAGAAAGGGTTTAAAGTGGGAATAAAAGGAATGAGTGAGGACTTAAGTCAAAGAAAACCAAATGGTGGTTGGTAGCTTGTGCAAAGGAACCTCACGTTAAGTGAGCCCTCCGGAGGCAAAAAAATGATGGGTGACCGACGGAAGTCACATTTTTATTATTATAATTTTATTTTTTTTTTAGAAAAAGAAAGAAGAGCAAAATAAATATTTAAATAAATAAATAAATAGATAGGGTCAAGAGATTAGAACATATATTTTTCTGGAGATTTGAATTTGAATTTTCGAAATTTTGATTGGACAAGGTGTTTTGAAATTTGAGACTTTCTTCCAGTGACACACAAGAAATACAAATAAGATCCAAATAAATTCCAGATAATTTTAAATAGTTAATTTGAAATTAAATTTTTGAGAAAGCGAAAATTGGGATGTTACAAACCTACCCCCCTTAGAAGGAATCTCGACCCCGAGATTCGGATGGACAGGAAAAAGGTTAGGTACTCGCTCTTAAATCTTCTTCGCGTTCCCATGTTGCCTCCTTCTCTGTATGATTGCTCCACTGCACCTTACAGAACTTGGTAGTCTTGCTTCTGGTCTGACGTTCTGCTTCTTCGAGAATTCTAACAGGGTACTCCTGATAGGTGAGATCATCCTTCAACTCAACATCCTCTAGAGGCATCTGTTCTTCCGGAACTCTGAGGCATCTCTTCAACTGAGATACGTGAAAGACATCATGCACATCTGATAGCTGAGGTGGAAGCTTTAACTTGTAAGCGACTTCTCCTCTTCTGATTAGTATTGGAAAAGGTCCAATGTATCTCGGTGCAAGTTTTCCACTCACTCTAAAACGACGCATTCCCTTGAGAGGTGAAACCTTCAGATACACATAATCTCCTGGTGCAAAAGCTAGATCTCGCCGGCGGTTATCAGCATAACTCTTCTGCCTGGTTTGAGCTGTTTTCAAATTCTCGACGATCCTCCGAACTCGTTCTTGGCCTCCTTCGAACATCCGCCCGAACACTGCCGCTCTCGGTTTCATTCCAATACAAAGGAGTTCTGCACTTCCTTCCATAGAGTGCTTCAAAAGGCGACATTTGCAAACTTGTCTGATAGCTATTGTTATAAGAAAATTCTGCATATGGCAAACTTACATCCCAACTTGCGCTATTGGACAAAGCACAAGCTCTTAGCATATCTTCGAGAATTTGATTAACCCTTTCAGTTTGACCGTCATGTCTCATGGATGGTAAGTCAGATCAAGTTCAAGTTGGTGCCTAAAATTCCTCGCAACTTTTGCCAAAATCGGAGGTGAAGCGAGGTCCTCGATCCAAACAATCTTCTTAGGTACCCCATGCAGACATACTATTCTAGACATATACAACTCTGCGAGTCGGTCTCCCGAGTAGGTGGTCTTCACTGGAATAAAATGTGCAACCTTTGATAACCGATCCACAATAACCCAGATCGAATCATACCCAGATTTTGTTCTTGGCAGACCAGTGATAAAGTCCATTCCAATTTCTTCCCATTTCCATTCAGGTACCTTTAGAGGTTGAAGCAATCCAGCAGGTCTCTGATGTTCAGCTTTAATTCGCTGACACACATCACAAAATGATACGAACTCAAGAATTTCTCTTCTCATGCTAGACCACCAATATCTTTCGCGAAGATCTTGGTACATCTTCGTGCTTCCTGGATGAATCGAAAATGCAGATTCATGAGCTTCCTTTAGAATCAAATTTTTGATTTCCTTAATACTTGGTACAAATATTCTTTTTCCGAACCAAACAATGCCTCTCTCATCTTCTGAAAATCCAGGCGCTTTGCCTTTTCTCATATTAACCTTGATTTCCTTTACATCTGGGTCTTCCTTCTGAGCTTCCATGATCTGATCTTCTAGAGTTGGTTGGACTTCAACGGTGTTCACACAACCCTCCAAAACTAATTCCAAGTTGAGTCGCTGAAATTCCTCGCACAGAGCAGGCTGACTTTCTTTTATCAACGTAATATTGCAATAGCTTTTTCTGCTCAAAGCATCAGCTACCACATTAGCTTTACCTGGATGATAGTGTATTCCAACATCATAATCCTTGATAAGCTCTAACCATCTTCTTTGCCTTAAGTTAAGATCCGACTGAGTGAAAATATACTTGAGACTCTTATGGTCAGTATATATCTCACAACGATTACCGATAAGGTAATGCCTCCAAATCTTTAGAGCATGCACCACTGCGGCTAACTCTAAATCATGGGTTGGATAGTTCTGCTCATGCGGGCGCAATTGTCTTGAAGCATAAGCCACAACCTTGCCTTCCTGCATTAACACACAACCAAGACCTTGTTTTGACGCATCACAGAAAATCTCAAAGTCTTTCCGAATGTCGGGCAAAATCAGCACAGGTGCAGTAGTTAATCGCTTCTTCAGCTCTTGAAAACTCTGCTCACAAGCAAGTGTCCATTCAAACTTCTTTTCTTTCTTGAGCAACTCGGTGAGGGGTTTTGCAATCTTCGAAAATCCTTCAATAAAACGACGATAGTAACCGGCTAAGCCAAGAAAACTTCTGATTTCTGGAACTGACTTAAGTTGTCTCCAGTTAAGAACATCCCTAACTTTTCCTGGATCCACTGCTACTCCTCCAGCAGAAATTACGTGACCCAAGAAAGCAACTTCCTTTAACCAAAACTCACACTTACTGAATTTAGCATACAAATGATGCTCTCTGAGTTTGTCCAGAACTAACCTCAGATGTTCCTCATGCTCATTCTTATTCTTAGAGTAAATAAGAATGTCATCTATGAATACCACTACAAATTTATCCAGGTAATCCATAAACACCTTGTTCATCAGGTTCATGAAGTATGCTGGTGCATTTGTTAGACCAAATGACATCACAGTACATTCATAAAGACCATAACGAGTGGTGAACGCTGTCTTAGGAATATCCGATGGTCTTATCTTCAGCTGATGATATCCAGAGCGTAGATCAATCTTGGAGAAGACACATGCTCCCTCTAACTGATCAAACAAATCATCAATTCGCGGCAAAGGATACTTGTTCTTGATTGTGACTTCATTTAGGGCCCTATAATCCACGCACATCCGTAAGTTGTCATCCTTCTTCTTCACAAAGATTACGGGTGCTCCCCATGGTGATGAACTGGGTCGAATATAACCTTTTTCAAGCAACTCTTCAATCTGTTTCTTCATCTCAGCTAGCTCATTTGCTGGAAGCCTGTAAGGTCTCTTGGATAAAGGAGCTGTACCAGGTACTAAGTCAATGATGAACTCAATCTCTCGGTCTGGTGGCATTCCAGGTAGTTCATCGGGAAATACATCAGGTATTCCCGCTCATCGCACACTTTCCAAAGATATACCCTTCATGCGATTTAGAACACAACTCTTCTTTGATGATTTATTGGACACAAACTCCACTCGAATACCTTCAGCATTGGTAAGGGTGATGGCTCTGTTGGCACAATCGATCTGTCCCTTAAAGTTGGTTAACCAATCCATTCCAAGGATTACATCAATGCCTCTGGAATCTAATAAGATAAGGTTCGCTAGGAACCTAACCCCATTTATATCTATAGCCACTCCCGGGCATACTGTATTAGTCCTCATTTCCTTTCCAGGTGTTTGGACTACCATAGGGTTCTTAAGTTCAAAAATATCCCAGCAATGTTTTTCAGCAAAATTCTTCGAGATAAAAGAATGCGAAGCTCCAGAGTCAAATAATGCTGATGCAGGTACTGAATTAACAAGGAACTTACCCAGAACTACATCCGGTGCTTCCTGGGCTTCCTCTGCAGTCACGTGGTTAACACGTCCTCTTCCAAAAGTTTGCGGAGTCCTTGGAGTTTGAGGGGCGCCACGTCCTTGTCCTGGAGCTGGTGCACGGGCTGGTGTAGTCCCCAAGTTGAAGCGTACTGGAGTCAAGTTCTGACGCTTCTGAGGGCAATTGCTAGCATAATGCCCCATCTCATGACAGTGAAAACATTGAACTCCAGCTGCAGAAGTCTTGTTTTGCTGCGGCTGAGCACCAGTGTTGTTGCGGAATCCTTGCATGATCGGGCGAGGTCCTGACATTGGAGTCTTGGGAGCATTGGCCACCGGCTGCCTGTTGAAATGAGGCTGGTTCATCCGAGACCTGAAACTGTTGGCTCCATGCTGTGCCTGAAAAGCCATTTTTCTCTTACGGGACTCATACAACTGACGTTGAGCATCCTCCTGCACGAGAGCCTTGTTGACCATCTGCTGGAAGTTAGGGTAGTCAACTGACACCAACTGCACCTTAAGGCTAGGGTCAAGTCCTTCCATGAAGCGCCAAATCTTCGCTCCCTCATTAGCAACATCCTCTGGTGCATACCTTGACAGCTGTGTGAACTTGTTAAGATACTCAGACACACTGAGATTGCCCTGCTGCAGCTTATGGAACTCTCTCTTCTTCATTTCCATCATTCCCATAGGAATGTGAGCTGTGCGGAAGGCAGCAGAAAACTCCTGCCAAGAAATAGCCTGCACATTCTGGTGAGCTGCGCAATAGTTTTCCCACCAAGTTCCTGCAGTTGCTTTCAGTTGGTGAGCAGCAAAGAGGACTTTCTCTTGGTCATTACACTGAGCCAAGATCAGCTTCTTCTCGACATCCTTTAACCAGTCATCAGCTTCAAGAGGATCAACTGAACCGGCAAAGGTTGGCGATGCAGTTCTCATAAATTCCCCGATCCGGCCGAGTGGCAAGATCGAGCAGGGTTGCAGGAGTTGATTGATTTGATTATGAGCAAGTGCTTAAGTAAACGCCGGTTGCATTGCCATCATCTGGCTCCAAATTCATCATCGGAGGCTGACCAGGAGGTGGTGGCGGTAAAGGTTCTTCCTCAAATAACTGCTCCGGTTGAACTTGAGGTTCTTGAGGTGCTTGAGGCAAAACTGGCTCCTCGAGAATCGGTTGACCATGACCTCTTCTAAGTCCACGGCCTCGGCCATTGCACGACCTCCTCGCGGGCTCCTCCACGGCTCTTTGTGCGACCCCTTCCACGTCCTCTTCCAAGGTTCTCCATCTAAACGGTCCAGGATAGCAAGGAGAAAAGAGGAAAAGCAAAGATAAGAGAACAGGTAAAATTAGCATCCCAAAGAACAACCAACACAGCTCAACAAGAGAGAACTCCAACTAGAATTATTAAATGGAATAGTTTTTAGATTGGTCAGATCACAAGTGCTTAAGGCTTGATCTGATCCAATCTATAAAAGCAACCAAAATAATCGTCTAAATTCTCAAGACCTTTATTGGACACTACAGACTCAAGACCAAGGACTACTCCTCAAACTCAACCTCGTCCGGGTCCTCCTCAAAGTCATTCTCAGCGCCATTCTCGGCGTCATCCTCAACGTTGTCCTCAACGTCGACCTCGATGTCGCGCACCACGTGCTCGGGTTCCTCAGTGGTCCATCGAGTCACTAGCACCTCCAACGATGAGAGCATTAGAGGGGCTGCGGCGGCATGCATGTACCAGAAGACTCTCCTCGAGTGGCAGGGGTGAACAAGCTGCGATACACCGCTGCAGTCATGCGGTCATCAGGACGATGAACCCTCTTGCGTGCAGTCGTACGGATGCGGGAAGGACGGATGGCTCCTTGGTGGACAAGCTCTCTCTGCAAAGATCTAGCCTCTCATAAACACGCTCCAACTCATTGCCCAAAAACACGTAGGCCTCATCTTGTGCCTTGATCGAGACGCCATGTGTGAGATGGTGGTGTCCTCCTCCTCTCGTGACTCTAAACCATCAAGACTTCCCCTTCTTGCGGTAGGGAAAGTAGTAAAAGCAGCAAGGCCCTGAGGCGGTGCGGTTGTGGAACCCCAGACGGATGATTGCTTCTCTGGCAGCATCTTGCATTCCAAGCTTATCAGTTTCTCTCTCTACCGTGAAACGGTAGGGTCGATCTCCTCGCAGGTGACCCTTGGCGTAGATGGTGACCTTAACACGCCACATCTCCTTGTTGTACTTGCTAATGGTGAAACCGTGGTACTCTGGGCGATGGATGTAACCCAATCCCTGAAGAATGAACCACAGCTCAGCACAGAATCCTCCTTCCTTCTCAGCGCAAGAGTTGATGAACCGCATCTACATAATTTTGAAAAACAAGAGAAGATCAGTAAACAATTTTAAATGATGAATACAAGACAAGAAAAGAGATACTAAGACAGAAAAGAAAGTAGCAAAGAGACTTAAAAGTTTATAAATTAATTTTTAGGAAAATATAAATCCTTAAGGCTTGCCATTTCTAACTAGGTCACGTCCTACAGTCGACTCGGCTCTGATACCAACTCTGTCGGGACCGGATTTCTGAATCCGAACCCTCTGTGTATTTCTGCACCAGTCCCAGATCAGTAGCAAGTGCACACAGTGGAAACATTGTTGATAACCAGTTCGAATCACGAAACAACATTAATAAATAACTGGCACCGGCCTTATGGCCACTTATTACAAAAGAGGTCAAAAGACCTTAAGTCTTACAAAGAATGAAACAACAAAAGAGAAAAACTTCGAGTGGTGACCCATCAAATTGCCCACCGGCATTCGACTGGGAAAACGCAGCCTAGTACTCCGGGAAGCCTTCGTCGAAGCCACAGGCGAAGTAGTCGTAGTCGTTCTCGGCATCTTCGTAGACTTCTGAGATTGGTTGAGCGTAGCATGTGAGTACATAAAGTACTCCGCGAGTCTTGGGAAATGATGCATATGCATAGCTTTAACAATTGGGCATATAGGGTTCATTTGCACAAAGCAGCATTTTAAGTTTAAACATCTTTTTAAGAAGCTCATTTGACAAAAGATAATTAAAAAGATAAAGTAAATTAAATTAAACTCTAATGTAGGTTCCAACTACCATACATTAGTAAAAAGGCTATAACCGCCAGGTTTTCAAGAATTGAGCTCTAGCTGCTCAACTGGCTCTATCTGCCAGAACCACAATCCAAGAGTTCCAACTACTCCCAGATTCCCAAAATAAATCTTTTAAACCAAAACTGAAATCTACCATGTGTATACGCACCTTGCCCGCCCTTGACCGTGGGCACGGCTATTCGAATAGTTTTTAACACTCTGCAGAGTTTGTACAGCTTGACCCACACGAGACAATCAGCTTATACTGTCCGCTCACACACTTCCGAAGGTGTGCGACTAAGTGATTGTCACAAGGCTTTTACAATACTGTATCCTAACACTAGCCCGCCCGATGAGCTTAACCCCAAGTCATGGACGTCATTTACCATCGACCTGGAGCTCACCGTTGTGAGGGATAACCTGCCCGGACTTGGACGTCTTTTACCAACGTCCGGCGCAAGCCCTGACAGACATGGACGTCAATTACCATCGTCTGCACTACCAGGTAAAACCTACCATCTACAGCCTGCGGGCGTAATGTTAGAACATGGTAAATTATTCAGCCAGGTCCTTCCCATTTAGGACATGTGGTTGTACGGTAATGCTTGGTTTGAATAAACACAAGAGTCGGTCCTTAATCGACCAGGGTGAGACAAACCAGACTCATGCCACTCACCCTAGTCTAAAATAGTTTCCACCATTTTTATTTTGTTTCCAAATATTGACATTACCTAATGTCAAATATTTTTCAAAACTTAAGGCATAACAAATAGTAAATATTTTTCTCCCCCAAAGGTTGAACAGGAACAAAGCACGTCTAAGCAATTCTATCAGATCAAATTATTCGCAACATTGTATTCAATAATGCAGACTTTCCTACACTAGGGTTACAAAGATGTAGGATATCACATATCAAGGATGATAATAGCAAACTTTAGGTTTTAACTAACAACCTACAGTTTAACTTATCATTTTAATAAATAAGCAATGCATAATAATGTTTAAAAGCGAAAACATATTTTACAAATCATAGGTTCAAAATGGTCAAAGGAGACTCGCCTTCGACGTAGGTTGTGGTTGCCGCGTCCGGTTGGTCCAAACTGGTGTCGACGGTGTCGGATTCTATACAGTCGAAACGATACAAATAAATAACAGACAATCAAATAAAATACAAAAATTACAAAATAAATACTAGAAGAAAGAGAATGAATTTATATAAATTTAGGATCAAGAATCATTTAATTTGGAGTTCGAACGAAGGAGAACGGACAACTGGAAGATTGATTAACACAAGAAACAAAACAAAATACAGAAATACACTATTCAGAAATTACTGTTCACCAAAAACAGAAAATGGAGGAAAAACCTTGACGCTGGGGTTCGAACCTGGGACCTCACCGTAACAGCAAAGTGCAACCCGCCTCCTCTAACCAAATGACCACAAGTGCTCTTGTGAAGAATAAACAAGGCAAACTATATGAAGCAAAGTACTGACGTTCTTCAACCTCCAGAGAAACGAACAGAGCAGAAGCTCAAGGTCAACAATGGCGCTAGTGAGAGAGGCGGCAAGGTGGCTAGCCAAACCTAAAAATGGGAGCCCAAGGGATCACTCTACCCATAGGAGGCAGCGGCTCGGCCGGGGAACCATGGCAGCAGCAACGCGATAAGAAACGGCGGTGGCGACATGGCTGTGCACGGCGGCGGCAATACACGACGTGAAATTGAACAAATGGAGGTATGCACTAGGTAGAGTGGATGATGGAGATCATGCAGTAGCGAAGAATCGGATTTTAGCTCACCGGAGGCGACGAATTCGACGATTTGGGTGAAACGACCGTTGTTCGGAAAAATGGAAATTTGATGCCTTCGTTGCTCCGGAGGTTATGAGACTTGGAGGGGATGCAAAGGGGTCAAAGAAGAGCTATCATGCCAATTTATAGCTTCTATCGTAGAACGAATCGCCGGAACAATAGGAATCACAGGGGAGGGTTTTAGCTCGCTTACGGAAACCGAAAGAAACGCCAAATTGATTGATGAGCTGCGGTTTAAGGGCCTTTGAATGCACAAGGATAATGGCGCGGTGATTACGGGGTCGCAATGCTTCAAACGGTTTTCAAATTGATTAACCGAGTGAAGAGAACGGGCAAGAAAAATAAAACCGAAAGTTTCGGACGGAGCACAGGCTCTTCGGCTGGAGCTAGAAGAAAGGGTTTAAAGTGGGAATAAAAGGAATGAGTGAGGACTTAAGTCAAAGAAAACCAAATGGCTGGCTGGTAGCTTGTGCAAAGGAACCTCACGTTAAGTGAGCCCGCTCGGGAGGCAAAAAAAATGATGGGTGACCGACGGGATGTCACATTTTTTTATTATTATAATTTTATTTTTTTTTTAGAAAAAGAAAGAAGAGCAAAATAAATATTTAAATAAATAAATAAATAGATAGGGTCAAGAGATTAGAACATATATTTTTCTGGAGATTTGAATTTGAATTTTCAAAATTTTGATTGGACAAGGTGTTTTGAAATTTGAGACTTTCTTCCAGTGACACACAAGAAATACAAATAAGATCCAAATAAATTCCAGATAATTTTAAATAGTTAATTTGAAATTAAATTTTTGAGAAAGCGAAAATTGGGATGTTACACTAACTATAGTTAAGGTGCTGCATACTGCCATGGCAATAGTACGTTCTGCTGAACTATCACTACACACAAACAAAACAACTGCTAGCTAGCTAGTTCTTGTAACATTTCACGTGTAAGCAGAGCAGAAAAGGAGGGGGGAAAAAAGGCTTGGCCTTCGTGACTCGAGTATCATGTACATGCACGACACATTATTCATGCATCACATCATGAGCTAGCCCTTCTTTTACAGTTTTTATACCTCTCGGATGGTCGCTTTCACTGGAACGTGTATGCCTTTAGGCTTCAGCTAGCATGTTAAGAGCTTAAACTCTTATTCGATCGGACGCAAAGCAGACCAGATTCAGCGGCCGTCATAACTCGGAACACAAACGTAGCCTGACTTGTACGGCATGCATCCATGCAAATGCAATGCAATGCAATGCGGGTCGATCGTATGCATGCATGCATGCATACCTAGCTTTGCTAATTGCCGCTGGTATTTGGAACGCTGGAATTAATCTACTTTGTGCAAGGATCCCGTGTTTAGCATCCGTTCCTGTGGGCCGCATGAACGAATAGCCGACTTCTGATCCTGATACGTTTATACTGCTCAGAATCTGCTGAGTACCGACAGGCCATCGCATTATTCACTGAACCTCCGAACCATGCACATGAATGCAGTAAAAAAAGTCAAAAATAAATCTGAAAAGTAATGAAGCAGAAACCGTTGTACCATTCAACAAGATCAACCGGTGTTACGTTCCGTTAATTTCCTGACCGAAGCACCTAGCGGTGGCCGAATCAGATCGACGCCCGGGGATCTCGCTTTGGCTTCTCAACGTCGCTTTGCTCGATCTTTTCCCATACGGACAGCGACGGCGAACCATGCGTGTGGATGATGCGGCGCACAGGTGCACGGAGATATATTCCCCTCGGCCCGCGCTGTGTTGGACTCGAGGGCCTCATTCGTGGCACCGCACGTGGCAGGGGACCGTTTTGAGAAATAGCCATACTTACTCGTAGATCAATTCGCATCTAAATAATTACACGATGAACACTAGAAAGAGATAATGAACACAAGCATAAGCGTATAGAGGAAGCTATGTAATTTTTATTAATCTATATGTTATTTATAAATAAGATTCTTATATTTATAGATCACAAATGATGAAAACTCATCTGCAGTGACAATTTAGTCTGTTTGACAATACGATCAGTTTTCGTAATAATACATACTAGTCGCGTGCTGAAAGGCGCCATGGTACGTGGCATGCCGGAGCAGAGAAAGCTCGAGGCTCTCGAGAGGGTTCAGCTTTTTCAGCCGAGCAAAGCGATCGATTCCTCCGTCCGGCCCGTCACGTCACGTCCCGTCCCTCTCCCGGCCTCTATCTTCCAAGGGCGAACGGAAGTGTACATGCATTTGTCATGTGTGTGCATGAGTTCAACTTGGAATAAGAAACTCACGATCGGCACATCCTGGAGAAACGTACTCGGTTCGTCCCCACAAAACGCAGCAGTACACCGAGAATTGGCGTACGTTGGTTCGCATGTGTCATGTGTGTGAATGAGGCATAAGAAACTCTTATCGGTACATCTTGATTCTTGAAGAAACGTACTCGGTTCGTCCCCACAAACCGCAGCAGTACACCGAGAATTGCCGTACGTGTTTGCTTACTTCGGCCTTACAGAGGCCGCATGTTTCAAAGGGAATGAGCCGTTAGGAAGTACCATCCGGGAAAGCCAATCGTAAACACGAGAATGACTATCGTGGGAACCTACCAGCCTCCTCGTCGCGGCTCGGTTTCCTACCCGCGCGCGCGGCACTAGCTGCTCGGTGTAACGTCGGTGTGATGGCACGGACGGCACTGTCTCGGCACGACTACTGCAGTGACCGACCCCGCAGGGTGCAACGGCCGCACGCGGCACGTGTGCCCTCCCAGTCAGGTGTCATATCATCCTCGCTTGCGCCGAAACGCACGAAAGTCTTTGGGCATGTAGGATCCGACGATCTACTATTGTCGCTTTCATAAGATTGACGGGTTATTGTGTTCGCACATCAAGGGACTGAAATGTCGATCGACTAAAAGATGGCTCAAAAAGTGTACTACTACTAGCCTGCCACCACCAAGAATTTTAACTGCATAGATCAAAAGATCGAACACAATTCATACACGGAAAACACACGTGATCTCGAACAATTGAAAATACACAACACTTTCGATTCGTTCACAGATACGCACACTTGGCGGCTCCACGGCACCGGTGCACCAGGACCAGCCACGAGCGTTCCATATGCGCACACGCACGCCGGCAGCTCAACACGTCGTCATATAGCGCGTTCCACGGCTCCGCATTTCACAAGCACACATTTACCCGCTTGCCGGCTACACAACACATACCGTATGCATGAGACGGCAGTCACGGCACGGCAGGACCAGGCCAGATCGCCAAAGCCACCTCCATACAGCGTCACAAGGGCGAAAGCTGCTCCTGACAGTGCTCTCCAACAAACTTCGGAAGTTCCTTGCCATAGTATTTCCAGCTTTGAATCCAAAGAGACAATGTTAACAAGCTTTCAAAAACTAACGTAGGTTAGTGCAGCTAACCAGTAAACATGCATACAAACCAAGATAGGAATACTATACTCTAGTTCATGTGAAATACAAATATCATGAGCAACAAGCTTGCTGGAAAACTTCCACAGAAAAAAGGGCAGTTTCTTCTGAAACACTACATGCAGAAGCAATAAATTGTGGACACTATATGTATACATGAAATTAACCCAGAAAAAAACCCATCAATATAAAAATCTTCAAAGGTAAATTACCCATTCACATTAGCAACCTCCTTGTCATCGTTTTCTTGAACCTTGACGGTAACTTTTGATAAGACGACTACTCAGCCAGGACGGAAGCAGACTGAGTCCAGGGCACAGAACTCACCCTGTAGAGCATCATGCAATATTTAGGAGAGCAGGAAGAAGTTGAGTTGATGCCCCTAACTATTTAGACTACTAATTCAAATGCAAAACATACAAATGCTATGCCCACTAATTTAAGCAAGAACATTACGCGCAAAAACAAATTTACCTTTCCTGATCAAAATGACCAGCTCCAGAAATTCGGTGGAAACAGACATCTAGCCAGATACATCTCTAGTATTAGTTTATCTAAGTTGATGGCTGCTTTTGACAAACTTCATGATCAAATTAACCTTCATTGGGGGGGGGATAATGTTAGTTGCAGAAATTTACTGATGTATGTATGTATGTATGTGCAGTACCTCTGATCCATTACTTGATCAAAATAGTGAATATAGACATTTGTTGCTGTGATAACCTTCACATATTTACAGGTGAATTTCTGCTCATTCAGTCTTTCCCTCTCTATTCAGTCAAGAAATCAGTGAATTGACGAGCAAGAATATCCTTTCTTTGTCAATTGTGGAAATCATTCACATATATACAGGTTTTAACTTTTCGTTAAAAAAAAGATGACCTTTCCATTTTGAGGTCCAAAACTTCACTTGTCCTCTGGAGCTGCTACCTTTGCTCACCACACATGTGGCTATTAATGTGCTTCGTTCAACTGATTCAAGGGGCTTTATGTTATCCTCTTTTGAAAACTACAGCATGGATCACCAATAGTCATCACATGAGCATACTCCACCTTCTATACAATGAAACCGAACAGCATCCCTTACAACTATTCTCCTTCTTGTGACAAGTGATATAAGTTTGATAGCAACATGGCAATCATCACATATCCTGAGGTTTTTCATGATACAGATAATTGCTTCCTTAGGGGTGCGAATAAGGCCAAATGCAAGAGCCATTTTCTCACTGTGATACATAAGATGTTCTTCCTTTTGTTCATCCTCAACATCATGGAGGACCACTGCAAAGTTTGGAACATATCCGTTCACTTTAATCTGGTCTATCAGCTCTTTGAGTTTTTTGGTGATCTGGTTCATCCATGGGTGATTCTTGTCCTCTGATGTGAAAACATGGACCTCACTTCCTATTTGAATCCAACTAACACCAGGCTCTTTCCTAACGCCCCTCTCTCTCATCAACTTCCGGACCTTTACGACACCATCCCATCGGTTTGCTTTTGCATACATGTTAGAAAGCAAGACATAAGTTCCTACATCATTGGGCTTCAACTGAAGGATCTGTTCAGCTACTCGATGACCCAGACCATAGTTTCTATATACCTGGCAAGAACTTAGAAGTGATCTCCATGCAACAACATCTGTGCCAATGCAATTACTCACTATGAATCGTTCTGCCTCATCTAGCTGTCCAGCTCTGCACAGCAAACCGACCATGCAAGTATAATGTTCCCTTCCAGGTTTTACTCCCACTTCCTTCATCATAGTATTCAAGTAGTAGAATCCTTCATCCACAAGACCCAACTGAGCACAAGCTGACAGCACCCCAACGAAAGTTACATAAGATGGGACTTCTTCTGCAAACAACATATCATGAAATGCTTCCATGGCTTCTCTAGCAAGACCATGATGAGCATAGCCAGTTATGATCGAATTCCAAGAGACCACATCACGATATGTCATAGAAAGGAAGACTCTCCATGCATCCTGGATGCTGCCACTCTTTGAGTATGTGTTAATGAGGGCATTACAGACAGGCAGAACGCCCCAATGCCCAGTCTTCATAGCAGAGGCACCAAGGGCATTGCCATTTCTCAAGGCTGCAAGACCAGCACAACTGTTCAGAGCCACAGCGTAAGTGAATTCATTTGGCCGAACTCCTTCCTTTTCCATGTCTAAGAACAACTGCAATGCATCTTCAAACAACTCGTTTTGGGTGTAAGCAGTCATAACAGCTGTCCAAGAAACAACGTTCTTTTCCGGCAAAACCTCAAACGCACAATGAGCATCACGGGTACTGTCACATTTTCCATACATATCAACAAGTGCGCTCCCTACATAAACACTGAGCTCAAGCCCCCTCTTCAACGCCTGGGCATGCACCTGACACCCAAACACCAACTCTTTTGTGATAGCACAATGCCCAAGTACTGCAACATATGACACATGATCCCACTGCTCAACTTCTCTCCTCATGCTTCTTACAACACTGACTGAACCATCCAACTGCCCCCGATCAAGGAACCCGTTTATCATCGAGTTGAATGCAAATGCATCAAAACCGGACACATTCTGAAACACCTTCACCGCGTCCTCCATGTGTGCACACTGGCAGTACATATGCAGCACCGCGTTGCAAACGTAAGGGTGCTCCGCCAATCCATACTTGACAGCATATCCATGGCACTGCCTCCCCATGTCATAGCTCCGGACATGCGCGGTCGCGGCCACAGCTGTCGACAGAACGTATTCGTTCAAACCGAAGTCGGCCGCCCTAAGAAGCTCGAGCGCATCCTTAGGACGCCCGGAAGAAGCGTAGCCGGACATGAGTAGGTTCCCGGACACGGGGTTCCGGGAGGGCATTGCGTCGAATAC
This sequence comes from Hsuehochloa calcarea, assembly GCA_036346395.1. NCBI lineage: Eukaryota > Viridiplantae > Streptophyta > Magnoliopsida > Poales > Poaceae > Hsuehochloa > Hsuehochloa calcarea. The sequence goes on along the minus strand of CM070601.1, from coordinate 9,352,144 downwards.
CTGGCGGGCAAGACCGAGGCGGCCGCACCTGGAATAGAAGTGGATGAGGTGATTGTGCTGGACGACATCGAAGTGAGTGGCTCTGATAAGCTGCGCGTGGAGCGCCTTGCCTTTGGACAACTCGCCGGCGGCAGCCGCTGCGCGAAGCGCGGTCACGGCTGCGTGCCGCTGGAGAGCGGCGCCGCTGGAGCTAGCCATGGAAATGGCGCAGAGCCTGGACTTGTGAGTTTTTCTGGATGGTTCGAGATCGAGAGGGCCAATCGGAGTTAGGGGCCCAGCCCATGCGAATATGAAGTTTGCACTAGATGGGCTAGCTGGGCGGGTGACCTCGGGACGGGCTCCGTTTCGAACCCATGAGACGGTAGATGCGGCCGAAATTGTCACAAGACACGCAAGGGTAAACCGGCTCTGATCTGCCAATTCAAACAAGAACAGAAATGTGCCAGAAACATAATTGCATTCATCCGCAACTTACATTAGCACAAGTGCTTCCATAATTCTCATAGTGGTATCAGTCATCAGTGTATTACACTCTTCGGTAGTCTACTCCAGAAATCTATCCAAAAAGCAAGATAACAAAAATTTCCTTTCAAAAGGACAAAGAATATATGATATAGGCATTGGAACTATTTCCTCAGTGCTACTGTAACATGGTTTATTTTGTCAGTTAATCTTTCCAGCCATCTTTTGTCGACCTCCTAGAAGCGAGGCCTTTAGACGATGGGTTGGGCATAGGTTTGGATGGTGTCAACGGTGCCTCCTCGTCATCCCAATCATCTCCCCAATTGTCATCCCACTGATCAGATTGATCGGCTTCTTTCTTCCCACCAGTCGAAACTGGTAGCTCCGCCGCGTCGAGCTTCTGGTATGCTGGGCCACCATCTTGTTTACGCGTCCTCCAAAGTTTGATGCATACTCCCACCATTCCAAGGAGAACAAATACAGGCACCAGCATGTATGTTGAGGTAAGTTGTATTCGTATGACTCGATCTGTTGCCCTTGTGATTGCCCTGTGAATGTTAATATTACAGGTTTCTTCTGCAACTTTGAGAACTATTGCTGTGTTGTTCGCGGCATCACTGCTAGAAACGCTCACCTGTGTCTAATTTAACGATAGCAAAAGAACAAAGGATCAGTATACCACTTGAAATCACAGAAAAAATGCCAAAGATCTGGTTCTACATAAAAGCTGATAAAAGCAACAACTGTGTACTAAATTTTCGGCCAATGCAGAGACATTGCATTCAAAAAATAAATAAGCTAGTGCAGCAAAGCATGTATATAAACCGAGATAGGCATACCATACTGTACTTCATGTGAAACATAAAACTCACAAATCAATGATGCGACAATACACAAATTAAATTGAACTTCCCAGCCATGGTCATGGGAAAGAGCAATAATCCTCTCATAAGCTTGCTGGAAAAACTTCCAAAGGAAAATTGGAAAAGAAAAGGTATTATCTTCTGAAATACTACATGCAGAAGTAACAAACTGTAGACATTATATATGGAAAAATTAAGGGAGAAAAACCCATCAATATAATTATCTTCAGAGATAAATTACTCATTCACATGAACATACCTCATTGTGATCGTTTGCTTCAACATGGACCGCATCTTCAGCTAAAGTGACATAATCTGGAGCTGTGATGCTAACATCAAGTGGGTTCATGCCTTTGTTGTCCATCAGAAGTGATAGAGCTAAAGAATCTGGTTTCAACTGTAACAAGTTACGTATGTGCAAAATATGGAAAGAGCTCAAAATAACTAACATGACTATATCCAAATATGGAACAAAAACTTGAGAGAACATATAATGAAAAAATATCTTTGCAAAATATTGCCATTGGAAAAGAAAAGGTAATGCGTGTCCTTGAGGCAACATCAATTTCTTAAATTCTTCAGGGACTCCACTTGCTTGTGCACAGCAGTTTTATGTTTGATTTTGCCCCAGTGAACGTTAGGGTGGTTTTTGCTATGTAGCCCCACCAGTCCCAAAAAACTAGCCAAAGTCTGGCTGGCATGACCAAAACTAGGGCCATAAATTGGCAGCCCTAGTTTTGGCTACATGTTGACAGTAAACTGAGCTATGATTGGCCAAATCTTGCTGCCATGCTAAAATTTAGGATTCCCACCATGGCTCAGCTCAACATTAATGTCAAAACTGATGTTCACATTCAAATATTCCCACTTCCCCGTGGTAATTTTGGAAGTAGAAATGACAACTTTCGAATATCGGATGATGTTTAATAAAAATACTATTAATTTATGCCAAAACACAATTGCAAACAAACCTACAAAAAGAAATAAAAAGTTTTGATCTAGCAGATTTAGACGCATGGCAGAGACAAGTATACTATAACACAAGAAGCAATTGTGCACTGACAGAGAGTCATGAAGCAAAGGGGAAAGACTAAAAAATGGCTGGAAAAATCACCTTCTCCAGGAACCTTCAAGCAGGCAATGAACTTCTTCGTTACAATGATACATCTATGGGATGGATCGCACTCCCTGATAAGAGGATCTTGAAAGAAGTTTGTTACATGTGAGGATTTTGTTATGTTGTTATCTTTGTCCTTTGGCTGCTGTACTAGCTCATCTCTTCTCGTGCTAGTTCCTTCTGTTGAATTATCCTTCTTATTGTTCTCAGCAGTATCGCTCTTGGATCCTTCGTCCTCATGTACTTTAGGCTCTCTATTAGGATCTGTTCCATCGTGCTGTCCTATTTTTCTGACATATGAATGTGCTATAGTGCTATCATCATTTGTTTCTGCTGGTAGGATATTCGCACTATCCTGAATTCAAAAGGAAAAAATGTATTACCAAAAAGAAAGAAAGAATTGCAACATGGGTTAGTCACTGGATCACCGGTGCACCGAGTTTTGACTATATCAAATTAAGTTCGCATGGCAAGTGCTTCAGCTGTTCGGCATTGATTTTTCACCTTCTTAAGTGAACACGGGCAAAGATGCTGGTCATGACTCCAAGCATAATGAACTAAACCAACTTGATTTTTAGGAACAAAGCACATATCTCAGTTCAAGTTGTTATGAATATATTGTGTGTATATCATTGAAGAGGCCCAAAGGGCGATTTATATAGGAGTACAAGAGATATATGTCATATATAGATAAGGCATATAAGAGTCCCTATTCTAACTCCTATATAAGAGTCCATATTCTAACTCCTATTCTAACATATCTCTAACACCCCCCCCTCAAATGCAAGGCGTATGCAATAGCATTGCATTTGGAAAGGATTGATATTAAAATATGGAAAATCCAAAGTCCGAGTTTTGATAATGTCGTCGTAGCATGCAGCTCTTAGAAAATATGTCGAGTATCAAAAGACATCCTCCCATCCGGTGTCGTGCGACGGCTCATAAAGCACAAGGTGCGGGAGCAAAGTCGACTGCGGCAACAGGTTGAAGAAGATGATGAAACCGACATGAATAGAGAGAGCTGTCAAATCAAGTCGAATAGAAATAGGTGGAAGCATGGCGGCGCAGATCGTAGCCCAAGATGGCGGCGGCGCAATGCACAAGAAGCGCAACGAATGCACAGTGCAAAAGAAGCGCAACACAATGCACAAGAAGCGCAACAGAGGCGCAGTGCAGAAGAAGAGCGGCGCAATGCACAAGAAGTACAACGAAAACGCAATGCGGAAGAAGCGCGGCGACCTTGAAAGCTTAGGGCGGCGGATCTGCAGCGGCTCAAAGAAAATAGCAGCGGGAGCGGCGGCTGCTACCATGCACAAGGCAATTCCTATGCTTCTATGGCTGACAATAAATTTATGGACTCGCATGGCTTAGACGAACTCAAAGAGAGTAATACGAACTTGGATGGACGCAACGGAAGAAAACGGACACAAAGCAAAAAAAAAAACTAAGGATAACTAACAGCAGATACTAACAACAATAACTACTAGCGATTCTTAAGCAATGACACTGCACGAAGCGCGTCGACCACCACATGTGCGACAATCTCCCACCTTGGCGTGCAGGACCGAAGGAGATATTTGATGCAATAATTTGTGATCCCCATATGGAGTCCGGGCTGGTGGCCGCAAGTCTGGTGGACAGAAGCTCCTGAAAGGCACCGTCCGTCCTAGTTCCAGACGAGAAGAGGAACAAACCACGCAAGCCAACAAAACCCGGGCGGGTGGGTCGCTCCTGGAACACTACGCCGACCCGGAGGACGATTTGCGGCAATTGGTGAGCAGCTTGGGGATGGGGCAGAGCCCGAGAGGGCCGAGTGGCGGCGAGATGGAGCCAGATCCGTCCAGATCTGGCTGGAGGAGGCGGCCAAGAGGGTGATGGTGCCGGATCTCCGCGAGGAGGCGGTCGGAGTTGTGGGCGGCGGCGGCGTCCCGGTGGCCTGCAGCGAGGCGGGGCTAAGGCTAGGCGAGGTGGCGACCGAGCCCGGGGCGGCTTGGCGTCGCGGATCCGTGGTGGCTTCACATTGTTGTCGCCGGCTCCACCGAAATTTTCGGCATGTCGAGGCGGCATCGGAGAGAGGCAGCCGAAGCGAAGCCAAGAGAAGAACTGACGACGGCAGTATCGGGGCCGACGACGGCGGATCCGAGCCGCCGCTGACGGTGTGGGAGAGATGCGGAGGATCAGAGGTGGCGCGACGGCGGCGGCTCCGATCGACGCACCCCGCCTCTGGCCACCGGATCCAATACGGATCTTGATCGACTTCACACGAGGTGCTCTCCTCCCCCTTCTCCCTCCTCTCGCATGCAGCAGAGGAGATGTCGGGGCGGACCGGGGCCGGCGTCGAAGAAGGCGAGGCGAGGCGGTTCGCATAGACGGCCAGGCGATGAAGACAAGGACCAAGCTCGGCGGTGAACCAAGCTCATCGGTGACGACAGCAACCCGGCTGCTACTGCTCGAAGGCCGCCCCCGGGAGCGGAGATTGCTCCTCCCGGGGGCAGCGGCGGCGGAAGGTGAGTAGGCGGTAGCTAGGGTTTCGCAACCCGCTCTGATACCATGTTATGGATATATTGTGTGTATATCATTAAAGAGGCCCAAATGGCGATTTATATAGGAGTACAAGAGATATATACCATATATAGATAAGGCATATAAGAGTCCCTATTCTAACTCCTATATAAGAGTCCATATTCTAACTCCTATTCTAATGTATCTCTAACACAAGTGACATGAGAATCATAATGATGAGTTTGTGCGTGCTGTGCGCACAAGAAAGGCTTTAGAGTGATGCATTTATAGGTAAGTTCGCTTGAAGCATCAAACATCACTACCCAAGGTTTAGATCACCCTAAATACAAGAGGGGTGGCAACTTGTGTACTTGATATGCACATGGAATAGATTTGCTTGTACAAAGATTAAATTGCTGAATTCCCGTAACTACCATCTTTTGGCCCAACCTGAGTAGCTATATGCCTCCCGAACTACAAACGTTTTGCAATGACCAAAATTAAAATTAGACAACTTCTTTTTGATCAGTTAAAGCAAAAGCAACTATTCAACCCAGTCGTCTATGGGCATCAACCTTATTTCATCTAGTACTGATGCAAAAAATGGAGAGAGAAAAATGTATCAAAGGTAGTACAATATATAATACAGCTTTAAATTGTTCGCCCTAAATATGCAGCTTTTAAAAGCTATCCAAGTCAAATTAAGCAATTAGCCTGTTTAAAATTAGCCCCAAGTAAGGCAACCGCCGCCAAGCTCATTCTCCAGATCGCACAACCTCAAACTAACACCGCAACAAGCCACTCCCACAGCAGCACAGCTCATGATCCAGGCAGTACTTCACTGTTCCAACGACGGATCTCCCACCCCCGCCTTGCAGGGAGCGATAGAGCGAATCGAGCAAATCAACAAGCCACTCTAAGGTTCAAGGAGGGAGAAACCTTATTTGGCTCACCTTTGCTGCGACGACGGCAACCAGGAAGGCAAGTAGAAGGAGCACACCAACCCACCGCATCACGGCGGCAACTACGTACGGGCGGCTCCGACCAAATCTAACCGAAGTGGTTCGCGCGTCGCCGGCTGGAGATCTGGGTGGGAGGGGAGCCTGGGAGGTGCCCCTGTTTGGTGGGAGTTGCGTTTGAAACGGGGGAGGCAACGAAGAGAACAACGCAAGCCGACAGGTGGTGACGACGAGGAGCACCGGGGAGGAGACCCGAGGGGCACTAAACGGCACTTGCCGGCTCGAGGGAAGGCTCGAAGCGAAGAGAGGAAAAAACCGCCATCTGTGACTAAAAACACGCAAAACGAAGGCGGCCGTGACTGGGAAGGGTTGGATTCTTGGATCGTCGCAAAATATTATTGCGAGCCGGCAGCAGTGTTATTATTGCTAGCCGGCAGCAGTGTTAACTCATATTCAATATTATTATCTCTAATTTTATTATATTAACTTTATATCATTGAAAAATATATTTAGAGACAACACATCTAATAAGTTGTCTCTAACATTCATAAAAACTTATAATATTCTCACTCCTTCACTCATCTCTCATATGTATTATTTGTTTTGTTTTGTTCTTGTGTAGAGATGATTGTTTGAGGAAGAGACGGATTACTTTCTCTTTCATGTTTTTCTCTTCCACCTATGATTTTTTCTGATATGAAAGAGCTAACCGACGACTAACATAGCATTATTGGGGATATCCTTAGGCCTTGCTTCGGTTCCAAAAAACCGAAAGCCCCCCAATCTCAAAATTGCTTTGCCGTTAAGCCAAACTACATTACATTAGAAGCTGAAAGTTGAGCGAGAGATGCTTCTTGAGCTTTTGCGGGTGAATTTTTTGTGATTGTTACTATGATTTATGAAAAATTACCAGTCATTACCATCGGACAAAAAAGGTTGAGACGGGAACCTTGCCTCTCTCCGTGTCCTAGTCTCCCCTCGCATCCCTTCATCCGTCACCTCCACTCCCCGTCACCGGCTCTCAGCAGCAGCATCGCTCTTTCTCCTCTCCTTTTCCATCTCCCGGTCTCCCCTCACCTCCCCCTACCCGCGTGTCGTGGCCCCAAGCCCGGATTTGTCCGCCACCTCCTCCCTGAGCCACACGACGACGCCGCCTCCCCCCTCACGTTATGTGGTGCCGCCACGAAGCTATCTCCGTCTGAATCCGCATCACTGCCTCCTGCCTCGAATCCACCTACACGCCTCATGTTCATGATCATGTTGGTGTTGGTGTTCATGTTTGAATAATTACACTTTTTTTTTACTTGGATCCAAAAATGTTACAATTTGTATGTTGGTGTGTTACAAATCCGAAAAAAATGAACATGATCCCAACATGAACTACAAGAAAGTGTGGGTTGAATAAAAAGGAGATGAACTTGAAAACCCGAACAGGAGATGTGTAATTCTATTTTCTTGTATTTTTTTGTTGTAGGGTCCGAATCTCTAAGCGAAATGGATGGCAGATAGAGTAGTGAGATATCCTCCTAGGTGGAGAAATGTGTATTTTACCTTCTACACATGATTTTTGATGTTGCAAAATGTTACTCAATTGTTTGTAACTTAGTAACATTAAGTCCTTTAATCAATATTTTTGCAAAAAGAATTAAAAACAATGATATTTACGCTAAATCAACACACAAACATACCTTCAGAACCCTAAGGGTATTTTTGACATTTCATCATTCTTCCATAACCGAGCAGCTAACCAGTCAAACTAAAAGCCAGTCTGCCAAAGGACATCGTCAGGAGTGGGTGAAAAGCAAACTCGGAGGAAAGCCGACCGACTCTAACAAGGGCAACAAGATCATTGGACCGAAAAGCGACTAGAGGGGGTGAATGGCACGCTCACTTTTTCAACCAAGATTAGATTCAATACAAATTTCACTCCAATAGCTATGGAAGTGAAGATCAATATACTAATCTGTTGGAAGACTAGTATTGAATTCAATCTAAACCCCAAAGGCTAAAATTCTAAGGAAATGGCGGTCGGACCGCGACTCGACCTCCATCGATGAACATAAAAATAACCCAAAAACGGTTGCAAATAGATGTAACTTTTGGTCTACAACTCCAAACTTGATGAAACTAACAAGGGAACCTATTCCAATCGAAGATCATGAGGAGAAAATCACCTTTTTTTGTTTGAGAGGAGGATGGTTCAAAACCGAGTCAAAACGAAAACTAGACCCAAAAACTTGCTCGTGGGTGATTGATGATCAAGATGATCCTAGATGTATTCCCACATATCACAGCAAGCTAGATCACATGAAGAAATCAATCAAAAACTCACGAATCAAAGAAAGACTTAAAATCACCAAATAGAGAGAAGAAAGGCAAAAAGACACATCTTTGAGCAAACTTTCTTTGGATTGATTTGATAGGGTTTGGGTTTACAGCCACTCCATCAATGGAGGACAAAGCTCACTCCAAGAGCACGAAATCAAATCAAAACTCTCTAGAACCCTAACCTCCACTAATCCTCTCCCTAAGCAAAACTAGGGTTTCAACAATAATGAAAGGGTTGAAAGAGTGCAAACCACCTCCTCCTCTATTTATAGTGGAGGCTTAGACCTTCTAGAAGATTAACTTAAATGGGCTCCCGTTAAGGACCAACACAAACGGGTCACACACACGCACGCATTTTAAAGCGCTGTCTTCAGCACCTCTTGACCTAAACCGCTTTTCTTTGCGTCGTCTTGCGCCGCGGGTTGGCAAAAGGTCACCAAGGTGGTATTTGGTAAGATTACCAAAATACCCCTTCTCGGTCCTTCTTCAAGACCGAGTCCATCTCGTAAGCACTTCGCCGCTCCGCCACGTGTAGGTTGATCAACGGCTCTCTCCATGTCGGCAAGTCTCTCCCATCCGGCTCCCACCGAAACCACCATGGCACTTGCACCGACTCCCGCGCCGCTTGATCAAACCAGTCGCACCAAATTGTCCGTTCGGTCATCCTTATCTATTCTGCACCACACTTGAGTTTATTGACCTCACCCGGCATCGTCGATCATTCTGGACCTCAGCTCTCCAAGCCTAGTCCCGATCATCCTCGCCGTTGACCGTCGTTGACCACCAAGCAACCTGCACAGTAATAGACAAGCAAATCGAATCCGAAAATAAGTTCTTCACAACTTGACCCACGTTAGTCAAAACATGCATCATGCAATACATATGCCCTGAAACTCATGACTTTGACCTAACCAACGAACAACACCGCCACGAAGACCGACGTTCAAGTGACAATCGGTCCGACCGCCCCTCGGTTCGGCCGAATCACACTTTTGCTGCCGGTCGGACCGCCAGCTATAGGCCGGTCGGACCGCCCAAAAGGACTTAGCCGATTTTCAACCCCTGGAAATCCGAAACCTACTGAAAATTTAAAACCAATAGAACTTTTGACTGGAGACTCCAAAAATTATGGGACCAAGAGCAATAGAATCCCCTCTCTTGCCTACACCCTCTATTTTTGGTCCAGCTCATTTTGACACATTTGGTCACTGTTGGTCCGACCGCTGCTCATGGCCGGTCCGACCGATTTGGGACCGGTCAGACCGCCTGTCACGTGACAGTTCTGAAACTTTATCGAAAACACGTGAAACGACAAACCGTTAACACCATTGCCAATTGTCACATCATCATAAGATCTGGAGCATATCCCCATGATCTCCACAAGATCATTTCGCAAGGCTAAAACAGAAAAAAAAAACAAAGGATAATAATAAAATATTATAAACAAAGTATTTAATCAAGGTTCTCGTCTAAGGAGGGTGTATTATCGATTACCAAGGAACGAGTATATGCTAGAATGACGTCTAAGTGAAAGGAATATTATCAATTCCCTTTAATATAATATAGGTTAACTGAACAATAAATTATCAATTCCCTTTGATACAATACAAGTTAAATGAACAATACAAAAAATCAAGCTGCGCACTTGCTAGCTCGCGAGGCGGTGACTTTGCAATCCTATAGTGTGTGGACAAGGGATCGGTGTACTGCACGAAGAAGAGGTTAATCAGGAGCTAATTTTAATGCTGCTCTATCCTCTATAGTCATCTACTGGTAGGCAAGCGATGCAATTCTCTTTTGAGGTGGGGATCTGTAGTTCTGCAGCAACGGCCTCCAAACAAAAACAGAATGGCCGCTGGTCCTGGGCTTTCTGCGTCGGGAGCCGCGGTCGAGGCGGCCCAAACTCACGCCGCGCGGTGCGGCCGAGGAGGAGAGACCGACTGATGTTTTTTCCGCGGCCGGTAACCACCACGCGGCCCCAGACGGCTTGAAGCCCAGGTGGGCATTTTTAAGGCGGGCTAGTTGCACGATTCAAAGTGGAGGGAGCGGCCCAAAAGAGAGTCTGACGAGATATTCTGATTGGACCGATTACACAAGTATAAGTTAAAAAGATTAATCAACAGGTGGTCTCACTCCTTGTTGAATTTGATTTTAATTTACATGAGAAATGGTTACTACCTAATGCTAGTATTTTAATTGTTTTCAGATTTGTACGTGAGAAGACTTTGGAACCGAGAAGATTATATGTTGTCTAGGAGTCCGTGTCCAGCAGAAAGTGCGGGAGGACGGAACACCAAAAGAAGACAACACATGTGTGAAAAAGAAATAAAGGAGTGCATGGAGGAGCTACACATATGTGCTGCATGTGTTGCATGCATGCATGCCCGTGTGACTCACAAAGTAAATAATCAAGCTCTTGGTTGTTTGCATCAGGAGAAGAAAGAAATCATGTTTGCGTCGTGAGAAGAAAGAAATAAGAAAGGAATCAATTTTGGTAATCAAGCACTAAATGCTATCACCTTGGGCTGAACCAAATACTTGGATGTAATGGGAAAGCCATGTAATTGCTTTAGGAGTCCTAGACAAATACCAATGTATGCGCAAGTTTATGAGTCAGGTTTGGCTTGACCGAACCCATGTAGTACTAGTTGGCCTTTAGGCCTATTTAGGTGATGCATACGTGAGTTGAGAAAGAGTATGATGAAAAATATCAATCGATTATTTTTCAGAGAGAGCTATACACTTGTTCTTCTTAGGGTTTGACATACAGTTGCAACCTAGAGGGGAATTAGGCGTTCTCAACCCCGTTGTTCTTATGATTCCTTGTGTTTTGCATGAGCGGCAACACATCTTCTTTGTGTGGTTGGGTAGACGGGATCACTAGTGTGTGGTTGGACGAATTCTTTTATCGCATGTTACTGTTTTGACAGTGGTTGGTGCCATCGGTTCGTCAGGTTGCACGGATCGAAAGTTATCATCGATCCTACGTCGTGAAGACCGGGCATCCCCCGTATCATCTTAGTATGAGAGCACGGTTGCCACGGTAGGATCAATTATCCGTAGTTATATTTATTTTTTCTATCCTATACACAAAAGGCCAGAAAAAAATCCATTAGCCTGTAGTTTGATCTGAATTTTTTTAGTTAGTTTGGTCAGGTCTCGATCCATTTGAAAGTGTGTTTAGTTGCTGATCATAGTTTTCCTTTGCGTATCTTGTCTTTGTGTTTATCTAAACCCTAAAATTGTTGGTTTGGAGTGCCTCAAAACCAGCGGGTCCAAAAAAAATAGTCTGCTATAGTAGCATGTTCTATAGTGCCCCCTCCAATATTGTTCTAATCACTACTGATTCGTTGCGGGGGCGCCACGCCAGATTCGTGAAAGAAAAAAGAACGCCAATACCGCAACGCCTTATGCGCAATGCGCGCTATAGGATGCTACAGTACGTGATAGCTACTGTACGTATCTACCGTTGCGAAAAAATCACTATTTTTTGAGCCAATTCATTTTTTGCGAATACTTTGCTTCTTTTTGAGACTAGCTATTGATATTGCTCTAGGGTTGCTTATTTATAGTTTGCAAACCTCTAATTTTTATTTCTGTTATAGCTGAAAATAGGATTTTAAGTATTGCTCTTGTGACAATTGGACTGATAAAAAAAGATATACATAAAAAGAATATAAAAAAAAGAAAAAAAATTGATTGGCCAGTTACAACTGTGATTACACCCTATCATTGTAAAAAATATCAGATTGTGTTGTTTCATCATTTTGAGCAATCTTGTGCCCTATTTTATCTCATTGAGCAATCAGCTAGCGTCTCTTCATAACTTGTGCAATACGATCTAGTTGTGCATCACTTATATCTTTATATTAGCTCATTCCTTCGATTGTACTAAGTTCCATCATCTTTGCGTGTGAGTTGCTTCATTCTTTGCTTATATTATAAGATCAGCAACTAGACATTGATTTCTAGTTTGGATTGTTACCTAGCATACAAATATCTAGAAATTTCAGATTGCATAGGTGAATACTTTTCCCTCCAAGCTCCATACAAAAGCTGGAGGACTTAGATATACCGATCATGAAAACACCGGTAGCAAGTGGGTTCTATGCTACTGTGCATCAGGACAGCTGTTGGTGTGTGATATCCTAATCTTGTTTTTTTTTATCATCGACGTCTCCTCTAGCGTATCACGGGTTGGCCCAAAGTAAATTCTTAAAATACTACTCTAACATTGCAGTTTCACAATGTTACTGGTGTCTCACTAACACGGTGTATTTTTATGAAACTGCGATGTTTAAGTAGATATAAACAAAATCCAGAATGTCTATGTCGGATGATAGTTAGAGAATTTATGCACCTGCCATTGAGAAATAAGCACACACTTTTACCCACACAACGACATAGGCGCATAGTAGTTTAATACTCAAAGTCTCGAACGCAGTGTTCAATTTCTTTTCTTTTCTTTTTTGAAAATGTTCAATTTCTACTAGCTAATACATCCTGGATTCGCTCATGCGAGTTATGATCCTTGATATAATCCCACATTATCTGACACGGTGGTGCCTCCCCTTGTCTAGAATAATATTTCCACACCAGAAAGGTGGACCCCACCCCACGCTCTTATAAAACCTTCCCACTCCCACATTGCTCTCCCCTTGCCTTCATCTTCTTCTCCAATCCAATCTCCCCGCAAGTCTCGCTGCCCCTGATCCCTCCCGTCTCCTGATCTCCGAGGCAAGCCGATCGTCCATAGCTTTCAACAAGATCAAGGTTGCCAACCCCGTCGCTAAGATGGACAGTCAGTCACATCCCTCTCATCTCCCCGCAGATCTACTTGTCTAGTCTCCAGTGCATTCCGTCGTGTCCTCGACATGTTAGGTGTTCAATGTCCTCTCTTCAGATCGTTGTGATTTGTGAATCTTGTTTGAGCTAGCTTTAGTCGAAGCATCATAGTAGATCTAGTAGATCCTCTACACTGCGCTTGTTTGGTATTCGGGATTCGATTTACATTGTCGGTTCAATCGTCAAAGTAGTTAGTGTGCTTGCACGATATGACATTTGTTAGAATTAGGCCTATAAGTGTGAAGACTCATTCATTCCTAAAATTCTAAAGCATGTATTGTTTAGTTCCATATTGCCTAGCCAAGTGGTGTGAGAGCAATTTATAAGGTAGAGTCATTGCTCCCTCTTGAAAAATGTGAAACATGACAGTGGTTGACATGAGAGTACTATAGCTAAAGTCATACACATGTACTTACGCACGTGCTCGTGTATATTCGTGTGGCAATCGCGTGACTTGTGACTTGCGACACATGACCGTGAACGTGTCATGAACCTAGTCCACTTTTCTTTTGCTAACCGTGCATTTCTCTGTCAAAATAATGTGATCAAAGCCATATACCAGTGTAGCTGAAATAATATGGTCGAAACACTGTTGACAAAATAATATGGTCGAAACACAGTGGTCGAAATAATGTTGTCGAAGCCATAGATTAGTGTGGTCGAAACACTATAGTCGAAATAAAGTGGTCAAAAAATAGTGGCTAGATCCATAGACTAGTGTGGTCGAAATACACTAGTCGAAACTGTAGACTAGTGTGTAATCAATATCAATAAACATTTCTTAATTACCATTAATTAGTTTTGAATTAGCAGTTACCAGTGGTTTAATATGTGCTTTATTATGCAATTACTAGAGAGTAATTGTCTCGGCCTATAAAAGACTTGAAGTCGTCCAAACCTGATACAATTTTTGAAACACTTTCATTTTCTTTTTCTTCTTCCCTGTTCTACTGTGCTGGAGAGTTGTGCTGGCGAACTAAGCCATCCCTTCTCCTCAGCGTGCACTGGGAAGGAGGGTGAGAGGCTATCTCCGAAGCATTATCGCAGAGTTCACCGCACGGGGTGGCAATAAGATTTCTGGGTAGCGCATCTGCGCGACCGCTCGCTTCATTGATTCATCTACGTTCAGCACTACATTTGAGTTTACGCTGTTTCCTGTTCTTCATCATGTCTTATTGTAAGTTGGTTGTGGGGCCATAATATTCTATTATAATCATATTATTGTGTATATTTAGAAGTGCAATGAGTTGCCTGCTGTTAGTATCACTTTATGCATATCTAATTTTATGTGATATTTGCCTCGTAATAAAATCTAGAATTAAAATATTGTCTATATTTCTGACGACGAAGTCACAGTGGAGGCTGCGAAGGCTACCCTGAAGTAAGAACTTTCTGCTACTAAGCTTCACAATGAGACAATGACTGACCTGATGCTTGATTTGTAGTTGAATTGCTTGTGACGGGCTACTTGTGTATGTTGGAATTATATTAAATCAACCTTTTTGGTTAGTTGTTTAAGCAGCACAAAGGAATTTCCTTGGGAAACTGACATGCATTACTGTTACTCATCTACTTGTTTCTTCAGTTCTTAGCTTAGTTGTGTTGTTGCCTGAGTTGAACATTTTATTGCACTGTATACCCATCTTTTCTATTGCTTATGCTCCTACGATCCTTCTTAGGTACAATGTGGCTATTAAGTGTGCAGCAATTACAACAGTTTGGGACGTTTTTGTTGTTACTGACAAGTGACATTGCATGAAGCAAGGGTTAAGGAGTTCAACCTGAAAGCTATGTGGAAGAGCCCAAATGGCACAATTAGGAACATCCTAAACGGTAAGCTGCCACTGTAATTTCAATATGTTTCGGACTTCTGGAAACTGACATTTATGTTTTTGTTGTTGCTACCTTCAGGTACCGTGTTTAGAGAACCAATTATCAGCAAAAACATCCCACCGCTTGTTCCAGGTAACGAAGGAAGTTCGGAAACTATTGCTAATTTTTTATGTGATATTTTCCATACTAAACCGAATTATTCGTGAATTCAGGATGGACAAAGCCCATTTGCATTGGAAGGCATGCATTTGGTGATTAGTATCGGGCAACTGATGCAGTTATCAAGGGACCTGGCAAGCTTAAATTAGTTTTTGGTATGTTTGCGTTACCTTACACTATATAGCAGATAGCACACATTAGCCATTGATGTCAATAATATTTCGACCTCTTCTTCTTTTTCCTACTGATATAGCGAAAAGAAGATGAAATTGAGCTGGAGGTGTTTTCCTTTACTGGTGCTGGAGGAGTTGCCTTGTCTATGTACAACACTGATGAGGTACAGCTAGTCACTTGCTGCTATTCCATCATTTGGCATATTACATGTATCATATCTTCCTTTTGTGATTCATGTTTTTAACATTTGTTTAATTATGTAGTCGATCCATGCCTTTGCCGAGGCTTCTATGGCCACTGCTTATGAGAAGAAATGACTATCGTACCTTAGCACCAAGAACACAATTTTGAAGAAATATGATGACAGGGATGGATGGATGTTGCTGTTAGAATAAGGTATTAGAATAGGGATTATTTTGTATTCTTTATCTACCTTTTGTATTGCCTTATTTGTATATAGCATACACCCCTTGTACACCATATATTGTCTATTGGGCATTTGAATACACACATAATAGTCATAAGATGGTATCAGAGTAGGTTGCGAAACCCTAGCCGCTGCCTACTCATTCTTCCGTTGTCGCTGCCCCTGGGAGGAGCTATCTCCACTCCCAGGGGCGGCCTCATCGTCGCCTACTCATCAAGCTGCCGCCGTATTGCCCTTGTGGCTACCGCATCACTTTGTTCAGGGCGCACCACTGTTCGTCCAGCGCCGCCATCACCGTTCAAAGCACAGGTGCTGCCGTCCCTCGGCTGTTGCCCTCATCGCTTAGCGCGCCACCTTACCGCGCGCCGTCATCGCCTAGTTGCTCCACTTTGACAGGGCTTGGACGATGCATTCCTGATCTGCTCCGCCGTCCCTCGAGACTCCTAGCCTGCGTGCGTCACTGCCGTTGCCTAGGGTGTGGATGCCGCTGCTTGGGCCAGTGCTCGTGGCACCGTCGCCACTGCCATCGCTCTAATCCATTAGGTGTGGGTGTGGCTATGCTCCGCCATGGATCATCACCCTTCTCCATGGAGCACGCGCTCTTGGCAGCTTGCTCTTTCTGTCCGTGGACCAATTCAATTTGCCCGAGTATTGGGGCAAAGAAAATAATTGCCTCATGCTAGTGCTCGTGCTCTCGTTGGGAGTTCATGCATGCTTAGAAGCCACGACCTCAACATGTAGGGCTGCATGCATACGTCATTCACATGTGTACATTGATGTCGTGTCTTGCATCTACGTGTTGCTCTTGCAAAGCATGTGCAGTATCGCCCACCAGCCCGGTCGTGCGTGCATGCTGCTGCTTTTGTGAAGCCACGTTACATTGCTGTGTGCAACTGTCCACTGGAAAATTTAATATGCCACTGCTAGTTATCATTGGGTCTTTTCTTTTTTTTTGTCATTTTCTTCCGTTGCGTTCATCCAAATATGTACCACTCTATCTTTGAGTTCGTCTGAGCCATGCGAATCCACAAATTTATTATCAGTCATAGAAGAATAAGAATTTCATTGCATGGCAGTAGCCGCTGCTCTTTTCTTTGAGCCGCTGTAGATCCGCCGCCCAAAGCTTCTTCCACACTGTGTCTTCGTTGTGTTTTTTGTGCATTCCGCGCGCTTCTTCCTCACTGCGTTGCGTTTCTTATGCATTGCGTTGCGCTTCTTTTGCACCGTTGAAGAATTTAGACCTGTCATTATGTGTTAATGGAGTATTTTGGTGATTAATGACAAATCTAAATATGAGACTAACACGTTTCATTGATTAATGACAAATCTACTTGTGAGACTAACTCTCTTATCTAGTATGATTTTGTGTAGTCTCGTTTGGATATAAAAAGGTGAAAACCATGGAGGTATGCATTCGACTTTATACTTTTATATATTGTTGCATTCATCGGATCCAAAATATAGGTTGAACCACACTAAAAGTTTAACTTGAATATGTGCATATGTTCTTATTACACATTTTGTATATGCACACATTTAGGGGGAGTTCACTCTATATTTTGTGGTTTCATTAGTATTGATCTATATTCCGTTCTCCACACATACTTGGGATCTCTACTTTGAAATATATCTTTGGAGTATATATAACTTATGTAGTTCTTGTATACTCATGTTGCTCTATGTTTATTTATCTATATTCAATTTATGTGCAATTGAAGTGGTTATCATCAATTACCCAAAAGGGAAAGATTGAAGTATCTTATCTCACCATTATGAGTTAATGGTATGATGTGGTAATTAATGATAATCATATTGTGAAACTAACATTTTCCATGAGTTGGATGATTAGGTTATATTCCAGGATGATAAAGACTTTGGATGACATCATGAGTTGATCGTCATCATGTCAAGACTCGGGATGAAGGAAATCATCATGTATCGATGATGTTCAAGCAAGACCCCGAATGAAGAAGATCATCATGTGTTGATGATATTGAAGTAAAGAGCATGAAGTAAAGGGATCATCATGTGTTGATGGTTATCAAGTCAATGACCCAGACTTGAAGTGAAGATGTGAGTCATCAAGCTTCAAGAAGATGTTAAGGCAAAGATATGACTAGCTAGGGCTAAGGATGTGTTCCTAGTCTTTTACCGTCTTGGTGTTTGGTTGATACACCGGATTGCTAGTTTAGGTTGCCGTACTATTAAGAGGGGTCTTGACCAGTAGCTTGAGAGTGTCATGTGTTGATAGCCCGTCGTGCTTGCTCTACCTCTTGTTAGCATATTGTCAATATTTGCAAATGTGTTTTGCAAGTAGCTGAGGCTCATGCATAACCCTTGTAGCATGTGACTTTAGTTTGCGAATGTGTTTTGCAAATGGCTTAAGTTCGTGCACCTTATTCCTTGTAGAATGATTCTAAAAGTTGGCAAATGTATTTTGCAACTTGTTGAGAATCTCGCCTTCAACCCTTGTTTGCACATTTCATCAATTGGTAAATGTGTTTTGCAAATTGAGTTGAAGCAATTACAAAATCAGTTTTTTATTTCCTAGACCGGACTGATTGCCATGTGTTGGCGACCGACCGGGTCCCGATCGGTCTCATGATGACTTTTTTTCGAAGATGTGTTTTTCTGGATTTGTTGTTTCCTCTGTGGAGTGGTATGACCGCAGTTGTAAGACTAGACTGACCAGACCTCCGGGTCTTTGACCCGTCAGCTTTTTTCAGGAAGTGTGTTTCTCTGATTTTAGTTGTAGCGGTCTGACCGGCATGTGTTGACCGGACTGACTGGTTGGTCCGGTCTGACCGACCATTGGTTGGAGGTCAGACCAGATGTGTCCAACGGCTGGTTTTATAGCCGTTAGAGCAAGTGTGGTATGACCGACCATATGCGTGCGGTCTGACCGGGCTTCGCTGATTTTCAGCAGAATCTCACCCTAACGGCTAGTTTTTATGTGTGAGCTATAAATACCCTCCTTGGCCGGCCTTGGGTGAGGTTGCTGGTGCCATTACCCATTCCCTTGAGCAAAGAGCAAGCCCTCGTATCTCTAATGTGCATGTGTTGCACTTAGTGAGCTTGGAGAGTAAACCCTAAGTGCATGTGCTGTCTTAGGTAGTGGATTGTGTATCCATTGAGCTTAGACACTTGATTACTTCAAGTGAAAGTCGTAAACTTGTTACTCTTGGTGTTTGCCGACACCTAGACGGCGTGGAAGCGTCGTGGACCGGTGTTCTTCTCAAGAAGCTTGTGAGAAGGCCCGGCGTGGTTGTGAGTGGTTTGGTTCTCGCCATCTCCGGAGTGGAGGAAGAGCAACCCGAATGGATCGAGGTGTTGGTTCGTGTTGTGAGAACCGGTCCAAGTGGTTGGACTTACCTCGGAGGTGTTGGCTCAATTGAGGAGCCGGTCCAACGCGGTTGGGCTTACCTCAACGTGGATTAGGAGAGACCGGCAAGTCTCCGAACACCACGGTAAAATATCATCGTGTCTTTGTGGTTTGTTCATCCTTGTGCAATTTACATTACTTGCATTAATTGCTGATATATTGGTGTATACTTGCTAGTCTTCATTTGTTGTATATTGTTGGTGCACTTTGTAAAAACTAGTTGATTTAGGTTTTAATTGTGCAAAACCAAATCGTTATTCGCTTCCGTATTATAAATTGGTTTTAGCCAAAAAGTTTTTAAAACCACCTATTTACCCCCTCTAGTCGGCCTCCTCGATTTTACAACTGTGTCTTCGTTGTATTTTTGTGCACCCGCTGCCGCTGTCTTGGGCTTCGATCTGTGCCGCCATGCTTCTATCTATTCGTCTTTTGCTTGATTTGACAGCTTTCTCTATATTTGTCGGTTTTATCATCTTCTTCGTTGTGTTACCGCATTAGACTTTGTTCCCGCACCTTGTGCTTTATGGGATGTCGTACGACACCGGATGAAAGGGGATCTTTTGATATTCGACATATTTTCCAAGAGCTACATGCTACGACGACATTATCAAGACTCGGATTTTGGATTTTCCATAGTTTAATGTCAACTCTTTCCAAATGCAATGCTATTGCATACGCCTTGCATTTGAGGGGAGTGTTAGAATAAGGTATTAGAATAGGGACTATTTTGTATTCCTTATTTGTCGTTTGTATTGTCTTATCTGTATATGACATACATTTTTGTACATCTTATATATATTGCCTATTTAACCTCTGAATACACACAATATCATTACAGTTGCTACTAGCGAGCTTGTTCTAACACAGAAGTACATAACACTATGGTACTTTTGCCATAGTACAACACATTGATTTAGTGTATCATGATTTTGTCATTTTGCAGGTTCAAGGACATTTTCCAGGACGTCTGTGAAATTGAATGGAAATCCAAATTTGAGGCTACTGGAATATGCAGTGATGAAACTAGGATAAAAATAGAGGGAGGCTCGTAGGCCAAAGCTTCCCCAACTGTCCATGTTGACACCGTAGATTGACACACGCACGGTCGACGCGACGACACCGTCATGGGCTCACGACCTACGTTGGTACTGTCGGGCTCGTGCATGAGTTCACGGTCTGTACCTGTCGACAGTGACAGACACAGTACACAATTTTATCCGGAATAATCATAATTATGGCTAATTAGTCGCAAACAAGTCAATTTATGCATCATGCATGCGAAGTTCACAATCGCAATAGTTTTAGACTAAAATCAATCCTAAAATATAACTCTCATTCTCGCAATAGTTTTAGACAAAGAAAGCAAATTCATTCTCTTAATTTGGCTCACCATCAGTTTCTTAGTCCTCCCATTCCGACATTCGTCCTCATATAATCAACATACAAAATTTCATTGTCACACTCTCAAATTAACATATAACTCTCATTCTCCCACAAAATGTGTCCTTATACGTAAGATTGAAATTAGAACTACAAGTACTAGCCGAGAGGGAGGGTCACTGGCGGCGGAGGGTGGGCTCGAGCTTGGTTCCAACCAAGCTCACCTGGTGGCTACGCCCCTGGGAATACGGTACATTTCCAAATCGCATTTTTCCTTCACATGGTGTGAGGGCTTTCTTCGTCAGCGTATCTTATGGTGTTGGGTCCCTGCTAGGTATGAGCATCGTCTTGTTGATGACATGATTGCGTACGCACTTAAGAGTGAAGGAGGCTATGTGTGGGCTTGCAAGAAGTATTTAGAGCGTTGAGAAGAACACTCTATCTACTATAATGATGCTAACTGGTTTATGTAATCGTGTTCTAGGTTTGCCCTGAATACTGATGGAAAAACAATCGAAGCTGAAGCTGCCCATGGTACAGTCACCCGTCATTACCGTGTTTGTCAGAAAGGAGGCGACCTCAATGTTTGCATGGAGGACTTGAAACACAGGGCGGGCCTAGGTCTGGTGCTAGGTTGGCTGAAGCCAGCCCAATTCACCCCCATGTAATTTAAGCCCATGTAGCACCCAAGTGGCTAAGTGGTCCAAGTCTAAACCCTAACTCCCTCCCGTGGTCCCGGCCTCCCCCCAGCTTCCGCTTCCGGCATCCCGGACGCCCCAAGCCCACTGCCGCCGCCCGACGCCCCTGCGCCCATCCCTTCGGCCTCCTCCCTCTGCCCGCCACGCCGACCACCCGGCTCCGCCCGACGCCTCCTCTCTCCGGCCCCCGCGCTCCGCCCGCCGCTCGACGCCCCGACCGCCCGGTTCAAGGTAGCGGTGTTGAGCAAAAAAGACCACGCATTGAGCTTAATATGAAAGATATTGTTGCTGATCCGTGGCTTCGGAAGCCAATTGAAGAGTTTGAGTTAGCACCCCCTGCATCATTTCTGGGTCCGCCACACAGGTACAACTATTAAATTACTACTTCAGTTTCCTATGGTGTGTGTAAATTTTCTCGTTTACATGGTTGGCAAGTGGAAGCATTGCCTTCTGCTGATGATGTGAAAAAATCATCATTGTTAAGGTCTGAGATGATTTCCCAGTTCCCACTTTGAAATGTCACTATGAGTTTTCAGTTCCCATTTTGAAATGTCACTATGAGTTTATAGGCATCCCTTTTGTGTGATATAGGGAAAGCTAGATGACAATGCTGGACTTCACTAAGAAGCTCGGGGCTGCCTGCATAGGCGCCGTCGAGTCTGGGAAGATGACCAAGGACCTTGCCCTTCTTGTTCACGGATCTTCGAAGTACGTTATTGCATTCACTGTCTTGCTGTCTCATCCTACTGTATCTTCTCTCTATGTTTTTGTACTTTGCATTGGTTGATGTCTCATTCTGCTGTTCTTCTCTCATAGTGTCACGAGAAGTCATTACCTGAATACCGAGGAGTTCATTGATGCGGTTGCTGATGAGCTCAGATCAAGGCTGGCAGCCAACTAAGGCTATAAAAAAATCCCTTTCGGAACTTTTGACGCTTCCCCCTGCCGCTCATTGATTCAAACCACTTTGCTTGTGTCGCCATTTTCTTTCGTAATGCTACCACATTACCACGCTGAACAGAATTGATGTCTCGAATAAAGGTTTCATAACTATTGGCTATCCCAGATGGTTACTTCATCTATACTGTTTGGATGGACACCTGCAGATCTGACAATCACGTTCCTGCATTACTACTTAAAGTTCATATTGATAACGGAAGTGTCATCATTAGTACTGCCGAGCGGCGAGCGCAACTGGGAAATAAATCTCCAACACCCTGCAAGGCGGTGCCCGCGCAGAGTGACACTGGGAATTGTTCGTTTGGCCGCGTTGAGCGTGACTGAGAATTGTTTGCTCGTTAGCCTTTCGGCTTCAGATTACCCGTGCGCCA
The DNA here is from genome assembly GCA_036346395.1 of Hsuehochloa calcarea. Taxonomy (NCBI): domain Eukaryota; kingdom Viridiplantae; phylum Streptophyta; class Magnoliopsida; order Poales; family Poaceae; genus Hsuehochloa; species Hsuehochloa calcarea. The sequence continues at coordinate 9,329,684 of CM070601.1, read as the reverse complement.
CTCATTTCAACACTCCTGCCTTGCCGATCGAATGAGCCGCCGAAAGATCTCAAAGTAAAAGGAGAAAACTGCGCTGTGAAAACATGCATGAGCCGCACAGCAGCAAATAAGATGCGGACAATCGGTACGTTTGTCCAACACTTGTGTATTCATTCAATCAATCCTTGGAGAGTAGTGGTTCTTTTACAATGTACAAACAGGCGAGGTGAGATGGCAGGCTCCACTAAAGCTAGCTGCACACCCCCAGGCTTAAGCTTAATAAATATGTAAGGCGTTAAGCAAACAAACGAACAAACAAAAGCAACATCGTATTAGAGTACTAAACCCTAGCTAATTTGCTTCGATGCGACTGCTCATCTGCCAATTGTTCCTTTTAAAAACATCGGAAACGGCTCGTCATGTCGCTGGATCTCTTCTTGGTTGAGCAGAGAGACGAATCCATACCATAAAAGAAGAAAGAACACATGCAAAAAAACATTAGAAGCAGGTCTCAAGCGCATGGCCTCGTGCAGCGCTATGCTGCTAGATATGAACACCGTTGCCATTTGCATAGTACGGAGCCACCAGGTTGTTCAATTGCTTCTTCGCGTGCCCATTTTGGTATGGTTTCAGTTTCGTGTTCCCGTTACTGGTGATGCGTCTGGTTGGTGAGCTGAAGACGCCACAAGAACGTTGCAGCAGATGGTCTAGTTGTCCAGATGACGCTGCTATTAATCCTGTCAGGCATGCAGGCATTTTTTGTTAATTCAGATAAAGTATTTATCTTTGCCAGACGAAACTGACTTTAACGAGAAACAGCATATATATCAGACAGAACGAAGTAGAGTTTTAAGGCTGTTTTACCTAAGAAAAGTGGGGATGGATTTCCAGGTCTTGAGTTGAATTCAGGATGAAATTGTGCGCCAACGAAAAACCTATGAGTTGGCAGTTCAATAATCTGCATCCAGTAAAGCATTATAAATTGGGTAACTGAAAACATTTCAGTAAGTTGTTCATAAAAGGGTAGGAACCCTACCTCCATGCGTTTCCCGCTTTCATCCCTTCCAACGAAAGAAAGCCCAGCCTTCTCAAATTCTGGGACCATATCAGGATTCACCTAAAAAAATGGAAAAATGCTTTTGTCACCAAACTGATTTTAGAATAAAAAGAAGTTACCCAAATGGATAGTTCTACTTGACAAACCTCGTATCTGTGGCGGTGCCTTTCATCTGCATAGCTAGCATTGCCATACCTAAGACAATACAAATTTCAGAACAATTGTTTCTATAGCATAAATCGGGAAAGAGGCAGTCGATGCAAAATTTATGTGAAGACAAACATGGAAGATGAGATTAAGTGCTTTCTTACAGCTTAGCAGATTTGCAGCTATTGACATGGAAGAATGTCCTCCTTGATCCAAGGCGCATTGTTGCCCCCATATGGGTTTTAGAACCCTGAAAAAGCATTGTTGAAAGTACAAGGAATCATAAGTGAATTTTCAGCAGAAAGAAATTAACTAAATACAATAGCAGGTTAAGTAAATTACCTCTGGCATGAAAATAACACATGGTGTTTGTGTGTCTGGATCAAACTCTGTGCTATTAGCGCCACGCAACTTCATGACAGAACGGGCAAACTCGATCACTGCAATTTGCATGCCCAGGCAAATGCCAAGATACGGAACATTGTTTCCTCGTGCATACTTTGCAGCAAGAATTTTTCCCTGGACACCTCTGTCCCCAAAGCCTCCCGGAACTAGTACACCATGTGCACCCTGAGGTGGAAAACTCTTCAAAGTTCTGCATAATGGTATCACTTGAAAATGTATGCTGTACTTACCTTTAGTAGATCCCATGCTTTTTCATAGCCATCGGGCGTCTGCACAATGCAACCATACGCATCAGTAAATTCACCAGTATGGAAAATGGAATTGAAATGGCATCCGCAAACAATAAACTGACCTCTTTGGCTGCAGAATCTTCAAGATCACAGGAAGGAACCCAGTCCACCACAAGTTTTCTGTCCAAAGCAACCGATGCATGCAACAGGGCCTGATAGAAGTACCAAATTATGTAAGAGAAAGGGATAGCTTCCTTGAATGATTTCACAAAAATCAACAGGCTGAGAAGCATGCTAAGTATCACTTGAATAACAGTTTAGTGATGCACGAATGCATGTCAAGCAAGTCAGTAACGTCACCTTTAAAACAGACAGGTAGGAATCCGATAGGCCAATATATTTTCCAACAATGGCAATCCTAACCTGAAAATATTTTTTCACAATGACATTTAGCGCTGAATTATTGGCTAAGGCCTAAGGGCGTACATGTATTACTAAAATTAATGACTAAAGGATCAAGAAACGAACGGGAGTTTTCAATTTGTCGAATTTGCTGGCTCTTTCAGTCCATTCGTCCAGCTTAGGTTCGCGAGGTACTTTTCCCACGCTACATGTACGAGAAACAAGAATACATATTAGTATTCCTATAAATGAGTTCAATTGATGGGTTTATCATACTCTAGGCGAAAAGACCTACCTCTGAAGGTCCAAAACTTTCAGAATAGCTTCATGGGCCTTTTGGTCCTATAAAAGCACCAGTATATATGTTTAGTTAAGCACAATGAAAAATTGGAATTCATGCATTAGAGCAAAGTTTATGTGCCATACCCTGAGCAACAAGGGGATATGCCAAATGTTTGTAACATCATGGAGATTAACAATATTCGAAATCTGCCAGATAGAATTTAAAGTCAGCAATGTTGTTGCGTGATGCAAAACTCAATTTCGAGTACTCTTCCAAAAACAGCCAACACTAGTTAGTAGTTACCGGAATGTGGCAAAATTGTGCGAGTTTCGCTTTCACATGTTCTTCCAGTGGCTGTCATAAAGCACAGAGAAAACCATGTATAAGCTATTGTCAGCATTGAAGGATTCAAAATAGGAGGTGGGACTCCAAAGAAATGAAAATGCAAGACAAACGATGCACGATACCTGAGTACTGCGGCATGCCAAGATATCAGGTATCAGTCCAAGTCCTCTTAGTGCACGGACGCTATGCTGGGTAGGCTTGGTTTTCTAAATAGTGATAGTTTGCATTATTGAAAGGAAACAATGGCAATGAAAATGCATATTGGTGACAATGATAATATTTTTAGTAGTATTATGGTGCTTCCAAATGAGTAAAAATCACCTGTTCACCAACTACATTTAAAACTGGTACCAGACTAACATGAACCAAGCAAAAGTTTCCACGTCCTGAAACACAAATAGCAAAAGATCACATCAATAGGAGCTCAATATTACTTGCAATTTTTTTTAAAAAAATGAAGCAAGATATGGTAACATAATTGAAGACATAGGAAACAATGTTTAAAGAATTCACTGTTTTCTCACCTACGCGGTACGAAAATTGACCTAATGCTTCAATAAAAGGCATTGATTCTGTATCCCCTGCATCAAGAATGCCACTGTCGTTATGCGGAGAAAAGATTTTGTCTCCTGCACCAGCATACTTACACAACTATGGGAACAATTGAGCAAAATAATATATTCTACGATGCTTAAAAGCATGTAATGTTATTAACTACTGATGCAATTTGCTGCAGTAGTTTAGTATGCTGTTTTCACCTATAGTTCCACCAAGTTCTATGACACAAACATCAGCTGGCTCTTCTGTGCCATCCACTGGATTCATTGCTACACGTTCAATCCACTCTTGTATTTCATCTGTAATGTGCGGCACAACCTGATAAAGAGAATTAACTCTATGTCACTAAAGTCATCCTCAACAATGGTACTTTTCACATAAGAACCGAAAAACAGGGGAAATGCATCCTAATTACCAATCCGCACCTGAACAGTTTTTCCCAAGTAGTCTCCTCTTCGTTCTTTGTTCATAACAGACTGCGACTCGAGCATTAGAAGATAAGTTATTTACTGTTAAATGATTAAACCAACAAGTAAAATTTATTTATTTTATTTAAAAGTACTATGTATAATAATCAGGATATCATATCCAAGTTATAGAGTATTCTCCGATGGTTCTAAATTCCGACAGTTGAATAATGGCCAACAGCCACCCGTTGGCATTTGAACTACATTTCTAGTCCTAGGCTCCCATTTAGCTATTTTAGTTCACACCATGTATTTGTGATGAACTAGCAGGGTGGCCCGTGCAAATGTACAGGCTAGATTTATTTCGAAGTTTGTATAAATACTTGAGAATATATTTACGTATCTTGTAAGCTATTTAGATTTTTAAGATATCATAAATATTGATAATAACAATAGAAGCTTGAATGAAAATACAACCTAAAGATTGTAATTGAAGTATGATCTTCGATGAGAGAAAATCATTGATCATAATAAGTTGTTGAGATTCTTAGAAATTAACCACTCTCCATCATGCATAGATCATGTAGTTGCATGACCATATTATTACTCTATTAGTTACTTTTTTTCCACATTATATGCATTCACATGTACCTCTATTTAATCTCAAATAATACGTTGATTATGTGTGTGGCAAATGATCTTATTAGTTTACAGGTAATAAAATACCTTGCTCACGTATACATCGATGCACCATGAGCGGCCTACTTTGAACTTATCTTTCCTCACAAGCTAGCTGCCCCACTGAACCGTGTGTTTCTATCTCTTCTCGCCGTCACAGCTTGTTTGCTTCAACCTCCAACATTAAGCTCAAATCTTGATTGATCCCTCTTAGCTGCTACCCCATTCAGTGCAATACTTTACTACATAGTTATCTTCTACTTCTCCCTAATTGTTGTTTAATGCTAACCGTTGTGACATCAACACTCATACACATGCAACCATCGCCATCCCAGCTGGGGACACCCGGACACGTGCCACGCTCTCTCCAGTGACCCCGAGCCTATTCCCTACGACTACATCATCTCTACTTCAAGCTTTTTGCTCCTATACCTATGTACACACAAGCTTCTATTCGTCCGGATGCATGCATGTACATACGTATGCATGGTGTTATACATGCTCGATGTCATCTTCTCTTGTGTCGGTCGCTCCTCTTCTTCGACGTTGTCCAACTCAACGTTGTAGCTTCCTCACTAACCGTAGCAACCTCCTATCTTTACTGATGCCGGCATGTCTGCTTCAGTTGCTGTCTAACGATATGGAGAATCTTTTCGCCATCGCCGGCGATGACGTGCCCCTCACCAGTGATGGCACGCTCCTAGCTACCCGATGGCCTCATATCGTCTATAGCCCGTCTTCAATGCAAAGATTCATCTCATCTCTATCAGGGCTTTCCAATCATCGAGTTTCCTTGGCCACTAACTTCTTTCGATGCTCAACTTGTCGTCGATGCTCACGCTGGACTTTGTCAATAGCTCGTGGCGACGACATTGCCCTCATTGAACAACTAAGGTAAGCAGCATAATATTGTCCTCATCTTCGTCAATAGCTCCGACGAGCAGCACGACATTGCCCTCATTGAACAACTAAGGTAAGTAGCATAATATTGTCCTCATCTTCGTCGCCGCTGCCTCCGCTCTTCGCTTTACTGTGGATCAATGTCTTCTTGCATGACATATCGATATCATTGCACTCTTTCGTGATATCTTCCGAAACCATTTATGTTATGCTCGTTATAACTTTTATTTTTTATTCAAAATTTCAGATATTTTTTATTTTTATTCCATAGAAAATAACAATAGAAACATGTCACATTGAGAGCGAATGTGGTGGTTTCTTTTGTGTCCCCTCTAACACCATTTGTGTGTCATCCTCGTTATAACTTTTATTTTTATTTAATATTTTAGTTATTTTTATTGGAGTTCGTATACAAATCAAATTGCTAAATTTAATTAATTTATTCTGAATTTTAGTTATTTAGAGATTTTACTTTGGAACTCGTATGGAAATCAAATTGCACATTTTCTTTTTATGTTTTATTCCGAATTTCAGTTCTTTTTTCTTGGAATCCGTATCTGAATCCAATTGCTATTTTTTTCTTTAATTTTTATTCTGAATTACAGTTGTTTAGGGATTTTACTTTGGAATTCGTATTGAAATCAAATTGCTATTTTTTATTCCGAATTTCAGTTATTTTTTTGTTGGGTATTGTATACAAATCTAATTGCCAAATATTGTTTAATTTTTTTTATCCAAAGTATAATTTTTGAAATTTGTATCAAAATCAAATTGCAAATTTTATTTTGTTTTTTATTCCGAATTTTAGTTTTTTTTTGTTAAATTTCCTATACAAATCTAATTCTATTTTTTGTTTATTATGAATTATAATTATTTAGGGATTTTACTTAGGAATTCATATGGAAATTAAATTTCTATTTTTTATTCTGAATTTCAGTTTCATTGTACTTGACATGGACTCTTTTACTTAGGAATTTGTATGGAAATCAAATTTTTTATTTTATTTTATTTTCTATTTCGAATTTCAGTTTCATTGTACTTGACATGGATTTTTTCTTTTAATCTAGACTGTTATAATCTGGACCACTATGATCGACGTTGTAGATATCTCTTTTTGCACCGATTAACGTGTAGATTTCTTACCCTTGAGGGCGAACGTGGTGGCTTATTTTAACTCCGCTTTAATAAGATAATAGATTCATCATGTACAAAATTCAGTTGGTCAACATAAGAAATATTCCCTCTTCACCAATTTGAGGAAGCAGAAAGGCAGCCAATGAAACATCCAATGCTACAATGAATCTACCCTATGACAGGTTGAATCTCAATCAGATATGTGTCTACCAACCAATAGCTTCAGACAAGATTGGCAGAATAGAGGCCCAGATGATTGTCCACATGTATAATTGAACTGTAGGAGATCTTAAGACGAAGCATAAAGTGACATAAGAAAAGATTTGTGGGTTCCATGGAAAATTCTGGTAACCAAGCACTCAACCTTATTGGTAAAATAAATATAACCGAATATTCTCAATCTGTAAATGCCAAGGTGAAGTATAAACCACAATTTTTTACTAGATAGAAAGTTATGCTGAAAGTCTTATGTGCACTTAGACAGAGACTGTTTATTCCAATCACCTGGTAGATCTTTCCCGTCGTTATATTGTTGTCACGAGTCAACTTGATGTCCAGAAACCGTTCATAATTTCCAAGGTCCAAGTCCACCTTTGACAAAAGGAGAGAACGAAATGAAGTCCAATTAAATCGAAGATCACATATAGCTCGATTTTACGAATACCAAAACGTAGAAGAAGATAAGAAAACTGTCCTTTTAACAAGTGGACAAGTGTATGAACTATGAAGTGCTGCTAGTGCCAGGCAGACTGCCAGTCCATGATAATTCTAGTAAAGTAAAGAGAAACATGTTGCTGTATCGTGTAGGTGCTGACGTGCATTCTGTAACCTATGGTGCACTCTCTACACTTTCTTGAAAATACAAGTACGCTTCTAAAAAAAGATGGCACCAAATCACCAATAGTGTACAATTGGGTGGTGACCGGCGAACATGAAAGTACCAAGTATGTACAAATTTATGCAGCGAGACAAGCGAAAGGAGATGGTGAAGCAGCTAGTACCTCGCCACCGTCGTGCAAAACAAACACTTCACCGTGCTCGGATGGAGACATGGTTCCTGCATCAGTGTTGAGGTAGGGATCTGCACATGAGCAGTGACAAACAAAGAAGATCAACAGTCATCAATCCTCACCAACAAAACCAAATTATTTCATAAGCTCCTTCACTAACTCAACATATAAACTTAGTACCTAAAGAATGAATAAACAAGCAGGGAAGCTGATATACGTGACAAGACAAGATAAAATAGTTTGTTAAGAATTAGACCCAAGAAAGGTGCACGGCACTTATCCAGGATGAAGAGAGAAAACTTTCAGTCAAGACAAATTTTCAGAGCACGAGATGAAAATTTTGACCTGTATTACTACCCTGTATAAAATACTCCTGAGAAGTTCATCTGTTTCAAGGAACCAAGACAGTGACACTGACACAGTATCAGATGTCCACTTCATCAAAGCAACGACCGGTAATCGCAATTCAAAAGAGAATGAAACATGAAATGATTATTTTAGCAGAAAGGAGGAGGGAACGACTTCGCTAGCCATCAGAACAGAAAGCTTTATACACGATGGGGATGGACTACGAGCAGAGAAAGAAAAAGGAGGAAAGAAACTACTTAGTAACTGTACAAAACATTCACGAGATGAAGGCAAGAAAGCGCCCAAAAACGCTACACGACTTTTGAAATAGTAGAAAGATAAAAGCTTTGGATTCGACAGGGAGAAAGATTAGAGCTTTATCCGTCCAGGAGACCATCGCGAACCCGAATCAGGCCTCCATTACGATGGAATGCTGCTACCTTTCTTTGAAAAAGAACAAGAATTTTTGTGCATTTTCCTCACCCAAATGAATCCAATTTGTGATATCGAGAGGAACAGAACCTAGCTAGCTAGCAAGTTTAACGGCCAAAGGAGAAAAAGATACACGTACTCAGGTAGACTAAACAAAAACGAAATGGGTTATAATAGCAGGCTCTGTACGGGGAAGCGTGGTGTTCGTGCCCTGTGCGATCACGTGGCCACCGTTACGAACGAGAAACGGACATTATTTTCAATTTTGACCGAAAAGAGGAAACAGCGCCATGTGCGGGGGCGTTACCGATCTTGATGGAGGTGACGCGGAGGCCGCACGCCTTGAGCACCACGCCGATGCTGCTGGCCGTCACGCCCTTGCCGAGGCCGCTCACCACGCCGCCGGTCACCAGCACGTACTTCATCGTCTCGCACGCCTCTTCTGTCTCTGCAGTATAGCTCGTGCGGGTTGTTGCTTTCTTGCTTTGGGAGGAGGGGAGGAGGAGGAATAGGAGGAGATGGCTAGCGCCGAAACGGAGGAGTTGGGAGAAGAGATGAGAGGTTTTGGTTGGGAACTTGGGATGAGGGGAGGTTGGGGGGATGAGAGGAGGGGTTAAATAGGCCCGGTCCTTGGACGAGTAGGACAAAACGATTTGGATGCAATTGCTACGGTAAAAGTACTATTTAAATATTGTAGTGATCTCGGTTAGCACTGTAGCAGATGATGGGGCCTTTTGGTTAGTCTGTGACAACATATTCTGATACAAATTACTATAACTTTTCTGCATTTTGTACTTAATACAGAGAATCTATTTTCGTCGTAACCTCTCGCCCGCCCTCGCTCCCTCCCTCCCAACGTCCTTTCAAATCTTACATATGATAATTTATTCACAGAAATCTAAGGCCCTAGGAAGGACCACATGTGAGTTTGCATGTTTTTTAATCTCTATTTACTTTTTCATCCCACCTCACCACTAACCTCAGGTTGGGAGATTAAAAGTAGTCTTCATGCATAGGCTCTTACAAGTGGTGATTTTAAAATAACAGGAGTGCATCAAATGGGAATAGATTGAAGAATAAGAAGTAGCCATTTTGGTTATTGAATTGAATTTAGATAACAAAGATCAAGCACAAAAAAAGCAAACAACTTTTAAAGAAACCTAATTGTTTGCTTTTCCATGCCATTGAGAATCTGACTACCGAGATTAATTGTTGACACCGGTAAAGATATGCGAATACCTCCATTTCAGTAGGAAGCTTCCATTTGTGACTTTGGGAGTCACATTTTTATTCCCTGGTTGACCTGATTGTCCTCGAATCAAGCCATCAAGGGTGTAGCTAGCACTGGTATACCTTTTAGGCTGGTTCCCGTGGCGAATCCGATTCTAAAAGGAAAGCAAAACTATTTCCAAGCGCCGTGAACAGTGTAACGTTCTCCCTTTTCTGAATTCAGAGAACCGTGCACTGTTCATAATGCTCAGCTGTCCTGAAATTAACATATGCCGACTGATGATAGTCAAGATCGCGGGCTTTGCTGTCGATCGAGAGAACGTCATAATCTTGTGGGGTTTGGGTTGTCACTTTCTCTGAGTTCGTTGATCAAGTCTCGTACTTGATCTCGATCTATCGATCTGCCAGCCCGTGTATAACTCAAATTTGCTTTGATGCTACTCGAACTTCTGACATATATGATATATCCATCAGGTTCTCACATCTTTTTCGGTTCTATCTTTCTTATGTCGTGGTCTATTCGGCCATGATCTCCTGAAGTGAACATAAGCACACGTAAAGCACCTGTTTTTTTGCCTGTGCGATATCTCCTCCGGGACTGACAACGAAGTTGGTAGACTGGGATTAGTGGTTATGGTTCTGTGAGAGATCAGCAAAAAAAGTGAGCATTTGAAACTTGGCGCCAAAGGTTCGTACCTACCTACCTGCATCAGTCTTAACCCGGATTACAATCAAACTTTTCAACGAACTTTACCTACCAACTGGATTTAGTTAGTTGAGTATGTAAGATCACCATGAGAGTTACATGAGTTTTAAAGCCATAATGATGCAGGAGTTGAATTAGTCCTCTTAGTATTAAGGGTACCCAAATTGCTTTAGGATTTGTACAGGTTACTTTGTACAAAGATCAAGCATGCATGCAACTGCAACTATAGGCCTAGCTTTCTCCATTTTTCATTTTAATATTTTTCTTTTGTGCTTTTTTTTGGGGGTTATTGCAACTAGCTACGCAAGCCTAGGAACGTGTCCAACACTTTTACATCTCCTTTGTAAACTAGAAAATCTCTGGGGATTATACGTTCTTTATGAAATTCTTTCATATTAAACTAGTCCTTACTTTGTCTTCTGGGAATTCATATTGACCAAAGTACTAAGATTGGACCTCCAGTCTAATAAAATGAATGAAATACTTTAGATACTTAACAAAGATACTGTTGTTAATGATTAAAAAAAGATACTGTTGTTAACACTTCTCGTCCGACAACAGTTCAGCTGAAAATCAGAGCAAATTAAGCCATGCCGTCAGATCGATGCCCATCAGGGGTATAATCAAGTGCGCCGGTGAAATGTCTTTCTTTCCTTGATCACAGTTTAAGCACTCCAGCAAAATAATTAATGTTGTGTCATCGATCCGTCACCGTTCAAAATCAATGTGTGCATGCATACCCCTACTTTTCAGACTTCAAAATGGTGATGGTGTCTGACAAGAAATTTTAAGAAATAAGTATCTGAAATCTCAGACTCTATCTCAAGTTGAAGCTAAAATTGGCGACTCAATTTTGGAAAGGGGTCTTGAAAACAAAAGGCATGTTTCTTCCACTTTGCTCTTTGAAAAATGGGAATGGTGAACAAGCCAGATTTTAGTAAGATGTCTGGCTTGGGGATATTGCTTTTTCCCAACAATACCCATCCCATAATGTGGTTAGAAACAAAAATGTTACAGTAACTTCTGTTTTTTAACATAATCCTGTAAACATTACTTTTAGGAGAACCCTGGTAAATGACGATTTGAATGCTTGGAATCACCTTTTAGTTAGATATTCTTCAGTTGTTTTGTCTGGTGAGGAAGATATGTTGAGGTGGAAATTTACTAGAAGTGGCATTTTTACTGCCCATTCTATGTATTCAACCCTGATTTACTCTGATGTCTCTTTTCCTCATAAGATTATTTGGCATCACAGGCCTATTCTACATAGTATGTTGGGACATCATCAAGAACGACATGGTGGCATCCTTCCAACAATTGTATGAATTGCATGTAGAACACTTCGACCTCACAAACACGGCCAACATCGTCCTCCTTCCTAAAAAACAAGATTCTTCTACAACGTTAGCAAAATCTTCTCCAAGCTATTGGTGAACCGTCTAGCCCCACATCTGGATTCCATCATTTCTCCTTGCCAAAGCGTCTTCATCAAGAAAAGATGCATTCAAGATAACTTCTTGTACACTCATAATGTGATAAGGGGCTTGCATAAAACCAAGGCGCCCTCCCTGTTCCTCGAGTTGGACATTGCAAAAGCCTTCAACTCCATACATTGGGGGTATCTACTAGAAGTGCCGGAGAAGCTTGGTTTCAGTCCTAGATAGGGAAGGAAACGGGGCCCCATTCCCCGTTCCCCGTCAGGGAATTCACCTATTAGGGGCCAGGGTTGGGGCCATTTCTCCCCCCACGGGGGGTTAATAGGGAAAACCTATTCCCCTATCGGGGGAAACGGGATCTGGGCCATTCCCCTACTCCCCATCCTCGTTACCCCATAGGGCCTCAAAAACCCTATGACATTTGGGTCCAAACACTAACCCACTAAGGCACTAACCCTAGACTAGACATCCCCTTTCCGTATAGGATCTCAGCCGCCGCCCCAATTCCCCGTCCCACATCCCCTTCCCGCACATGCGCACTGTGCACAGGCACACCTTGGTTCCTCCCTCTTCGATCGGCAGCAGTGCTGCTCCCCAATAGCCGACGCCAGCTTCGTCCAATCCCCCCAACATCCGAAGCGAACTTCCTTCCCAACAGTCGAGAGCTGATGCTGACCTCCTCCTCCCCAACATTCGACGCCAACTTCCTCCCCAGCAGTTGAGAGCCGACGCCGACCTCCTCCTCCCCAACAGTCGACACTGGCCTCCTCTTCCCCAACATCCGACGCCAACTTCCTCACCAACATCTGACGCCAACTTCCTCCCCAACAGCCGAGAGCCGCCGCCGCCTCCTCCTCCTCCCCCAACAGCCGGAGCCGGCCTCCTCCTCCCCAACAGCCGATGTTGGCCACCTAGCCCTCCTTGTAACACCCCGGCTTAACCAAAGCCCAAGATGTAACTAACAACTACTATTGCTATTAATTTTATCCAGTAATAAAGTATTACCAACATCTAGACCTCAAGAATAACATCCAATAATATGTTAAATATAAATTTTAGCAACATGTTGTACCATAAATTGAATTTAAATTGGACCAAATAATTACCAAAAGCATCCTAAATAAGTTTAATATAGGAAACACATCAACTACAATAATATGAACTAAAAGGGACTAAAGGAATCCACCAATTGACCGATTATTACAATAAAAAAAATGCTAAATTGCTCATGACCAAAAGTGATGAAATGCTAGGTGGAGGAATGAAGAGCTACAAAAGTGCAATTGTTCCATGTTCCACTTCCACCCAATGCATGCTGCCTTTAGCCTTTACCTAAAACAACAAATAAGCAAGAGTGAGTCCACGACTCAGTAAGTACAAAACAAAATAATAAACAAGGCATCATCTTAATAGCAATTCATTTCTGTTTATCTCATTATCTCTTCCACTTTTCACTTTTCATGAATGCAATGCAATCTCATGCTTATGACTCAACTCATCTCTTTGCTTATACCGGTATAGCGGAGTGTAACACCCGCCAGTGTTCATTCATGCCTGCATTCTTTAATACGAGGACCAATTACACATCCTTTTTCATATGGAGACCTCATTGCCTGTATCTTACATATGAGGACCCCATTCCACTCCCCTTGGTCAAATCTTTCCATCATGAATGCTCGTCATGCAATGCAATGATTATTATTTTTCACTATTAGTAATGGAAATAATAATCATCATCAAGTTACCAAAAGCATATGAGCAATATGAAAGAGGCATAATTCACACGAATAACCATGACAAGTATTCATTTAACCAAATAATAATTTCAAACATTCAAATACTATTCTACCATGCACTTGTCTTTCTAGTTGCGACGACCAGAATAATTTGAAGGTGACAGCAATCCCGAAGCCACTCCGTCTATAATAAACACCCAACTCAAAACAAGGCACGACAATACAAATCAACACTTATTCGACAACGCTCCTGCGTGCTCTCCAATACCACAACTTTGCCCCCTGTCCGACACTAAAATTGTCATAACTTTCAACTCCCACATCAAAAAATAGCAAACCAAGCTAGTTCTGGAATCTGTACAAAATTTCCTACAACTTCTTAGTCGATCAAAAGTTCAGATTAAATAATCTAAACCCTCGTTTTTAACCCAGAAGACATATTTGTCATTTTCTGGACAACAAGCTTAAAATTGTCATATCTTTTAATCCACACATGAAAATATAATGAATTAAGACTTTTTAGAAACTAAAGGGAATTATCTACCACTTCCGGTATGCCTAAAATTCCATTCTACCATTATCTCAGCCAAATTAATGTTTTTCCACGACTGCGCCCAGCAGCAACCCGGTTATGGACTGATGTCTTTCAAATATCATAACTTATGTTATACTCGACCAAAAATCATGTTCTTAGACTCTCTGAAATCCTTAAGAAATTACCTACCATTTTTATGTAAATCAAGACCCTAGATTATTGCATATTATATTTTTAATCTTCAGATCAATATGTGCTGCCAAAACACGACAAACCTACTGGACAACAAGCTTGCACAATTCATAGCTCAACATCTACTTATCCGATCGACATGAATAAATATTCTACAAAAATATATCGAGATCTTCTACAATTTTCTAGAAGATGAAAGTTCCAAATTATGCACAACCCATACCCGAATTTGCAGTACAACAGAACAACAGACCAAACAGATCTACTAATCAATTTCCCCCGACCAGAAATTGCTAAACAAAACAAAGGAGAAATCATCACCCTTGGAGACCATGACGAGGAATCACTAATTTTCCCACGAGATCCTCCTCTCATTTCTCCCTTCCTTCTTCCTCTCCTCCCTTCCTTCTCCTTTCTTGTGCTGGTCCCTTACGGCAGCAGCAAAAAATCCCTAGCATGTATGCAGCACTTTCCTTCTCTCTCTCCCTAATGTTGAACCCAACATACACCCATACAAAACATGCAGCAAGCAAGTCAACTAGCTAGCAACAACATAGCTTGCATGCACGGCAGGCATCGACAGCCGTATGCATGCAGGAGGCGTAGGGGCTGCTGTGGCTGGGAGACAGGGGCGCGGCAAGCAAGCGCAGATGCACATGCAGGGAACACGATGGGGGCAACATCAGATGTGAGGGAAGGGGTGCGACAGGGAGGCATGTAGAGGACTGGCAGCGTTGGTGGCTGGGGCAGCAGCATAAGGGGAGGCACATAGGAAAAACAAGGCAGGGGCTGCTAGGTTTTTGGGGAGGCCGCCCTCCCTCCCTGGCTCCTCATATGCACTAGTTGGCCCCTTCCTGCGCCAAGGAAAACTGAGCCTTCGGCACAAGTTCTATTGCCCCCTCCAAAATTCTGGAATTACCTCTTTAATTCTATTTAATTTCTCTTTTTAGTTCATTTAGTTCTCCAAGGTTAAACATGATATTACACTCCTCCTCCCCAACATCCGACGCCAACTTCCTCCCCAACAGTCAAGAGTCGAGACCAGCCTCCTCCTCCCTAACTGTCGGCACCGACCTCCTCCCCAACAGTCGACAACGGCCTCTTCCTCCTCCCGCACCTGTTAGTCAACCACTCATCGTCCTCTCCGAATTCCAAAATAACATATCTAAGACATCTACATATAGAGTACTCTAGCACATTATTGGGGCCTTTTCATTTTGATTGATCTGATTTTGAGTCATCTTATTAAGTGATGTCTCCATTTGCTTGCTTGATGCTGATTGTGGTTCATTTTACTCATGGATGCTTGCTTGATTCTAAATTACTTCATGGCTGTTTGATGTCTCTATTTGCTTGCTTGATGCTTAATTACTGATTGTTTGTCGCTCATCCAACTTTTGGTGTAGGTCCCCGTGGGGCCCTGATACCCCGATGGGGGTGGGGAAACGGGGTGAATAGCACCTGAGGATAGGGTCGGGGTGGGGAACGAGGCGATTTCCTTCGCTCGAGGGCGGGGCCGTTCCACTACTCCCCACCGGGAAATGGCCCCATTGCCATCCCTAGCCCTAGATGGAGGGAGTGGATATCGATCTTGTTCGCTACCTTGTCATCCAAGGTCCTTATTAATGCCACGAACCTAGTAACAAACCTTCATAAAAGCGCGGTCTACCCAATTAGATGTGGGGAGCTTGACCTCCAAGAAATTATTCAACCGTTCTTGGGAAAGTGCAAGGAATTCCCCTGCAAATATCTAGGCTTGCCTCTACACACGCGCAAGCTGAGGAAAATCCACATCATGCCTCTCATAGAAAAGATAGCCTCAACACTCCTGAAATGGAAAGGAAAGCTTCTATCCAAAGCAGGCAGGTTAACCCTCATCAACTCAGTTCTATCTTCACTTTCGACCTACCATCTCACCATTTTCCCATTAGCGAAGTGGGGGCAAGAAAGAAACTGGACAGAATCAGACGAATCGTTTCTTTGGAAGGGCTCTGAGCATGCAATTGGAGGACATTCCTTAGTCAAATGGGAGAGGGTTTGTCGACCAAAGAAGCTTGGCGGCTTAAGAATTTCTGACCTTGAGAAATTTGGCCAAGTTCTAAGATTAAGATGGATGTGGTATGAATGGAGAATAACTCTAAACCTTGGGTGGGAACGGAGGTTCCTTGCGACGTAACAGATAAACAATTGTTCCATGCAGTTACAGTTGTGTTTTTAGGAAATGACCAAAAGGCAAAATTGTGGCATGATCGTTGGCTATCAAACACGGCACCAAAATACATCCAAGAAAAAATAGATCGGTCTTCAAGGAACTACAAAACAACAACTTGATCCGTTCGGTGAGATCTCTCAACACATCTCGACAACTGCAGAAATTCATAGTTCTTTGGACCAAGGTTCAGCATGTCAACCTCAACCCAAATAGCCAAGACGACATTGTCTGGACACGAACGTCAAACGTTGAATACTCTTCTAAATCAGCCTACCGAATTCAATTCCATGACAACACTCAATGTCCGTATGGAAAGCTGATCTGGAAGGCCCAGACAGATAACAAATGTAAGTTTTTCGCTTGGACTTTAGGCCATGAGAAAATCCCAACAGCTGGTAACTTAGTAAAGAGAGGATGGCCACACCAATCTCTCTATATGTTGGTGATATGGCCTAAGGCAATCATAGAGATGATTGTATCACGTCTATGTTTATGTGTTATTGAATAAGTATTATTCTGTTCCTTGAATGAATCATCCATTATAAAGATTAACAAGTATGTGACTTGTTAGTGAAGCTCTTTTAACTTATATGATGTCATTCTAAATGTATAACTGAATAATTCTTGATCTAGATCGGTCGCATATACTGAATATATGGCAGTAGTAGATTGGATCTATAACTGGTTTGGTCTAGTAACTTAGATTGGTTCATGTGGATGGAACGGTCTAGGCACTAGTCGATGTGATCGATCGACTTACGGTGGTAGTAGATAGGTTTGCGAAGAGGTATAAGTTGAGAGCACCAGATGATTTACTCGACTTGTTTAGGACTGCATTGCATGATACTCCTATCGGTCAGAATTCCGCCATCGGAGTATGCCGCAGTGCGTGGTCGTATCAAGACAGTGATCAGATTGGTTCGAAATAGGGTTAATATGATTAATCTGATGATTTTTGAGGCTCGGTTACGTGAATAAGATTTATATCCGAGAGCGCTACCCTCGACCAGCGAGGGGCGCTGTCCCTTCGAACCCCGCCCGCTAACCGACCAGCGGGACCGCCGTGGTCGTAGGCGCGTTATATGGTATTATTTGTTTATGTCACCCGATATAATTGGATTCTATGCATAACTCGTTTTTGTAGGGATTGATGTCAGTAGTATGGCTCATTGTGTATGTGATGCATGTATGGATTCCTCATAGCCTATGTGTCATGATGTGAAACAGTCATCGAGTTACATATTATTGTATAACGGTCTGTGTACCGACATGTGATGCTTGATATTATCGTCTGTAATTTATTACTAGCTCTTAGGAGTAATTGCTTAGTAGATGAATGCGGTCGAAGACTTCAAGCATGATTGTCAAAGGAAGGGAAGCATGGTGATGGGGATCATCATGTTAAGGGTCATACCATTTCACAGTTTAATTTGATTATCTGTGAATGTTTATTCTTGTCATGCTATTAATCATGTTTATCATTAGATGTTTTAATATGGTAAAATAATATCCCTCAAGAAAAATTCAGTTAATTTGATGCCTTTCTAATTGCCGCGACCACCACGATTTTGATCGTTAATTGGTAGGTCTACCAAAGTAGGGTGCCATTAACTATCTTACTAAGATGGGGTGGGTGTGGGACCCATATACATAGTATTGGTTTAACTTAACAACTATAAAAAGAGTTTTGGGTCTTGGGGTATGGTACTGTTGGTTGTCGGGATATAGAGATGTTGTCCAACAGACAAGAGTCATATGTGATATAATTAGCAAGAGGTTGCTTACCTAAAATCACTATGTTTCTAGCAGTGATGCCAAATCTTACTAGGACTTAATAATTTTTGGATCTTAAACTCACTATATGATGTTTGAGGGAAACATGATTTAGAACATATAATGGGCGTATCTTTTATTAACTGTTGATGATTAAGTTCGACCAGTTATTGACTAGTCGTATAGTGATATGACCAGGTCCAGACTAGTCATATGGTGATACGACCAGGTGACTAGGCGTACGAAGATACGAGCTGGTCGTAGACTAGTCGAACATGACCACCAACATGAGTATCTAATAAAGATCTTTCATAAATATAGTGCTGAATCTTTGCATATATTTCTGTTGTAGATCATGACACCTACTACTTCTTCTGCATATACCTTTAATTTGCGATCTGTTCTTGAGAAAGAAAAGTTGAATGGAACCAACTTTTTTTTGACTGGTTTCGTAATCTGAGAAATTGTTCTCAAACAAGAGAAGAAGGAATATGTTCTAGAGGGTCCCTATCCCGAGGAACCGAGTGCCGATGCTCCTCGTGCTGATAAGAATGCTTATGAGAAGCATGGCAATGACGCATTCGATGTGCACTACATAATGCTTCCAACCATGAACTCTGAGTTTCAGAAGCAATATGAGACCATAGACACTTACAATATGATTGTGGGTCTGAAAGGTATGTTCCAGGACCAAGCAAGGGCAAAGAGGTTTAATACCTCTAAAACATTGTTTTCTTGTAGGCTATCAGATGGTAACTCGGTCAGCCCTCATGTGATCAAAATGATTGGTCTCATTGAGAGCTTGGAAAAGCTTGGCTTTTCCTTAGTCAAGAGTTGGCTACTGATGTGATTCTCCAATCGCTCCTTGTGAGCTTTGAGCTTGTCATATTGAATTTTCATATGAATGGCATGGAGAAGTCAATGACCGAGTTACATGGCATGCTTAAAGGGAAGTAAGATGAGTTCAGGTATAAATGTTTTACAAATTAATCTTGTCACTCCTCCGACGAGTTCTTGGGTATTTGATACCAGATCGGTTGCTCATATTTGTAATTCGATGTAGGGACTAATAAGGAGTAAAAGTTTGGTAAGAGGAGATGTTGATCTCTGTGTGGGCAATGGAGCAAGAGTTGTTGCATTAGCTATTGGCACTTTACCATTAGTTTTACCCTCAGGATTAGTTATGGAACTAGATAATTGTTATTAGGATCCAGCCTTAAGCAAAAATATTTTGAAGATATGCTTTGTGGCCATGCTCCATTGGTGAATGGATTGTATATTTTTAATCTTGAGGATATGCATGTCTATAACATAAATGCTAAGAGACTTCGACCAAATGCAGGCGCACGGCAGCAGGCGGGCAGGCCAAGCCAAGGGTGGGGGAGGGGATGAGCAAAGCGCAGGTGGGCCACGCAGGCGGCGCCGGGTCACCAGGCCAAGCCAAGAGCAAGAGGAGGCGACGCCGAAGAGATCACCAGGAGGAAGGAAGTGAGGAAATGGGGCCGTATTCAAGTGCCAATTATTTTCCTGTTTCGGTGGGCAGAAAATGTTACCTTGTTACATAATTATGTTCTCCACATCTGGTAAGTAATATTGCATGGGTTGATTTATGGAGGAGCCCTGGACCAGTAGGAAGAGTCCGAAAGTGGGGGATCCAAGACGCTATAATACCGCAAGGTGGAGTGTTGGGTGCGGGGAAGTCCAGCCTAACCAACATTACAAGAACTCGGTGGAGAACGGGGTGAGTATCCCAGGACATCGACGAAAAGTAAAGGGTGGAAACTTAATCACATGACCTGAAAAACGTTCTGTATTCTTAACTCGATACCACATCAAAGGAAATGCGGGAGACCTAGCTCGAAGAGAGCTCAAAGTAGCTATGGGTAAAGTGGTACAAAGCTTGCACAGTGCTAAATATCAAACCATGAATTCATGCATGTCTCCTGGATTGTAGTCTACGGTGACCGCTAGGGGTTTATCTTCTTACCAAGTGACAAGTAATCTTTTCAGAATTAAAACTTGCCACATAAATCTTGATAAATTAATTTTCAGAAAAGGAGATGAGTTAGAAAATGTGATAACGAACAAAGAAGAGTCATACAATGCATAATTGCTAATACATGCTTGCCGATTACATTTGTACTCATTCTTGCTATTATTTTATTTTGTTAGATCCTAGTCCGGCCAGGAACTATCCCAAGTGGGATGAAGGATACGCATGTGCTGAGGAGGCCGTAGGAGGCGAGGGTGCTTATTACGAGGAGCAGGGCGAGGTGGATGTCTAATTCGGCGAGTGGGACGAGTTAACGACAGGTGGAGCAGGGCAGGCAAGCGAGGGGAATTCTTTCCCGTTGTAATTAAATAATTATATTAAAGACTATAGCCTTGCGTGGCTAACTGTGTAACAAAGTACAATTTCTATTTTATTGTTCTGCTGAGTTAACTTTGGTAAGGGTTATTATTCGTCGGAGTGGCGTCCTATCGAGCAGACGAATAGTAAACCATATGCTTAAGTGTGATTACCCTCCGGGGTAACGACACGGGGCGCTGCAAGAAATAGGAGGATATTTCAAATTGTGGAAATAAACCCGCAGCAGCTCGCCTTAAAGATCAAAGAAGACATCCAACTCCGGGAGCAAGCTTTCCTTGATTAGTTTTCTCTTTTTAGTCATACCCCTGCGGCTCCAGTCGCAAGTATTTTGTTTTCTTTGAGTAATTGTGTTCCTTCTAGTTATGTTTTTCCTCTCCCTTTCTTGTTAATTCTTGAACTTGCTTTATCCTCCCTTTAATGAAATTGGTAGAGCTCATGCGTTACCGTTCAAAAAATTATTTGGCATATGAAGTTACCTCTAAAGATTAAGGTGTTCCTATGGTATCTGGTTAAGGGGGTAATCCTTACTAAGGTCAATCTTTGCAAAATAAATTGGAAGAAGGATAGACGGTGTTGTTTTTGTGGCAGTTTTGAAACCATCAAACATCTCTTTTTTTAGTGCCCCTTAGCTAGATATGCTTGCCAAATTGTCTCTCTCTCTTTTGGCTTCTCACCTCCAAGTGATGTGGGGTATATGTTTGGGCGCTGGTTGGATGGCTTTGGCAAACACAGAGGTCCCCTAGCAGCAGCCTTATGCTGGGCTGTTTTGGAAAACAATAATTTCTTCTTGTTTTTGACAAAAAAGTGGCCTTCTCACTGTGATGCTCCATCTCATTACCCCAGGGGTAATCACACTTAGGCATACAAATTACTATTCACCTACTCGGTAGAACACCGCTCCGACGAATAGCAAGCCTTTATCAGAGTTGCGCAACAGAACAAAAGATAGAAACTGCACATCTTTATTGCAGTAGTAGCCACGTAAGGCTATGGTTCTTAATACAACTATTATACAAATACAAAAGGTAACTTCTCCGCTTCTCTCTCCTGCTCTGAAGTACCGCCCGCCTATTTGCCCCACGCGTCAAATATGGCGCCCACCTCGCCCTGGTCCTAGTAGTCGGTGCCTTCTCCTCCTGCGGCTGCATCGGTACCTGCAAGTCCTTCATCCCACTCGAAAAAGTTCCCGGCCGGACTAGGATCTAACAAAGGAGAACACTAACAAGGTTGAATACAAACGTACTCAGCAAGTATTAATAGCAAAAGATGCACTGCGTGACTGATCTCTGTTCGTTATCATATTTTCTATATCATCTCTTTTCTGAAAATAACTCATTAAAACATTAAGTGACAAATTTTAATTCTGAAAATACTACTTGTCACTCGGAGAGAAGATAGACCCCTAACGGTTCTCGTAGACTCCAATCCAGGAGACTGGCATGAATTCATGATTTGATAGAGCACTGCGCAGGCTTGTACCACTTTACCCATAGCTACTCTGAACTCTCTCTGAGCTAGGTCCACCGTATTTCCTTTGATGCGATTTCGAGTTCAAAATACAGAACGTTTTTCAGGTTACGTGATTAGGTCTCCACCCATTACTTTCCGTCGGTGCTGATTTAGTCACGGTGCTGACCTCGTCATACACCGTGTTCCAGTAATGTTGGTTGGGGCGGCTCTCGTCCGTGCCCAACACTCCACCTTGGGGCAACTCTCTTCTGT
Organism: Hsuehochloa calcarea; assembly: GCA_036346395.1. Classification (NCBI taxonomy): domain Eukaryota; kingdom Viridiplantae; phylum Streptophyta; class Magnoliopsida; order Poales; family Poaceae; genus Hsuehochloa; species Hsuehochloa calcarea. The sequence goes on along the minus strand of CM070601.1, from coordinate 9,307,456 downwards.
GCCCAATACTCCAATGTAACCCGTTGTGGAGAACATAATTACGTAACAAGGTAGCATTTTTTGCCCGTCGAAACGAGAAAATGGTTGGCACTGAATTTACGACCTCTGACTGAGTAAGAGTTTTGTTGATCCTTATATTTTAACCATATGTAAAGGGGTTCCACCTCTTGCCTAATCATCATTATCATCATCGTCACTTCCCCTGCCAGGGACCCCTTTACCAACCTAGTAATTCTCATTTCTCATCTCATTCATCTCTTTTCTTATCTTCTTAGTTTCATCTTTAATCCGATTTAATTTGAGAAATAGTTTTGATGCAATACATATAGGATAGAGCAATATACGGTTTACATTTAATATAACTATATTTATGTTCAAGAGAATAGCTTGCCTTTGGAGTTGTAGGAAAGGCCGGCGTCGTCGAGTCCCTGATCAGCTACACCAGTATGCTGGGGTTCGTCCTCTGTAGCAGAGCGGCAATACGAATAATATATAAATAAATACTTAGTTGAGTTTGAGTGATAGTAGGCGTATAAGGTGTTAATACAACTCCTTTTGTTAGCCAATTTTAATTTAACAATATTTTTTTGGATCCCAACCCAGTTAGCACTCTCCCACTAAAATCGTTCTACGATTAACTCATTATATAGTCGTAATTGCCGAACTCGTGTTCTATCACCCGACATGCACTACTACTCGTGCTTACTCTCTGCTACGCTTGCATGAATTTACTTAGGTGCGAATATCTATTAATACAATTTTTCTAAATTTTTCCTACACTTAAATACCCTAAACCTAATTTCCTAACCCTAATCCCAACTAATCCCTCTCATCTAACCCCTAATATCTCTCTCTCCTCACCCCTCCTTAAACCGGCCGACACTCTCACCCTCCACAGCTTCCCTCATCTCTTTCTCCTCCCCAATCTCTCTCTCTCCCAGGCGCCACCGCCTCTTCCTGGCGTCGCCTCCCTCCGGCTCGGCTCCCTGCGCCGCCTCGTGCTCTCCTACTCTGCCTTGACTTGCCCTGCTCCGGTTCCCTGCGCCACCAGCTGCTCCGCCGGCCCTCGGTTCCCTGCTCGCCGAGGCCCGCCCGTCCCCATTGCGCCTCTGCCTTCTCCGTGGCCGGATGGTCGTCTTTGCCATCGCCGCCTCTCCCGACTCTCTCCTCTCAGCTCGCCCCGGTCTAGCGTGCGCTGGCCCGGTACCGGTCTGCGGGTCCAGGGCCGCTCCTCCCGTCTGCAATCTCCTCTGGCTCCACCTTTGGCTAGGCCTTCATGGCGGCGCCTCGCTCCTGTGCCGCTCCCTCTCTCTCTCTCTCTGGTCTCCCCCACGGCGCTGCGCCGCCTCGGCTCGATCCCCGACATGGTGTGCTCCGACCCGGCCGGCTCGGTGCACTGCTATGCTAAGGTAGTACTACTTCCTTTAACCCCTCTCTCTACTCCCTTCCCCCTATTGCTCTGTGATGCGATGAACTAAGAGCTACTGCTATGGATGGGCTCCCGGTGATAGCTAGTGGTTAGTGTTCTTGCTATTGTGTCTCATGGTCTTGATTGTCTCCTGATGTGGTACTGATGGGCAAAAAGGGCAGTGGGAAGGAATTGGTTACCTCTGCTGGTTTTGTCGGTTTTCGGGAAGATGGCCGGCAGTGGTGGCCGGTGGTGGTCGAGATGGGGCTGCCGGTGGTGGTGGTGGTCGTCCTCCTGCTAGTCTCGGCGCCACCCCTACTCTCCGGTCTTCACCCTTCTCCTTGGCTCCCTGGTGAAAGCAAGCTGGGCAAGGCTTTGTGTATGCGATGAAATGGGTTGTGCAAGGGGAATGGATGTGGGTGATGAGGTTTCTGGAGGTGCTATGTTGTACTCTCGTGAGGTGAGGTGGCTCTGAGGAACAGTAGGGGGAATGAATGTGTTATGCTGCTCTGTGATGTGGCATCGAGGAACAGAGGGGAAGAATGTAGGATTTGTGCTTTTGTTGCTTTGCTTTGGCTCTGCTGTGCTTGGGATGTGCTACCTGTGTCTAGGGATGTTGGTTGGATACACCCGATGATGCTTTGACTGAGGGTGGAGTTTAATGGGATGTGCACTATGGGATTATACTGTGGTTACGATAATTGCAAAAAGTAGGTGTTGGATTCTAATAATCCCGGATGAGGAAACCAACGGAAGTGACAGGTACCGAATGACCTCGGGTGGTCTAGATATCTCGACGATCAAGGGGCCGACTAACTCCTGTTGGTCTGGATATCTTGATGGTCAAGGGATCGACTACTCAGATTGTTCCGGGTATCCTACTGCACTTTGAGGAAGTCTAACGACCACTTCCTATATTCTAATGCTCACGAATAATGATTTCAACTTATTTTGCTAACCGTTTTCTGACTTTCCTAACGGGCGACGAAAATGGATCGCGAGATGGTTCTACGGACAGGTGCTCAAAGGACACAGTGACGAGGATGGCTGCTGCTACAAAAATGCAAGACGCGGATTATGCTTTAATTAATTGTTGTTACAAACATTGTAATTGGTTGTAAAATTAATCTTAGAATAATTAATGTATTGAGATGATGTTGTACTGTTATTTCAATGCTTCAAGTTGACAAATGTGTTAAATATGCGGGTTGTCACACTCACCCTAATCACATTGTTTTTGTTATGTGCCATTGGCTTCGTTTGTGGTCTCTGTTTCAGAAAGCAGGGCGAGGGAGAGTTGATGGTGCAGGGGGCGGACAGGATGGTTGAGGATTGCCTCAGAGGTGTTCCAGAGAGGCTCAGTCTGGCTGGTGCAAGATGGCGAGTTTACCGTACCGTCCGGCTGAAGTTGAAAAGGCTCATCAACGCGGCAACTTCAACATTGATCCTGGTTAAAATCAGTTGTTGGTAGTAGCTAGTTTCCTTGCTCTCTCTTTTGGTTCCTTCTCTTTTCTTTTTTGTACTCGTGTAAACCTTGGGTTTGTTTGTCGTTGAACTCTGGCATCTAGGCTGTAGGCTGGAGATGTATGCTGTTATCCCCATAATAATAAATGTATACTCCTACTATACCACAACCTTTCAATTTGTTGCATTAATAATATAAGCATGGGCAGCTAATTTAGTGGCGCTTTGGTCATCATTATCCAGGGCCCTAATCCAGCTTTTGCGGCAGAATTGTTAGCTAAACTACGTTGTCCCTCTCGCACCATACCTCGAGATCATCTGGGTAGTTGTTGGTTTCATCACGCACGTTATCCATATATAAGACACCTGTAACATTGACCGTATAGGTTTGTCTACCTGTACATAGTAGTAGCCCACACAGATGATGTCTAACCCTTGCATGCTGCTTTGCTACTGGGTGTCTGATCGATGCAACACTGGCTCAGATGGTACATGGCTGCGTTTAGCCAAGACAAAATTCCACGTTGCAGAGTTGCATGTTACGTGTTCTTTACCCTGCAGGCATGTGAGAAGGGGCGGGCACCATATCTGTGATAATTTATAAATGCTGGTCCAATAATGTAGGAGTACTGAAGGAAGCACATGTTGAGTTTGTGGACTCTGGACCAAACTATTCATTCCTCTCCCTGCCAGACAAGTGAGCAAAGCGCGCAGATATGAAATATTAGTCCATCGATCGACTTGTTTAAAAGAAATCCATCGATCAATTGCTAGATGGACCCCGAGTCCCCTGCAATCGATGACAAAATTCACGACACTATAATGCTGTGCATTTTATTCGTACGTATATGGCCATAATATCAACATTTAATGGCGGTAATAGCACATAGATTGATTGGAAGCACTGAATATTCTATCGACCACTCCAAACATTTGGCCCAGTTTGGAGTAAGGTAATTTTCCTTCGATTCCTGTCAAAATTGAATCGTGTCTTGCGAAATTTCAGAGAGCCCCAAACCATTCTACATCAGTTTGTTGGAGGGTGGAGGGAGGCGTCGTTAGCAGGTACAACCAGTACGCGTTGAAGCAACGTCAAGAGTATGGACGGTTCTTTCGTAAAGCTTCTTTCCGTTCGCTGTACTTTTTGCATGGACGACGACGGATTGCCAGTTTTGTTTGGGGAATCCGGCTGATTCCATGGGGATGGGGGGAAACAGGGATCGATTGAGGACACGACGACGACGACGACCGGCGCGTCGAACCGACGTCTGTTGAGCGAGCGCGAGGTGCCGAAGTGGGACGGGGCCGACACGATCGGATGATTCTTTTCTTCCATCGAAAGGAAAGCCGAGGATGCGATAAAGTTTTCGAGCCTTCTATCGTCGTCTCTGCCTTGCCACGTTTTAAGCTTTAACACGGGGGCCGTGACAAGCTGTGGTGACACAGAACAAGTTGAGAAATTGTCGGCCAACTTTTCCTCGAGTCTTGCGCGGTTGACTTCGGCCTGCGTTGCGTTCTCACCTTCATGCTCATGCTCATGCATATCCGGTTAACGGTGATCCAAGTGTGGGAAAAGCATTGTGCTATCAGCTTATCCGTTGGATGCACCTTTCTGCGTTCAGTAGCCATGGGTATAGACGGATCCTGGAAAATGAGTTACTGAGTCATCACACGTTAACCTCATTTGAGTTTATAAAATAATTAATATCTTGTATATACAGTGTGCTACCATAAATTATGTATAAAATTATTGGAATCACATGACCCGATCACTGCACTTAGGATCTGCTCCTGGACGTGAATAACAAAGTGCTAGAGAATATTGGTGCCACTAATCTGTCGTGGTTATCTCTAGATTCTGAAGTTGGGGAAGCTCATCAAACTTGGAGCTTCGTGACCAAATCCGGTACGCCAGCTGTCCCAGAGACTCGAGAGTGAAGTGGAGAATCTCAGCTCGTATACTTTTGTCCTGTACCGCTCGAAACATATATACATGGCCGGCCGTGTCCGAGTGATATTATCTCCTTGTCAGATTGTTTTCCTCCGAACACGCACAGGAGCTTCAGAGTTTGGATGCAAACCGTAACGTCAGTATCGTGGCAATCACTACCAGTCGTGCGGCTGCGGGGTGTTTGATGGAGAGAGCATCGAATATCGATCGATCGATATCGATCGAGCACATTCCACATAATATGTAGTACCATGCATAAATTATTAACATGTAATTTGTGCTGGTTGGTTTTTAAAGGACCGGGAATAGCTGTACTGTGCCAAGTTTTTTGTCTTTGTTTTTTTTGGGTGAGTGGGTGGGTGGGTGGGTGGGTGGGGAGACACTAAAATGTTTTGTATAGCACTAGGGAAATTTTCAAAGAACAAAATAAGCATATGTAGAGAAAGTGTATAATTCTTTTATTAGAACTAGCTTAGTACAATTCTATTTGGAATTGTGTAGTAGTACTATAGAGGGTATGGCTTGAACATATGGAGCGACGAGGGAACAGTGAAGGACGCACAGTCTATGACGATGCACGGGCGGAAATCTGGCATTTTTGGGGTGGGGTGCGCGCGCGGTGCCCGCTCCGGGTCCTAGGAGCCACAGTGGGGCCGTACGACGTGCCACGTATGGAGCGGTGGGGTGGGCCACCCCCTGGGGCAGGGCAGGGCAGGGCAGGTGGGTATGCGCGGCCCCCACCACGTTGCGGATACCGCCGACAGCCCGTGGGCCCTCCACCACGTGGCCCTTCCCTGGCGTCACTGGGCCCCACCACGACCGTTGGTAGTTACAGGGCGCTCAAACGATATCGATCCCTCGTCTCTCTCTAGGATCAGTAGCGTGAGCGAATGAGCCAAATGCTATAATGATAGGTTAGGTGGATCATTTGGTGTGATCTTGTGTTCTAGTTTTTTTTTTTGTACGTGTTCGAGTCGATCGGGACCGTGCAATGCATGTTTGATTCGAATAGTCGCATGCAACACCGAATCTCCATCCATGATATTCCCAACGCTCTTTAACTGCTCCTGGCCCAGGTACGCATATATATATATATATATATATATATATATATATATATATATATATATATATATATATATATATATGACTGTATCTGTGGAGACTGGACTCTGCGTACTACTAGTATAGTACGAGCAGCATGGAGAGAGAGAGAGAGAGAGAAAAAAATGCATAGGGGACAGCAAAATTGAAGGGTCATATACGCAGATTGACTACAAGCAGTGTACTGGAATTGGCGATCCAACCTAAGGCGCGTACGTCGGCATGTCCCGGCCAAACCATGCATAGTACCGCACTGTGACTAAACGGAACAGCGCTTTACGGCAGGTCACGGAAACGTATCGAGTCAACAGCAGCCTAGAAAACATAGGCACGGCGCGCGATGGCAGGTAGCTCTAGCGTGAACGTGCCTCTTTTCACACGGTAACGAGTTTTATGTCATCGTGTAATTTTGGTTGCCTCTAGCTCGAAGAGAATTTGTTTGTGCGGTGCGTGGGTAGACACACCAAAATCCATGCGTCCGATTGCTTCTTTAGTCGATACGTGTCTTGTGTCTTGTCCGCACTCCCACAAATTGAACAGCACTGCCTTCGCATGTCCACCGCCCGGACAAAGCCATGTCTACACACCCACCGCCCGAACAAGTCGTGTTCGCACACCCATAGCCCGAACAAGTCGTATCCGCACAAGTATCGCATGGAGAAGCCTCCTCTTCATACCCACCGCCCGACTAGCCGCGTGCCCGCGTGTCACCCGACCGGCCTGCTCTGTCGGTCCCTCCTCGATCGTTTTATCGATTTCATTTTTGCATACAATTAAGCATGGTTTATTGTCATCATTAGCAGCCATATTAGCATGTAATTTTTTTTCTTGTATGTACTTTATTTATTAATTATGTAGTTAGTTAATTAGTTGTAGTTAAATGTTTGTAGCTAATTAGTTGTACATATTTAGGCGTAATTAATTTTATCATTTTCAATTTTTCTTAATAAAATTTGTGTGAGTTTATTAGTCGTAGTTAAATTAATCTTATGTAATTAATTAGTTGTAATTATTTAGACATAGTTAATTAGTTACAAATTAATTAGTCATAATTAGTTAGTGTTAGTTAAATAATTAGTTGTAAATAATTAGTTGAAATTAATTAGTTGTAGTTCATTAAGTCTTAATTAGTTAGCCATCATTAATTAGTTGTAGCTAATTTAGACATGATTAATTTAGTGCCCTTATTAAGTTGTAATTAATTTAGTGGACTTATTAAGTTGTAATTGATTTTTTGTAATTAATATGTGGTAATAAATTAGTCGTAATTATTTTAGTATTATTTAACTCATCGTAATTAATTTAGTTTTGAATAATGTAGTCGTAATTATTATGTTGTAATTATTTATTTGTGGTTCATTTGTCGTAATTAATTAGTCCTAATTAATTTTGTAGTATTGAATCACTCATATCAATTTAGTCACAACTAATTTAGTCATAATTAATTTGATCGTAGTTATTTAGTGTATATTAATTTGTTGTTTGTATTTAGTCATAATTTTTAGTTTCTAGTAATTCATCGTCATTATCAATCTATTTGCTAATAATCTGTCTCTTCCATCTCTTGCAAGCTATGCCTCTACCGGAGCTTTTGGAACCATTCTACGACAAGAATCACCGGTGCAAGTCGTGGATCACTGAGGACATGGATGGCCCTCCACCACTCGTGCTTCAGTCCGAGGGGGATTAATGGCAGCTCGACGCTCGTTACGTTCCAATCCTTCGGGCACAGGCTTGTTTCTCTTTGCGAGGCTGCTCTCGATCGGACACCACTTCACCCTGGACGGTAGTTTGATGTCGGCACTTGTCGACGGGTGGAAACCTGAGACACACACCTTTCACTTTCGGTGGGGTGAGATGGTAGCCACTCTCTAGGACGTATCATTCTTGACCGGTCTCCCGATCAGGGGTGAGCCACTTGTTCGAGGCCGTTCGCCGGTGGACTAGACGGTTGGGGCATCGGTTCGACATACCTGTCTCGAATAGTGCCCGTGGCATCCCTCGTACTTGGCTGAGGAATTTCAATCAATACCGAAGGATGCACCTAACGAGGTTTTTACAACACACCTCGTTACTTACCTTCTTCATCACTTTCGTTCGGTTCTGTTTCCCTCCACACAGGGCGATTGGGTGTACCCCAGCTTTGTCTGCATCACTGAGTCTTTGGCCGACGTAGAAGCTGGGGCGATGCCTCAATATAGTTAGGGATCAGCCGTCCTTTGCACCACATACAAGGGGATGTGTGACACTTCGCGGCACGACACCGGTGTGAAATCGAGCCTTGGTGTCTGCTACGTGCTCCTATAGCTATGGAGTTGAGAACACTTCCCTGTCAGGTGACCCTCATTCGAGAAAGTAGTGCACCCATACCCCGAGTTGCACGACCCAATAGACGGGCCCATTATGGGCTACGAGTGGACTACTTCCCAGTTATGCAGGCCAAGGACATACCAGTAAGGTGCTACTTGTTGTTCCATAACGAGTTCGGGTCATTGCACGACAACGACATCATATGGACTCCATAGAGCCCAGATTTCGTGAAAACGGTAGCACCACACAGGTTGTCCGTGGAATGCACGCATGACGCTGGATTATGAGCAACGACCTGCCACCTAGTGTTTACCCATATGGTGGGGCCTTACAAGCCAAAGCGCGTACTGCAATAGTTCGATTTGTATCAGCTTGTGCCCCCTCTCGACGGCAGGATCCTGCAACTAGCCGTCCACTTTTGAGTCTAACTTCATCATAGTAATGTTTACACTTCATACCTACAACTACTGTTCTAATATCAATCCTTCTGGAATGTAGGCAAGACCGTTAGTACATCGAGTGGTACATACCACGTTCGTGCACCAGACTCACCCGTCCTCCACCAGAGCGTCTGAAGCAGGTGATGCACCAGGAGAGGCTCCACCACTCATTCGATTGACACAGTTCTTCATGGCATGATGACACCGTAAAACACCTACAACGTTTGCTCGTTTCATTGATGATGTTTGTACTCTTTGTTACTGAACTAGTTTTGTCTGTCACTTGAGTTGGAGCAGCTGGAGCGAATCGCAAGCACATCAAAGACCACCGTCCGCAGTCCAGAGCACACCGTACTGGGGCTTTTGAACACTTTGAAGTACATCTTCGCGGAGTCGAAGAATGTAATAAATAACTTGAGCTATGGTCGTTTGAGAGACAATGTCCTACACATCGCGCACCGAGTGGGGCGACCGTGCTCACCTGCTATGTCGGCACAGCCTAGTCAGACTAGCGGGTGTTGTAGCGCTCCCCTTCGATCATCCGAGCTCCAGATCGGTGGGGAGGTAAGTTATGTACGTCCACCGGGATGCATCACTTCTGTAGTCTGCACACGTACTCAGGCTGACGCTCCCCTTCGATCATCCGCACTGCACATCCGGGAGGTACGAGATGTTTAGTTTAAATCATGAATATTTATTTCATCTAACATCATTCCATCTTGCAGCCTTCAGTTGACCGTGGGGGTGACAGCCATCCGTCAACTGATGAGGATACAACCCTCCCAGCTCCTGCCAGGTAACAGTACACAACGCTAGGGTTTAGACTGTGCCACTCAGGGCACCCACCCCCTGTCATACGTTGACTAGAATGGAGTACCGTACGATGAGCAAAGCTACTCCGGGGTCCTTGGCACATCGCATGATCAAGGCTGGAGCCCCTCCGCACCAAGGGACTTGCAGACAACGTATCTGGGGAATGACGATCCGGGTGTGGATTTCTTGGTTCCTTCATTACAGACATGATTGCAGGTGGCAACAAGTTTGGCATGACTTAGTTACACGACACTGACGTTGGACAGACTCAGCTGGACCAGTGTCAGCTTACTAATGCACCTCCGCCCACTCAACAGTCTTCGTACCCCCTCCGAGTCGATACGCACTCTCTGGACCGGCTAACGTATCCCACGGGACATGCTCGATGCAAAACCAGGACGCGCACGCAGACACAGATGCAGCGAGCAGAGAGTGGCTCAAACGAGTGAGCCATATTGTATCTCATGTGTAATTGCACTACATATATGATATGCTCTTTTGTTGTGCTATATTTGTGTGCATATTTTGTATGTTATGTGCATATTATCAAAGTAAATCGGTCCCGGACTAACATGAAATCAGAAAACACTGAGGTTCACATGAAATCATGACATCACGAGAGTTTGGACATTTCATGTGGAGTTGTAATCTAAAATTTTAAAAAATGAATTTGATAAGATCTAGTAATCCACATTAGCAAAAAATTGATAACAAGTCAACAAATTACTCACGGGTAATTCATTACATCTAAGTAATTCTTGTTGAATTAATTATGATTAATTAATTAAGACTGATTAACTACGCACAAACATAATTAATCATAATTAATTATGTTATTTAGACCACAAGTTTACTACGAGTAATTACTTACCAGTAAATTAATTATGGCCACATAAATTCGACCAATACATTTGCTCTAATGTAATTACCACTAACAATTACGATTTATTGATTACCACTAAATTGATTACGACTAGTTAATTTGTGGACAATAGTAGTGGAGGTGCAGAAAGGGAAATGTGGCGCATCCGGACGACGGGGTAGAGCCATGTCCGACTGACATGCGGGCGGAGGCTTGTCCGGGCGGGAGGCATGCAGAGGTGGTGTTGTCTGAGCGACACACGTGCGGAGGAGGTTTGTCTGGGCAGGGGCCATGAGAAGCTAGCTATCCGAGCGACACACGAGCAGACGCAACGTTGTCCAGGTCGTAGGCGTGCAGACAGCTTGTTTGGGCCACAGGCATGCAGAGCGGACGAGATTAATGTCAGGCACTGTAAGCACAAACATGCACAGTTGTCGGCTACCAACACGTCAGTGGTGTTGTTTTTGCAAATACCACGTTGCGTCCGCTATTTCTGTCAAAAGCGTCCCCAACAATGTCATTTAGGCCAAAAACTCTGTTGGAACGAACGAATATCAAGGCTTGTGGTCAAATTAAATATGGTATCTGATCTGATTTGGACGTGACTAAGGTCAATCGGCCTCCACATGCATCTTCACCAACCCTCTCGTCATCCTCTTATCAGACATTCGGACGGACCGTCGCTGCCCCGTTAGAATCCGCCTCACGCACCCGCTGCTCGTTTAATTTCGTCGTACGCACTCATTGTTCATATGATCCGAGTGACACAAGTTCATTGTAGCTGTTGAGAAACCGACTAGGCCAAGGAAAGGTCCGGTCCGGTGGCTCTATTGGGCCCTTGTCAAAACCCTAGCAAGTGTATGCGTACTTTTACATAGAGGGTGATCATCAATCATTGTATGCGTACTTTTATAGAAGAGAAATAAAGAAAAGAGCGAAGAAGCCCCCCATATCTATGTGTCCTATTTTACGTTTTGCACATGTGTATGTGCAATTCTACTTGTGGTGATCGATCGGACTAGACTCATCAGTGACGGTTCCTCAACACGTTATCAGCACGAACTGCTCCGGCCTACCTCTAGGCCTCCTTTACTCGGATCAAAAGTTAATCGTCGAAGCATGACACTCGTAGATTGAATCGCTTTTCTAGATCATTTTCAATTCCGTAAATTTTGATTTCTAGATTATTTTCTACGGTGCAAATCCACCTTAATCTACCGCTAGCCAACTTGTAGTCGTCGGCCAAGCTGATCGGTAGATTGAATGAAATGGTAGATGACGATTGTACCGTAGAATGGATGAAAAAAATAAGAGAGAGGCATGCACGGTAGCTGTTGGCGCCAATGTACAACGCCGCTGTGCACAGCGCGAAGACCCCGCCATGGCCACCGGTAGACAGCGGGCCCTGCACGGCTCTGCTCCGCAACCATGGGCAAGCGCGCATGCCCCACTGCTGTCGCTCCTCCGTGCCATTGCTACACCTTGCACAGCCGAAAGGCCACCACCGCCTCTGGGAAGGTTCCGGCGTACGGGTCCCATTTTCGCCGCCATGGCCGCCGCCGCCTCCGCGCCCGGCATGGATGAGCCGCACAAGGCTCTGCCTCTACTGCCGCGCCAGCATGCGCCGGGCCCCGCTGCCATTGCACCTCCGTGTTGCTACTCCAGCTAACACCGTCGAAAGGTCGTCGCCTCCCCACATGGTGTCGACGAGGGAGAGCGCCAGCTCCGCCTCCGACAGACGACCCCGCATGACCGCCATCGCTTCCAGCCTCGCCTCGGCCTTACTTCCGACAGGTGATGCGACGAGACCTAGCATTGACACTGTTGCCTCCAGAGGGAGGCGTGTGGGCCCCGCACAGCCACTGCACCCGCCATGCCCGTCGCCGCACGATTCGGCCTCGCCCCGCGCCGCTCGGGTGGCTAGGGTTTTTAACCCTAGCCACCGCACGAACAAGGTTGCAGACGGTCATTGGGCTGAGAGCCGAACTGGGCTAGGGGAGCCAGGCGGACCAAGCCGCGGGCTATTTTGCGGAAACACCCCCCCTCCATATTTTAGATAATTATGCGAAAAATTTCACTGGATAGAAATTTAAAGAATTCTCCTCAAAAATTGTAGAATTCACTAAAAATTCATATTCCAGCATAAAAGGGCTTGTGAATTCAAATTTTGAATTATTTTTAGCATTTGAAGCATGTTTAGCACTGTTGTTATTATTTTCTATGCTTTTCTATATTTATTTACTGTTTTGATTAATCGTAATTGCTTAAATTGCCTTTGATCACTGAAATTAGCAGTAAAATTATAGAAAATGTGTAGAAAATTTTGGAATATTACGAGAGTATTTTATACCATTATCTAATTTATGTCATGCATTTTACCCATAGTAAATTTATGTATTTCTTGAATACACATGTAGATGACATGCATCACGAACCGAGAGTTCAAGGAGCTTGCCCAACACAGCCAAAACTACTTGACGTGGGCTTCCGCCGTCCAGATTGTACTTGAAGCCAAGAAGCTCTGCGCTGCCGTTGGGATTGGTGCATCGAAGGATGCCAAACCCACCACTGAGGAAAATTAGGAGACACTTCGCTCTCTCAGGCATCACCGCTGCCTCACACTCAAGAATGAGTACATGTCAGAGACCAGCACACTATCCTTATGGACTGCACTGAAGAAGCAGTTCGAGAGGTTAAAGTATACTATTCTTCCGCATACAGAGCAGGAATGGAACCGATTGAGATTTGCTGACTTCAAGACGGTTGGGGAATACAATTCTGCTCTGCCAATCTTCAATTCTATGGCAGGCAAGTCGTAGATGAGAAGAATATTGATAAGACCCTGTCCAACTTCCACCACTAGTGCAGTGCAGCCTGCGCGCAACTATCGTCAAGACGGCTACATGGAGTATGCCGAATTTATTGATGTTATACAGGTTGCAGAGGCTCAGGATGACGTTCTCCGCAAGAATTTTATAGCCCAACAAACTGGGAGCTCTGTTGGCCGTGAGGCCAACGCTGGGAGCTTCAAGGTGTGGAAGGAAGGGAAAGGCCGCAACCCATAATGGCAAGCCAAATGCTCCACAGGAAAAGAATGTAAGGCTATGGGTAGGCTACACTAGCGTAAATTAATAAAAATTTTACCCGTAAACCAAGATCACTGCAGTTATAGATCACGGTCTTACCACTAGGCAGCTATGGTGCGGAAGCGATGCAAAGACGTCGAGGCGAGTAGTCGTACTAAGTTGATGCAGCACGTCGGGGCAGAGTAGTCGTACTACTTCCTCGTCCTCGTCGCGGCGTCCCACGTACAGCTCCGTTCTTGCGGTTCGTCCAAACGCTACAGATGCAGCGCCTCCAAAGGTATCCACACGTACGGGATGAAGCGGCGACGCCCGGATCGCTATATCCCGCGGCGACTAGGGAGTGGGAGAGGTGGCGGCGGGGTTTGAGGATGTCACGAAAAACTTCTCAACCATCCTGTGCGCCCTTGCCCTCCTTTTATAGACGTCCTTACAATGGGCTTCTACTAATAGAGGCCCATTAGGACTCAATGCCCGATCTAATTCGGATCTAATCCGAATTAAGCTTCACCCTTAAGTTTGTGACCCTCTAGGTTCACGTATGTTTAGACATGACACGAGTATACATACTTGGTCAATAGTTGGTAGCGGCCTCTAGCAAGGCGTTCCAACTCCTAAGCGTACACAAAGATCATATCGGACGAACCAACACAACGTTATGTACATGCCGATCCCTTTGCCTCACGATATTCGGTCGAGCTCCAAGTGACCACTCTTTCTCGATCTTGTGATCCGAATCCCTTACTAGGTTAACTCTTAACCTTAAGTAGCATGGCCATGCATTTCTGGATCCGATCACTCGAGGGGCCCAGAGATATCTCTCTCAGGTAGAGAGGGGCAAATCCCATCTTGACTGACCATGCCTCACAGCATGCTTCATGACAAACCCGAAAACTACCTTTATAACTACCCGATTCTGAGTAGCGTTTGATAGCCCCTAAGTAGGTCGATTCACATCTCAAGTACATGCGACAATCTTAGGTCTAAGGACAAGGCGTACACATTGTGTAGAGAGAACCATAAGTATAATTGTTATGTCTCATGTTGGGTCGGTCCAACCCCATGTTCTAAACATGTGTCCACATTATTGGTTTGACATCTCCATGTCTATGACCTGTGAAACATAGTCATCAACTGATACATGTGCTAATCCACCATTCACGTGTGTCCTCACATGAACTCCGACTAGGGACAACTTTAGAATAACCATACAAGTAAAGAGTTTCACAAACAAGTCGCATACTTGTTAATCAATACAAAGGCAATATTCAAGGAACATTTATTAAATCATGGATACAACGAAATATCATCATCTCTATGATTGCCTCTAGGGCATATCTCCAACAAAGAAGGCCAGCAAGCCAAAGCAGAACAACAAGCCCTATGGTCAACAAGACCAAACCTGCTACAAGTGTGGCAAGTGGGGGCACTGGTCGCGGATATGTGAAGAACCGCAACACGTCGTCGACGCTTTTCAGGCCAAGAAGAAGAAGGGCAGCATGAAACCCACATTGCCTTCACTGAGGGGGAGGACTCATAGCAGCTGCCTGCACCGATGGACGTGGACTCCACTATTACAGCCGCACCCCCCTTGATATTGCAGCGGGTGTCGCCATGATTTTCTAGGAAGAGCATGTCACCCATGAGAAAATAGCAGTTGAAGTCTCTAACTTCTTGGTGGACTCAGTCTAGTGTGCAGAATGCACTTAGATTTTAAATGTTATTTATTTTGTGTGTGGAATAAGTTATACTTTTGCATGGATGATGGTTGTATGCTCGCGTAGAGCCTTAAACAATTTATTTCTCGTGATGGTTGGATGATATTATTTAATTCATTTATTTATTCAGATAATAATAGCATGATATGTTATGATATTTGAAGTATTTTATTTATGTGTTCATTGTTTCCTACTCCATATTAATAAGCTGACAGTGGCACAATGAATAACATCTTGAGATATACGAAATTCTTTCAGTCGATCAGTAAGAATGTTGGTAGTCTTACGAGAATCACGGGCAGCGATGCTTGTATAATAGGCTCAGGAAGGGTCATAATTATACCACCGATGGGCATAACTTTGGTCATTAAAGAAGCCTTATTGTACCCAAAATCGACTAGAACTCTCCTAAGTTTCAAGGATATTCGTGCAAACGGTTTCCATGTAGAGACTGAAGAAGAGTATAGTAAGAAATACCTACTCATTACAAAGTGTGAAGAAAGTGACAAAAAGATATTGGAATAACTTTCTTCATATGAGACTGGGCTATACTACACTAATATTAAGGCACCCGTAGCCTATAACGCCTACGAAAACTATTTGCAAAGCTAATATCGTAGATAATTCAAATTAAAAATAATTTTCCTAATCATCATGTGAAGTCCATCAGAATGGAAAATGCCGGAGAATTTACTTTGAGGGATTTTGATGATTATTGCATGGCAATGAGAATTAAAGTTGAGCATTTCGTACCATATGTATACACCCAGAATAGACTAGCACATGCATTAATTAAAAGAATTAAATTTATTGCCCGACCGCTTTTGCAGAATATTAATTTATCAACTACATGTTGGGGACCCGTAGTCCTGCACGCAACAACTCTCATTAACTTTATACCATCGACATATAACATTCATTCATCTATGCAACTAGCGTAAGGGTCAACACCTAAAATTTCTGATCTTCATAAATTTGGTTGCAAGGTTTATATACCTATACCACCACAACAACAAACTACAATGGGTCATCTCTGAAAGTCTGAGATATACATTGGTTATAAGACAACATCCATAATCAGATATTTGGACCCTATGATGGAAGATTTGCATACTGTCCGATTCGCTAATAGTATATTTGATAATGATAGTTTCCCACCATTGGGGTGGAAATCAACCTCTTGATGAAAAATATCAGGAAATAACGTGCAAGCCACGGGAATCCATGCACATGACCCATGCACTAGTGATGCAAATAGAGAAGTCTATAAGATCATTGATTTGTAAGATTTAGCGAATCAACTGCCTGACCACTTTAGTGATTTGAAGAGCGTCACCAAGTCGCATGTGCTTGCATGTAATGCACCGGAGAGAGTTGAAATACCTAAGAAAGTTGAAAGTACCCCTAATCCCATCTAGATGGCTAAGAATAAAAGGACGAAAACTTTGTCCCCTTGAATCCCATGTAGTAGGGGACGCCTGGTGAAAAAGGATAAGAAGGACTTGACACAGTCGATCACCAAAGTTTCCCAGAACTAGAAAGGGAGCCAGTTGAGATCTAGCACTAGTATGACACCTTTAGAAAAAGACATACCAGATTTGAATATTCCCACGGAGGGAGAAACCAGCAGGCATGTGTGCGCACACATCGGAGATAAAAAAACTAAAGTGACTTACCCCGTAATTGGAAGTCACGGTCAGCAAGTAGAAGCATTAGAAGAATCACCCTATGAAGAAATAGCTATAAACTATATGACCACGGGAGAGTCTATGAATAGGACAGCAGCAAACGTCTATATTTATTTTGTAAAGAAAATTATCACAATCATCAATCCTGATCTAGAGTCTGCATTGCTCGTTGAATGTAAGAAAAGATCAGATTGACAAGATTGAAAGAAGTCAATAGAAATAGAATTATTATCTCTGAATAAAAGAGAGCTATTTGGGCATATATGCCACATGCCTCCTTATGTGCATCCCGTAGGGTATAAGTGAGTATTTGCTCGAAAGAGAAATAATAATAATAAAGTTGTTAGATATAAAGCATGGCTCGTTGCACAAGATTTTACTCAACGTCCATGATGTATGTAGATGATCTGAATGTCATCAGAACTCTGGAAGATATTAAGAAAGCAAGCTCTTACCTGGAATCGGAGTTCGAAATGAAATATTTGAGTAAAACCAAATATTGCATAGGATTACAGCTTGAGCATGTCCCTAAAGGGATATTAGTGCATCAGTCAGTCTGCATCAGTCAGTCTGCACTCAAAAGGTGTTAGAAAGGTTCGGCTTTGAAAAGGCATACCCTTCAAAAGTGTTGATGGTCGGGGGATCTCTGCAGCAAGATAAGGATCCGTACAGACCTAGAGAAGAGGGGGAGGATGTCATGGGACCATAATTCCCATACTTAAGTGCAATAGGAGCACTCATGTATTTAGCAAACTAGGTAGACCATACAATGCATTTGTTGTAAACCTATTTGCAAGGTATAATGCATAACTTACCAAAAGACATTGGCAGAGAATAAAGGACATCTTCCAATACCTCCAAGGAAGCAAAGAACTTGGCATGTTCTATAGAAAGAACCAAGACTTGACTATGATTGGCTATGTAGATGCAGGGTACCCGTCGGACTCCCATACAACCAAGTCACAATAGGCTATGTATTCCTGTGTGGTGGAACTGAATTTCATAGAAATCGTCTAAGCAAAGTCTTGTATCGACTTCAACAAACCACTCAGAAATCATAGCACTGTACGAGGCCTCACGAGAATGTGCTTAGCTTCAATGGATGATTCACCACATCCAGTAGTCGTGTGGATTGAATACCATACAAACTCTCACTATTATCTATGAAGATAATGCAACTTGTGTTGCACAAGTGCAGATGGGTTATGTGAAGAATCACCTCACAAAACATATCAACCCCAAGTTCTTCTATGCTCATGAATTGCAAAAGATGGATGGAATTAAAGTACTGCATACTAAGTCATGTGAAAATCTTACAAATTTATTCATTAAGTCACTTTCAGCGTCTAGATTTGAAAGGTGCATACGTGGAATTGGAATGATAAGACTTGGAGAAGTACAGAACTCAGAGGGGAATCTTCACAAACTTATTATTGAAACTTGATCACGAAGATTGAGTACTAAAAGAATAAAGCTGAAGATTAAATGAAATTAGGTGGATTGTACTCTTTTCCTTTGACGAGTTTTCCTGAATTTCACGGTGACGAGGATTAAAACCTCTATTTATTATTTAATAGATAGAGACCATACGTCTTCATAGTCGTAACCCCTAAAGCTAACGACCTCACTGGTTGTAAGGTTTCAAGAGGTTACGTAAAACGTAACCTGGTCAGTGAAGGTTCCTAACCTAATTTCCGACAAGTCAAAATACTCACAAAGGCTTTGAACTGGTATCTGGATCTGAGTCCAGGTATATCCTCTACCGTGTGACAAATGGAATATGTACTGTATATTCCATACCATACGACGCTATGTAACTCTAAGACACTGGAGTACGGTTAAATGGCTCACTGACATATAACCGCACAACAGATGATACATTGTCAACTGACGTCTCTCTCCGATCAGGCGTGTCACTTCTCAATATGCGTCTCTCCAAGGGGTAAGTGCCAACGCTTCATCAATTACATAAGGAGGACTGTGGAAGGAGAAAAGAGGATTGAGATAGATATGATCGATTGAGAATCACTCTAGAAGACAACCAGTCGATTAGATTGCAAAGTCATAACAAGCATTGCGTTCCGGTGTTAGGAGAGTTAGCCTTTAGTCTAGATTACATGCACTCCTTGTAATAGCCAGTTCATAGGAATAAAGAGTAGCCTCATTCATTTCCAGGAGATACGTGTTATTTTCATCTGTCTTTTATATATTTGTAAGTTCGGTGATTTGATCGTCAACACACGGCTAAGGTTTTTAATTAGACAATTCGTGTAACATGACAGGCGTATGCTATGTACTCTTTCTCTAAGTATTTTTCCCTCGGTTTTTTTAAAGTTTTGATGAAGTATAGGTATTTCACAATAAGTAGTCAAAGGGAGTGTTGAGAAACCGACTGGGCCAAGGAAAGTTCTATTGGGTCTTTGTCAAAATCCTAGTAAGGACCTTTGTCTAGAAATAAAAGGTGTTCATCAATCATTATATGCCTATATTTACAGAAGAGAAATAAAAAAAATAGTAAAGAAATCTCCTATATCTCGATGATCGATCAGATTAAACTGATCAGCGATCGTTCCTTAACCGTAGCAACTAGCGAGCGATGGAGTTGAAGAGACTTCGGTTTGGAAACGGTGCTCCCCGGTTTGGAAACTGTCAATGTTTCTGCGACGACGGTCGGTCGCGGTCACGGCGCGGCACGTAGTCCAGGTCCTGACACGGGCGGCGCTTCACTATCTGTGCGCATTTGGCGATCCGCCGATCCGGCCGCGCGCGTTGGGACAAGACAGGAGTCCAGATTCTGACCATGGCCGGCCCATGTGGCTACCAAACGCCGCACCACCACCTCGCGATCGCCCATGTCATTCTGCAAGTTAGCTTTCACGTGCACCGTGGGCGACTCTGCTTGGTCCACCTGTCAACCTGTCATGGTCGATTCGTACGATCGCCAAGAGCCAATTAGAATAATCCATGGCGACAAGCGAACGTTTCGATCTGTGTTTATTAATAATTTCGATTCAACTCGATCGGTGCATGTCTCTAGCTTTAGGTGATTCCTCCAATGACCATAGCACACGTTTTGGACGCTGTGGAGATCATCTGTGACGTGTGAAATGACCGAGATGTTGGGAGTCGCCTATGAATGTCAGCGTCATGCTAGCGTGGTCGGTACCACCAGGATCATGTTGCGGGTAGAACAATATTACAAGTATATCCTCCTGATCTTCATAAAGCGATAAATTATTGCCGGCGAGATCTCTTTTGCACACGCGAGCGAGCGAGCGGGGATAAAAAAGCTCTGGGATGCTACGTTTAAAATCTTTGCCCTTCAGCATGTAGGTTTCAGTTAGAAAACTCCATGTGTTATTTTCTTCAAAAGAAAACTCTGTTCTTATTCGCGAAAAAAGTCAGTTAAGTAAGGATGTCTCATGTTGCCTTAATGCCATGCATTGCAACCGGCTTTATTGATCCCAGTCCCTGCATTGTCGCATCACATGTGTGGACTTTTATTGGTCGACCAGGGAGTACCAACTGTACCAAACTCCGTAATGCACACATGAATAACATATTAAGGCGGTGGTGCATGGTGGAACCGAATGCAAACTATATAGTACTACTACAGGTGGAATTATTGCGTTAATTATACACTGATTAGTACGAGTGACAATCTCTGTCAGCTGCGACGACTCCTCTGCTTAACGTCACAACACGCGTTGCTTGATGCATGCTTCCATGCACGATTCAACCCAAAATACCTAATTTTTTTCCCAAGAACTGGTCGGCCGTTGTGGAGCCAAACCTATGACCGATCGCGTAAGACGGCCGGCCGTGGTAAAAGCCGTAGCAGCGGCTAGCTGCTCGTTTTTGACATCCGAGAGAGTAGGCGGGGCACGGGACGGGACGGGTGTGCTGCGTCAGACTGAGAGCGCGCCTGCTCCCACGGCGAAAGGTGGAGGAGAGGTACGTAGCCATTGCGCTGAAAGATGGACCGACCTATCACTTCGCACCGGAAGTTTGGCCCCAGCAGATGGTGAGGGGTACACGCGGAGCCGGTTGATACGCGCCGTGTACGTACCGGGGAACGGTCGTTGTGGATTTGGCATGCCTGCCTGCCCTCTGCCTGTGGCGTGGTAGGTTTCCCACTTTGCCCACAGATTGACGTGCCGTGCGCCGCGCGCATCGTTCGAACTCCGGTTTGGCCGGTGGAATGCGCCAATGCGGTGATGGCAGATTGGCAGGTGCAGTCGGTGACGGTTGAGTACGGTTGGGTGGTTCCACCATCATTGGAAAAGGCAGGCGTTTCAAAAAAAAAAAAACCGGAGACCAGTACCAAAAAAAAAAAGGTACGATGAGTTTCTATCGAAGCTTGGGCTCTCTTCTTCCAAGGACAGAATTTTTTAAGAGCGTACAAGGAGACCTTTTTTTAATAAATTATCTTAGAAACGTAACCATTCTCCATTGCAAATTGATCATGTAGTTGCATGTTCATATTTTTCCTCCACTAGTTACTTTTTATTTCAAAATGTATGCATGCACATATAACTCTATTTAATCTCAAGCAATATGTTGATTATGTATGCGACATATATATTATCCTATTAGCTTACATGGCATTAAAGTATCTTACTCACACATACAACGATACACTCAAGCAATACATTGATTATGTGCGCGGTATTAACTTATCTTCTCTTACACACCGACTGCCCCACCGAACCATGTGTTTTCTATCTATTCTCACCGCCACAACTTTTCTGCTTCAACCTCCAGCAGCAAGCCAATTCTTAATGGATCCCTCTCAACTGCTATCCCTTCTAATACAACACTCTACCACATAGTTATCTTCTACTTCTCTACAATTATTGCTTAATATCGACCGTTGCAACATCAAATACGCATACTGTGCAACCGTCCCCGATCCCTACAGGGACACCTATCACACTTTCTCAAGTGGCCCCGGGCTTATTTCCTACGACTACATCATCTCTACTTTAAGCTCTTTGATCCTATGCTTATGTACGCCCGTGCTTCTAATCATATAGATACATACATGTATATACACATGCATGATGTTATACGTGTTTGACGTCTTCTTCTCCCGTGTCGGTCGCTCCTCCTCTACGACGTTGGCCAACTCAACGTTGTGGCTTCCTTAGTAACCACGGCGACCTCCCATCTTCACTGATGCTTGTAAGTCTTTTTTGTTGTAATTCGTATACAAAAATAATTGCTATTTTTTGTTTAATTTTAGTCTAAATTATATTTATTTAGGGATTTTACTTAGGTATTCGTATGCAAATCAAATTGGTAACTTTATTTTATTTTTTATTTCTCGATTTCAGTTATGTTGGAATTTGTATACAAATACAAATTCCTAATTTTTCTTACGTTTTATTCCAAATTATATTTATTTAAGGAATTTACCTAGGAATTTGTATTTTTATTCCTAATTATATTTATTTATGTATTTTATTTAGGAATTCGTATGCTAATCGAATTTCTCATTTTTTTTAAAAAAAATTCTGAATTTTAATTATTTTTTGTTGGAATTCGTATATAAATCCCATTGCTATTTTTATTTAATTTTTATTCTAGATTGTATTTATTTCAGTATTTTACTTAGGAATTCATATGCAAATCAAATCTCTAATTTTACTTCATTTTTCATTCAAAATTTTAGCTATTTTTTGTTAGAATTTGTATACAAATCCAATTGCCTTTTTTTTCTTAATTCTTTTTCTGAGTTATATTGATTTATGTATTTTTACCTAGGAATCTGTATGGAAATCAAATTGCTAATTTTATTTTATTTTATTTTTATTCCTGATGAGGACTAAATTCCTAAATACTATTTTAACAATTAATTAAAGACCACGTGACCCTTATGGTTGTAACCCCCGTAGTTAAAGACCCTTGTGGTCGTGAGAATCCCAGGGGTTGCTCTACGAGTATCCTGGCCGAAGAGGCACTATACTATTGTCCGACTAGATAATTGCTTGAAGAATATTTAAACTGGTACTTGGACCCGATTCTAAGTATATTCCTTCCATGTAATGAATGAGATATGTGGCTTATCTGCTCCAAACCACATGATGTTTTTCAATCCTAAGTCACTAACAATAACTACTACACAGTTTTTGCCTATGTTCGTCTCCCACAGACACCAACCGGCGATCACGTGTTCTTCCATTGACAACAACTACCTCCCCGACCAGACATGTTATTTCCATAAGGTGTCTTCTCCATAAATAACTGGCCAATCTTAGCTAATATTTAAGGGTGGATGACGAATAGCATTACAACAACACAACTAAAGCACAACAAACAAGACGAAGAAGAGGACAAGTGATTCAATATCACTATAGACAACTCAATTTTTCCAAGCAATATACCCAGTATAATTAGGGCTAGTATGTCATCTTGCCAAAAATATCCCTGTAAAAACCAGTTCATTGTAATAAAGATCAATCTTATTCTCCTCCAAGAATTCTCGACGGGTGTATTAACAAACCGTCTGTGATACTACAGAATCACAGACGGTTCTTGGTTGGAACTGCCTGTGATATCTGCCCTTCACAGACGGTTTTTGTTAAAAACCGTCTGTGATAAGTCTTTCGCCCTAACTAATTTTTGTCGTATTTTCAGCTAGCCTCAGGAATTGCTAGCCATGCCCTCTGAAAACTAACAAGCAGAAATATATCACACATAATTGTTGACAACTCAAAGTGATCATTTAACTCAAAATCAATTACAAAAGAATGTTTCAAGTATTGTCGCTAGAGTTACAAATTGAATTACAACCAGTCAAAGTGAATTACAATATTGAATCAATTGTTTCGAGGTCGTTCATCGGTGTCGACGGCGTGAAACTCTCTAGTGGTGTTAACTATGTCTGCCTTGATGAAGCCGCAGAGCTCCCCTCGAACGTGTGTGACCTGGTCCATCTCGAGTGCATTTAACTCTATGTTCAAGCCCTAACGCTAGCATGTGTAAAGTAGTAAGCATATATATTTAAATTTATAATTAGAAAATAATTATTACGAGATTGACAAACCTGGGGATCATGCGTCCTAGAAGCAATCAATAGCTGCATATGATGGCATACGTAGAATGCGCATAGGTGATCTCACTTTTGCTGGCGGCACTTCCAAAGGGCGGTCGGACCGGCCAATACAAAAAGTGGATTTTTGAGCTGGGCCAAAAATAGAGGGTGTAGGCAAGAAAGGGGATTCTAATGCACTTGGTCTCATAATTTTTGTAGACTCCAGTCAAAAGTTCTATTCATTTAAAATTTCCAGAGTGCTTTTGGTTTTCAGGGGCTGAAATTTGGCTAAGTCCCTCTTTCAAGGTCTAACCGCTAGAGGCGTGATCGACCGACCATAGGACAGTTAGACCGCCATTGAATGGCGGTCTGACCGGTTTTCACTTGTATCATCGGCCCTTGTAGTGGCGATGCTTGTTTGTTGAGTCAAGTTCATGAGTTTCAGTGCATATATGTTGCATGATGCATGTTTTAACTAACGTGGGTCAAGTTGCGAAAGAACTTGTTCCCAGAATCGATTTCTTGGTCTATTGTTGTGCAGGTTGCTTGGAGGTCAACGACGGTCAACGGCGAGAATGATCGGGACTAGGCTTGGATAGCTGAGGTTCAGAACAATCGACGATGCCGGATGAAGTCATTGGATTCGAGCGTGGCGCAAAATGGACAAGGATGACCGAATGGGAAGTTCGGTGCGACATGTTGCATCAAGCGGCGGGGGGTCGGTGCAAGTGCCATGGTGGTTTCGGTGGGAGCCGGATGGGAGAGACTTGCCGACATGATGAGAGTCACTGATCAACCTACACGTGGCGAAGCATAGAACTGCTTCATGAAGATTGGACTCGATCTTTGGAGCAGGATTGAGAAGGGGTATTTTGGTAATATCACTAAAATACCGCCTTGATTGCTTTTGGCTAAACCGCGGCGCAAGACGACGCAAGGAGAAGCGGTTTAGGTCAAGAGAAGATGAAGACGACGCTTTAAAATACGTGCGTGAGTTAAACTCGTTGTGTGTGGGCTTAATGGGTGCCCAATAGGAACTCCTCTAGAAGGTTAGCCTCCACTATAAATATGGGAGGGTGCTGTGCACCTCCTTAATCATTTTGCTTATTTGGAAACCCTAATTTTGTTTTTGAGATTAGGGAGTGGAGAGGTTAGGATTCTTGAAGAGGAGATTCATTGTGTGCTCATGTATTGAGTTTTGTCCTCCATGTTGGATTGGTTGTAAATCAGCAACAATCACAAATCAATATATGCAAGTTTTCTTGAGATGAGTCTCTTTTCGTTCTTACTATTTATTTTATGATTTTGGGGCCGTCTTTGATTCTCAAGTTTTCTGTAACACCCTGACCCAAAATCGGCTCAATTTATGCCCTACACTAATCTTGCTTGCTATGTAAAAGGGTTAGGTGCTACGTTTGATGGAACTATCAAGGAATCTAGGACTAATCCCACCACACAACTCCTCATCATCTGAGTGATTACATTTTCTCTAACCCACATGTGGGATCAAGGATCATCTTGATGATCTCTAGGTTTATGATCTAGTTTTTGTTTTGACTCGGTTTTGAACCATCCTTCACTCAAATGGGAAAAGATCAGAACTTTGTCAAGGATCTCCACGATCTTTGATTGGAATAGGTTCCTAATATCCTAGAGAAGGTGTGTTCCAAGTTTCATCGAGTTTGTAGTTGTAGATCAAAAGTTACATCTATTTGCAACTTTATTTTTCGGGCTGATTTCACTGTTCATCAGGATGGAGGTCAGATCGCCCAAGGTGACCAATCCGACCGCTCAAGGTGGCCGGTCCCACCTCCATTAACATAGAGGTCAGACCACCCCTTACTTCAAAAACAAGTTTTGGTTATTTTTTATTGTTTTGCTCCGGGGTTTACATTGGATTCAATACAGGACATCTATTGTGCTTGTATATTGATCTTCATAGCTCCCATAGCTATTGAAGTGAAAATCGTATTGAATCCGATCTTTATGAAAAAGATATCGTGCTCCTATTCACCCCTCCTCTAGTCGTCATTTCGGTCCAACAGAAGGAGGTAATCTTTGTGGTGGTTGACAGATTTACTAAATATGTCCATTTTGTTCCATTATCACACCCTTATACCGTTCAATCAGTCACTCAAGCCTTTATTGACAATATATTCAAATTGCATGGTTTTCCAATAGCAATAGTATCAGATAGAGATATAATCTTCACTAGCAAATTGTGGCAAGAGATTTTCAAGGCTCTGAAGGTTCAGTTGAGATTTAGTACTGCATTTCATCCACAATCCGACGGACAAACAGAGAGGATTGATCCATGTGTGGAATCTTACTTACGGTGCATGGCATTTCAGGAACCGAAGAAGTGGTTGTTTTGGCTACCCCTGTCAGAATGATGGTATAATACCACATTTCATACTTCTCTCAAAGTCTCTCCCTTCCAAGCTCTTTATGGGTTTCCACCTCCCATGATAAATGAGGTAGCAGTACCCGGTCCTGCTGACAGTGAAGCGAAGGAGTTTCTAGAATAGAAACAGCACATGCTTAGTAGACTGAAAGATAACCTGGCTCAAGCTCAAGCAAGAATGAAGAAGTATGCTGACAAAAACAGAACTGAAAGGCTATTCTTGGTAGGAGACATGGTATATTTGAAAATGCAACCTTATAGAACTGCAACATTTGGGCTCAAGAATTCTTTGAAACTTACTAGTAAGTTTTATGCACCCTTCAGGGTAATACAGAGGATTGGTAAAGTGGCCTACAAATTGCAATTACCTGTGGGAGTGGGAATTCATCATGTCTTCCATGTCAGCCAATTAAAAAGCATTGTGGAGCACAAGCAGTTCCGAGTTCAGGGTTGCCAATGGTTGGAGAGGATGGAAAGATCAAAACAGAGCCGTAGCAGATACTAGACACTAGAGCTATGCCAAGAGGTAACTCTCTGGTGACTCAGTGGTTAGTGCAATGGGTTAATTTACCATATGAGAATGCATCTTGGGAGGATACGAATTTCATCAAGGTAACTTCTCTGATGTTCTATTCTCAAACCATTCGATCATGACTCAAACACTTGTGGACAAGTAGTAGCTCAGGGGAGGCACTGTCATAACCGAGTGAAGCTGCTGAAGAAGAAAGAACTAAGAAGGTTCAGGCTGGCGGGAGGTAGAAGATGACTTAAAGGAAATCCAACGGTTCTCATTGCTAGATACCCCTTCGATGAAGGATCGACGCTCCAGAATAGCTCTAATAATTTCAATGAATGTAATTACAGTGAATAGTAAACTCTGGACACAGTGAATGTTGGCAACTTGTAATTCTGGTTTTTAGCTCTTCCAACTCGTCGAATCCTTTATAAGTGGAAAAATGGAATGAAAAAGGCATCATCTATTATGCCAAAACTTAATTCTAGTTTATCTCTCTTAGTATTAGCTCGTTCTTGCACTTTCCCCTTCCTGGTCAGAATTGGGATTTGACAATGGTGGAGGATATGAAGCAACAGAGCTCCTAAAGCCTTTGAACCAATCCTTGTGCTGCTCCGTTTAGTAACCAAGGTATTGGTTCAGATCTGTCAACCATAGCACGCCGCCGCGCGGGGCAAAGCGCGAGCCCAAGGCGCATCGCTATGGTCGTCGCATGGGGGACACCGCTCTCCACTGCCGCGGTCATCGAGTTTTGGGTGGGACAATGGAGGAAAGGGGAAGTGAGGAAACCAGGGAAGAACAACTCTGAACTAGGGTGCTTTGAGATCCCCCCCCCGGATAAACAGTGGAGCCCCGGCTGCACGGCAGCAGCCAATCGTCTACAAGACTACAACGGAGTGGTAGGAAATACTACGAAACAGTTCAATACCGACCTCGGCGTGGGGATGGATAATGTAGGTCCCCACGCAACTACCCCGACGTGGCCCGCCCAACGGCCCAAGCGAAGTGCCCTCCCACACCGCTGCTCCTAAAGCCGTTGGAGCCGGCAGTTACGATGCTGTTTCCGATCCAAACCGCGGCGCCGAGCCCACGGATTCGCTGACGCGCGCCGTGCCATTCTCTCGGCCTCGGCGGGGAAGAGACGACACGACACGCGCGCCGTTCAACTGCCCTTATCCTCCCTCACATGGATGCGGCTCACAGTGTCTCCTCCCCCCATTGGTCCCGTGAGTGGAGTACCGCACCGGCACCTCACTGTGCGTGCGCTTGTCCCCTCGCGCGCCCCTCTCCTCCTGGCCCCCTGCCTGCCTGCCTGCCTCGTCGTCGTTGATGTGAGTGGTGAATGTGATGTTGGCCCGCGCGCCCTGGCTTATTGCAGCGCGCAGGCAGGCATCAAGTCATGGGGCATGTGATGCTACCCCGCGCAACCTCTTTCTACTCTGATGCTGTACACACACGGATTGGCTGCTTGCTACCTGCTAGGCCCCATGCATACATGGGTGTCATTTTGTTTCGCCTGAGCCTGAGCCTGAGCCTGAGCCTGACCCCTCACTGTACAGTACATGCATGCATGCATGGTCGGAGACTCGGGGCTCTCTCTCTCTCAGCTTGCCCATGCAATTACCACTCCTCGCAATTTGTGAAAATAGTGAGTGACGCAATAAACCTTCCCATTTGATTTGCATCCGTTTTCGATATCAGATGTCCCCAATTTGCACGACTTTCATGCACTGAAAATAGCGAGTAGCACTATGTGTCACACGGTTAGGATATTTCATGGGACAAAATGCAGTCACACGGTTCGCAAAACCGGCATACATCATCCTCACCGAATTCAAATCTGTTCCGATGGCCCTGACCATCGACGAGCTATCGCGAAGTAGAGGAACAAGGTGGCGTTGGTCACGTACCTGTGTAGTACACCTTCGCGACAACAGGATCGCAGATGATGGTGATTGGCCAAATGTCGGCGACACCTTCTCGACGCCATGGACTCCGTGTTGAAAGCATAGTCTCAGCTGACGTCCAACCGAGCACGAACGTCACCGGTAACTGTACGTAGCAGATTGGAAAAGTGAGAAACGTAGCACTAGTATTTGCACTTCACCAATGACGGCCTACGACAGACATAAAGAGAAACGTGAGTCTCGGATACAATTTCGGTGTCTGGCGGAGGTGGATCGATCCGACCCAATTGGCCCATGTTTTACACCCAAACTTATGGACTTTCGGCCCAATTCATTCTGTCAGAGAGCCTAGTTCTACGTTTCGGTCTCTATTCTTCAGTCCTCGGCGACAGCCAGCGGCGTCGGCAGGAACCATTGGACGCTGTGTGGTCAACCATCGTAAAATATTTAGACTTTTACGAGTTTATCTACAGTCCTTCGGTATAGATGGAGGCAGATTGTTTTTACGCTGTGTGGTCAACAATTGAACCGTTTTTTTTACCGTCCAATTGTTTTTCATCCGGTTCTCCGTCGTTCGATCTTTCACTGAGTTCGGCCTTCGCGCTCGCGTGCTTCCGTGCAGCGTTTGTCTCGCGGTTTCTCGGATAGCACTGCACGTTTCACTCGCGCTCGTGTGTTTGCCAACGACGCTACGCTCGTGTGTCTTCGGTTCGGTTCGGTCTGGCTCGGCTCAAGCTCTGCGCTGTCCCATCTCCCATGCCCCAATTCCCAACATAACCAGAAAAAGGTATTAGTCTTTTTCCATAAACGCAACGCATATCCAGTGCCAAAGATCAATGCAACAAAGTCTCGAAGTGAATGCTACAAAAAATCAGGACTCCACACTGATCGTCGAGGTCTCGAATCAACAGCCATTGCTCTATATAAAACATATGCAGCTCAATAATGCCGTCCAGGAGTATCACACTATCACTTTCTTCCAATGCTACAAATTGCCCGATCAGTACACTTCACATGGACAGAATAGACTATACCCTTCCCACATCTGAATTTTTGGCAGATACAACGCTTTTTCATCGCGTATTTACGGATATGACCACAGCGATAGCTTATTTGTAGATTTAACGCTGGTAACGCACGACCACCGTGCGCCAACGCCGGACATCACGACACGTGGCGTTTGCTTGCCTGCGCGCCCGCCACCTCACCCCGCCCCCCGCCACCTCCATGGTGGCACACGGTGGCATCTGCGCCGCCCTTGTTAGTGGCTTAATTAGGTTAGTTCATTAATTAGGTTAGTTAGTATTATGTTGAAATTTGTAGAAATTTTAAAATATAGTAAATGAGTCCAAAAATATATAGTTTTTTTGTGGAGCCTTTCGACACCGTGTATTTGCTTGTGTAAATTTTTCATAATTTTATTCGTTCAGAATTGTTCTCGCAACACTCTCCCGACTCGCGGCCCTCCCTCCCGCCGGCCACACCCACCACGCACCCGGACTGTTCTGCAGAGAATTAAAAAACCTCGCGGTGGCCATCTTTCCCACCGTCCCTTCTCCGCACATCTGTCGCCTCGTTCAGAAATTCCGGCACCAACGCTTACGGAATTCCTGGCGCCAACGCCGCGACTCCTGCTCCGCTCGGCTATAAATACCGAACTCTACCACTCGCTCTTCGCTCATCTCATTTGTGTTTCGATTCTCATTCTTGCTCTCGTCGCTGAGAACTCATAGAACGTAATATAATTACTTTTATTGGGAGGTTAACTGTTTTCTTGCTTCTCGTCGCTCGGCGCTCAACCTTGATTGATTACTTCCCCCCGAAGGGCAGGTAATTTGTCAGATACTTTTGCCGTTATTACCGTAGTTGTAATTAGTCAGTCTTAGTCAACTGGCTGTGGACCGTAAAGGCGACTAGAGGGGAGGGGGGTGAATAGGAGCACGCTCACTTTTTCACAAATTATGAACTCAATACAATTTCACTCCAGTAGCTATTAGAAAGCTATGAAGATCAATATACCAGTACAGCGGAAGACTAGTATTGAATCCAATAAAAACCCCTAAGCAATGCGACAATAATCAGCAAGAATCAAAGCAACACAAAATCTTGGCGGTCGACCTCAGTAGTGAACCGGTCGGACCGATTGCGGGCGGTCGGACCGTTATATGGCGGTCGGACGCTCAAATCGGTCGGACCGGTGGTGACGGCGATCGGACCGGCGATCTGAACCGATCTCAAACAAGAAAATCGGCCGATGGCGAAGTTGCAATTAGGTCTAACTTTTGATTCTCAACTCCAAACTTCACGAAACTTTGCACACACCTTCTCTATGCTATTGAGGACCTATTCCAATCGAATATTATGATAATTCTTGGAACGATCTTGAGCAATTGTCAATTGATTAACGAAGGTCTAAAATCGGACAAGAACGAAAACTTGATCCTAAAGCTTGTTCGTGAGAGATTGATGATCAAGATGATGCTAGATAGATTCACACATATCACAGCAAGCTAATTCACGTGAAAGAATCAATCACAAACTCGCGGATCAAAGAAAGCCCTAAAAACACGAAATTGAAAGCAAGAACGAAAGAGACTTATCTCAAGCAAACCTTGCATAGATTGATTTCGTGATTGTTCTTGGATTACATCCACACCATCATGGATCGTGGACAATCAAAGATCACGAAATTCACCACAAACCATCAGAGCCCTTGCCTCCACCTCAACTCCCTAAAGACAATTAGGGTTTTGAAACATAAAGGCGAGAGAGGAAGAGGTGCGACCACCATCTCCTCCTATTTATAGTGGAGGCCTAGACTCCTAGGGTTTGACTCCATTGGGCTCCGTTAAGGCCCACGACAAGCGGGTCACACACGCACGCTTCGCAAGCGCCGTCTTTAACCTTTTGACCTAAACCGCTTCACCATGCATCATGGATTTGCCAATAGGTCACCCTTGTCCATCTTGCGTCACGCTTGAGTCGTTGACCTCACCCGCATCGTCGATCGTTCGGACCTCAACTCTCCAAGTCTAGTCCGATTCTCCTCGCCGTTGACCGTCGTTGACCACCAAGCAACCTGCACAACCACAGACAAGCAAACACGAATTCGGGAACAAGTTCTTCACAACTTGACCCATGTTAGTCAAAACATGCATCATGCAAATCATATGTCATGAAACCAATGACTTTGACCTAACAAAACAACATCGCCACGGTTGGCCGACGTTCAAGTAGAAACCGGCCCGACCGCTCGGGTGAGCGGTCGGACCGCTCCTCGTGGAGCGGTCGGACCGCCACCGAGGACTTAGCCAATTTCATACCTCAAAATCAAACCTTCGAAACTTAAATCCAATAGAACTTCTTCTGGAGACTCAAAAATTATGAGACCAAGTGCATTGGGATCCCTCACTTGCCTACAACACCTATTTTTGGCCCACTCGTTTTGAACACTTTTAGGTCACGCCGGTCCGCCCGCCCCACATGGCGGTCCGACCGATTTGGGACCGATCGGACCGCCGATACAAGGACCGGTCGGACCACCCCGTCGTAATACACAGTAGCTTTGTCGAAAACACGTGAAACTACAAACCGTAAACGTCATTGCCAATTGTCACATCATCCTAAGATCGTAACATATTCCCATGAAATCCACAATCTCCCCTTGATGAACACATTGGCAATTATCCGTAAAATGTAAGTAAGAGGTTTGAAAACGAAGTTTACTCGCAGTTTCAGCACAAAGGCACAACTTGGTCCATAAGCAAGAAAAAGCAATGAACATGACCAAGTGGCATCGAATAGTATAGGCATGTGAGACAAGGCAAAAGAAAGCATAAAAACTTTGATTTTAAAAGGGTCAAAATTCTCACATGAGGTCCATATGAAAGAACAATTGTTCAATTGACCTATGATCATTGTGAGTATAAAAGAATGCACTTCAAGTTGAGAATATTCAATAAGACAATAAGAATGCAACTCAAGAACTCCCCTCACTATGATCCTCAAATTTCAAATTTTCGTTTCTCCCTTTGTACAAACTTCTCCCCAACAACTTCTCCCCAAAGAAAGAAATATATTCTCATTAACACATCTTCTCTTCTCATTTAACACATCTTCTCCCCTTTGACAATGGATTCATCAAGGAATCACACCTTCCTCTCATCCAGAGATAATAAATACGAGAATAAAGGAAGAAGCGTAAACAAAAGAAGCATAAAGAGGAATATGCATGAAATGCAATGGAGTGGCTTCAATTTTTGTATTTTTCAATTTTTTGATTATAAGAAGCTTTGGAGATTACCCGGAAGAACAAGCTAGTATCTCTAATATTGCACGAACAAAGATATCAAGCCCGACACGCTAGCAAGATCATGGTAAAACATATATATCAAAGCTAAGCACAAAGGCTCAAAAGTAAAGCGATAGATTTGATCAATTTAAGCAACGCTTCAAATTCAAACAAGTTCATCAACAGGATCCTAAAGTGAAATTGGCCATGTCAAAATGTCAAAGTGAGATCAAAAATCTAACAAAGACCACATTAAGAGTCAATCAAGTCCGTATTGAATCATTTTGCTCAATATTTTGTAAACGCCCATTTGTCAACATTTTCTCATTTGCATTGAATATCGAAGTTGACTAATGATCTAACTTAGTGACAAGATCACGGACTAGGAGCCATCCACAAACTCATCCTAAGCTTGACCGAAGTTGATTAAAGGTATATCTTAGTAAAGAAGATCACGGACTAGGAGCCATCCACAAACTCTTTCTAAGCTTCTAAGGCGACAAATCTTGAGGTTCATGTCATTTCGACAAGCAATCCCCATGAGATCGTCTCGGTTCATCAAACTATCTCCAAGTTCATATCATTTGACAAGCGGTCTCGTAAGAATAGTTTGGCACAATTTAAGCATAAGACAATCTTGATTTTCATTTTTCACATGGCGCTTTAGAATCTCAAGAACACAAAAGCTCAAGTAATGGTCAATTTTAGATCAAAGAGCTAACAAAGCAATTCTGACAGGGCCAATGTCACAAGAGGAGCACTAATTGCGCAACTCGCTAAAACATCCATAAATTGCAATTTCTTAGTTTGAGTTGTTTAAACGGTTCTAGCTCATATAGCAAAGACTTAGCTACACATGTAAAAGCATGATAATTCTAGCAAGTCAAAGAACTAGACATGACATTGAGCAAGAATTGAAATACAAAAGCTCTAAAGGGTAATAGGCAAAGCTTCATCAAATTTTTTTTAAAAAAAAATAAGCAGAAAACCTTATATTACAATGCATCTTTTTGGATTTTTCATACCATTTGTTGTAACCACTTGTTGGAGTTTTCATATGAATGCAATATGACACAATGAGATGCAATAAAAAAAAACCTAAAAACCTAAAAAGTTCGAAAAGATCACTAAGTTCAGAAAAAGAACAATAAAAGATCAAAAGAACAAGGAAAGATAAGAAAAAGATCAAACTCCCCCTCAAACCAACCCATAAGGATAAATTACCCCTAACTCGCTTCTTAAGGAGGAAAATCTGGTTTGATCTAAAGGCTTGGTAAGAATATCTGCCAATTGAGCTTGAACTCTCTGAAGTGCATCACAATATCACCTTTTTCAACATGATCTTTAAGGAAGTGAAAGCGAATGTCTATGTGCTTAGTCCTAGAATGTTGCACTGGGTTTTTAGCAATATTAATAGCAGAAGTGTTATCACAGAAAAGAGGAACACTAGCAAAGTTTAACCCATAATCTTTCAAAGTGGGCGTCATCCACAAAATCAGCTCAAAGAACTAGCTAGCAGACTACATACTCCGCTTCAAAGTGGATTGTGCAATGTAAGACCGCTTTTAGAAGACCAAGATACAAGAGAAGTGCCTAGGAAGTGACAGTGCACGAGGTACTCTTCCTATCTAACCGACGACCGCAAAATCGAATCGAAAAACCCTAATGGACAAAGTCAAGAGCATGAATACCAAATGCCATATAAGAGGGTAGAGTGTAAATACGAATATGCGCTTAACGGCTTGGCGATGGGAAGTTCTCGGAGGCGCTGAAATCTTGCACAAAGGCATACCGTGAAGTGAATGTCGGTCTCGAGGCCGTCAAATACTGAGAAGGAGCCGATCATGTTGCGGTACTCGCGTTGATCCACGACTTCTCCTTCCTCATCCGGATCCAAAGCGATCGGTTGCCATGGGAGTGGAAATTGGCTTGCGATCACCCATGTTGAAGCGTTTGAGTAGATCTTTAGTGTACTTCGTCTGATGGATGAAAGTTCCTTCCTTGCATTGCTTGATTTGAAGTCCCAAAAAGTAATTAAGCTCTCCCATCATACTCATCTCAAATTCCCTGGACATAGTGTCAGAAAAACTGGAAACAAGAGCATTAGAGGAACCACCAAAATAATATCATCCACGTAAATTTGAGCAAGCAAGAAGTCATTTCCACGCCTAAGAATAAATAGAGTTTTATCCACTTTACCCATCTCAAAATTATTTTTAAGCAAGAAAGTCTTAAGTCTATCATACTGTGCTCTAGGGGCTTGTTTAAGACCATATAATGCTTTAGATAGCTTGAAAACACGATTTGGATATTTAGGATCCTCAAAACCAGGGGTTGCTTAACATACACTTCCTCATCTATGAAACCATTTAAAAAGGCACTTTTAACATCCATCGATATAATTTAAAACCTTTTGATGCGACAAATGCAAGCGGAATGCGAATGACTTCTAGTCTAGCAACAGAGCAAATGTCTCATCAAAATCTAACCCCTCAACTTGGTGAAACCACGAGCTACCAATCGGCCTTATTTCTAACCACGTAACCATCCCCACCTTGTTTATTCTTAAACACCCAACGGGTTCCTATAACATTATGACCACTAGGAGGTTCTACTAGGTTCCAAACTTTGTTTCTTTCAAAATTCTCTAACTCCTCATGCATGGCATTTACCCAGCTAGAATCGATAAAGCATGTGATATATCGCGGGGTTCAAAAGAAGCAACAAAAGTGAATGAGTAGAGATTTGGATCATTATACCGGAGCGAGTGACTCGCTCATGTAGATTACCTATTATCCATTCAGGAGGATCTTTGTCTTTGAATGCGAAGTGGGCGCCGGGTGAGATCTTGTTTCTTCGACCTCCGCAGTATGCTGCGATGATGAAGATGCGCAGAGCCTCAGCGAAGGTGAAGTAGGCGAAAGGTGTTCTTGTATCAAGATGGGCGCCGAAGAGCAGCGAGATGAAGGAATGATATTAGCTTCGTCCTCATCTTCCTCCACAAAAATGCTCTCTGTCACTGTAAATCATCAGAGCAATAGATCTAGCTCGTGGCTAGTCTCATCAAAAGTGACATTACAAGTCTCTGAATAATGTTAGTCTCATATTAAAAACCCGAAAACCCTCGAATGAGCGGGATAACCGTAAATATCCCATCAAAAGTTCTTGATTCAAATTTATCTAAATTGCATGTCTTAAGAATAAAACATTTTGATCCAAAAACTCAAAATGCGAAGCAGAGGGTTTTCTACCAAAACGAAGCTCATAAGGAGTCTTGCCTAAAGAAGGTCTCAAAAGACATGATTTGCAATATGGCAAGCGATAGCAATAGCTTCGCCCAAAATCTCCTCGGTGTGCTATACTCATCTAGCATCGTCCTAGCCATTTCGACCAAGGTCCTATTCTTCCTTTCCACCACGCCATTTTGTTGAGGGACGTGTGGAGAGGAGAAGCGATGCTCAATACCACGCTCGGCACAAAAGAAGCAAAGAAGCATTTTTGAACTCCGTGCCATTATCACTGCGAATCGCTCTCAAAGCACCAGAAGCTCGAAGCCAAGCGAAGAACAAGGTCATGAAAATAACCAAAAGCTTCATCTTTTGAAGTAAGAAAGAACACTCAAGTATATCTAGAAAGATCATCGACTATGACAAGAATATACCATTTTCCACCGATCGTGGGACTCTGGCGGGACCAACAGTATCCATATGAAGCAACCGTCCCGTGCATCGGTACCATAACCATAGTCACGTAAGGGTGTGAGGCGGCAACTTGTTTGCCATGCCTACAGCGCACATACAACATCCTTGATGACTTTGAGTTTGGGCAAACCTCTCATGAGATCAAGGTTGCTAACTCGTGTCGGATGATCAAAACCAATGTGCCCCAAACGTCGATGCCAAAGCCGTAAATCGAGAAGAAGATGTAAGCAAACATTTAAGAGATCCAAAGAAGAGATTTCGAAAAATCACTCTAAAAATTCTACCAACTCTAGAGATTCCAAACACAAGCTCACCGGTAGAATCAAGCACACGACAAGCATTTTTCTTAAAAGCGGTCTCATAGCCATCATCAAGAAGTCGAGAAGCAGTAAATGAGATTATACCTAAGCTTGTCCACAAGAGCGACATCCTTTAGAATGAATTTATTGTTTACCCTAATTGATCCTGTTCCTTCAATTCGCCCTTGTGTATCATCTCCAAAGGTGATGAAGTCATCACCGTTGCCGCGTGAAAGAGGTGAACCATTTTGAGTTTCCGGTCATGTGGCGTGAACATCCGAGTCAACGAACCACGTGTTCTTCCCTTTCCGCGTAGTCACGAAAATCAAGGAACAAAGAACGATGTGTCTCAAATCGGGGTTAGATAAACAAGATTTAGGAATCGATCTTGAGACACACGTCGCAAGGAGTATACAAACCGAAGTACTATCCTTGATTTCATCTATCATTCGGTTATGAGCAATGTTTAAATTAACATGAGACTTAAAGCGTCCATGGCGATCGGCGGCGTTGTCTTGGTGATCGGGCCGGTGACCAAAGTCGGGCCGGTGACCACCGTGATCGGACCTTGATCGATAAACATTAGAATTAGGATATCTAGAAACATAATGATTTGCATGAGAGAAAATCCTAATCCGTGTTTATTCTTTTCGGTGTTACCATGTCTCATAGAAGCTCTAGGTTGCATGAATGAAATTCTATCAAAATTTTTCCTATCATTTTTCAACCTACGCCAATGTAATTCAATCAAATGTCCACCTTTTTGCAATAAGTGCAATGGTACTTGGTACCACTAGAAGAAACACCATTTGAATTAATACAAGGTTGGGCAAAACGCAGATTTAAAAGATGTTTTTGCGAGGTTGGGTTTTGAATTCAATTAAACTTTTTCCAAGACTTGAATGACTTTTGGGTTTGAATTGTCTTGAAAAGAATTGAATCCTAAACCTTGCTTCTTATAAGGAGTTTTAGACTTGTCAAGAATCATGTTTAATTGTTTCTTACCTTTAGAAAATTTCTCTAATGTATCATGAAGGTAAGCATTTTCTTTTCTAAGTTAACACAAGCATCACAAGTTTTATTCATAGATTTCTCCTTATACGAAGCAATTTCAAGCTTAAAAGCGGAACATGAAGCACAAGTAGTATTTTCAATATTGTCCTTAAGCTTAGCATATTTGACTCTAGCAGCTTCTAAGATATCTTTGATTTCACGTTCCTTTTCTAAACATGAAGTGCAAGGGCTAGATTCAAATACATCAAAAGCAATCAATTTACTAGATTCTAAACATTTTTCACAAGGAGCACTTTTAATTTCATTTAGTTCGGATCTAGCATTCTCAAGTTGTTGTACGTAAATATTATGAGCAGATTGTAACTTGGTAATTTCAATGCATAGCATGACAAGATAAACATTCATCGGGTTCAAGAGTCTTAGCATTTTTAAGCTCTACTTTTAGTTTGTTAATCTTTGACTCTAATTTCTTATTCTTTGTCATGACAAATTCTAGCGCTTCATCTTGACTAAGCAATTGCTCAACTATAGAATCATATTTAGCAGAAAGCTCATCATAAGAAAAAGATACCTCATTATCATCAATGTCGTCCGTGTCAGCCATGAAGCACATGCCAGTGAAGTCTTTGGCCTTCCTTTCTTTTTGCCTTGAGGATCTCCTCCTCCTTGTCCTCCTCACTCCCGGTATCCACATCGCTCAAGGATTGATCCTCAAAGCGGTAAGGACCCGGTGGCGACCTTCACAAGCTTATTAGCCTCATACCTTGATTTGTTGAAAGGAGGCTTCTTCCAAGTAGCTTTCCTTCCTTATGATTGCTCTTACCTTTCGACTTGGGGCAATTTGCGGATATGATTGAGCTCACCACATTCATAGCATGTCACCGGACCACCTCTCTTTTGTTTCTCACATTATTGTAGGCTCGTGTGAATTTTTAGCTAGAAGAGCTAACTCATTTGAGAATACTTTCAAGCTCCTCTTCATGAATAGCGGATAAACAAGCAAATGAAAATCCGAAGAAGATTCAAAAGAGTCATCAAAAGCCTTTTGAGAGGATGCGCTACCAAAGCTAAATTATCTTTCTTGGGATGATCAACTCTTTTAATTTCATGAGTCTTGAGTTTACTATAAAGCAATTCTAAAGTAAGACTTGAAAGATCAACATTTTCCTCTATAGCAAGTAGCCTTCATCTCCCACTCCTTGGTGTTGATTGCAAACCAAGAGATGGGTGGCATTTCAGATTGAGAATATTCAATATCAACGGCTTTCATTTGATTAATTACTTTATTAAAGCGATGAAAATGTCATCGATGCTTTCTCGGGACGCATCTCGAATTTATTGTATTCACGCTTGTAAACTGTTTGGCGACCTTTTGATTTGGGACGAACCCTCATGATATGTTTCGAGAGTGTTCCAAATTTCATCTTGTGATTGAAAGATTGCAAATTCTATCATATTCTTGTCTACCAAGTGCACCATATAAAAGATTCTTAGCCTTATTGTTGTTAGCCAAAAGAATTGCGAAGCAGTGTAGCAATTTCAGAATAACCAATGGCTCTAACAACATCCCAAATAGCTTGTCCTCGCTCTCAAGAAAGACGCGCATACGATTCTTCCAATAGGCATAGTCGTGCCCATCGAAGATATGCGGTTTAGTAGAAAACTTATCCATCGCCAAAGTTCGTGGCCAGGTTAAGATCAAGATTGAACTAGCAGGGCTCTCGATACCACTGTTGGACCGTAAAGGCGACTAGAGGGGGTGAATAGAAGCACGCTCACTTTTTCACAAATTATGAACTCAATACAATTTCACTCCGGTAGCTATTAGAAAGCTATGAAGATCAATATACCGATCAATGGAAGACTAGTATTGAATCAATAAAAACCCTAAGCAATGCGACAATAATCAAGCAAGAATCAAAGCAACACAAATCTTGGCGGTCGACCTCTGTAGTGAACCGGTCGGACCGATTGCGGGCGGTCGGACCGCTGTTATCTTGGCGGTCGGACCGCTCAAATCGATCGGACCGGTGGTGACAGCGGATCGAACGGCGATCTAACCGATCCAAACAAGAAAATCACCGATGACGAAGTTGCAATTAGGTCTAACTTTTGATTCTCAACTCCAAACTTCACGAAACTTTGCACACACCTTCTCTATGCTATTGAGGACCTATTCCAATCGAATATTATGATAATTCTTGGAACGATCTTGAGCAATTGTCAATTGATTAACAGAAGGTCTAAAATCGGGCAAGAACGAAAACTTGATCCTAAAGCTTGTTCGTGAGAGATTGATGATCAAGATGATGCTAGATAGATTCACACATATCACAGCAAGCTAATTCACGTGAAAGAATCAATCACAAACTCGCGGATCAAAGAAAGCCCTAAAAACACGAAATTGAAAGCAAGAACGAAAAGAGACTTATCTCAAGCAAACCTTGCATAGATTGATTTCGTGATTGTTCTTGGATTACATCCACACCATCATGGATCGTGGACAATCAAAGATCACGAAATTCACCACAAACCATCAAGAGCCCTTGCCTCCACCTCAACTCCCCTAAAGACAATTAGGGTTTTGAAACATAAAAGGCGAGAGAGGAAGAGGTGCAGCCACCATCTCCTCCTATTTATAGTGGAGGCCTAGACTCCTAGGGTTTGACTCCATTGGGCTCCCGTTAAGGCCCACTAACAAACGGGTCACACACGCACGCTTCGCAAAGCGTCGTCTTTAACTTTTTGACCTAAACCGCTTCACCATGCATCATGGATTTGCCAATAGGTCACCATTGTCCATCTTGAGTCACGCTTGAGTCGTTGACCTCACCCGGCATCGTCGATCGTTCTGGACCTCAACTCTCCAAGTCTAGTCCCGATTCTCCTCGCCGTTGACCGTCGTTGACCACCAAGCAACTTCGCACAACCACGGACAAGCAAACACGAATTCGGGAACAAGTTCTTCACAACTTGACCCATGTTAGTCAAAACATGCATCATGCAAATCATATGTCATGAAACCAATGACTTTGACCTAACAAAACAACATCGCCACGAAGTTGGCCGACGCTCAAGTAGAAACCGGTCGGCCGCTCGGGTGGCGGTCGGACCGCCCATGGCGGTCGGACCGCTCCCTCGTGAGCCGGTCGGACCGCCACCGAGACTTAGCGAATTTCATACCCTCAAAAACCAAACCTTACGAAACTTAAATCCAATAGAACTTCTTACTGGAGACTCCAAAAATTATGAGACCAAGTGCATTGGGATCCCCTCACTTGCCTACAACACCTATTTTTGGCCCAGCTCGTTTTGAACACTTTTAGGTCACCGCCGGTCCGACCAGCCCACATGGCGGTCCGACCGATTTGGGACCGGTCGGACCGCATATCCGAATACACCGTAGCTTTGTCGAAAAGACGTGAAACTACAAACCATAAACGCCATTGCCAATTGTCACATCATCCTAAGATCTGTAACATATTCCCATGAAATCCACATATACACTCTTTGTAATAGCCAGTTCAAAGCAATAAAGAGCAGTCTCACTACTTTCTAGAAGATACACGTCATTTCTCTCTTTTCATTCATATATTCATAAGATCGGCGATTTGATCGTCGATAGCAATGTAGCGAGATACGCAATATCTCTCCGCCGAGATGAGGCCATCGAGGTGGGAAACTCCCTAGTCGTCAAGGCACGCCTTCGGAGTGACTAGGGTTTTGCGTGAGGTAACCCAATGTGTAATGTCTCTTCGCCGAGGTGACGCTATCGAGGCGGGGGACTCCATACTGGCCGAGGCATAGCCTCTGGAGCGACTAGGGTTTTGCGTGATGTAGCGCGATGTGCAATGTCTCTCCGCCGAGATGAGGCCATCGAGGCGGGAGACTTCCTAGCCGTCGAGGCGCGGCCTCCGGAGTGACTGGAGTCTTATTTAGACACTTCACATTCGCATGAGTGAGTTAGTGTGTGCCAGGGCTTGCGGCCATGTACGGCGTCTTATTTATATACTCGCGCCCTCGAGGGGTGTCGGTGTCCATCGGGGAACGGGGCCATGCGCAGTGTCTTTTGTATTGTTCCTGCTGCCTTGATTCAAATATTAGCATGTATAGGACTAGCTACTTTTCATGTAAACAAGATATGGAATGATGTACGTCATACTAGGTAGCTAGAAACAATCCTCTTCTATGCATGCTTACCGCATTGAGTCAAATGCTGGTGTGGGCTGCGTGAGTGTTGCTAAATAACTGGGAAGTTCTGATATTTATAATATTAAGGTGCTATTACTGACTTGATGTGTTCCTAACTATTAACAAGAGGGTAGGACAATAGACAATATCAGCTAGCCCACTCGGGAAAAATATCAATGTCATGCTGGTGAAGGTGTGAGATTTTCAGTGATCCTGAGCCTCTGAATACTTGCTTTACAATGCACATTATGTGATGTTAACTATTAAAGCGTTTTCTTATGTCCACCGATTATCAGCTATCCTGAGTAACTATAGGATTTTTCACATATTCATAATAGATCACTGAGGAGGCCGAAGTAATGAGTTGAGAGATAATTGAGCTCAACACTCTGTCTCGTCACTCAAAGAAATGATAGAAGCCACACTTTTTCTTTGCCTCAAGAGAATGGTAGTGCGATAGTATTGTAAGCCAAACTGTTGGACCGAAAAGGCGACTAGAGGGGGGTGAATAGAAGCACGCTCACTTTTTCATAAATAATGGATCAATAAAATTTTACTCCAGTAGCTATAGAAGCTATGAAGATCAGTATATCAGTACAGCGAAAGACTAATATTGAATCCAATAAAAACCCCAAAGTAATATGACAAAATCAACAAAGATTGAAGTGAAATAATCTACTGGCGGTCGGACCGATTCCCGACCGGTCTGACCGGTGGCTATGGGCGGTCGACCAGGTGTCTGAAACGTAAGAAGAAACGACCAGATGGCGAAGATGAAAATAAATGAAACTTTTGATCTACTAATCCAAACTTGATGAAACTTGGAACACGCCTTCTCTATGATATCAGGGACCTATTCCAATCGAAGATTATGATAATTCTTGGAGGAATCAAGATCCTTTTCCGTTTGATCAAAGGAGGGTTCAAAACCGGCTCAAAATGAAAACTAGGTCAAATCTCTTGCTCGTGGGTGATTGATGATCAAGATGATCCTAGATAGATTCTCACACGTCACAGCAAGCTAGATCACGTGAAGAAACCAAGCAAAAACTCACAGATCAAAGAAAGGCCTAAAATCATCAAATAGAGAGAAAGAACGCAATGAGATAAAACATCGATCAAACTTTCCTTTGATTGATTGATATGATCAGGGCTTACAACCACTCCATCAATGGAGGACAACGCTCAATCCAAGAGCACGAAAATCACATCAAACATCAAGAACCCTAGCCTCCACCAAAGCTCTCCCTAAGAAATTAGGGTTTACAAAAATAGCAAAAAGGCGAAGAGGAGGTGCAGCCACCTCCTTTTCCTATTTATAGTGGAGGCTTAGACCTTCTAGATGTTTGATCCTATTGGGCTCCCGTTAAGGCCCAAAACAAATGAGACACATACACACGCATTTTAAAGCGTCGTCTTTATCTCCTCTTGACCTAACTAGCTACACCTAGCGCCATCTTGTGCCTCGGATTAGCTAATAGGTCACCCTTGTCGATCTTGCACCACGCTTGAGTACATTGATCTCACTCGGCATCGTAGATCGTTCTGGACCTCAGCTCTCCAAGCCTAGTCCCGATCATCCTCGCCGTTGACCGTCGTTGACCACCAAACAACCTGCACAACAATAGACAAGTAAACCGAATTTAGGAACAAGTTCTTCACAACTTGACCCATGTTAGTCAAAACATGCATCATGCACCATATATGCCCTGAAACTCATGACTTTGACCTAACCCACGAATATCGCCGCCACACCGGGTGACGAACAAAATGAAAACCAGTCAGACCGCCCACCCTGGCCGGTCTGACCGCCACCTATGGGCCGGTTAGATCGCCAGCTGGGACTTAGCCATTTTTCCTCTCTGGAAAACCGAAACCTACTGGAATTTTCAAACCAATAGAACTTTTAACTGGTGACACCAAAAATTATAGGACAAAGTGCAATAGAATCCCCTCTCTTGCCTACACACTCTATTCTTGGCCCAGCTCAATTCTCACTTTCGGTAACTGGTAGGTCCGACTGCCACCAAGGCCGGTCGGGCCAAGCCACCTGGCCGGTCGACCGATTACGGCGACAAGATCTTGAACTTTGTCGAAAACACGTGAAACGACAAACCATAAACGCCATTGTCAATTGTCACATCATCCTAAGATCTA
The DNA here is from genome assembly GCA_036346395.1 of Hsuehochloa calcarea. NCBI lineage: Eukaryota > Viridiplantae > Streptophyta > Magnoliopsida > Poales > Poaceae > Hsuehochloa > Hsuehochloa calcarea. Next base: position 9,263,101 of record CM070601.1, on the reverse strand, counting down.
GAGCATATCCCCATGATATCCACACAAACAACTAACCTCAGCGTTAGGGATGGATTTTGTTACCGGGGTCCTAGGAGGCGACGGAAGGGCAATCATAGCTCCAGAGCTTGGCTGGGGGCCTAGAGCCGGAGGACGGGCGAGCCCCGAAGGGGCCCGAGTCCAGGGCGGTGCGACCGAAGGTGGCCGAGGCGGTGCCAAAGTGGACCAGAGCTGGAGGGGACGCGTTCGAATGGGTGATTTCGAGGGGGCGCTGCTGAAGGTTGCCAAGGTCAATGTGCACTACCGATGGTGGCCGAGGCGGCACCGAGGTGGAACGGAGCCGAAAGCGGATGTGCTCGAGGGAGCGCTTCTACGCTGCCAAAGGTGGGTGAGCCTTGAAGGGGCCCGAGGCCGGGGGTGCTGCCAAAGGTGGCGGAGGCGGCGTCGAGGTGGACCGAAGTCGGAGGGGACGCGCCTAAGGGGGTGCTTCTGAGTGGGCACTACCAAAGGCTGTCGAGGCCAGGGCATGCTGTCGAAGGTGGCCGAGGCAGCGCCGAAGTTGACCGGAGCCGAAGGTGGACACACTCGAGGGGTCGCTTCTGCACTGCCAAAAGTTGGCGAGCCCTGAAGGGTCCCGAGGTCAGGGTGGTGCTGTCGAAGGTGGCTGAGGCGGCGCTGAGGTGGACCAGAGCCAGAGGTGGACGCGGCCAAGGGGTTCTTCGCCACTGCCAAAGGGGGCGAGCCGAAGGGGCCCGAGGCCGGCGTGGTGCTGCCGAAGATGGCCGAGGTGACACTGAGGTGGATGCGCTTGAGGGGGGGCTTCCGCACTGCCAAAGGTGGGTAAGATGGCATTGTCGAAGGTGGTCGAGGCGGACGAGACGCGCCCGAGGGGCCACTTGTAGGGGACACGCCCAGGGGGTGGGGGCTGCCAAAGGTTGATGTAGTTGCTAGCAGTATGAGCGAAGCGGCGGGATACTGGCAGTTTGGGCTCCTTTGCTGCTACCCAACCCTTCGTTATTTGACCAAAGGTGCCAACACCCCTCGCTCCCACGAAGTTGATACTTTCGGCTCCTCTTCCAACATAGCTTCTTACTCGCATCCCCACGGACGACACCAATTGTCCTAGCATCGAGGCTAAACAGTGGGTACGAGTTACCCTTTAGTCATGAAGGGGCCGAACAGGAGAGGAGCTAAAGATCATGAGAGGCATGAGGGTTGTATTATGGAAGTGTGAATGAGCAGCCCCGTTCCTTACATGCCCTTAGGGCCATATATATAGGGGCAAGAAGGGACATTTTCCTTCTTGCCCTTGCCTTACATTGAGAGAGGAGTATTTATGTACATTTTTATGGATACACCACATAGACCTAGTCCATACACACACGACTTTCCCTGGGGCCTCCTGAGTATTGCCGATGACCCCAGGGGGCGGTGCACCCCTTCGTGCCCTACTACGACAACTCTCTCGTCTGCAAGGGCCGAGGTCGCGAGGACAAGTCCCGCAGTACTGAGGGGTGAGCAGACGCAATCCTTTCACCCCGGCCCCTCGGGAGTTGGGATATCTCGGGAAAAGGTGACGCAGGGCCGCCATGCCGAGGATATGGCCACGAGGTGGGTGGCACGTAGAGACGGAGCTTATGCGAGCAAAGTAGACGCAGAGCCGCCACGCCAAGGCATGGTCTTCAAGGCGGGTGGCGTGTCGGGGCCGCCCCACCGAGGATATGGCCTCGAGGCGGGAGACGAGTAGAGGCGGAGCTCGTGCGGGCGAAGTTGACGTGGGGCCGCCACGCTAAGGCATGGCCTTCGAGACGGGCGGTGCATTGGGGGTGAAGCCCATGCGGGCGAAGCCGACGGGGGTCCGCCACGCTAAGGCATGGCCTTCGAGGCGTGCGGCGCGTCGAGGCCGCCCCGCCGAGGATATGGCCTCGAGGTGGGTGGCGCGTCGGGACCGCCCCGCTGAGGACATGGCCTCAAGGCAGGCGGCGAGTTGTGGTAAAGTTGTTACTACGCCTTGTTGTTATTTGATTACGTCTTCGGTGTGACCGTTTGCATTGGTCCTGTTGGGGGCTAGGTGAATTTTTAGCCTAAATGACATTGTTTCGAGGTGTAATTGCTAGAGTGGCTCCCCTCGCGTGACATTTGCAAATTTGGCACCTCGTCTGCACCGTCACCATGCGGACAAGCCTCATGAGCCGACATGTGCGCAATGACGCATGGTCACCGTGCGTTGCCACCTAGTCCGCATAGTCACCGTGCGGACGAGCCGACACATGCGCAATGCCGCATTGCCACCGTGCAAGCGAGCACCATCCGCACTGCCACCGTGCGACGCATGACAAGTACTGTAAATGATGTCATTGTGGTGTCTAATCCGGAAACAATCAATGCACTGGTTAAAATATACCGAACAATCAAAGTTTGAGTTTCAGAAAAATAGAGTAGCATGCACACACACGCGCTCTTTGATAATGTATTGAATTGATTCTCCTGACATTCCAGTAAAATTTTTGATTTTTTGTCATAAATGACATTGTTTCGAGGTGTAATTGCAAGAGTGACTCTCATCGCGCGATATTTACAGATTTAACACATCGTCTCGCACAGTCACCGTGCGAACAAGCCTCACAGGCAGCCACATGCGCAATGTCGCACGACCACCGTGCGTTGGCACCTCGTCCGCACGGTGGCTGTGCGGACGAGCCTCACGAGCCGACACGTGCGCAATGCTGCACGACCACCAAGTGGATGTGCCTCGTCCGCACGGTGATGGTGCGGTGAGCCTCTTCACCCAATTTTTTTTTTACTAAAATGCGAGGAGAATCTATTCAATACATTATTAAAGAGTGTGTGTGCATGCTACTATTTTTTTATGAAGCTCCAACTTTGATTGTTCGGCATATTTTAACCAGTGCATTGATTATTTCGGATTAGACACCACAATGACACCATTTACACTACTTGTCATGAGTTGCATGGTGGCAATGCGGACGACGCTCGTCCGCACGGTGGTAGTGCGACATTGTGCACGTGTTGACTCGTGAAGCTTGTCCACGGTGACGGTGCAGACTGGGTGCTAATGTGCAGTGACTGTGTGATATTACGCACGTATCGATTTGTGAGGCTCATCCGTATTGTAACAATGTAGACGAGATACTAAATATACAAATGTCATGTGAGAAGAGCCGCTCTTACCATTACACTGGAAACAATGTCATTTGCATATGTTATTTGCTGTCTCCCGCACAACCCTCAAGAAACGGAGAAAAAATATAAAAAGAATTTGGAAAAGAAAAAGGACACGCACAACCATCCTCTCCACACACCCCCCACCCCACCCACACCAAACACCGCTCCAGATCCGGCGGCCGGTCGCGTCCTCCTCCCGCTCCCACCAACCCCAACCAACGGCGCTGATCCCCTCCGCCATCTCCGTCCATCTCTCCCAAAAGGTAAACCGCTGCTCATCTCCTCCCCAAACACAGAACTCTCGCACCCCCCTCTTCTGCGGTTTCGTCTCTCACCGCCTCCCATGGCTACCAGGTTTTGCGATGTCGGAAGCGGTGGGCACGCCGGACAGTGGCGGCGGCGGAGGCGCGGGAGGGAGGGAGCAGGAACGGTTCCTGCCGATCGCTAACATCGGGCGCATCATCAGGCGGGGCGTGCCGGAGAACGGGAAAATCGCCAAGGACGCCAAGGAGTCCGTCCAGGAGTGCGTCTCCGAGTTCATCAGCTTCATCACCAGCGAGTGAGTATTACTGTCTTGCCTTTGATCGGTGGTCGCTCCCCTCGAGCTTGATCCGATCCAGTTCGGAGCGGCGGTGCCTCTTCTTCTGACGCGCCCAGATGCGAAGTGCCTGATCAAGTTCCGTGCGATCCCTGCAGAGCGAGTGACAAGTGCATGAAGGAGAAGCGGAAGACCATCAATGGGGACGACCTGATCTGGTCCATGGGTACGCTCGGCTTCGAGGACTACGTCGAGCCCCTCAAGCTCTACCTCAAGCTCTACCGGGAGGTATCATCCCCTAGGGTTTGTTTGGATACATTGTGATCCAGACTCAATCCTTTTGGATTGATTCGGAATTTGAACTAAAATCTCTTTCAATCCGAAGGATTCCCTCTCTATCCAAACAAGCCCTGAGGGTGTTTCTTGTGTTATTGTTGCTGCTACACAGCTAATTTTGCACGTCTTGTTTGTGTTATGCATGTGCTATGAGGAAGGTTGGGGCACAATGTAGGTGCTTAGGAAGTCTAAATTTGCCAAGTGGCTCTAAATTTCTATGTTTATCTGCAGTCAGATAGTTGCCTAAGCTTCTGATAGGCAGGCAAGCGCGATGTAACTAGGCATACTTATGCTGATGTGGATTGTGCGTTAATTTCCTCGCGTTTGATTCCTGCAAAAGGAGGCCGTTGCTGTGGCTGTGCTCACCAAGGCCTTGACTTTAGCTGGGGTGTCACATGGGTTGATTCACTAATCACTAGTCCCTTTGCTGATGAATGGTGGATAGAGCTGTCAACAGTAGGGTGGTTGAAGATGATGGAAAATAAACATCCCAGGGTTTTTAAGTCCAAAGTTTGCCCTGTTATGGTGGAATTTGCCCTGTACTTATTGACAATGAGGCGGCAGATTATAAACTAATTCGATTAACAGTCCTAATTTTGCAATGGATTAAGTATACTTTTGGTCCCTCAACTCTTGCTCTAGTTTAATTTTCGTCCATGAATTGCAATACTGGATGAAACACATCCTCGAAGTGTCAATACCGCGCAAAATCAATCCCTTCGTCTGTTTGAGGGCTGTTTTGTGCCACAAGAGCGTCCACGCTAGTAGTTATCCCTGTATTATTTGAGACAGAGGAAAATAACAGGTTAAAAAGGAATAAACCGCCTAGTTTATTTGCAATCTGACTAGTGGGTCCTACTGGACCGAGAGAAGAGAATAGAGAGAAGGGGAAACAAGGGGATGGCCACGGCACTTATAGAGGCTGGCGACGCCGGTGAAAGACGGCGCGGATGGCATGGGCGATGGCCAAAACAAATCAGCATGTCCTCGGGAAGCAAATGGGTAGCTTTATCACGGGCAGAAAGGCACGTCAGCGGCGTTGGCGACGACGGGGCGGCCGCCAAGGCGGAGGCTGTCGATGGCTGCGGTGCTCCAGTGAAGCTTCGGCAAAGAAGAAGAGAGCTTGGGGTAGAAGGCGACACTAGGATTACGATGGTGGGGTTGTTGATTGCAGGAGCTCACCGACGGCGGCGCAATCAACGATGACAGTAGCTTAGGCTGTGAGGAAGGGGGGATGGGGAGAGAAGAGAGAGAAGGGGAGAACACCGAGTCGGCGGAGGGAAGCGTCGACGGACGGCTTGCGGACAGAAGGGTACACCTGGGCGCACTCACAGGTATGGCCGCAGCCATGCGGGAGGCGATGGCGCGGAGGTTGGCTACGGTAGCGGGCGCACGACGCATTCCTGAGGACGAGGATTCATTTTTTGTGGTCGTGGAGGGCAAAGGAAGTGCTGAGGATGTTGCCGACAGTGACGGCCATGGCGAGATAGTGGAGCTCGGCGGCGGTGGCGTACGGTGAACGGAGAGGTTGAAGGAGGTGGAGAATAGATTCAGAACTAGGAGGAACACCTTATGACGCGGACGGCTTGGCAAGAAGACGTTGGAGGCGATGGATCAATGGAGGTAGGGAAGGAGGAGGTGCTCTGGCAAGTCTTGGCGGTGAAGAACGGTATTGCAGGAACCTCAACGAAGTCAGGAAGGCGATGATGTGACCAATTTGAGGAAAGGAAGGACCAAGAGAGGGGATATGGGCAGATTACCCGAGGTGGTCGTGGGCGGCATCAGCGGTCTGCTGGACTTAGGGATGTTGGTGGCAAACAAGCACGATGCCAGCGAGGCTCAAGGTGAGTTCCCCCATCTCGTAGTTGCTCGTGACACGCTCATATTTGAGCTTTAGCCCTCGATCCGAGCTCGCCGCCGCCTCCCATGGCATTGCCCTGCTCTCCCACTGTCTTGTTAGCTGGCCGTGGGGAAGAATAAGCATAGGGCAGCGACTGACAAGTGGGGCCGTGGCAAAGTGGTGGAGCATTGCCTGCAAAGAGCCAAGTTGGATGCCACGTAGAACAAAACCGCCCGTGATGTCTCCTAAGTGATATTATTTGGATGGTTTTAACATTTGAAGGACGTGTTTTACCCGGTTTTGCAAATGATGGACGAAAATTAAACTAGGTCAAAAGTTGAGGGACCAAAAGTACACTATCCTTTTGCATTTGAAAGCATCTGGATGCATGTTGGTGGTGAAATGGCCAGGTTAGCAATTATATACCGTAAAAGATGCGACTTTCTCAGTTTCACCTTCATTTAGCTATAAATCTGCTGAATGCTAATGCAAATTTGTTATTGTTAGATTTGCCAACTGCATCATTGCTGAAGAAGATATGTAGCGTTGTTGTTGAACTGAACATTAGTGCATGGCCCAAAAGGGCAAAACTCCTTTTTTTTTTTTGCCCCATCTAAATAAACTGTCTGCCAATTGTTTGATGAGATATAAAATAGCCAAAGAACATGATGTTAATTTTTATGAAAAATATAGGTCGACGACAGAACTTTTCTTCTGCTCTTTCTGGCGTTATCCTCCAAACCTGCTCTTTACCTCTAGAATTACCCTTTATTCTTACACTTTAAGAATTACCCTTTTTTCTTACACTTTACAGAAACATTTATGTGTGCTGATGAGTTGTTTTTGCTCTTCTTTCATGAATAACGAACATTGACCGTTGGTTACCGTTGATGGCATTGAAGACGGAGGTATTTTCCTTTCTCGTAGTAATTATTGATCTTTTATGTTTTGATAATTCATTATCTTAGGTATACGGGTTTACTGAATTTCCTCTTCCCTTTCCCCAAATCTTTTAGGGTGACACAAAGGGTTCAAGATCTTCTGATCAGCCAGGAAAGAAAGAGATTGTACTTAACGGGGAACCTGGATCATCGGTAATATGTACTTCCTTGTGTTAAGTTTCAATCAAAATGAAGTATTCCATTACCGTCTATGTTACTCCACTTATAAGCTTATTGCTTTACATATTCTGGCTATACTTTGTTGTATTATTTCTTCTAGAAGGAAGTGCTATATCAAGTTGTCACATAACTCTGTTAGCCTGTTTTGACCATTCTGCTATTTATGCCGGCAGTGGACACAGCAGGAGGGTGAATATGTTATAATGTTCTTTGTTTAGAACAGTGACTGTAGTTCTGAATCGATAGCAAGTGGACTTAATTACCTACTGAGCCATTCAATTGCGAGTAGTTCTTGGCACACAGTAATATTTGCTAGGGCCTAGGGCTAACTTGTTTCAACAACCTTTATTTCCTTCAGCAAAACGTGACATATGCGGCCTTGAGTTTCTAAGATGAACCTTTTGTGTCTGTAATATGTTATTAGCTGTAGTTAGACCAGCCTTTGACTTGCTCTGGAATAAATAAAAAAAATTGACAAACCAAACACAAATCCTGGTTTTTTTAACACAGTTTTCTGAAATCCCGCTTACTTTGTATCCCCAATTTGTCATCTCCTTAGGTTGTTTATCTGTTGGTAGATTAGGCATGGCTGAGCGGTGCATCATTCGCCTTTCACTTTGGTTAATATCCTTTGTGTATGATGATAGATTTGTTGTTTCTTTACTACGTACGGTTTCTTCCATTTTGGGTGGCCATACTGATACTCATGCAAATTTTATTTGGGTAAACATAACGATGCGAATCTCACTGGAACAGTTTATTTCTTGACAGTTTGATGGCATGTAGGATGGAGGAGGGTGATACTGATTGGCACGCGAGTACCACTTAGTCAAACATATTATTCCTTGGCAGTGATGGCAGAACCGTTGTTGCTGGGAAAAGACCCCAGCATCCTATTCTGTGCTAGCAGGATGCTTCCAATACTCTGTTATTTATGAATGTTCGTTCGTATCTTCAAACTATTCTGCTTTTGTTAGTCGGGATGTGCAAACCTCCTGTCGTAGGTCCTAGTTCAGTCGTGTGTTATATGGATCTATCTAACCCTAGTCCGTATTGGCCGTTTGACGCTACCCTGCATGGTAAATTCAGAGAGATGTTGCAGAACTCTCGTTCCTCTTTTTTCCAACTCATGTGATCATTGTAGTGTTGCTCTAAGCAAATTGCCCCCGACTTATAAATTTGGGGATAAGGTTGTTGAGTACCCGCCAGCCGTCGATGAGTTCGGCTGGTTAGGCACGAGAGGTGCGACCCAAATAACCTTGAGTTCGATCCCTCGGACTGAGAAAGTTTTGACTGCTTGCTTGCGAACTACTTGTGTACCCCCCCTATTGGGGTAACATCTTGTAGCTGTTTAGGACTCGAACAGCCTGAAGTCGGGGATCAAATTCTACTAAATACAAAAACAACTCACTTAGGATGCAATAGGATTATGGGAGTCACCCTAGCGCTCTTAGCCAAACAATTGAAGTGCTACACCGCTTGGATTAGACAGTGATTGGTGACAATATTCTTTGGTTAGGACCGGTGGGCGGTGGCCGACCCAAGATTTAATGTTCAAAGCTAACAAAATTTTGTTCAATAGAAAAATGTCACAGTCCACGTCAGCAAAAAACAATTGTACAAATTGTTCATGCAAGAAACAATATCTCGAAATAATTTAGAGAATTATTAGGCGTAAAATGTGGTATGTAGCAAGTTAGTTGTGTTACTACAGTAGAAGATGCAATAATATTTTTGAACAAAAATATATAGGAGATGAAAAACGTGGGAACATGCGGTAGTAAATAGCTAATCTTTTTTGCCTTACAATTTTTTGAAATATATTGGAAAAATGCATTCTTTTTATATTTTCCCTGTAATAAAATGTACAAGTTTGTTCAAAACATTGTACAAGTAATTGAAATCCTAAGAAACAACAAAGGAAACAAGATCTCAATCAGTTTTGCACCAACTAAACTAAAAAAAGAGAAAACAAACAAAATCACGAGGGTGTGAGGAATTGAATTCAAGACCTAGGCTTTGAGAGAGAGAGACAAATGACCAACTGGACAAATCTAGCTCTGTGTTCATCAAGACCTAGGCTTTGAGAGAAAGACCAAGACCTAGGATTTTTACACCCATGAACCACTGCAGGTCAGCCCCTGGTTAGGATCAGTGTGTACAAAGACAATTGCACTATCTGGGTGGAGTGTGCTTGTTCATGGTGTATATGGTGATATTTCCGCAGCATACGGAGAGTAATATATAGTTAGTTTTGGCTCTAATTTGCGGCTTATGGTTGAACGGGTCTAAAACCGCGGTAACAGTCTTTAGCTCGGCTACGGTATTGACTGAAGAACAGCAGCTTGTAGCTGATGTACGGTATTGACCGCGATAACTTGTCAACCACGGGGCCCAAGAGCAGACGCCATTGCAAACTGCCTCGACCTCTTTGTCTTCCTCTCACAAAGTACCGCTACTCGCATGCATTTCTCGTTTCTGTAACACGTGTGTGGGTGTGGCCGTCATGTATGTGTTGTTTCGTAGAGAAAATAAAATGGAAATGCTATTGCTAGAGGAGGGGTTCATTTTCCTGGCTTTTAGTAAATCAAGGTGTTCAAATTAGCACGTGTTCTTGATCTTCCTAATATCCAAAGTAGTTAGTTTCTTAAGTGCTTTTATGACTGATTCAGACTTAACTAGTGTTTTCCAACGTTTCAAATCAGTGCCACTCTATCATCTACCGCAGTATTTAAGAGCACCCAAAAGGAAGAGTTCAATGTTCGCGTTGCCTTGTCCAGGCGTTGGGCCGTTTAAAGATTGCACGTCTCCCTCAAGTTATTGTCCAAGCACAGTCAAATTTCCTGCCAGTGACGGCTCGTCAGCTACTTCTCTCTCGTTTTATTTTCTTGCAGTTCTCCTCCTCTTGAACCTTTCGACCAGCCAAATTGTCTTCAATGTCGGGAGAGAATGAAGCGAAACCTGTGACCGTGAAGATCATCGAGACGGTGTACGTGGAAGCCGACACCGCCGACGACTTCAAGTCCGTCGTCCAGCGGCTCACCGGCAAGGACTCCGTCGCTGCACCGGAGCAAAATAGTGCTCTACAAGCTGCTCAGAGGATTGGCACAGGGAGAGAAGGCAGTTCCCGTGGTGATCACAAGGTAGGCCCTTCGAACACGAAGTAGCTGAGGTCAGGTGATGCATAAATAATCACGGATTCGTGGTATTTCAAGCATATATTAGCATGCTACTTACCTTTTCATTTCTGCCCTGTTCTTTAGTTTCATCTTTCTGAATTTTCTCTTTCTTCTTTGTAAACTAAGAATATGACCTATGAATAACACAGCCTTTCATCTTCTTTCTTGGCCATTATAATGTTTATAGATTTATTTTTGTGCCATGCATTCACCAATCACCACCAAGCGCGTTAAAATTAAAACGCTAACAACTGTTCCTTCTGAACAATATGCTGATTAGGTAACCCGTAGTGACACAACGAACTAGGTTTGCACGTGGTACCAGCATGGAAGATCTGTATCAGAACCCAATTAATCGAGAAAAGAAGAATCACATGTTGTTCGTCATCCTTGATTTGGTGAAATACTCCATTTTTCAATTAACGAGGGCGACTATTTTCTCTTCCCAGTGGTTTCCTGCAAGTATAATCTACGGTTGTGACTTCCGAGAATTCACTCCCTCACAGCAACATTGCTATCGACAACGTTGAAGAAAAGAAAGCTTCTCCGTGCTTGTCTTTGATTAAATATTCCACAGTACTACTGCTTCCATTAATCTTTGTTAGTATTTCAGCCAACCTTAGGACTCCATTACCTGAATATGCAGAATACGTACAACGCAATGAACACAACATTCTTAGACTTTATTCATCATAATTTGAGGAAACGTTCATGTGAAACAGCCAAACCGATCGAACATGCTGTAACCTACTTAAGAGCCTCAGGAATCAAACCAAGCAACTCACCATATATATCATCATATTCATCACCGTGCGTGTGCGTGTGCATGCGTACGTATATATCTAAGCACGCGCGTGCGTGGTAGCGTATAGTAGTATTTAGAGCATATATATGCTGCCTACTGGCCGGCGGCGAAGGCCTCGACGGGGAACGTCTTGGTGACGCCGGCGAGGCTCTTGAAGTGGATCTTGCCGGTGGGCGGGTCGTTGATGGTGATCTCGTTGACGGGCGGCCAGAGCATGAGCTCCTTGGCCTTGACCCCCTTGAGCTTCTTGATGCACTTTGTCTTGACGTACCCGGTGATCTCGACGTCGTAGCTGACGTGTTTGCTCACCATCTTGAAGTGGTGCTCCACCTTCTTGCGCTGCGAGATCCACATGTAGCCGGTGGCGCGCACGAAGCCGACCTCGACGACGTCGGCCAGCGGCAGCAGCCCGAGCGGCAGGCCGAACTCCTCCAGCAGCGCGACGGCCATCTTCACGCCCTCGTCGTGGCCCTTCTTCACCACGCCTCCCTCCCTCTCCGCCATTAATGCTGTCTGTGCCTAGCGTTGCTAGCTTGCTTTACTCGTACTTAGCTTGCCAGTTGTTTGCTCTTTGGGGTGGCATGCATCGGGGTTTAAGTACGAGGAGATGCGGGAGTCATGACAAGGTGGCCGGTACTATGTTCTCGGATTTGCCGTTGGTTTTTGGGAATTTAGCGTGGTATTTGCATTGTTTTGGACACCGGTAGTGGACAAGCGCATCGGCGTCGCAGATTTGTGGTTGAGAACACCGAGGGCCGGCAGCGCGTGATGTGGTTGCATTGTATTCGACTTTTTGGCGGATGCTGGGGATTTTGTATGCACACTGCGAGTAGTACATGTTTATATTTTGTGACTACTGTGTTAGGGTTCTGAGAACATTTTGCAGATTTTCGGAGCCGTCCAAGCTCTAGTAGCTAGCGGCTGTACATGTTTCGTTAGCGTGCATGCCAAATCACCTCGAATCCTCTAAAAATATTATCACCTCCAGGCCGGTTCCGCACGGAGATTTGCGGCGCCGTTCCGTTGACTCCCTCGGCCGGGCATTCTATTCGGTCGCCTCGATCGGTCACGCACGCTTTTTCCACTTGCGCAAGGGCGCTCAGATCGATGAGTCAAACAGGCCGGTGGTTGCTACGCGCGACTTGAGGCAAAACGTACGAACGGTAACGGACTCAGGTGGGTGGCGGCTACGCGACACGCTGACATGCACGTGCTCGATCCCATCCCAGCCCCGGCCCGGCTAGCTGCCGCACGTTGGCGTTAGTCCTCGGTGCCGCACATGTACGTCCGCGCGGCGAGATCAACTGACGCTCCTGCGCCGGTCCGGCATGCACCCAGAAGTTGGCGTGGGCGGCGTGTGGCGACTATTGCGACCGTGCGGCGCTAGCGCGATACCAGGCAACGGCAACGCACAATTTAAAATTCTATCATGTAAATCAGAAACCTATACGAGTAAAAGGTTACAGATCGTTATCACTAAACGTGTAGTGCAGCAGAAGAAGGATTGAAGTGGTCTAACGTTGAGCGTGTGGATGTAGTAGTCGTAGTCGATCGTCTAACGTTCTCGGCACCGATCGTCTCCTCCAACTACCTCTCACGTTCTTTACGTATGCCACAGATTGTCCTCGATCAGCATAACAGCAATCGTAGCAGCACCTCTATGGTACCCACAAGTCATAGGGTGGAACATCGTACCGGTGTGTTAACACCAGCCGCACGGCAAAACCTTCGGGAGGTGGTTGCTAGGGTTTCAGTGGTGCAACTCTTACTTTGAAAAACCCTTGAGCCTCCCTTATAAAGAGCCCATAACGGGTCACATTCGAACTAGTTTGTTCTAACTCGTTAAGTGTGTAATCATGTAGGTTCATGTGTAATCGGTTGTGACTCGGAAACTCTTTCTGATCACAAGTCGGTAGAGATTCCTAGCAGGACATAGCGATTTTCAAATACACATAAAGATTATATTGGACGAACCTTGCGCAATATGATCTGCGACCAGTTCCTTATCACTCACGACTAGTTCGTATCTCCATACGACCAATTCGTATCTAGCCATGACCAGTTCGCTAACCAGTTTGTGATCACGTACGACTAGCTCACGACTAGTCCGTATCTCCATACGATCAGTTCGTATCTGGCTGGACTAAGCGACAGCTTCACAATATCTGGTCGAACTCCAGATCAAATATTTTCCATCCATGGACTTCCTTTATCTCACCAAATCGAATGGTCCAAAGATGAAGGACCGAAATGGCAACAGAGAGGGGGGTGAATGGTGCCTAAAATTAATACTCCCTTTCTTGTATTTAAAACCGACCTACAAAGATCTACGAAGATCTAAAGAAAGTAAATGAAGCAAGATCAAATAACAAAACCTAGTTTCAGTCGTTCTTCCGAAATCGGAAGTTCAGGAAGTACATCATGCAGTAGTTAAACTGCGGTAGTTCCATGATGTATAGCTCGAAGTTCCGCTATGACTACTTCCATTGCCTAAAATCGGAAGTTCGATTATCTGAGCTAAAACGAGCGTTCGGGTTTTGCTCAAAAATCAAACTACTTAATCTTATTTGCTCTTCTCGGGTCAAGTTTTACAGGACATCATCCTAAACACCATCTTGACCTTATGGAAGAATCGCAACCAAAGATTCAATAATCGAACCAAAAGCGGATTTCTTGAAGAAGGGCAAGAAAGACCAAAACCAATGATAAGCGAGATTCTCGATTCTTAGAGCATGAAACTTTGAGGAAGTAATAGCAATACCAAAGCGATTCTAGATATGAAGTTTCATGCTATTTCATAAAACGAAACAAAAGATATACCAAAACCCTAGATATTCAACATGAGCAGAGAGAGAGAGAGTTGCAAAATCAAGTAATCGAAACCTCGATTTCATTGAATTGAAACATGGATTCTGAGGTAACACAAAGAGGAATGATTACAATAGGTTTCAGTTCATCAACTCCACAACTCAAAAAGCAAAACACACCCTTTTGGTGGAGCTAACCCTAATTTTCTCACTCTCAAGGTCTAACCCTAACTCCAGGATTCTCCCCTATTTATAGCCTTGGCTAATGGGTCTACAACCCATTAAGCCGCTACACCGAACGGAACCGCCTCCACTTTTGCCGCTTTGCGAAAAGACCCTTTCGCCCCTTGCGCACCTTTTGGACTGGAAGCCTCCGTACACCTTGTTGTGCACGACTCGCAACCGCTTCAAGATTCACGCCGTCTTCGACACATCCCGACCGTTCTGACCTCAACGCCTCCTGCGCCTAGTCCGGTCCACGTGTCTCGCCACGACTCCATCTTGATGCCTGCGATCAACACAGACAAAAACACATCACATAGCATTGCACAATATCATAGCATCAATATTTGTATAAGACTCAAACTCATACAAAATCAAAATCACAATTCAACCTTCTACGCACGATTCGGACACAATCGGAAGTTCGCATTTTACCACGGCGGAAGTTCCGATTTCGAACTATCCGCACTTGTCGAATTATCGGAAGTTCCGTGCTTACCCTGCGGAACTTCCGATCTTCGGAACATCCGCACGTCCAAAAATTCTATTCCGATTTTCGTCTCAGAGGAATCTCAATACCAGTATTATCGGACACTCCGCTACCCATGTGCGGAAGTTCCGATTCTCTTCACCGAAACCAAAACCGGGTAAATCGGAAGTTCCTTTTCCAACACGGTAGTTAGATTAATCGGAACTTCCGCTCCATACACAATGTAGTTCCGATTTCCTCATCCTGACCGAAAACAGTCCAAACTGAAAACCTCAACTCTCAATCTAATCAACACACTTGTCAAATACTCATCACTCAGAGTGGAGGACCTCTCACATGGTCTCTCAAAAGATATCTCTCATTTTATGCTAGGAGGGGCAAAAATCATATCCGACCAATCCCATCACTTTATATGTTTCATAGCATACCCGAAAGCTACTTTTATAACTAATAAGTTACAGCGTAGCGTTTGGTAACCCCTAAGTGTACTATTACACATGTAGAAAACTATGGTGATATCAAATCTAAGGATTATACATCATCATTGATTGAGACCAACTGGTGATACATAAAATCATAATAATTTCAATAGTGTCTCAAGGTATGTCAATTCTACACCATGTTCTCTAACATGCGTTCATATTATTGATTCAATATCCCCATATATATGACCAGCAAAATATGATCATCAATCAATACATGTGATTGTCGATAAGTCACTAGCGTTCTGTCAGTAACATCCAATTAAGGATACTTTTATAATAGCATCATATAACTATTAAAGAGTTCCACTAACAAAGTATTGTTAATCTTTATAAATAATAATTCATTTAAGAAATATAGTAATATTTATTACATAACTAAAAAATATAGATATAATATAATCATCTTCACCTGCAACATGTACTCCGTATCACCGACACAACGCAACACGGAGCCCCACCGGTCCGTTAGGAGTGATGAGTGATGACTGATGACTGATGTGCATTGGGGGCATTTTGATGGGCCACATGTATCAGGGATTGAGTCCTACAGATGGGACTATGGTGCCACACTGCCACATCCATATTTTTTTTCGATGGGCGGTATTCTCTGTGGGGCGTATATAATTGAGTTCATGTCGCGCGGTTTCAGTGAAGGTCCGGGCTTGGCTAGTGAAGAACTCAGTGGCTACAGGCGCATTTTGGTGTGATTTGTGCTAAACTGATCGCTTACTGCTCAACCGAATGGTTTGCAAATCGCAATGCTTACCATCCATCCGGGTAGCTCTTGCTCAATACCCAAAGTCTGCTGCTAAAGTGTAACATCCTCAGTTCAACATCAAAGAATTTGCAAAGATTTCAAGATTTCAAAAATTTCAATCCTCGTTCTTACCTCGGTTTGGGCGCTGTTCACCCACCTCCTCTGCCATGTCGCCTCCGCGTCAGCTTCCCTGCCGCCCCGCCCACATCGCGCCTGCTCTTCCCTCGCCCGTCCCATCGGCGCCGACCCCCTTCCGCCCTGCGCACACGCCACCGCCCATCCTCGTCAATCCCCTCGCCGCCTCGTTCCGTCGCTTCGCCATCATTAGCCCACCTGCCACCGGTCGCCATCGCCGCCCCCACCTCCCTGGATCCACCCTATCTTCCCCGCTATAAGTAGCCGACGCCCATCTGCCTCTTCCCCGTCGTTTCCCCTCTCTAGTAAGTCCAAGCACCGCCGCTAGGAGGGCTGTCACCGATGCCTCACCACCTCCTCCTCTCCGGCCGCTTCGGCTTCAACCGCTGCCACTCCTCAAGGTGCCCCTGGGAGCCGAGGAGGCACCCCTCTTCTTCCCCACCCCCGGCGCCCCTTCCTCCTCCACCTCCGTCGCCGCTGCCCGCCGATTCGGCCGCCTCCGAGTAGCCCCGGCTCCGCCTTCGATCCCCCAACTCCGGTGGTCGCCGGCACTCCGCCCCTTCCTCCCAGCTGCTGCTGCCGCCGCCACCCTCGCGCCCGAATCGCCCGAGCTCCCCTCTGCCTCCCTCTCTTCCTCTCTCTGCGGGCGGAGATCGCGAAGCGTCAGCCACCGAAAGCGTTGCCCCTTTTTACCACCCCCCCGCGTGTGACCGACAGGCGGGCCCCACCCGTGTTGTGGCGCTGACGGGTGGGCCCGGCAACAGTGCCCGTGGACCGTGCGCATGGACCCGGTCCACGAGCACTGTGTTGTGAACCAAGCCCGGATGCGCACCACGTGTCAGCACGGGAAAAATTGTCTTTATCGATTTTTTCAATTAAAAATTTCATTGAAAAGCTTTCAAATTTCATATCATTTTCTTTATAACTCCAAAAATTATGAAACCTATTTCTAAAATTTTCTAAAATCAAGATCTTGCCAATGGAACTGGTCTTGTTCATTTTGGAGTTCCTTTATTATGAGTTTGATATTTATTTGCTCTCTCTGCTGTTGTGTCTTTTTTCGGTACTTTCGTTCGATTACGGTTCGAAGACGCAGGAGACCTCAACTTCGATCAAGCTCAAGAATACCAAGACTCGTTGCCTTTGACCAAAGCGAGTCAATACTTTGATCATTTTGAGCCTATATTTTATGCAAACTATGTTTATTTAAAATATTAAAGTTGCATGTTTTACTTCTGTAATCAAATGTATGTTAAGGCTTAAGGTAATTAAACACCCATTTGAGGATTTATTTAATTATTACCCATCCTTTGATAAATTAAATCCCTCATTCCATGTCACCCTAGTAATTATGTGGTAAATACTAGTATAGGTTGTATGTAAGCGACATGCTAGTTTTGCTTAAGTACTGGGACAATAAATGCCTCAACCATCATCTTTTAATCATGAAAGTGGTTTTGGGCAGTCATTGGATGTAAATGACTGGCGTGTTGTGTTAATTGGTTTTTCTCCCCAAAACCCTAAACAACTTGCTAGTACCATATCTGGGCGGATGAAAAGAGTGGTGGGTGCGGATGTAGCACGAGAATAGTTGGTATACGGTATGAACCGTCCAGATGACTTAAGGACTTAATCTTGTCATGACCTCCTGTGTAAAACAAGTACAATCATAAGTCTGCAAAGTGCAACTTGGCTTAGTAAAATTTATTGAACCCTGAAAGTCATCCCACAGCTGGTGTTTGGAAGCGTGCAAACAGCAGGATGCATGTATGCTTGAGAGGGACACCAAGGGAGGGTGAAGTTGCCAGCTGCGCTAGTCGTTGTGGCCGGGGCCAGCTGCGCTAGTCGTTGTGGTAAATATCCTGCACAACTTATGGGGGTAACCCATAGGGATGAGATGACGGAAGGGGCGAGGTAATTTGAAACGTTACTGTGACGATCGCTTAACAACATGACTAAGGAATCATGTGGGGTAACGAGTATGATTATCTCTTGTGGGTACAGTGTACAACCTCTGTAGAGTCTAAACTATTTAAACAGCCGCGCCTACGGTCAAAGGCAAACATGAGAACTTAACCTGAGTTAGTTCTTGTTGAGGATTAAAATATTCATATATTATCTTAATATATGATAAAGACCATACGTCTTCGTGGTCGTAACTTCTAAGACCACCGACCTAACTGGTCGTAGGTATTCTGAAGTTATCTAATGAATACGGTGGGACAAAGTTCCAAGCCTAGTCCACGACCAGGTGAGTGCTCGTAAAGCTATGAACAGGCGTTTAGGTCAAGTCTCCGACCACGCCACTCGCTATGTGATGAATGAACCACGTGTTTCATGTTCCACATAATACAACGCTATTACGGCTAATCATTTAACGTCTCCTAAATCATTAATCGCAGTAATGCTTGGCGTTTTCACCAACCGCCTTACGATTAGTGGAACCGCCAAGCCGCCGTCTCTTCCCGACGTGTGTGTCGCTCCCCAACGGATGTCTCTTCATGGGATAACTGCCACCGCTTCATCAACTATTTAAGGAGGGTCATGGAAGGACGAAAAGAGAGAAGACACGGGGTACAGCATAGACAGCACAAGCAGAAGACATCAAGCAAGATATAGCAAAGTGTTGTGTTTTTAGATACTCTCGGTGTTTGTAATTGCGAGTTCATAGCAATAAAGAGCAAGTTAGATCCACTCCCGTAAGTCACGCACATTTTCCTCTTTTCATTTATATATCCATAAGATCGGCGATTTGATCGTCGACAACCGGGCGCCGTCCGTGGGAAGATAGTGCAAAAATTTCTGAAGAGGTTCTTCGCTCAACTCATCCGTTTTCTTCATATTCGTAATCACAAGTATGGCGGGAACATGGGATGAGGAAAGCGGTTCGACTTGGATGACTACTCCAACCTTGACATGGAAGCTCGCATCCAAGCTATGCAACATGGGAATCTTCGTCCTCCTCGATGGTTCGCGGTCGGCGACGACAATAACTTGGCGGATGGATGAAGATACACCGCTGCGCCAAGCGCTTTACGAGGATCGGATCGTTCACCGGATCGGACGTCCGAATATTTTTCCAAGCCGGTTTCTCGGCCGTGACAAAGGTGACAACACCTCGGCCCACAACCCGAGGGTCAATATACCCTTGACATAGTCATGGGTGTGTATTCACCAACGGCCTCTGGAAATTCCGAGGACCAACCGCATCCGTAACAGTGTCGATGAGACCCTCACCGTAATGGACCGAGTAAGGGCGATAAGACTCGATGATCCGTCGGCAATCCGCGAATCGGTCGAGCCCGCCACGAAGACCTCGGGAGGTTCTCATCTCCGACCGGTCTCCATCGTGGAAGTCTCTCGGTAGAAGCGAGAAGTTCTCCGCTAGTCACGATGGAAGCTCCTCGGAAGATCGTTCTTTGGAAGCATGAGGTCAACACGATCGAAAT
The DNA here is from genome assembly GCA_036346395.1 of Hsuehochloa calcarea. NCBI lineage: Eukaryota > Viridiplantae > Streptophyta > Magnoliopsida > Poales > Poaceae > Hsuehochloa > Hsuehochloa calcarea. Next base: position 9,243,772 of record CM070601.1, on the reverse strand, counting down.
GCCGATCGTGATGCCACTCATAGTCTCGCACACCCCGCCTCGCCACCACCGCTAATGGAGATGGCGCGGCAATCAAGCACCACCTACCGAGGCGCGGAGCGATGGACGTCCACCGGCTAATACGGCGTGGTGCGGCCCACCAAGGATGACAGCATGACGGAGTTAGGCCAAGGTCCAGAGGAACTTGGGTCTCGAACACCAACATCTTCGATGAATCCTCCGAGACCTTCGATATGATTCGAACTTGTGTCGTATTCAAGATATTCTTAATATCTCGACCTGTCTGGTGAAGCTCTGGGCTTTACCCAATTGGTGGAGCAGGTATCGGAAATTCTTCAACGAGTATGCGCGCGCGAGCGTCTGAGGGGCAAAGGATGTCACAAAGTCTAACGGTGACTTCGTCCCAGCGCTCCTCCCTCAGTAGAGGGCAGCATGGTCACCCACCGGTACCTAGACCTCCTCGGTGATTCCGACCAGTAGGTCATGAAGGAAGAAGGTTGTTTCGAACAACGACCTCTTCCCCTAGCCAAGGAGAGCACATGCTTGGCCCAGATGATCTCCGTCATCATCTGAACCATGCTAATGGTCAAGGACGTCATGATAACGTCTGCGACCGGATCGGGACGACAGAGCCTCGGCGCTCAAATAGAAGAAACCGATCTCCTACTGATCATAGTCCGGCACCTTTTCCAAGAAGGCGCTATGAGTCAGTTACAGGTTGTAGAGCATTTTCTGCAGGGCTCCAAGCTGTACGTTGGCCTAATGGGTTCCGACCCGCCAACATGGATAAATTCGATGGATCTCAAAATCCATTAGAGTTTCTCCAGATATATACCACTGCCATCAGAGCGGCGGGTGGTGATCAAAACGTGATGGCTAATTATTTGCCCATGGTTCTCGAAGGATCTGCTCGGTCTTGGTTGCTTAACCAACCGGTCGGATCTATTTATACTTGGGAACAACTCTGCGATCTTTTGATTGTGAATTTCCAGGGTACGTACGATCGCCCTAGAAAGGAGGATGATCTCCATCGGACTCGGCAAGAACCAAAGAAAACTCTCGTCGATTACATCAAGAGGTTCAAACCGAGTTCAAAATTCTATTCGAGATTGCGAATCTTACGTGATTCGAGCATTCAAAGCGAGTTTAAGGAATTGGCGGTTTACGGAGGACATTGCTATGAATCCTCCACGAACAACGGCCGAACTCTTTGACATGGCTGATAAGTATGCGGCCGCTAGTGAGGCGGTTGAATGGAGTGAAGCCATTGATCGAAAAGATAAAATCCCGCAACCTGGCATTGAAAAGTCAGAAAAGAATCCCAAGAAGGTTTCCAAGAAGAAGAAGCACCGCAAAATGGGCACCAAGGAAGTCCTAGCGGTTCCGGATAAAGCGTTCAAGGGTAAGAAGGATTATACGGTCGGGCAAAGCCAAAGTTCGACCGATAGCCATAATAAAGGTAAGAAGTGGTGTCCACTTCACCAACAAAGCGAGGGCATGACTTGCGCTTTGTCGTGTTTGGCAAAAGAAGTGGAGTATTTCTATGTAGGTAAAGGTCCACTTCCGCAATCCAGAGTTGGGGAAACAAGTTCCAAAAGGACAAGGATGGCGGCGAAGAGATGGAGTACCGGGAGCCTCGGTAGACGGTAAATATGATCTTTGGAGGATCTTCTTCGTGCGACTCACGCCGTCATCCGAAAGCCATGGGCGAGAGGTCAAACTGTCGGAACCCGATCATCACCAAACCATCAAGGTAGTCGGATCCGTGATCTCCTTGACAAAGAAGATTGCCTTGTCTCATCAACTCGTAGGGTAGGTTCCCTATTATTGTAGAGCCTACTATTAATAATTGCAAAGTCAATCGAGTTTTGATAGCGGTGGTAGCTCTTTAAATATCTTATTTTGGGAGCTTTAGAAGATATGCGTGTTCCTAGATCAAAGATAAAACGGTGAAATCGCCTTTCATGGCATAGTTCACGGTTCTACCGCCAAACCGATAGGACAAGTGTCCTACGGTCACGTTCGGAAGCCACGATAACTTCGAGCGGAAAAATTTCATTTGGCGTGGTTGATTTGAAACCGCATATAATGGAATTCTTGGTCGTCCCGCATTAGCGAAATTCTTGATAGCCACGCACTACGGGTATCAAAGTTTGAAAATGCCAGGACCAAAAGGGGTAATCATGGTTCGTGGAGATCGCAAAATGGCATACGCATGTGATCGAAGGTCTTTAGAACTGGTCGATGAGTTACCGACCAGAAATTCTGACTCATCATCTGTGCAGGTCAAGCACTCCAGACCCAAGATAACGCCCAAACCGTCCGACCAGACCAAAGAGGTTCCACTCGACAAAGGCGCTCCTTCAGGAAACGCCATGTCAAGCAATGCTGATGGATCCTCACCAAAGGTGCTGATCGGAGCAGGACTCAATCCTAAATAGGAAGAGTCGCTCGTCTCCTTCCTCCGAGCAAACAAGGATGTGTTCGCATGGCAAGCGTCCGACATGCCCGGAGTCCCCAGGGAGGTGATCGAGCACAAAGCTAGCGCTCGGCGACAAAAATCGGTCAGCGAAGCTCGGGCGTTTGGACCCGGCCGGAAGGGCGCCATCGATGCGAGATTGACAAGCTCTTAAAGGCTGGATTCATTCGTGAAGTACATCACCCTCAATGGCTCGCTAATCTTGTAATGGTTAGGAAGAGTAATGGGAAATGGAGGATGTGTATAGACTTCACAGATCTTAATAAAGCTTGTCCGAAGGATGATTTTCCCCTTCCTCGCATTGATCAACTTGTAGACTCTACCTCCGGTGCTAGTTATTAAGTTTTTAGATGCTTACTCGTGGTACCACCAGTTAGTATGAGTAAAGGAGATGAAGAAAACTTCCTTCATCACTCCATTTGGCACTTTCTGTTATATAAAAATGCCCTTTGGTCTCAAAAATTTGGTGCAACTTTTCAAAGATTAATGAGAAAACCTTGACCCACAAATAGATCGAATTTGGAAGCCTCGTTGATGACTTGGTAGTGAAAAGTGTCAACTCCGCGACCATATGCTTGACCTTAAAGAGACTTTCAATAACTTGAGAAGACATAACCTCAAGTTGAATCAGGAGAAGTGTGTGTTGGGGTTTCATTTGGAAAGTTGCTCGGTTTCCTAGTTTCGGCTAGAGGTATCGAAGCAAACCCGGCGAAGATATCGCCATCCATCGATCGCCCCGACCACGAAGAAGGAAGTCGAAGCTAACCGGTCGTATGGCGGCAAGAAAGTCGTTTCATAGCCAGGTTGGGGGAAAAGGGACTACCTTTCTTCAAACTTCTTCGAAAACATGGAAGTTTCGAGTGGACGACGGAAGCGAATGATGCCTTTGAAAAGCTCAAAGTGTACCTTACGAGTGCCCCGGTCTTAGTTTCTCCAAGACCAGGGGAAACACTGTTGATTTACGTGGCTGCAACGCCACAAGCTGTCAGCGGTGTACTGATCGTAGAACGTGAAAACGTCCAACGACCAGTGTATTACGTAAGCGAAGTCTTACATGGGCCAAAGGAAAGATACCCACAGGTACAGAAGTTGCTTTATAGTCTCCTTATGGCTTCAAGGAAACTAAGGCATTACTTTCAGGCCCACAAAGTGGTCGTGCCTACTGGATATCCCTTAGGTCAAGTCCTTGGAAATAGGGAATCGTCAGGACGAATAGCAAAATGGGCGGTGGAACTAGGGACGTTCGACCTCCATTTCATCTCACGAACAGCCATAAAGTCTCAGGCAATAGCAGAATTCATTGCCGAGTGGACAAACCCAGAATCTAAGCAAGGACCTGAGTACGAGCACCACGACGAGTGGACAATGTACTTCGATGGTTCCTTAATGCTTAAGGGATCGGGGGCTGGAGTCGTCTTGATATCCTCTACCGGCGAACACATCAAGTATGCCGCCCAGTTTAACTTTCCCGCTACAAACAATGTGGCAGAGTACGAAGGTTTCTTTGGCGGGACTTGACGGCTCGTTCGCTCGGGATTCGCAAATTGCTAGTGAAAGGCGATTCTCAACTAGTAGCGAATCAAGTAGGGAAAGAGTACCAATGATCGAGTACCAAGATGTCTTCCTATCTGGCGGAAGTACGGAAAATCGAAAATCACTTCTTGGTTTCGGATCCAACATATTCCTAGAAAGGAGAACTTTCTAGCGGATCGGCACGGATGGCCTCTACTAGGTCAACCGTCCCGCCAGAGTTTTTCTCGAGCAACTCGATTCACCCTCGGTAGTCGAGCATTCGAGAACATCGATAGTTTACATCGGATCAATCCTATTGACTCGATAACTTAGATGCTCCACGGATCGGTAGCGATCAAGGTAGAGAGCGGATGACATCGATCTACCATTATCTTGACATGACCTAATTCACGAAGATGATGTAGAGGCCGATCATTATATACGAAAGGCCAAATCATACACTCTAATCGAAAGTACCTTGTATAAGCGAGGATCTCATGGGGTGTTGATGAGATGCATATCTCAATCGGTGGCATTAGGTTGCTAACGAAATTCATGAAGGAGTGCATGGAGCACATCGTTCCTATAGAACCTTGGTCGGTAAAGCCTTTAGGCAAGGATACTCTTGCCAAGCGCCCTTCATGATGCAAAAGAGCTCGTGAAGGCGCGTACAATGTCAGTTTCATAGCCGACAAGTACATCGGTGGCGCAAGCTTTGCAAACAATTCCTCTTTCTTGGCCTTTTGCAACACAGGGACTAGACATTACGGGACCATTCCCAAGAGCACCCGGGGCTTCAATTCTGTTCGTCATGATTGACACGTTCACAAAATGGATTGAAGCCGAGCGGTTGTAAAGTTACAAGCCGAAGCCGCTAAGAGGTTCATAACAAAAAGCGTGATTACGCGATTTGGTATACCCGATCGTATCATCACGGACAATGGTACCCATTCTCAAGTAGCAATTTCGAGAATTGCGAAGAACTAGGAATCAAAATCCATTTCGCTTCGTGGCTCATCCACGAGCAATGGAGCGATCGGCGTGCCAATGGTACCCTAATACGAGGATAAAACGCCGAGTATTCGACCGATTAATAAAGCGGTCGAGCTTGGGTTCAAGAACTTCCTTACATTTTATGGGTCGTCGGACCACGACGATCGTGCGGCCGGTGAGACACCTTTCTTTTTAGTTTATGGGGCGAAGCTATGCTTCCTCGAGTGAAAATTGGCTCTGCTCGCGACCGATTGTTTTAACTTAAACAATCGGGAAGAACATCGACTCGGCGACATCAATTTCCTTGAAGAAAGAGCGAAACCAAGCTTTGATATCGTTCGGCAATCTACCAACAAGCCATGCGAAGGTACTACAATCGTAAGGTGCAACCTCGCAACCTAGGCGTAGGTGATCGGTTCTCGAGAAAAATTGAGCCAAGCGGGCGCAATAAACTCTCCCTAAGTGGGAAGGTCCTTACACCGTGGTCGAAGTTACAGACCGGGCTCGATCGATTAGCCATGTCGACGGCGGGGTTTTGTCAAATTCATGGAACATTGACCAATTGCGTAAGTTCTTTGTTTAAATTCTTCATTTCATTTCATTCCATTTTTCATTTAAATTCTTTAAACATGATAATTAAATTTGGAGTAGTGAGTGATGTTATTTATATGGCGTTGCCTAATCACAGTCATTGCGGTTCGTATGCTCGGATTATAAAGCGTATAGTTTATGTTTCAAAATTACTTTCTACTCTTGTTTGGCTCTTGGTGGGACACGGAAAACCTCCTAGTCGAAGTCTCTCCTTTTTATGACGTGGTTCCGCCATGGAAGGAGCTTCCTAGCGACGGTCTTTTCCTATGATCCCATTGCCGGTCGGACTAAGAGCATGAGCACGTCTTGCGAAATGTATTTTATACCTTTATTTCCTAGCTAGGTTCATTCCGACCAGTATTGAGCATCGCATAGAAGTAAAACCACTTGTCTGCTTTTAGCATATGTTTTCATGTTTTCCTCTTATCAAGGATAATTCTTTATTTTTCTGACCATATGTTGTTTTAGTAAAGTACTTTGATAATTAAAAACAGATTTACAACTAGCCGAAACCTACACGGTTCCGACCATAAAGGTTTCCTAGTATTACCACGATCAATTTTTTACCGATCAGTACATGCTTACAAGTAATGGTTGAGATTTGGATTTATATTCTTGGCCTCGGGTAGTACTATTATATAGTAAAGATCTTCTACTATATAACGATCGGGGCTAGATAAGACATAAATTCACAAAGTCGAATAGGATGAATAAAAGAATTTTTTCCATTTTGATAAGAGAAAGGTAAGTCTTTACATTGTATGCATTGTTTTTTCTGCTGCCTAAACTACTAGAGAATGCCTAAACTAACTCTTGCTAGATGGAGATCGACTTCCATCTCTTCTGCGACCTTTTCGCCTAGAGGTTTCATCTCTGCGAGGATCGATTTGCCTCTGCGGGTAGCGGTTGAAATCCTCTGCGATGGCTTGAAGGTTAGTTGATGGGTGGAAGCTTTCGGTTTGCCAAAGCAAGACCGACTCCTGTGCAATAAACTCCTTAACGGAGTGGGCATATTTCTCCTAGTGGTCTTGAGCAAAACCTTGAGCTCTTCCAAAGAAAGAGCCTAGGAAGTTGATCTTTTCTATTGGGTCACTCAAGGAGGGCAAGCTTGATCCGTGCCCATGTCAAAGAGCATTTTGTTCAATGAGGTGATTTTCTCATCTAAACTAAGCACGAGGGTCGCCCCTTGTCTTGCTCAAATTCGAGCTTTCTTCGCTCTGGTCAATGCTTGTTTTTGTTACGCATAGACAAAGCGAGTATTAAGTAAAAGATTGGAAGACATACTAAGTCATGACTACGACTAGTTACCTTCCTCTCTTCTTGGAATCATCCGAAGCTTTTTATTCTTTGGTCGTCAAGTCTTGATCGTAGGTTCTTAGCTGAAGTTCTTCTTCAAGCTTTATTCTTACGGCCTTTTCAAATTAAAGCATCTTCTTTTATTTTCTCTAAGTCTATCAAAAGAATTCTTGATAAGGGAGAATAAATAAAAGAAAAGTCTTAATGAGAAAAGAAGAGGAACTCTTACTCTCTATCTCAGAGTGTTTTTCCTCTAATATCCTAACTCGCTCGGTTAGTCCTCCGACAGTAGCGAGGTTTTCGATCATATCTTTGCATAAGTAGCATTTCTTCCATAAACCTTCCTGTAAACTTTGAGAAAGGTTATGGAGAGAATTGAAGACACTTACCCGAATTACGACATCATTGTAATCGGTACAAATTTTATCGGGCTTCGCCTGCATCAGGCGATCCGATATTCTTCCCCAATAATCATCAAGTTCCTTACTCGCGGCAAATCGAGTTGAGAAAGGAAACTTGTTAGTTTTGGAGGGATGACCTTCAGGTACTGGAACCTGTGGAAGATCAGCAGTGGTCTCTACCTCCGTTGCCGGCATAGTGACTACTACGGGATCTAACTCAGTTTCCAGAGCCGAGGTTGGCTCGGGGGCTCCTCCGACCACGTCATCCTCAAGATGTCTTACCTGAGGAAGACAATGACAAGGACCACCTCCGATCACCTGACGTGTTGAATGCGACTGGTCGGAAGCGACCAGGGATTCAGCAGATCTGCACGAGAGAAACAGAAAGTTCAATTCTACTTGGAATATACGAGGTATGCTTTTCATATAAAAGTTGTACATACCTGGTTGTTTTCTTAGTCTTGATCTTATAGCGCGCTGGCTTAAAATCCGTTGCGCCTGTTTTTCTCTTCTTTTCAATTGTTCCCACTAGTTCCGAACTGGTAGGTTCAATTGTATGCTCTACACTCCCGATCAGGAGATCAGAAGCAATGTTCTCGACCATCTGGTCAAGAGCAAAATTCCTAACTCCTGGATCAGAAAGTGTAGTTTCACTGGTCTCAGGAACAGCTGTCTCATAGACAACTAGACGAGACTCAGTGATTGCCGCCTGTATTAACAAAACAAAGTTAATCAGGTGAAGAATATGCTTCATCTTACAGAAGTTATTTCTTTCAGTTGCTTACCTCAGCATGACCGCTGCCCTCAGCGATCACAAGGCTGGTCGGATAATCAATAGGCTCACATGTCTCCGTAGCCTCGTTGATCTTGAGTCCGACCAACTACACATAAAGAGGATTAAAACCGATCGAAATTAACTGGAAAGGTGAAAAGAAGTTAATACGCTTACCCTAAGTCTTTCGGTCCTTTCCTCGGCACCAGCAAGTGCTAGGATTAAGGGAAAACTAGCCATGTCATCAGGTTCGCCAGCACAGATCATTTTGATCATGTTTCTGACGTCCTCAGAAGACAAGACTATGACAAATGTCGAAGAGTTTTTCCTTCGACTATCATTCTACGACATTCTCATGGTCGTAAGTCCATTTACGAAACCTTTATCAAGTAAGTTACTTTCACTTAAAGCTGGGGGGCTAGATGACGAGGATCTAATAATCCTCATTTTATCTTTTATCTATAATTCTTATTATGGGTAAATATGATGTCACATAGTCCCCAGAGGTACCCCTTATCTATAAGGGAGAAGCCCAACAAGTGATTGTAAGTTCTTCTACAATCACCCCCATAGTCGTGAGTCTTGCTACGACTATATCATGGTCGTAAGTCCTTCTGCGACCACTACATAGTCGTAAGTCCTTCTACGATTGCACGGTCGTAAGTCCTTTTACGATCGCTACACAGTCGTAAGTTCTTCTACGACCGGGTAAACTTCGACCACCTTATAATCAAACCTACGGTAGTGGGTCCAATTGATTAAGGAATCGAGCGGTCTACACGCACTATTATTCCGCTTATTAATGGTGTGTAACTACCCCATTATCTACGGAAGATAATTGCGGACGGCGTGAAGAAGCCAAGGCGTCGGTAATTCTCGCCATCATGCGCAGATTCTTTGGATTAATTAGGCGCATCTCCATGAGACAAAACGGCTACTTCTTCACGACTATATAAGGGCATCAATCGAGAGATGAGGGGACGGCGAACAAGAGCTAGTCAAGTAGAAACACAAGTACTATTCTCTGTAATAGTCTTAGTCCTTTCTTGGATCATCAAGAATACCATACACAGGATTAGGGTTATTATTCTCTTGGAGAAGGCACGAACTGTCTAAACATCCGTGTCAATCCACTCTGCGTGATCTCATCTCTAGGAGACCCCGAATCAAACAATCTTTACGTAAGATCGGTTCTAATACACCGCGGTTGGCGCCGTCCGTGGGGATCTTAGGTAATCTCTTGTCAACATACTCTCTTTTTCCAATCTCATGCAATTATGGCGGGAGAATGGAGCGAGGAGAACTGGTTTGACTTGGCGGTTCTGTGACGTCGACATGGATGCGGTTTCGACTACTGAGCCGAGTGATGCATCCGCGATGGTGATGTTGCCTCCGGAGATTATTCTCAGAAACCATCCCATTAATGGAGTTGAGGAGGATCCTTATCCCCACAACAATACGTCCAACGGAGGAGCCAATTCCCTCAAAGGACAAGGGTCAATCCGACGGGGACCGCTCCCGGGAGGACTCACAACACAACGAGTTCTTTCTCCAAGTGTTCAAGTCCCCTTAAGGCGGTCCGACTTGGTAAGTCAAGTTCGGAAGCCACCATTCCGGACTCCACGGCATCTAGTGATCCTCTCTCGGGGTAACTCGGAGAGGGTGGGATCAAGCATGCTTTTCTGCAAATTCGACCGTCTCCCGCAGATCTCATTTGCGACGGAGCGATTATAACCGGAGTTCCCCTACGGAGGATTACTCCAAGTCGCCAGATGGTGTCCTCGAGCACTCCTCAAGCGGGAGGCCTCGGCGCAAGTGAGAATCATCAGCGGAGGTCTTCGTCCTTCCCCAAATCGTGGTCGACCTCATGGAGGCCGAGATAAGAACACTCCCGAAGATCACACTGCTGCGCCCCTCGTGGTAATGGCAAGGGCACCACCGTTGGCGAGAGAGAACCAACACTCGATGACGCGAGAAATCCTCGACATTCTCGCACTCCACTAAGAAGGCCTCAAAGACCTGATGAGGAGGATTTTGATGTCGTCAGAAGAAAGAAAATTGCAGTCCAGAAGAACCTGCCTGGGCGCACTCAACATCAGTCGGAGGAGGTACAAGAACTCCAGGACATCAACGACTTGCTCGAGAATCCCAGTCAAGAGCTTGCTCGAACGCCAGGGTACGATCTCTTTGCTGAAGAGATTACGCAAAGACTTCGAACTGTGATGACAAGGTGGAGGTACCTCATCGACAACATTCGGTAGTCGCAAAGAATCGACTTCCTCAGCTACCAGTCAATCGAATATTTCTCTACGTAGGAATCGACACGGCCATAAGGCGAATCGATCTCCTATTCGGAGAAATACCTTTCGATCAGCTGAAGATCAAGAAGCCCCTCGGAGAGGTGATCATTCACCACTTCGACAAAGAAATTCACAACGAGTGGAATACGAGGAGTATTCTCCTCGTAGAACTGAGGCCTACTACGAGCAGTCACTGTTCAGGGTATCGTCGTATCGATCACTGGTGACATTAACCCTTCTTTCCGCAAAGAAGGCGTCAAGAAGTGATTCTGGGATTTGGGCATTTTCGCCGACCTTCGCGATTATTTGGCCACCTCATTTTCGACCAGTGAACATGGAGAAATTTGATGGATCTCAAAATCCCATCGAATTTCTTCAGATCTATACAACAGCTGTCCGAGCAGCAGGAGGAGGAGAGCATGTGATGGCGAATTACCTTCCGACTGTGCTCGAAGGATCCGCTCGATCGTGGTTATTAAACCAACCACTCGAGTCGATCTACTCTTGGCAACACCTCTGTGATCTTCTACAGGCGAATTTCCAAGGCACATACAACCGCCATGGAAAGAAGGCGACTTGCCGGATAAAGCAGAACAACAACGAGACTTTGCGTCAATTCATCAAGCGCTTTAGTCGGGTTCGTAACTCAATTCGGATATTTCGATTCCTCTGTGATCGGGGCTTTTAAGCAAGGAGTCCATGAGAGAAGAATAACGGAGGACATTGCTCTAAATCCTCCCAACAACATTGCGAACTCTTGAGATGGCGATCGATATGCAATCGCTTACGAGGCGGTCGAGTGGAACAACACTATCGATCGAGAAACATATACTCCTCGAGAGCGGTGAAGTTGGTAAGGATAAAAAAGCAAAAAGTCCAAGAAGAAAATAAAAGTCAAAACCACAAACCGTGGTTCCAAGGAGGTTCGCCGTGAAAGATGGAGAGCCCCAAACCACTAAGTCGTACCTGATCAAGGCAAAGGTAAGCTCCACGATCGTAGGAGCGACAAACCAAGGTGGTGTCCTTTTCATAAAAGGAAGGACATGACCTCCATCGCCGAAGTTTTCCAAAGAAAGCTCGAGGACTACTACAACGAAAGCACCACTCCCTACTCTCGGCGGGTAGGACATACGAGTGGCCAAAAGTCGTCGGATGATGAGGAGATGCCGTTCAAGATCCGCAACATACCGTTGAGCACATCTACGGAGGATCATCGACATCGACTCAAGCGACAACTTAAAGGCTGCGGACGAGAGGTAAATTCTATACATACTCCTCTCGTCAATAAATTACCAAGTGGTGGAAGTTACCATCTCTTTTGAGAAGGATGACTGCCCAATCACTACGAGTCGATCAGGTCGATATCCGATTGTGGTCGAACCCACCATCAACAACTGTCGGGTCAATCGAGTGTTGGTTGATGGTGGCAGTTCTTTGAACATATTATTTACTAATGCCCGGGCGAGATGCAAGTACCGGGACAAAGGTAAGGCGATGCGATACTCCTTTCATGGAATCGTCAGGGGTCTTGAGCCAAACCTATTGGCCAAGTTTCTCTTCCTTTAACATTTGGCTCACCAAGTAATTTCAGGACAAGAGAAAGTCTCCTTTGATGGGGTCGATTTCGATCGGCATATAACGCCATACTCGGACGACCAACTTTGGCAAAATTCTTAATGGCTACTCATTACGGGTATCAATGTCTTAAGATGCCAGGTCCCAAAGGAGTGATCACCATTCAGTGTGACAAAAAGATGGCGTATAGCTGCGACCGTCGATCCCTCGAGATGGTTGGTCAAATACCAACTCGAGATGAAAGTCGACTTCGACTAGCAAGTCGAAGCCTAAAGTCGCACACAAAGCCGAGCGACCAAGTCAAAGAGGTTCCTCGGGCCTTGAGAAGAACCCTCGAAGGCTGTTCGCATCGGGAGACTTCCGACCCCAAATAGGAAGGCGCCCTCATTACCTTCCTCAGAGCTAACGCGAGATGTCTTTGCGTGGCAAGCATCCGACATGCCCGGAGTCCCGTGGAGGTGATCGAGCACAGGCTAGCTTTACGGCCTGATAAAGTACCTGTAAAACAAAAATTACGGAGATTTGCCCCTGATCGACGAGATGCTATTAAATCAGAGTTGGATAAGCTACTTAAAGCAGGCTTTATAAGAGAAGTCAACCACCAGTGGTTGGCTAACCCTGTAATGGTCAAAAAGTCAAACGGCAAATGGCGTATGTGCGTGGACTTTACTGATCTTAATAAAGCTTGTCCAAAAGATGATTTCCCTTTACCTCGTATCGATCAGCTGGTTGATTCAACCTGCAGGTTGTGAGATATTAAGTTTTTAGATGCATATTCGGATACCACGGATCAATATGTGTTTAAGCGATGAAGAAAAGACCGCATTCATTACTCCATTTGGTACCTTTTGCTATGTCAAAATGCCATTTGGTCTAAAGAATCTTGGTGCTTCTTTTCAACGCCTAATGCAATCGACTTTTTCATCTCAATTAGGCCGGAATTTGGAAGCCTATGTTGATGATCTAGTCGTAAAAAGCATTAAGAGACTTAATCATATCACTGACCTACAAGAAACATTCGACAACCTCAGAAAGCACCGCTTAAAACTCAATCCAGAGAAGTGTGTGTTTGGAATTTCTTCAGGAAAATTGCTTGGATTCCTAGTATCTGAACGAGGAATCGAAGCAAATCCTGAAAAAATAAAAGCCATCCTCAGATGCGTCCTCCAAACACAAAAAGGAAGTTCGAAACTCTTTGGGTGCATGGCGGCTTTAAGTCGTTTCATTGCGACTAGGAGAAAAGGACTACCTTTCTTTAAACTTCTCAGGAGACATGAAGGTTTTGAGTGGTCGAACGAGGCAAACACTGCCTTTGAGGATGTCAAGAGGTATCTTTCGAGTGCTCCTGTTCTGGTTTCTCCAAAGCCAGAAGAGACGCTCCTAATTTACCTAGCTGCCACGCCACAGGCAGCAAGCGCAGTACTAGTCGTAGAACGTGAAAACGTACAACGACCGGTTTACTACGTTAGCGAAGTTTTACGGGCCTAAGGGCGTTACCCTCGGGTCCAAAACTTCTATATGCCCTCCTCATGTCTTGAGAAGCTGCGGCATTATTTTCAGCGCACAAAATAGGTGTCTTGTCCGAGTTTCCTTTGGGAGCAATCCTCCATAATAAGGAAGCAATGGGGCGCATGGCAAAATGGTCGATCGAACTTGGGAGTTCGACCTCCATTCGTGTCGACGGCCATAAAATCCGGATCTTGGCGGACTTTGTCGCGAATGGACAAATCTGAACTGTTCGGGATCCCGATCTGATTCCACGATCGGTGGATGATGTACTTTGACGGGTCACTTACTTTAAGTGGCTCTGGGTCGGGTGGTCTGGTATCTCCTACAGGAGAAACCTTAAAGTATGCCATACAATTAAACTTTCGTGCCACTAACAATGTGGCGAGTCACGAAGGTTTGCTAGGCGGCATACAGTGCGAAAGCACTCTCAATTAAATCGACTACTCGTGAGAGAGACTCTCAACTAGTCGTGAATCAAATCGGGAAAGAGTACCGGTGCTCTAACTCAACAATGGCTCGGTACTTATCGAAATCGTAAGCTAGAAAAACATTTTTAGGTTTGAGGTACAATTTATCCCTCGAAAGGATAATTTCTCATGAGACCAACTTGCTCGGATGGCTTCTTCCGATCCACGAGTACCAAAGGAGTTTTCTTGGAGCAACTCCAAAACCGTCTCGGTCGAAGAACCGAGACACCTCCTCTTGAGATGGCCTCATTAGATTACGAGGATACGGATGATTCCCATCTACGAGTATCTTTACAAGGGTTCGTGCAGAAGATGATCTTGAGGCGGATCGATTGTCAAAAGCCAAAATGTATACTTTGGTTGAAGGAGTCCTCTATAAGCGAGGAACCCAAGGGATACTCATGCGATGCATTCCGCAAAGCGAAGGAATAACACTCCTTCACGATATACAGTGGCATCTGTGGGACGCATGCTTCCTCTGAGAACATTGGTTGGTAAAGCCTTTCGACAAGGTTTTCTTGGCCTCTGACCTGTCGATGCTAAGGAGGTGGTTAAAAGTGTGTCGATGCCAATTCCATGGTAGACGGATACACCAACCGGCTCAAGCATTACAGACGATACCTCTTTCTTGGCCTTTTGCGACTGGGGCTTGATATCCTAGGACCATTTCCCAAAGCTCCGGAGGTTTGAATTCCTTTTGTGGCTATTGACACGTTCACAAAATGGATCAAGTGAACTCATGCTGGGATAACACTAAGCGACAAAAAGATTCATGATGAGAAGCGTAATTAGTCGATTTGGAGTTAAGTCGGATAATTACGGACAATGGTAAACAATTCGCAAGTGCAAAATTTGGGAATTTTGCGGCGAGTTGAGTACCAAGCTATGCTATGCTTACATTGCGCATCCCCAAAGCAACGGGCGGTCGAGCGTGCAAGCGGTCAAATAATGCGAGAATTAAAACTCGAGTCTTGACCCGACTTGTTAAGCGCTGGGGCTTGGGTACAAGAATTACCCTCCATATTATGGGCGGTTAAATGCGACCACCGATCGAGCAACGGGAGAAACACCATTTTTCTAGTTTTGAGCCGAAGCCATGCTTCCTCCGGAACTAAAATTGCGGTCGACCCGAGTTGAAACCTTCAACAACTCAGACCAGGAACAACTTCGAGCAGATGACATTAACCTACTCGAAGAGAGGAGAAACCTAGCCTTAATCCGTTCGGCGGTCTACCAACAAGCCTGCGAGATACTATGATCGTAAGGTCCAACCTCGCTGACCTTCTTTGTAGGTGACTTGGTATTGAGGCTCGCCAATCCAAGTCAATCGGAATAAACTTTCCCCAAATGGGAAGGTCCTTACGATGGTCGAATAACTTCGGCGTGGTCGCACGACTAGCAATGGAAGATGGGCGAGTTCTCTCAAACTCTTGGAACATCGACGATTCACAAATTCTATGTGTGACCGGTTTCTCGAGCAATAAAAGTCCGAGTTCTTTCTACCTCTTTTGCTTTATTTTGAGTAGTGCTTTTTAATCTTTCGACTATGATTTTAAAACACCCGATTTTCTTTACACCGCCAAAAGCGAGCGTCATCCGGTGAAACTTCTCCTCTCTGCATGTGGTTACGCCCACTAGAAGGAATTTCCTAGCATCGACTCGTTACTCATTTTTACGCCAATACAAAGAGCTCGGGTTTTATCTAGTCGTAATGTTCTCAAAGCCAACTCTCTCAATCTTAGTCTATTTTTTGATAAATTCAAAAATATTCTAAATAGAGTGCACTTTCTTACATTAGTTCGACCACCTTTGGTGTACTCGATTTGTTTTAAGCGGTGAAGGAAGAGACACACCTAGTCGAAGTCTTTCCTCTCTGCATGTGGTCCCGCCCACTAGAAGGAAACTTCCTAGTGTCGCTCGATCTCCTACTTTTGCTCTTGGAAGAGATTTATCAAGTCCACCAAAAAGGACGAACGAATGACTAAAGTCCTCTAAGGCGTTTGTTTAACTCAAGTTGCTGTTCTTGGTTTGATTAAACTAGTCGGAGATGGGAACATCACCTAGTCGAAGCCTTTCCTCCCTGCACGTGGTCCTGCCCACTAGAAGGAACTTCCTAGTGTCGAGTCGTTTCTACTCTTTTCGATCGATTGCTTGACAACCGTAACAAAAGCTATAAGTTAAATAAACCTCTCTTTGTTTTCAGAAACCCCATTTTTAAACACTATTTATTTAGATTGTCTAAACAATCTAAGCAAATAGTCGGGGGCTAGGATAAAGTTATTAATTTGACTTCAATTCTTAGTCTTTCTTTCGTTTATTATCTTTTGAGTTACTAACTACTCGACAAGATGATTTTCGTGAAATAAAGCGGATCATATATTACTCATCAACAAAATTATGCGCCTTACAAGGTAGTTACAAGATTACTCGAAGGGAGAGCCTAGCCGCATTTCCTCCGCCACCTTTTGCCAATCGATCGCATTTCCTCAATCAGACGACTTGCCTCTGATTCAGGACAGTCGAAGTCGGCTTCGATTGGTTTAACATTAAGGCGGGGGTCTTGAGCTTTAAGTTTCGCCAAAGCGTAACTTACTGCAGCTTCGACTGCCTCCCTTATTGATTCAGCTTGATTAGTCTTGAGTGGTCACCATTTCTTGTAATTTTCCGACTTGTTCCCCAATGGTACTTGTGTGGCGACTATGGTATCTTCTCGAGGAGTTTTCCCTCGTAATGTAGCTCACTAAGCACATTGTTCAGAGAGTGATGTTGCCTTGAAGACTAGTCTTCATCGACTCCATCTCTGTTGGGTACAAGTCGAAGCCTCGCAAGCTTCTTGTTTTCGACCACTTGTTACGAAAAGAATAATATCGGTCAAACAAAAATATATTTCTAGAGGAAGATAACACAAAGATAATTATAGGTAAAAGCTTTTCTTACCTACTAATTGAGAATCCAATTTCTTGACCTCTTCTCGATGGGAAGCAGCGGTTTGACATGCTTTTTCTCCCATGCTCGATGTCCTCGCATTCATCTTAGCAATGCGAACGGACTCATTGCGATTAAGGTCTTTGCTTGGATTTGACCTCGAGGTTTCTCAATTGGGCGACAATTTACGAACAAGAAATTGGCATTAGAAAAGGAAAATACTCAAAAGGATAACAGTAAAGATTTACTTACGTTAATCGAGTTCTAAAACCATCGAGTTCTTGATCCTTATTCGCGTGTAATGCGGAAAACTCTGAATAACCAAAGATTTTTCTTGAACTTGATGCGAGCTTCGCATCTCTTTTTCTTTATCCGAGAAGAAAGGAGAGTCGGGTAAAGGTTAAAGATCAAAAGCGTCTTAAGTTCGAACTTATCGTTTATTTTTCCTGCAATCTTTTAGATGCGAGACAGTCTCTCAAGTCTATCCGAGAGGACTAATACTTGTTCCTTAGCCTCCTCGACTCTTCTTTTTCATAGTCGAGTGAGTCACCTAAGGTCTTCGTATCACCGTTTAACCTACAAAGAACAGAGCGAAGATAAACATCGGTAGAATGGTTGTGAGTACTTCTACAACCACCGACCTAGTCGTAAGTTTTTTGCGACTAAGATATGGTTGTAAGTCTTTCTCGACCACTACTGGTCGTAAATAGTCGTAAGTTTTTACGATCGATACTTCGTCATGAGTTTCTTCCATGACTATTCTCATAAAACATTTTACAGTATTTAAGTCGAAAACAACTATGAATGATAAGTGACTTACCACCTCTCGCCTCTGCAGCAGACTAGTTCTTTCTCTGTCTTAGCTCTAAAAGTTGTCGATGATACTCACCGACAACGACAATTTGCTCCAGATTTTCGCAAAAGAAAGCAGTGAGAAGGAAGGAAAGCCACATATATAAGTATTCGAAGATACTTACATTCATAGTCGTCTTAGCAAAATCGAATATACAAGGTCCGGTCTTTGCGACTTATCTATCCTCGCGACTTTGTCCCACCACACCTTCTCGAGGCTCGTTGTCAAAAGTATTCTCCGTATTGGGAATATCTTTGGGATGGGGACTCGGTCACGAGATTTGTAAGCGAAGACCCACGACGGAGGCGGGCCCAAAGAAGTCACCACGAAGTTGAAATTTTCTCCTTACGGTTCGTGATTTCTCTTTGGGTAGGGAAGGAACGCCTCCTCGATTTCCTTCCCAGAGCGGTCGCAGGTGGTCACCACCTTGACCAGAGGCTTCCATTTGCCTCTGTTGTTTCTACAACTTCGATGGTCGAGAGGCCACCTCAACAAGAATACCGCTACCTCAAGAGTCGTGAATACGACTTCAAAGCAGATGTGGAGTCACTGCAGGAGTCTCGACTTCATCGGCCACTGGGCCAAGGGTGATGCTTGACCACCTCCATTGCTACCTCTCCGAAGAGTGAAGGGATAGCAATGGACTTCTCACAGAAGCATTCCTTGGGTCAAGGAGTCGGATGAAATAAAGAAAAGCAAATTAGGTTGTGAAAAGAAAAAGGTAAATGTCGTTCTTACACTTCAAGACATTTCACATACTCTGCACTCTGGTCTTAACCAGGAATTTTGGAGCAATGCTGCCCGATAGCTGGAATCCACTTCACCAGAGCATTCTCTGGAATCTTCCCGGCATCGACCAAAATCTTGATCTTAGCCGCATCCATCTCCGATTCCTCCCATTCGGAAACTCTCTTGGCCATTTCGCTCAGAAGCAAGAAGTTTTTTAATTGGGTTGGCGGCGGAGAAGATGAAACCTAGTCGAGGATGGAGAAAGCAAGAGCTCGAAGAACAGCGGAGTGATTTGGGGGAAAAGTAAAATCCAAGTTTACCTCTGGTAAGTTTTATAACAAGATACGATCTCCGCCGCTTCGGAAACCGTCTCGGCTATAGGTCTATGATAGATGGTTGTACCGCTTCGGGAACCGCTTCATCGGACAAGTCTATGAGAGCCGGTTGCAATTCCCCAGATGGTCCGTTCGAGAAAAAAGTAGGTACGTATTGTCACCTCCAAGCAAAATTACATTCTTGACCAAGTCTTTCTAGTCGAAGGAAGTATCAATCGGAAGAGCTTTTTCTCCGATTCCCCTACCACGACCACCAGACGGTCGTAGGGGTTTTTTATGACTTTTTGATAGTCGTAAGCAACCTTCCTGACCAAGCAAATTCCTGGTCAAAGCAACACTCAAATGTCGAAGAG
Organism: Hsuehochloa calcarea; assembly: GCA_036346395.1. Classification (NCBI taxonomy): domain Eukaryota; kingdom Viridiplantae; phylum Streptophyta; class Magnoliopsida; order Poales; family Poaceae; genus Hsuehochloa; species Hsuehochloa calcarea. Next base: position 9,224,682 of record CM070601.1, on the reverse strand, counting down.
TTTTTCCTTCGACTATCATTCTACGACATTCTCATGGTCGTAAGTCCATTTACGAAACCTTTATCAAGTAAGTTACTTTCACTTGAAGCTGGGGGGCTAGATGACGAGGATCTAATAATCCTCATTTTATCTTTTATCTATAATTCTTATTATGGGTAAATATGATGTCACATAGTCCCCAGAGGTACCCCTTATCTATAAGGGAGAAGCCCAACAAGTGATTGTAAGTTCTTCTACAATCACCCCATAGTCGTGAGTCTTGCTACGACTATATCATGGTCGTAAGTCCTTGCGACCACTACATAGTCGTAAGTCCTTCTACGATTGCACCGGTCGTAAGTCCTTTTACGATCGCTACACAGTCGTAAGTTCTTCTACGACTGTAAACTTCGACCACCTTATAATCAAACCTACAAAGTGAGTGGGTCCAATTGATTAAGGAATCCGAACGGTCTACACGCACTATTATTCCGCTTATTAATGGTGTGTAACTACCCCATTATCTCGGAAGATAATTGCCGACGGCGTGAAGAAGCCAAGGCGTCGGTAATTCATCGCCATCATGCGCCTTCTTTGGATTAATTAGGCGCATCTCCGCAGACAAAACGGCTACTTCTTCACGACTATATAAGGGCATCAATCGAGAGATGAGGGGACAATAACAAGAGCTAGTCAAGTAGAAACACAAGTACTATTCTCTGTAATAGTCTTAGTCCTTTCTTGGATCATCAAGAATACCATACACACAGATTAGGTTATTCTCCTCTTCTGAGAAGGCACGAACTGTCTAAACATCCCGTGTCAATCCACTCTGCGTGATCTCATCTCTAGGAGACCCCCCGAATCAAACAATCTTTACGTAAGATCGGTTCTAATACACCGACATGTACTATCTCTCATGTTGTTAATCTGCGACATGATGTGGTATCCTATATCTATGAATTATTTTATGATTGTCATGAGATGATCCTATATATTCATAATTGATTGCATTAGCTATGTGTATCGGTAGCGGACATTGAGCACTTGAGTTCGTGGTTGTTGTCCTGGGTTTTGCCAGGCTACACCACTGTTCGTGGTACGAGAGTAGAGAAGTTCTTACCCCTGTTCCATAGTTCTGTGTTGAGCCTGAGCTCATTGTTGAAGTTGTTGTCTTTCTCAAGTTTGTATCTGGTTTTCTGGTTGTAGTTTCTGATAGTTCGTGAATTTCTTTTGAATGGAGGGTTATAATGCAGTGGGCAATCTCTAGTAGATTTCTGATCGTTCTTTGAAACAATTATTGTTCTTTCAACTATTGTGATATTTCTGCTCCACGTGAGCGTAGTTAAATTGCAAGATTTACCTTTTCACGGAAGTTCTGTTTTACCCCTGTTGGAAAATTCAACCCGTGTGTTCGCTTGAGGTTTCGGGCATTGGCAGATTTCTTTTGCAAGTTCTTTATCAAGTGCACAATGATCTTGCATATTTCTTTTGGGATGCTTTAGACAGTGGTTCTCTTCTTTGATTTCTGATTTTGACCAATTCTTGTCCGGTGGTAGTTGATGAATTTCTCTTAGGTTCATGATTTATGGTAGTTGATGAGATCCAATAGGTCTTTAATGGTCCTCTGAAAATATTATTGTTTTTCAGTTGTTGAATTTCTTTTAATTTAAATGATCTTCGACAGTTGGCAATATTGATATTTCCATGTTTGTTCCTTCTTTCACATTGGAAAATAGCGACTCGTTTACTCGTTTGATAGTTTGTATAATGAGAGTTTTATGTTGCAAGTTCGTTAACATGAGGAAGCATTGGCTCCATGTATTTCTTTTGGATCATTCCGCGTCTTGAAGTTTAACGCATCTCTTTTCTGAGGATTAGTGTTAAAACCCTTTTTGGGGTGCCTTGTGGTGACTAAGTCGGAGATGGTAATCAAACAAATTGGTTGGCTACGGGTTCTTATTGGTCCCTAGATATTTTTCAAAAACAATTCTTGTCTTTCTGATTGTTGAGCTCTCTTTGCTACTTGTACACGATATTATTGACAAGATCATTCTTTTGGGTAAGGGTCCTATCTCACTTGTTGATTAAGGGGACCAGTTAACTGCTTGGTATTTTGGGAACGGAATTAGCTTTACAAAGTTTGTCGAAGAAAGTCTTGACTCTACTCGTTTCTTTTGGAGTAGTTGGAATGTTGGAGTTTAGAACCTCTCTTGAAAAAAAATGTGAAACCCTTTTCTAATGTTATGGTGGAGTTGTGTGAGAGGTTTGTTTGACTTTGTGGTTTTCGTACTAAGTTTCCTTTCTAGAATAAGTTGTTATTACAATTCCATTTGATCTTTGAAAAATTTCTATAACATGATTTGCCAGGTTCCTTTAGAAGGTTTATTGATATGATCAGTAATGTGATGGCAATGTTGATTCCTTTATAAAGAAAGAAAGTTGTCCGCCTTTCGTAATATTTCTAAAATGATCAAATTTCAGCTTTTGTGTTCATGCTCTTTTGGGAATTCAAGTTCTTTGTGGTAAACATAGTTTGTCGAGTAAAGCGATATGTTGAAAAAATTATAATAGTTCTTCCATGATGCGGGTGTTTTGATCTTGAATACCCGTTTGTTCCTAACGCTTAAGGTCAGATATTCTATTTTTGTGAGGCCTATGTTTTCAACTGTGGACTTCCCATATGTTTTCTCGAGTTCGTTGCCTAATTGGTTTTCCCCGAGTTCGTGTTCCTTGCAGTGGTAAGTGATTTTCGGTTGGTGAAGATTGTTTCTATTTGCCTCTTCTTTCGAGAAGGAATCAACCCATTCATTCCACGTGGGTCTTCCGAAATGTTTTCTAAGTGTTGTTATGGGCTTGATGTTAATACCTGTAGTAAATTGATCGCCTTTGGTGACATCGTTCAAATAAGAATATTTCAAGTTTAGCTTTCACGGTACCTTGGAGCTCGTGAGTCAACTGGTGACTGAAATTATTTTGGGTAACTTGAGGAATTGGATTAACCTATTGTTTCTTAAAGATTTCGTGTGATTTCGTCCGAAAGGTTCCTTGGTTTGAGTTCGCAAAGTGAGGTTGCAATAAAAGAATATTTTCGTTGATCTCTTGAGACGAATTTAATCCGTTTGCTTTCCGTGAAATCTGTAAAGGGAAATGTTTGAGTTTTGTGGTGAGAACATTTGGATCTCGTGTTTCCCAAGTAGATGAACTGTTTCGAGCAAGTTGGCCTGTTGAGGGATCTTATCGATTCTTAATTAAATCTTGTGGTTATTTGAAGTGTCCCTAAATTTGTTGCTCTTTCCGCTCAAGAGATGGCGAATTTCAAACGTAATATCATTCTTTCGTGTCGGCTGTTATTTGCTATTCTCTTTTGAGGGATGTGTGCCTCAATTATGAACTCGTTTCGTTTTCCAAGATCACCTTTATTAGAATATTTCTTTTGGTTTCTTTCGCCGTGATGAGCAACGTCTCTTCTGTGTTAATAAACTTATCTTTGTTCGCCTCTTCCTTTTGAGAAAGGATCACAGCTTTGGGTTGCAAAGGGTTTGCAAAGGGTAAGTTTGGCAACTGTTTGGTGGTAGATGAGTAATCGTAGCGGTGATATTTTGCTACCAAGTTATTGGAGGAGTAGTAGAATGTAGAATGGTTTTGATCTGTATCTCTTGGGGGAAAATTAATTCACATGGAATGTTTGGTTTCAAGTAAGTCCGAAAAGTGTTACGATCGAGTAGAACCTATGGTATAGTGAAACTTCAGAACTTCAGTTCATGATTGAATGGTCGGTGATTATCGAAGGTATGGAAACCTTGATTACTTCTATAGAGCAATGCAATTGGATAATAATGCGAGATTTGGTGAGAAATTTCTAAGTATGCAATTGAGTGAGTATGTTAGAATTGGGGAAAATGTTGGAGAGTCAATCCGTTGATTTCCTATATGTTATAATTGAAATTTGTGGTAGAGATCTTGGAGGTTAAATTTGGAGTGCATTGTTATGCTAGACCTTTGGTCACACAATGATTATGTGTAGAGAAAGTGGAATAATGGAGTTTCCTGATCAGTATAATGATAATTGATAGAACCCTTTTTGATGTAGTACATGATTGTGCGGGTTAAGGATTCTGAGTTGTTATTCTTGGAAATTGGAGGTAATGTGATGGTGTGGAGCCTATTCTGTGGTGCCTTGAACGCCTTCTATTAAATCGATTTTGGTTAGTAGAATGAATTGTCTAGAGTATTCTGTGGATTCAATATAGCCTCTCCACAATTGTGTGGATGATGTCCTTCGGTTTGATCATAATTTGAGGATGTTTAACTAAGAGGTTTAAACGCAGTGGTATGCGATGAATTCAATTTCAAGGTTCGAGAGAAATTTTATTCCTAGAAGAGAGAAATTGAGGAAAATGATGTTTCATCGGATAATGAGGCGTTTTCTTGATTCGCTTGAGTTTTGTGGTTGACCTGTTTTCGCAAATTGAGTCGGCATTGTGTGGGCATGTTTGATTTCTTCCAATTCGATAAACCACAAGAAGTATTTGATTTGGCATTCGAGTGATTTCTTCTTTGGTTGTTGTGGTGTTCATTTGTAAACTGCCTATAAAAAACATACAAAGATTTGTTTAGAGATGAATTGTCAAATTTGGGGATTTATTCTTTTAGCGGAGAGTTAGCATTACGTGGTTGCGATGAGGACTCTCTATTTCCAATTGGATTCTCTTCGTTCCTGAAACTTGCAGAAATTGGGAAGTTAGCATATCGTTTTGCCCGTCTCTGGTTCATTTGCGAAATACACAACGTCTGTTGTGTTCTGGGCTGAGTGAGCAGCTGAGTCATTCAAAGTTTGAGATTTAGTAAAAGTCGTTGACCGTCAAGTAAGGTCTTACCTTCGATCCTCCTCTAATGAGTGGACTTAGAAATTGCAGGTTGAGTGTTAGGTCAGTCATCGTTTTACGTTTTTGTGTTGTGGTTTCTCTACTCCGAGAGAGAGGCCACTTCAGGGCTAGAGTCTCGCATGTGCGAGTAGTATTTAGACCTGATCGTTTCTGATATGTGCTAATTTGTTGAATGCAATTCCGTGATATTTTTTTTAATCGTGTATTCGTTTCGTTGGTAGAATTCGGGGTCGAATTCTGTTAAGGGGGGTAGAATGTAATACCCCGAAAACGGATCGGTAATTAGAGGTTCAGTCGGAGGAGAAAAATGCAAAGAAAGGAATATAAATTCTGAGAAAAGAGGGGTTTTCGCATTTTACGACAACTTTGGGCCGCAGCCGCGCCCAGTGGCCCAAGAAGGGGAGGGCCCAAGGGGCCGGCCAAGGGAGGGGAGGCGCCCCAACCCTAGCCGCCTCCCCACTCCTTCCTCTCCTCCCCTAGAGCCGCCACCTCTATTCCTCTCCTCCCGGTGTTCCTTGCTGCTCCTTGACGGCGTCCTCGCTGCGGAGATCCCGTGTCGCCCCAAGCTCTCCCCCGAAGCCGTCTCCTTCCAACGGCGCCGCCGCCCGTTCGCCGGCGATCTTGTGGCCGGTCTTGGAGAGGGAAGGGAGGAGAAGGGAGGGAGGTTCTTGGGAGGTGGATCCATGTCTCCCTGCAGATCTTCAAGGGTAACGAATGTTTTAGTGGTAGTTTGATTCGGTTTTATTGTTTAATGGTGGATTAGATCTAAATCGCGTTCTGTTCTGGAGATTCCAGAACGCACCCGTCTCCTTGCGCGGCCAGTTTGGACCATTTTTAGGCCGAATCTCGGGTTGACCTCTCCTAGAGAATTGTTCCTGGTTTCATTAGCTTTCTTTTAGCATCTGGATCACGAATTTTCACCCAGTAGATTAAAAGTTATGACTGTTTTACCACGTACTGCTCTGTCTGTCAGAAATTCTGGGTATAGTCGGTTGCACCTAGGTTTTGATCTAGTTAGAGTCAGAATCAGGTCGGCCACCCAACTAGGTTTATGAAGATAATTTCACCATGTTTCCAGGCTGATAAATATCACTTTATTTGGATCAGTGGTTTAAAAGTTAGAGCCTTTTCTTTAGGGCTGTTCTGAATTCTGGACAGACTGCAGTTATAGTTTTTCATTGGATGATTAGACCTCTGTTTTGGCCGAATTAGAGTTTACCATCAACTAGTGTTTCGTAGCCAGTTAAGTTAAGAAAAGATGAGCACTAGTTTCAGGTCTTTTGGACTTACGGTTAATTATTGGTGAATTTTCTAGTAAAACTGTCAGATTAGGGATATTTGGAATGTTTGGGTAAATTGATCAAATTGAACCTTTTGTTTTGTAGATTTGGCTAGAGATTGTGGGAGGACACGTGTAGCAATACCTTTCTCGTTTGTCCTCATTTCGATTATTTTACATTGTAGGCGGTGAAGCGGTGAGTGGAGGGGTATCTCAATTACCTCCCAACCCGTTGCAGCGCGGCAGGCAAGTAACTTGTATAATATGATTGATGCATTATGTGATGTGTGAATCAATGATTATATTTGTTCGTATTTGTAGATGAATGCCATGTGTATCTTTTCATGTATGAGTACTATTCAATGTTTCCATGGAATCACATCATGACATGCATAATTACATTTGTAAGACCCATCAATTCCAGTATGGGCATTTGAAAATTCCATCAATTCAGAATGGGACGTGAGTCCACCATTCCAATGTGGACCACGTTACGTGAGTCCACCATTCCAATGTGGCCACGTTGGACGATTGTATGAAACGTTCTTCATACGATTACTTTAAGTGAACACCGACGGGTGTTTCACTCGCTATCTGCGGTATATCTTTGCGATATGTCCAATTCCTTCAATGCATCATTCCACTTCATCCATTCATAAAGTTGTTTCCAGTCAATGTTCAAATTATGAAAGTGATATATTGTTCATGGAATGTTTGATTGTTACATACAATTACTTGCTGAGTCTTTGGCACATTCTTGCTTTGTTGTTTTATTTAGGTAAATGACAAGGAAGAACGGTTTTCATGGTGGGTAGAACAACATGATGCACTCACTACCATAATCCAAAACATTTGAGAAATTAATATTGTCTTCGATCTATACCTGGTGTTGAATTGTAATAAGCCAACTTGGCCTTATTTACCATATCTTTCTGAATTGTTTATTTCCATTCCGTTGATTAAACTTGATGATGAATACTTGTTTCCGTATAATCTTAATACTTACTTCACCTTATCATGCGTCTTGATGTTAATCTTTTAAAGAGTAGTGGTTGTAGGTGATATCTTGACTTCGTTATAGTCAGGGTGTTACGATGATGAATACTTGTTTCCGTATAATCTTAATACTTGCTTCACCTTATCATGCGTCTTGATGTTAATCTTTTAAAGAGTAATGGTTGTAGGTGACATCTTGACTTCCTTATAGTCAGGGTGTTACACAAACAGACGAAATGCCCAGATCCCGATAAGCAACAAATAAGCAATAGACCACAGCCATCGTGAGGCAAAATCTATACGAGCCAAGCATTTAAATGCAGGACCTAATTTTATTCGGGAAAAGTTACTCGGGCATAGTTCCAAGTCCTCTGATAGCAGCTCACAAGTTCAAATAGTCGCACACATACAATACTTCGAAAAAACTGTAGATGAAAACTCTCATCCGATCAACCCAATCTAGGAAGACTGCCGGAGCTCTGGGCGCACAAAATCCGCATTCGCAGTCACCGAGATATCAACGGTCGGCCTCAGTTCAGCACAGACTCCAATGGCGCCATGAACAGGGTCAGACATGAAGTTGCTTATGAGGTCTTGGTTGATCGGCGCATCCTTGTCGACTGACACGAAAGCTTGTTGGGTCAAGATGTAGTCGAAGCGCGGCGCCCACTTCCTTGATCCCAAGCGAGCAGTTGTGGAGCAGTTGTCAACCATGAAGGCAACTCCGCGAGCATGCATGAAGGGGTTCAGCGAGTCCACGGACTCAATGACACTCTCATTGATGATCTCTGAGTAAGAGTGTCCCTTCTTTCGGAGGACCTCAATCTACAGCATTGCAAAACCGGACAAATCGATAATCACTATTAGTTCAAGCAGGGTATCATACTATCATATGTTAGTATGCAACAAGAGGAAAGGAATCTAACCTGGGCCATCATTAGTGCAACATAAACTCCAGCCGTGAAGGGATGCAGTGGGCCAAGATCACCTTCTGGACGGGTCGAGCGCACTCTTTCACCAACCTTCCACATACGCGTGTGGTCAATTTTCCCCATAGGGAAAGCAGGAAGACCTTCCTTCTCCTGAGAAAGCATAACCAATAAGATGGTGTGAATGAGTAATTATCTTATCTTATTTTGTGTCGAAACTCCAAACTTGACCATGAACAGAATCAAAATAGAAAATGTCAATATAAATAGCAGGAGGAAGAACTTACATAAAACCTCCGCCCAGCCAACACAACACTCCGGATTTCACTTCCAGATGCAACATCTTCGTAGCATTCATAGAGTATATCCATGCAAGGATAATATGACGCACTGTAAGCCTTGTTGAACTCCTTTTTCCCTTCCTCGGTCAAGGAGTTGTACACTTCAAGCATCCCCTGGTAAAAACGGAAAAAAATCACACTCCAATAAAACAAGACAAAAAGGGATACCAAAAAGATTGATAATAGTGTACCTTCTTTGAGATGGTTTTTGAGATAATTCCAGTGACGCCCTCTACAGTGTTTTTGTATGCTGAGTCTTCATCCATTCCTTGCTCCGTGTATCTCCTAAACAGAGCCTCCACAATGCCATGGACGGCACCCAGCAAAATTCCTGGATGCTAACTGATTAGTTACAGTGCAATCATCATAGGCAACATAAAGAGGGAAGTAGGTTCACCTCGCTCCCCAAAGATATCACTCTTGTACTCCTGTTCTAAAGTAGTAGCAAACGTGAAGGGAGATCCTAATGCAACTGACCATCCTAGAGCAACATCAGTTGCCCTTCCATCAACATCCTATGCAACAAAAGAGCATACACATAACTGCGTGTCTTCACAACAAATATATAATTAAAAATATGTTTTCAATGAAATTATCATACCTGGTGCACAGCAAAGCTAGAGTTGATACCAGCACCATTTATTTCTTTGCCCTGAACATAAAGTCTCCGAACCGATGGGCCCATTCCCTTGGGGCATACAGCAATCACACTGATATTTTTTGGGAAATCAAGGCCACTTGATTGCAAATGTCCAAGGAGAAATCCATGAGATAAACCAAGAATACTGTTCGGTTTCATGTGAGAGAATATTTTCTCATAATTGTCTGCCTGCAGAAAGTAAATGAGAAATTTACAAGGATAGAATAAAGTGAAGGTGTGACTGGACAGGTATCATGCAGGTGATGATAAACAGGTATGCTATAGATACAGCATGAAGATTGAATTAAATCAACAGGACCACAAATTAACATCATCCTAAAACTCAGCATAATTCAAACAAGCACTTAATAAAAGTATAACATTATAGAGTGGTAATGAAAAGTTGAAAACCATGCAGGTCCTGAGAATGAAGCAAACCTGTGCAGCATCTGAAATCAACAGCAACACCAGATCACTGCCTGAAACAGTCTCCCAAATATCTCCCAAGCTTCCATTCTCTTCAGTGAATCCAGCTGCACGTGCTTCATCAAAAGATTTAGAACCTTTCCGGAGACCAATCTGAAAGCAAAAGGCAGCTTGTTGGACTGACAGGATAGTGCTAAAGTGCATATCAAAAGGGACAAAATATATGCTGGCTCATAATTTCCATGTCCAAGTTATATAAACTCAAATGCTCCTTTAAAATGATAATGAGGGATAAACTGTCTCCAGTGCATGCTAACAAGAAGCTCAAGAAGAGAATAAATACAAGAGAGTTCATTCAAGGCTTCAAGCTTAACACGTGGTTTTCATGTAGGAAACTCAGACCCATGTATGAAAACTGGTAAATACATGAGAAGAGCTAACCTTAACAACAATGTCTGACTTCGCTTCAGCTAGTGAATCTCTCAGGTTCTGGGCTTGTGCGGGACCCTGCAAAAGCAACATTGACTCTGTTTTAGCCAGAACAAAGACTTGCAAATACAAATGATTCTCTTGTCCTGAACACAAGTAACAGAAGAAATCTATGTGAAATCGGTCCCATCCGCTACATTATCACGTTGTTGTGTTTATTCAGGCACAACACAATTGTTCAGTACACTATCAGTTGGCAGACATGCTACATCTACGACACCAACCATCTGCAACGGACGAACAACATTTCCCAGCAGCATATGACACAGAAACTAGTATATACTGAATCAACAAAGTTGGCATTTTTATTGAACCTGAGAGCCCCATCCGATCACTCCGATCTGCTTGATGCCCTTGAACGCCTCGGGAAGCAGCGGGAAGAGGTTCCTCCCGCCCCTCACAATATACTGCAGCACCAAACATCGAAGACAAATAAACAAATCGCGAAAAATCAGAGGAAAAATCCCGAAGGAAAAAGAAAGGAAGCAGCACGGATACGAGAGCGGACCTCCTCGTGGCCGGCGAGGGAGACCTTCTCCTTCTTGAAAACGGAGGTCTCGAAGTCGAGGGACGGCATGGCAGCGCCGACGGCCGGCGGGGCCGACACCATGGCGGTCACCGCGCGGCGGCGGCTGCCGGAGGCGGACGCGGCGAGGACGCACGGGGGCTGGGTGGTGGGGAAGGAGACGGACGCGGCGGCCGAGGCGGGCAGGGTTTTGTGCTTGGCGGCTAGGGTTTTGGGGTGGGAGAAGGCGAGGGAGGTAGCCGCGGGCGCGGGCGCCGCCATGTCGCGATGGGAAATAATCTGTAGTGTACTACGATGGCGAGTGGTGAGCGGTGGTTGGTGCGGGCTTTAGTTAGTGGTAACCTTGGATGGATTTATACGGCTAACTCGACCGTGCGATGAGCCGTGTGTTTGTTCTCTGCGGCTGTGATGCACCGAGACGTGTGGCCTGCGGTTTGCGGATGTGGCATCCACGGCTTTCAGCTCACGTGCACGGCTGTAGGACGCCTTTCCGCTCCGTAAATTTTGGCAGGTTTCGCAGTGCATGGAGATGCGCGAGCCCAACAAGCCAAGTTATTTCTCTTTTTTTTTTCTTGGCGTAGAGCTCGGCGGCACGCGGCGTCCTCCTTTTTTAACGTCCTCTCGCGCGGCTCGTCCAAAGGGGCGGGCGTTCGGCGGTTGGTGGGGTTGTCGATGCTCCCAGTTCCAGGGTGCGTATCTGCGAAAACCGCTGCTTTTGGGGGAGTTTTGGCGTGGAAATGCGCGAGTCAGTGGAAGCACGGCTACAATTGAGTTAGCGTTGTTCTTCAGGTTTGATGTTACTTGACGCCTAATGCGATTTCTGGGTTGAAGTTATCGTGATGTTTAGATGAGACGCCGGTGGGGCTGCAATGCAAAGCACCAATAAAATACATGGTACGTGTCAGTAGTCGCCATCTGTGGCGGCATCGCGGGGAGATATCTGTGGGACAGATGAATCCTCTCTGAAAACGACACCATGGGAAAAAATTTTATCCAAACTTGCTGTCTGACTGCTGCAAGTCTGCAACAACAGATTAGCGATATTTTGCAGCCCAAATCGACCTTAGGCCGAACCTCAGCTTTGGCCCATCTGTTTTCTGTAGAAATTTGAAGGAGAAAGATCGTCTGATTTGAGTGATTCCATTTTTGGACCTACTTTTCCTTCGTTCTGGGCCGATCTTCTCTGTTCCAGAATCCAGACAACAGACAAGAAATGCACACTCGAAAAGGAATTTTTTTACACCACTCAATCTTCCCGGATAAAATAGTACTTTACCAATCTCCCTCAGAAACAAAGCAATTAATCAGGACGAGCATACATGATACGTGAACATGCACAACTATCGATATCGATCGGTACAGACCCAACCTGTCGCACACGTGTTACACAATTACAGGATAAGAGGGCTTAGTCGCTGTCCAAGCCCAAGCACTCCGGTAATCAAGTGGACTAACTCTAGCTTAATGCTCCACCATTTCTATCCGATCAAGCCGACCCACCACCACGGCACCACCACATGCTAGTAGCATTTTCCTTTCCTTTATCAAATTAACACATGCTCTCAAGCTAGTCAGCCTACCAAATTTCACCAAAAGATTTACTCCAATTGATCGAGTGGGGTCACCTTGCAAATCTGGAGAGGTAGCAATCTGCAGGGCGTTGAGAACGGGATGTGCATTATAATTTGTGTTGCTTATAGCGACAGACTATAGCTCCCGTTTATGCTATGCAGAAGTAACGTTTGGGGGTCTAGGGTATATGCATGTAGAGGCGCATCACCTAACATTTTTATTATGCGTCTCCTCAATGATAATATCTTGATTTCACCAAAGATTTATTAGGCTTAAGCTTGTAGGATAACTGCCCTAGCTAGCTAGGCTCTAATGAAGGAGAAAGTCATCGGCTATATCTTCGTAGCCGGCGTATAATTAAGAGTAATTGATCTCAGGGGCGAATTTTTCTAATAAAAAAAAATAAGTTCACCACTTCATTATATATACAACAACATATGAATTTTTCAAGTAATATTGTATTAAATAGTGATGTGTCCGGCTATTTTTAGCATCAATAATTCAAAACCGATGGCAACATACAATGATAAACAAGTAACAATAAAAATCAAAATGTTTACCAAAATGAAGAAATCCACTAATAATATTAGGTAAAGATGGTCGGCATTGGCAAAATACATCATCTGACCAATGGCATAAAAGAAAGAGAACAAAATGGCTTAGAATTCTCATGTAAAAACTCGCAGAATGACCAAATAAAACTAATTAAGTAAATACATTACCTTTTAGTATTTATGTTCTTTCAAGTTCATGAGGTGACGAACCACAACATTATTAGTAACTTTCTTCATTTCTTGTTTATCTATATGCAAATGAGGCTATCACTCATGAAGTCACCATTGATGTGATTGCACAAATACGATTTGAGGTGAAGTCCTAGAATTAGAGGCTATCAATTGCCATGCTCAAGAACAAGAACAATATAGTACAAACATAAAACATACAAACAGACTCTACAAACTTTAAGCTTAAATACTTGACATTGTAACTTGATATTGTAGTCAAAGATGAGCAGTTCAGCTTGAGCACACGGGTCACGACTCACAATCACGTGCAATTTTTGCCTTCGATTAGAAACTTGGCCGGTATTTCCAAAACCTAATTTGAAACCCTAAGTCATAACCCTACAATTTGATGGAAAAACAACAATCACCAAATTGAAAAGTCTCTTCTCTTGAAAGAAATCAAAAGAATTGGTAGAAAATTAGAACAAACAAGCAATACCCTACGCCGATTCGCGACTCGAGGCCCTCCTTATTCCTCCACTGCGATCAAGCGTTGAGGCGATGGGTGGTCGACAGCGAGTGGGTGACCAGGAGAAGCTCCAGTGGCTAAGGGCCATTCCAGCAACGGGGGCTTCTTCAGGCTTCAGCCTACCCTCCTTCCGCTGGCGCTGGAAACACCCCCTCCCCGCCGGTGTAGGATCAAGGATAACCGATTAGAGGGGGGTGAATAGAAGGTTTCTAAAAATTCTAGACCAAATTATACAATTAAGCAAGATGAACTAAGTAATATTATCTATCACAAAATATATGCTACTAAATTAATTTCAATAAGTAAAGATAAGAAATAACCGCAATGGAGACAATGAGGTTTTTCCCATGGTATTGAAGATTTGTCGATCTTCACTAGTCCACGTTGAGGAAGCTTGACCCAATCAAACTGGCTCCACTAATTAAGCCTTACCTCGATTTCACTTGGTTGTTCTTCCTCCTCTCCGGAGTTGGTGAACACCGAACCAATCACAATCGGCGTCGGGCCTCTTCACAATCTTCTTGAAGAGATAACCACCGCCAAGCCGCCTAGGTGTCGACAAACACCAAGAGAATAGACCTTGACCTTTGCTTGACGGCAACCAAGAGCAATTGGATCAAACTAGAATGCAATGCACTTGGTTTTTGCTCACAACCTCACAGTTAATGCAATGAGAGTAAATGGGGAGTGAAAAGTATGCTCTTAGCTCAAGTGTGCTCAAAGAATGCTCAACTACCTGTTCTTGAGCTGGTGGGGTGTATTTATACCCCCCACAACCAAATGTAGCCGTTGGAGGAAGAAATCAAAAGTTTTAGGGAAAACGGTAGTTCCGCCGTGTATCGACGGAACTACCGCACCTCCATCGAGTGCATAGTAATGGCTATTTCAGAGGTATTAAATGCTCTGACATAGCCATTAGATTTATGGTATGGAACTACCGCCAACTAACATTCGGTATTCCGATGATCGGAAGTACATCACATTACTTACGGTACTACCACTCTTAGTTGAAGCACAAAAGTCCCTTCTTTGAAAAAAAAACGTTCGCACTAAATTTCAGAAGTACCGCACAGCGGTAGTTCCGCTCATATCATGGCGGTAGTTCCGTTCTCAGAAAATGGGTAGAAAGCTCAAAGATGCATCTCTCTGGAAGAAAAAAATATTCCGCACAAAAAACCAGTATTTCGTGGTGCGGTAGTTCCGCTCATATCATGGCGATACTACCGCTCTTCCAGAAAATCAAAAAAATCCAGAAAAGGGTGCTCTCTGGAAAAAATATTTTGCATAAATTTCAGAAGTTCCGCCCAGCGGTAGTTCCGCATATACAATGCCGAACTATCGTTTTTGTCTAGAAAGCATATTTCATTTTTAAAACAGACTAGGAATGCATGCATGATCCTAATTTGATCCAAAGGCATAATGATGTACTTTCAAGCTAATAGTTAAGATCCTCCTTAATAGTACCACATCTATCCTAAAATCCGGTCTTCCAATATACTCCTAAGACCGGTAAAATTTAAAAGGGGTCCTACACTATTTTATACCTTGCCCTTGAAACAAACTCCATCTTCTTGATATCCTTTGGCATGCAACTCTTTATTTTGACTTTGTCATTTAGGACTAAACCTTGTAATCACTCAACAAGCATATTAGTCACATATTCACATATTGTCATTGATTACCAAAACACATTTTTATAGGCCTAGATGCTTTCAATCTCCTTTTTGGTAATTGATGACAACACAATAAAAGTGTGAGAAAGATAATGAGTTTGATACAGAAAGCTCCCTCTTAACATGTGCATATAAAAGAGAAGTTAATGCAAAGCACATGTTTGAATTTTTTAAAAAATGGCGGAGTTTCTGTAATAATTTGATTTATTATAAGAAAGAAAGCTCTCAAAAGACAAATTAGACATAAGAAAAATGGGTTTCTGCAGTTCTTCGGCAACCTGGGCCTCGGGCCTTGGCCTAGGAGGCCCATGAGGGGTCGACCACGTATAAAAGGATGGGGAAACCCAAGAAGCTACAATGTGTGCCGCCACTGTAGCAAGGTACTGTAGCAATAGGGGTGAAAACGGATCGGATACGAACGGATAATGAATCTGCCATATTTGTTTTCATATTTTTTTCTAGATCCGGATACGAATACGGATACTCCGGATACGGATACAAATACGAATACGAATAATATCGAATACGAATACGGAGTGAATACGAATTGAAATGAATACGATCGCGGATATTTTTGGAACATGAAAACCCATTAAATTGTATGCCAAAATT
This sequence comes from Hsuehochloa calcarea, assembly GCA_036346395.1. Taxonomy (NCBI): domain Eukaryota; kingdom Viridiplantae; phylum Streptophyta; class Magnoliopsida; order Poales; family Poaceae; genus Hsuehochloa; species Hsuehochloa calcarea. The sequence continues at coordinate 9,209,077 of CM070601.1, read as the reverse complement.
AACGAAAACATATAACTAGTTTATTTGATGTAGACATTCATGAATTGTTCATATTTTCAGCAACCACTCATAACATTGGCACTAGCAAGTTGCATTAACTATTTCATCATAAATATAACACTTAATTTACCATATTTAGCATACAAGTCATAACTCACAAGGTCACAAGCCATCACACATTCACACTTAGTTCATCACATACATAAAACTTGGTTCACACAAACAATGATTAGGCTGGATGGTTAATCTACACACAAATGACTGTAACATCCCAAAGTATGTTACCAAAAATAAAATTAATAAAGTTATTATTTTATTGGATTTTCTGAGATTTAATAGAGTTTTCTTGGTTAAAAAGGAAAAAAAAATAATAAAATAAAGTCAATTATTTAATTTCCTAGTTTTCAATGTAAAAAAAAATTAAGATTTCTGGGATTTTATTGTATTTAAAGTGAAAATGAAATATAAATAATTAATTTCTTGAATTTTCTGGATTTTAAAAAGGTTGTTCATATTTTTTAGAAATTAAAAATAATTTATGTGCAAAAATAAAAACCAACTTTTACTTGGAATTAATTTTATTAAGTTCAAAATAATTTAAGGAATTTTTTTGATTTCTTCTATAATTGTTTAACTCTATTTGCTATTTTCTGAAATTTGAAAATCAATTAAAAATCTTATTTTCTCTTTTGGGCTGAAATCCTCTTCTATTGGGCCAAAATCGGATATCCGGACTTGGTCTTATCCGGATAATCCGTATCTATATCCGTATCCGCCGGATAGCATGCCTACCGTATTCGTTTCCGTTTCCGACAAAAAAAATCCAAATCCGTTTCCGATCTGAAAATTATCCGAGAAAAACATGATCCGAGACAATCCGAATCCGTTTTCATCCCTTTGTAGCAGCCCCCCCCCCCCTCCATGTTGCTCTACCAAGATGAGGAGAAGAGGAAGAAAGGAAGAGGAAGGAAGAAGAAGAAAGGAAGAGGACGAAAGAGAGAAGGGAGAAGGGAGAAAGGGGAGGAAGGAAGAGGAGCGGAAGGACGCATTCACGCAGTGATACATCGATCTCTAGCGGTTCAACAAGTGTAAACTCGATCCCTGATCACTTGGTAGATTAATCGATTTATTTTGGTGCTGCCAGTAGTAGATCGGTTTGAATAGCCACATTGGTCATCATTTTTGGGTAGGTTACGTACGTTTTCTGGACTGGTCATCTCCTAGAGAGTTGTATTTCACATTCTTAGCTTTCTATAGGCGTAAAGATCACTCAATTTGGAGTTACGGTCTAGAAGTTATGATGATTTCTTTGTGACTGTCCAGAAGGGCTCACGAGGATTAGCAATTACTTTGTATAGCCAATATGATTTAGTTAGAGGCCGAATCAGAGAGTTCACACAACATGAAAGTTGTAGGCAATCCTTTAATCATTCCATATTGGTAGATAACTTGACTTTTAGTTGAGCCAATCAAAATATACGAATTTTCTTCTACCATAGTAGTTCTGATTGATAGATTGTAGGTGCAGAAACTTCATCTGATCCTTAGATATATTAGATAATTGAATAAGAAAACCTTGCCAACTAGTTTATTGTAGAAGATTTCATCATATTTCCAAAGAGTCCAAGATTACTCCTTTCTGAGCTTTGTAGTAAAAGATATGAAGATTTTAGTACTGCTGTCCAGTGTGACCTTCCGCTAGACTGTCGGGTAAATTGAGTAGAATCAATATTCGAATCTTGCATTTTTGGAAGACGGATTAGGTGGTGTGAGTAGAGTCTACTTTTCACAGCGTTCTTATGTTAGTGATTCTCTTGTGTAGGAGAAGGGATTCGGAGTTAGGAGTATCGTCCTTGCCTTCCCGCACGTCGTAGCGAAAAAAGCAAGTACATTTGTATGGTTGTATTTATATGAGCTTTTCCTTGTAGGATGAATGTATGGTGAACAATGTTTGATACATACTTATTCATGTTCATAACTGGTTACATGGTTCTGTTAATGATATGTCTTTGTTCATCGAATTCATTCATGCATGCAAGTATTGTTCTTGTTACACCCACGGAGTGGGTAGTGAAGTCTCATCATTTCAACATGGGCAAGTAAGACCCACCATTCTAATGTGGGCAATTTGGATCCCCGTTTTAAATTGCTCTTCAAACGGGCCTTGGATCCCCTCATTTTGGATAATGCGGGCACAAGTGAACACCGACGGGTGTTCACTAGCTATATCGGTATAAGTAGAAGAGGAGATCATACATTTTATTCATTCATATGATTTCTGTCATTCTATGTTCTTATTCTATATATTGTGATTGTCATGTTCTTATTCATTGTTGTTTATACTATTCGGTTGTACTTGCTGAGTCGTGGACTCATTCTTGCTATATTGTTGTTTTTAGGTGACTGTTGATGATGTTTCATTCGGGAAGGGGTAGCACACTTGGAATCACAACCTACGCTCATTTATTTGATTCATTGGATATGAAATATGACAAACTTTTATTTTAGCATGATGACTTATCTTCAGGACATGATGGTATTGAATAACATTAGATGTTTGGTTTACGTTAATCTTGGTTTAGTCTCTTGCTATGTTCCTAGGACTAATTTATCTACGATTGTCATAGTATCATGCTTGTGTTGTTGTAACCCGTGGATGGGTTCTATCATTGATATGTTTGTTGTAATTTTATAGTAAGTTGATATAAATTAGATGGTTAGAGTAGTTTAGTGGCATTTCAGGCTCAATGTTGGGCTGTGGTGTTACAATTTTTGTAGTTTGTTGAGACTTGGAGAAACAAAAATATTAGAAATGATGATTTCAAATATCATTAAGCTATACATTATAACCATAAATTCATATCCAAGTACAACAAAAACATCCAAGTAATAACAAAGTCATCATTACAAGCAAAATATCATAATCATCCTTACAAGCCACACTTAATAAAGATAATAGATTATATTACATAGCTCTTAAATTAGATAGATAGCAGCTCCCTTTGTAATTCATCTTTCCACACCATCTCTCTCCCCCTTTGGCATCAAAGACCAAAAAAATAGCACATTACTCTGTAGGGTCTTGAGGAGGTGTGTTGAGACGACGATGATCATAGCGGGCAGGAGCCGAAAGATTCTGCACGAGGGATGCCACACTAGCCGTCAACGCATCCAGTCTTGAGGTTGTGGCTTCCTGAAATGCTGCATGAGATGCCGAAAGCTCATCTTGTTTATTCTTGATTTCCATGACAACAGATAAGATTTGATCAAGAGTGGTATGACCCTGAGGAGCAGCAGCTGGAGCATCTTCAGGGGCTTCTTCTGGAGGGTGTTAGAGGTTGGCCGGGATGGGAGGACCCTCTCTAGGCTTATAAGGCTTATGTGGTGACGCCAAAGCTCCATTATACCCGGTTTGACAAATGATCAGCACCATTATATATGGGGCATAGTTAATCCACTTGACGCGATCATTTTTGGAGGAGGCAATTTCTCTTATAATGACATCAAACTTGCGGCCATGCATAATGTTGTCAGTAATGTTCCATGCATGCCCCCTAATAGCATCGTAATTTCCACTCTTCGGAAGTATGGTGTGGTTGATAATGCGGTTGACCAAACTTGGGATAGGAAGGAGTCCTCCAATTTTGCCTGGGACATACCTTTGAGTTGTGTCATATATCCTCAAGGCAAGATCAAAAGCATGCTTTGTACATGAATACTTGCTTGTCCCAGTCATCCACGAAATCTGAGTAAAGTCCGAACTGATGTAGAGAGTTGCATAAAACTGACGAATGATCTTGTCACTATAGTTGCATTTAAATACCACCAAGTCTTGAATTCCGGCTATCTGAAACAGTTGGTATGTCCCCTCATATTTGTCCAGGCTGTTTAGATGGGGCCACTTTATCCACTTATGATCTGCAAAAGGCTTGTTGGGTCTATAAAATTGATCATATACAACCTTCTGAAAATTGGTGTGAAACCTGGGATCATCACAGTTTTAGCACATCACATATTGATTTTTATGCCTAAGAATGGCATAATCATATGCTAAAATGGACTTTAGATCAATATGTAGTTCTTCAGGTTCTTCCATTTCATCATCTGATTCAGTATCCTCCTTAGAAATGCCATTGCCAAATTACTCCTCCCTCCATTGCCACTCCATCTCAAGTTGTGTCATCTTTTGCCACTCCTGTCAGTTGACCGTGAAGTTGTTCGTGAAAAGTTGAGTTTGCCCTTGAGTTGATTGTGTTCCCAGCTTCCAATCTACCCTGAACGCCGATCGCATACAGGCTCCTTAGTGGAGCTCGCTGGCAGTGAGAGGTGACCATTAGGGCAACGACCTTGAAAAATGGGACGAGGGGAGGAGGTAGAGTCCATAGGTGGTCTCAGTGTCCCCGGATACTCACCAGAGAGCAACGGCTATGGTGAACTACAACAGCGTCAATGGAGAATGGCGGAGACAGCTTGACGATGGTGATAAGCTGCAATCTACCGATGCATTAGCTTCGTGGGAGGATTAGAAATCTACATGTGCAAGGAATTGAAGTGCAACCAACTGGTGGAGGAGATCGTCCGCGAGGCGGTGATCCTTGTCTCATGGCAGGTAAAGCTTCGATTCGGATCGACTGCAACGGGTACGACGCAATTAACAGAGGGAAAATAGTGAAGAGGTGGAACATAACGTGACACAGACAAAATTTGAAGAAGCTCACCGGAGATGGAGTTGACGCTCTGCATGGCTCAGCGACAATGGCCGCCGGTGAAGAGTGACATGCCGAGAAGCGGAGGAGGAAGCGAGGCGGGGAAGGGCACGTGAGGGGAAGGGGATGTGACAGCGAGCGAGAAGGCAGCGACGACGACGAAGAGGGTGCGCCGGTGGGATGGGCGGCGCAGGGCACATGCTAGCAGGGCACCGGCAAAGTCTGCGGGGACGATGAGGTCGGGTGAGGGGAAGAGGCTCGGTGGTGGGGGCGAAGGTTGGAGGCGGCGTGGGTGGTGGGGGCAGAGGGTGGAGGCAGTGCGGGTGGTGGGGGTAGAGGGTGGGGACGACGTGACTGGTGGGGGCAGAGGGCCGAAGTCAGTGCAACACAGGAGATGGGTGGAGGCGAGGATAGAGACATCATGGGAAATGGTAGTGGAGGTGAGGTTGGAGCCGGTGGTAGGGAGGCAAGGATGAGACAACGAGATACCATGGGAGAGGAACGATGAGGAGACAGTGAGGAGGAGGAAGAAGGTGTGTGAGTGAATAATATGACATATGGGACCGAGGGAATTTAGGTAGACCTAGAAAAATTGATGACTTTGGAGTGGTTAACAGTAATTGGACTTAACAGAGCTGGCGACAGTTGCATATAAGGGATAAAAGTTGAGATCGAATGTCAATGAAGGGATGAGCAGTTTCGCAATGATATATTACGAATCCAGCCAACTTTCGGTGGCAAATAAGCAATTAATCCAATTTTAAACCTATGTTTGTCGAGATCAAGAACCAGAAATGTCTCCATTGTTGTTAGATAAAAGTCATATGATTCTAGAAACAATGTGGGACTTGTTATTAGTGTACCTAACAGGCTAGCAAAATGTTAAAGATGGTTGCATTTGAATGGAACTTAATTTCAGTTGGAACATTTATAATGCTGTCAAGCTCTGATCTAGCAACGAAAATAACTGACGAACAAGTACTAACAAATGTGAGTTTGGCCACATCATAAATGATAAGAGTACGAAAGTTAGACCGAAGGGACCTAATAAGTTTTGACTAGATTTTATGATCCAACCGGATCCCCAACGATGTCACCAACATCATCATCGTCATCACGTGTACAGTCGGAATGATACCTAAACCAGTCGGAACGAAATGATTACACAGCCAGATTTTTAGCAATACTGAGTCACAACATCCTGGATACCATTGCCAATGTGCAGTTTATGGTGACTATTCAATGAATAGTTCCCAACTACCAACCTATACTAATAGATCATGCAAATATTCAGATCCATCAAACAGGAAGGACAAACAAGTAGTGCTTATATGTTCTACGAAAAGTTGAAAACACATTTAGAAAGTTGAAAACAAATTTAGGCTCAGGGACGGTTTCTGGTTTTTCGAGTAGCTGTTCTAATTGGGTGATTTTTATCATCAGTTTTCTAAAGCCAAAAGCCGCGTATAGTATAGAAAAGTCAGAAACCGCCGAAGAGTGGCTTCCTGCAGACCGATTTCCAACTTTGCCCCTAGACTTCAGGGGTAATTACCTGTTTTTGCCACTAAACAAACCCCCATCTCATCCAAAACCCTAACCCTAGCGCGGCCTCGCCCGCCTGGTCCACCCTCCTCCCTCTTCCTCCCGAGCGACGCCGCTACCCTACCCTTCTCCCCTTTCCCCCCCTACCCCACACCTGTGCGTCCGCCGCCCCGCCCTCCTCCTCCTCCCCCAACGCTGTCGTCGCGGTTTTTATGTTCAATTTTTTGTCTTTTTCTACTGTAAATGAATTATTTATTGTTAATTCTCGTTAATGACATTCAATTGCGTTAATTATCATTTATTGTGGTCAATTGCGTTAATTGTTATTAATTGCGGTCAAGTGTCGTTAATTATGGTCAATTGCGGTAGTTGTCGTAAAGTACCATCAATTGTTGTTAATTATCGTTAATTGTCATTAATTATAGTTAATTGTTGCTAAACGACATCAAACAAGTCATCATTTGCCTTAAAGGTATTTCAGATATTTTTCAACTCAGAAACTCCAACCAATTGACCTAAAAATCAGACTAATAAACATAAAAAATTTCAGCTCTGTCGTTCAGCCCTGCAACTATTCAGCCATGCAGGGCTGAACCATAGCCTTTTTGCCGCAAGACACGTGTCGGTTGGATTTCTGCAACTGCTGGTTAATTATTTTATCGAGTTAAGCTTCTTTTTCTGAAGCACCGCATCATAATCCCCTGTGCCGAGTACAGGCGTGGGTGCAACCGGTAAGGATCAAGCCTGTACTGTACCCCCTAGGTGATAAGTGTGGCTGGCCGTGGTCACAAAAGAAGCTGGTGGAGGCGACGGGCCATTGACAGGTGGCTCTCCCTTAATAAAGCCGAGTTGCACTTTGTAGCTTTCCCGATGGTGTGGTGTGGTGTTGTGTTACGGTGATACCATGTCAAAACCCAAAACCAAGTGCTCTGCACGCTGGCGAAACCATATAAATTAGAGTTTTTAAGCTCATTTAATATTTTTAAAATAAAATTACAAAATTAACCTTATAAAATAGTAAAAATAACACAATATACAAGAATCACCGAAAAAGCCAATGTGCCACGCGAAATCACCGCGGAAAACCACGTGAGTTGTGCTAATTCGCAACATATGGCTTTCCGCGATGATTTCACATAGCACATCGGCTTCTACGGTGAATCACGTGGTAGAGATATTATTTTTATTATTTAATTTGTACCAAACTAGTTGTACTATTCAACTTAAAGATGGATCATTTCAGCCGAAGGCTACACGAATCCAACCCACTTTTCCCCCAAAAAAAAAAAAAAAAAAACACCAGTGCCGAGTCCCCAAGGCGAACCCTGGCCTTCCGTGAAAAACGTTAACCACCACGCCACTACCCTCTCATACTTGTCTCGTATCCTCTCATCGTGCACATGCACCGGTGCTGCTAGGCTTATAGAGAGCGGCTGGTTCCGTGGCGGAAGCTCTCTTCCGCCCCGCGCGTGGGAGTACGCACGTCGGCATGGGGGCGGTGGGGGCGACGTGGCGTCGACGAGGACGGCGGTGAAGCGGCTCAACTTTGGCACGGCGGGGGAGAAGGCGGAGGCCGCGGGGGAGGTCGCGAGGCTGGCGCGGTCGGACGAGCGGAGGAAGCGGCTGCTTCCCGAGCTCGGAGTCGTGCCGCCGCTCGTGTCGATGCTTGCCGATGTCAAGGGAGGTCCCGGGGCACGACTGGCTGCGGCGGGGGCGCTGCTTGAGCTCGCCAGAGGAACTCACAGGTCAGGGATTGGTTGTTCTAAATTTCTTGTTGCGTAGTACTTGCGTGGTGTCCAAATCTGAAATCTGCTCATGCTTTTGACGCCAATCTGTCTGTGATTTTTTTAGTACGATTTATGATCAAGAACCGATCAATTAGTACATGGAAACGAACTCCAAGTTTTCTGAGTGGAAAATATGGGTCTAATGAGATTTAAAATTGGGAAGATAATGGCCATGTTCTAAAATTCAACGGAGAGGGGACTATGCTTTGGAAAATTTGGTGATCAGTAAAGCAAGTGTCGAGCAAAATAATGAGAGATGGTACTAGTTTGTCCTTATGGGAAGCCTATTGTAGGATCAAAACAGGGCAACCCATGTTCTGAAATCTCCAACCTTTTGGATCAACTGGGTTTGAGTTGGCTACTTGGCTGAGTAGTGCGGAGAAAATGGCCACCTTTTTCTGTTCTGAATTGTCGTGCTTTTCTTCTCCGGAAACATATACCCCGTTTCGCCGGATAGTTGATTTCAGTTAGTTTGGTTTTGTTGTTTGAACTGCTCGTCCTCCATAAACGTATTTTCTCTACAGAAAAAACGCTCTTTCTGGAAGAAGTCGAATTTAATGCGCTGTTGAGTTACTTAAAAAGTTTGGGTTGTTACATTTCCGCTTCCACATATCTAGATTGCTCTGTATTCACGATACTGACAGATTCACCATAGACAATGGCAACTGGACCTGCAAAGACCAAACACATGTTTTACTACATTGAATGAAGGAATTGAAACTCGAAACTGGCTAAGCTTGGACAAAGATGCCACAATGCACAACCTGGCTCTGACAAATCCTCTCAAGTTGATCTGAACAATGAGTATTGAGTCCTCCCAAAAGAACATGCATAGTTAATAGCCACCCATGAGGCCATGACCCATCATTTCTGCTATCTACAGGCATTAGGTGTGGTTGGGCCAACTTTTGTTTGATTGAGTCCCCTCACGCCACTGCTATCTGACAGAATCATTGACCAGTAGCAAAATGTCAACACTTTACCCGACTCCATATTCAGCTTTGTTCGTTGGTATTAGGCAGCCCAGGCGTACAATATTCGGCAGGTACATCGCCGGGGGCCTGCAATTTGACTTGGGGTGCTACCAAACTTCTGTTCTTATATTCCCTCTTCCTTATTTTCTTTGAGAGAAAATCTTACCTAAGTGTACCGAACCATGTGCGTCATTTCGTTGTTTCCATCACTTAGACGAAAAGAGCTCTTAGAGATGCATGGAAGACATGAGTTTTGCATATGTTTTCTATGTGGATATGGCTTTGGAGCCCATAGCACCATAGTGACATGATGCAAATATAGTGCGCCAGAAAAGATAGACATCATAGATGTGATCCCACGTTGGGAACTTGTACGTACCCAGTTTTACTGGTTTTGATGTAGACTCGCACTACATTCATATGCCTACACGGCTACACAACATCGTGTCAATGACGACATTGAAATTGATATCTGCAATGGTGATTTTCCTATTGATCTACTCTGGTCAACGAATCGCACATAGAACAAAAGTGTAATCCAAGAGACTACGATCCATGCGATGCCCTTTTGCTTGAGCACTTCATATTGTACTATTTTACATGTGAGAGATACAATGCTATGCTCGGTAGTTTTCGGCACGTTTTATCATTTTATCTCTTCTTCAGTTCTTGTGTTGTGGCATGCATGTTTGTTCTCTGCTAATGGATACTAGTTTTGGTTTCAGAAATAAGGTGCACATAGTGAAGGCCGGCCTGCTCAAGAAGCTACCTCAGCTCTTGGACGACAGGGACTTGTCAAGAAGCCATCATCTCGCGCTCCTCCTCCTCTGCATCTCCTCATTGGCCAACACCGACTTCCCCTTCTCCTCCTCCGAGCTTCTCCCCTTCCTCGTCGCCACCCTCGGCGCTGACGACGTCCCGGCAGACACGAAGCTGTCGTGCCTGGCCACCCTCCACAACCTCTCGATAAAGCTCGAGCACGTCCGGGACGTCGTCTCCAGCGGCGCGGTCCACGCACTCTTGGTGCTCTCCCTGGACAAGAAAACGTCAGAGACGGCGCTGTCCATCCTCGGGAACCTGGCGGCGAGCGCGGCGGGGAAGAAGGAAATGGAGGAGGACGAGATGGCGCCGAGGGCGCTCGTGGAGGTCATGACGTGGCACGAGAGCACGCGGTGCCAGGAGCACGCGACGTACCTGGTCATGGTGCTCGCGCACGGCAGCCGGGTGCAGAGGCGGAAGATGCACCAGCTCGGCATCGTGCAGGCGCTCCTCGAGGTGTCACTGCTGGGGAGTCCCCTTGCGCAGAAGAGGGCGCCCAAGATTCTGCAGTGGTTCAAGGACGAAGGGCGGAACAGGATCAGGGCGCATTCCGGGCCGCGCATGGAGCGCGCGTCGTGCCATGGCAACGATGTCAGAGGCGGCAGCGACGACGACGGCCGAGGGGCGAAGGATTGCCGGAATGCCGTGGACAGGATAGTCAATCAGAGCCTTGACAGGAACATGAAGTCCATAATGCGAAGAGCCACAGCGTCCGTGGATTTGACGAATGTTAAGTTGCTAGTTGCGAGCTCGAGCTCCAAGAGCTTGCCTTGTTGAACTCACTCGATGTGCAAAGTGTTCAGTTTTCTCTTTCTTTTGGTCAAAATTTACGACTGATGTTCCTGTTAGTATGCAAATGCAGCTCTACTATACTATGTGTGACATGGGTAGTTTCGCCGCGTTTTATTTCCTCTACAATCGTTCAGAATCAGAGCAAACACATTGAACTCAAGAAGAAAACTGTGAGAACGAAAAATTGTTCCTTGGTGACAGATTGAGTATATGATGAGGAAACATCAACTATCCTATGGTAATGGAGTGTATACATCGTTTCAGATGCTCAACTTCTGCCAGCGAGCCTTTGCTGTTGCAGATGCTGATTTTGGCTTTCCCTTTGCGATTGGAACGTGGATGCCTTCTCCTTGAGCTCCTGAAAGGCTCGCATCGTGTCGCCGTCGACTCCACCTGCAAACTGAGTGAAACAATAGGATTGAATACCACATAGAAGTATGATAACTTGATAAGTAGTATGCACTGTATGCGTATATGAGAAAATGGAGTGGCACCTGGTGTACTCTGAAGGCGAATCGGACTCCTTGAAGCATCAGCTCCTCTTCGTCAGGGCCACCTTTTATGGCCTCAAGCTCAGAGGATACCCTTCTCAGGTACTTCATTGCTAACTTAATTGACTGGAGTTTGATCTGCACCGTAAAGACTCAACTTGTCTGTCATTGAAATGCGATGTTTGTTCAAACAAGTGAGTGGTGTCAACAGATCACCATACATGCACTTGCAGATTATCAACCAAAATATCAAAAGATTGACATTTAATTCAAAGAGCAATTGTATGTGCTACGAAGGAAGCTAAACTTTTGTCTACCACAGATTTGCGACCTATAGTCATTCAGAGTTCAGTTTCCTTGCCAACTTAGAAGCAAAAGTCCAAATTCTAAAGGAGAGAACACACATGTAGCAGTTAAAGTATATGGCTTTTTTCAGGTAGTTTGTGAAGGCAGATTCATACATGATCAGAATAAGAAAAGCTTTGACCAATGAACAGATCTGGACTACATTTGGCCTGGATCAACGCAGGATATGCTATTCTACTCTAAATCTATTTGCTGCATAAAGAACTACATACTTGTCATTTTGTCCCAAGTTTAATGTCACCACATGACTGTAAGTATCTAGTATCTAGGAAATTGCAGATTGAGTCATTTCCAAGTGACAAATCCTCAGCAGTGGTCCATATTAGCAGCAAAACCCAACGTACCGTGCATCCCCCCACCCCAGAGTACCAGGCAAGAGCTCAAGGGGCAATATATAATGTACAAGAGAAATACTAGACTAGACTACAATTACATAACTACCTCTTAACACTTACATGATTATTACACTACTACACTTAACACCCCGAAGACAAAAGCATTGAGTTTGAAGAGGACAACACTAAAATAAAAGATAAATTCGAAGTCCGAGCTTAAAGATATCGTCGAAGCATGCAACTTTTGAACAAAAATTGTCCTTCAGCTCTTCACACATGAATGTCTTGACTTAGAGATGTTGAAACAAACAGGAATAGAGAAATATATCAAATCAAGCCGATAAAGAGAGAGATAGAGACGAGAACGTGATCTAGATCCACCCACCCAAGAAGTGAGGTGTCAGTGTCGAATCTGGCGCTCGACGAAGGCAAATACGACGGACCAGATCTGCATGTGAGGTGACGGTGTGGAATCTGGCGCCCGACGAAAACAAAGACAAAGAGACAGTTGATGATAACGACAAAGAAGACCATTGGTCAAGAGTAGCAATAATGCGAAGATGTCTAGCAAGATGGCTACGAGGGTGACCACACTCGATCAACAATGATGATGGGGTGACAACACTCGATCCAATGGACAGAACACGGCAACCCGAAAAGGAAGAAGCAATCGGCTAATTGACAAAGGATATGATGAACTGGCACGACTTCGACGAACTCAAAGAGAGATACAACATACTTGGATGGGCTCAATGGAAATCAAAGGAAAATAGACTTAAGATACTTAAGTCTATATTAGCTTTGATAATTCCATTGAGAACAAACATAGCAGCAAGGTAGCAATAGTAGTTCAGCTAGCCCAGTGGAAAGACCAAAGTGGACAAGATGAAAGATGAATAAATGAGGCCAAAGGTGATGGCGAACAACGAGATGGACAACCCCATCCAGAGTTGGTGAAGATGAAGATGGACCGTCGACATGGAGACGATGACTCCCCCCTCCTATCCAACGTCGGCAGCACTGTGGAACCCGACGGCATCGGTTGCTGTCGGTGGTGGGCGAAGCTAAGAGGAAAGCCGGAGTAGCAGACACAATGTGGCCGCCAAATCTGGTGATGAAGTGGATGGCGGCGCGAGAAGGACGTCCCCGACAAACGATGGATGTGAGGATGACAGTGAGGATGCCAAATCCGGCGGCGCGGTGACAAGACGACCTTGATCCAAGGTTAGTGATGATGAGGCCAACCGGATCCGCCGATATCCGTGGTCGGCAGCGATGGATTGTGGCACCAACCAGCGATGGTCAAGTCGAAGCAGATGCCGGCAAGAGCAAAGGAACGGCAACACCAGATCTGGCCGTTGACGACGGGTCCAGCCGGACGACACAGCTGCGACGGCGACGCCGGATGCGGGTACGACGCTAGGTAGGGGCGGCAGCGGCAACCCGATGAAAGGGCGACGCCGGGCAGAGGCGAGCGACGAGCTGCGCCAGATCCGGTGAGGA